>JARFIY010000337.1:2810000-3443181 GCA_036346155.1 Sinelater perroti | reverse complement strand
TTCAAGTCTTACTTAATCCAAATGGCTTTTTTACCGCTAGATCTAGGGTTGTTGATGATCACTCTGGGTATTCCGCTGTTATGGCCCTTTCGGTTTCTTCTGGCAAAGGCTTCTCAATTCCTTTTGATTTTAGGTATTTTCTTTAGTTTACTAGAGCTGGTACATCTACTTTTTTTATTACTTTTAATATTTAGGATTTCCTGAAGAATATTTTTACTTTCCTTATCCTATAATAAGGAAAGTAATGTAATCGGCGGAAATTTGACCTAGCCAGTTTTTCACATTTCTGGACACCAAAAAAGTTGGTTTGAGCCATTGGTTCGTGTGTGTGTGTCTGTCATTAAACAGGATATCTCGAGAACCGTAAGAGCTAGAGACTTGAAATTTGGTATGCAAGTTACTTGTAGGTAGGGGACGCAGTGCGAAGCTTTTGGTAAAAATCGGCCGTCGTTTGGTCGCAAGGTCGCAAAGCGGTCGAATCTAAACGGTTGAAGACACAAAAAATTTATGAGAATAAAAATGATTTGTTATCATGACATAAACATGAATTTAAAATAAAAGTTGGTAAAATAGCAACTCGAAAAAAATTGAAGCTCAAGATTTTTAATATACCGGGTGTTAATAAAATGTTTCGGGAAATTTATATTACCGGATAGATCAAACCGAGACGAACAAAAAATTACAATGAAATTTTTTGATCCGAGGTCAAATAAATAAGTTATAGCCGATTAAAAATTAATTAAACGGACCAATCACAGCGCGCTCGGAGAGCTACCGGGCCGACTGCGGGAAGCGCTTGGCCGCTAGGAGGGAGCACGCAGGCGATAATGGCACAAGGCCGTGCGGCCGAGCTCGCACGGTTACCTTCAGTGACGAAGCAAAATTTTAAGTGCGAGTCAATTATTGTCTTGTACTGTTTATTTTAATCAGCTTTCGAGTGTTGGACTCGTCCCTCGTTCTTTTTTAAATTAACAAATTTTTAGACGACAGCAGCGCAGGGCCGAGACGATGGACTCGCGCCTCGTCTTTTTTTAAAATAACAAGTTCCGGGACGAGAGAAGCGCAGGACCGAGACGATGGACCCGGTATATTATATAATAATAGGATAAGGAAAGTCGTGTGATGTTCACACCAGATTTTTTGTATTGAATAATCTTCTTCCTGCTCCTTGGTTAATTTTGTGATCAAATTTTTATTTATCTGATTTGCAATCTGAAGTATTTAAACTTGTATTATTTTTTTGTTGGGGAGCGTTTATCAGCTTCACAGCCTCAAAGGTTTATTAAGACTGTTAACATGCATTTAACAACTAATTTAATACTAGAACGTCATGGGTTCAGTGAGACTCGAACTCACCTGCGCGATCTCAAACAGAGGAGCAGTGCTCGTGCCCTTATAAGCAGCAACTCTTAAATTTGATTATTTCTTGAATTAGGTTTCCTTTTCTACTGATGTAGCTTTTTTATACACCTATTACCATAGTTTTTATTGTCATGTTTATTTTTTGAAGTTCTTGCCTGTACACTTCTAAATTGTGTTGTAAATTTTGTTTCGAATCTGTTATAAATAGTAAGTCATTTGTAAATATTCATTCCAAAATTTTCCAATATTCAAGATCAAATTTTTTAGTCTTTTTCTCCTTTCTCGAATTGCATTATCTGTAACTAGTGTAAAGAGGAGTGGGCTTAACATGCAACATTGGTGAAGTCAACATTAGAAATTATTTAATGCAAACGTATGTTTTTGAAAGTTTTAACTGTAATAGGCTGCCAGCATGACTCAATCTGCTAAAAATCCTTGAAAAATAACAAAAAAAAATCTATCATATTAATGAATAATGTACATTACTAAACTTACTCGTTAAATTATTCACACTTCAAATTTTTATCTAACAAATTGCTTCACTAAAGTAGTATCTGACTTCTCAGATTATATTTCTGATACCACATTTATATACAAAAAGTTACTTAATTTCTGCTTTAAAATTTACGTTTCATTTTTCTATTTACACCACAGCCAAAGATTAGAAACTATAAGACGGATCACTGAAAAAGGAAGCTCCAAAGCGATGAAGATGAAAGGCTAGTCTCATTTAAAGGGACAAGATCGAAAACAGATGGAAACATACGTAAGATTGTACCCGGTACACACGAAATTGGTTTATTCCTCTGTAGTGGTCCTAACAGACAGTGTTAGTTTAGAGTTCACTGTGTTCACTGCTAATAATAACTCACCACAGGCGCGTCATTTCCACTCAGATGGGGCAAACGCTTCAAGGTCAACAAAGTGATATGCTAAAGAATAAAGGATTTGATGCGAGTGATCCATCTTAATAGCTTATATCTTTGCCACAGCTTTAGATAGTTGTTCTAAATAAAATTTGTCTCTAAAGCTGATTATGAGTACCCTAAATATTACAATCCGAACTGATAACAAAGGTTCCTTGGTAATACTATAATTTATTTTTTAATAGACAACAAAATAAAAAAATTAAGGCTTAATCTTATTTTGCAGGACGTCATAAAAGAAGTACTAAAACAACAGTATAAAGATTCAAAAACAAAGATTTCGGAAGAAGCTGTTGAAATAATAAAAGAAATAACAAAGGCAATGATAGTAGAAGCAGCAATAAGATCAGCGAAGCAGGCTCAAATTGAAAACAAAAATACAGTGTCTATTAGTCATGTCGAAACTATGTTGTTGCAATTGGTAAGACTTTCTGTTATTATTGTTACCTAAAATGATAGCAATTACGTTTCAGATGTTAGATTTTCCCTAATGAACAAAACTACCGATACTGAAGATGTAAAAAATTAAAGTTTTATTAAACGAATGTAAAGTTAAACATAAGTGTGCTTACTACAAATGATGTTCTAAACCATTTAATCAGCAAGGAAAATTAAATCAAACTTGCTTATACAACAATAAAACTAAAATTACTTGTTCCAGTTTTCATACAAACGTTACGTGCATATTATAAAAGACAGTATGGCATAACGATGCCGGAAAATCAAAACAAATCCATGTCTATCCCACCATCCAACTCAAGACAATCATGCCCATAGTTGACAATACTCCTATGATTTTCGCTCATGTCAGACTCCTTGTTAATGTTCTCCATTCCATCTGTACTATTATCGTGCCCATCCGTAACTGGCGAAGGTGGTGGATTCTTAACATCTACATCATCACTTTTTCTCCGGCTTTTGTCCTTCTCTTCTGACAACTGAACACACAATTCTGCCCGGCTCAATAGCTCTGGTATGTTTGGTTCGGATCTTGTTTTGGTTGCAGCTAAAATTTCACTCAAGACTATTTGCTAAAATGGTTCCGACGCATTCATACCTATCTTCTCCTTTATTTGCTGCAACTTCAATTTCCTTTTGGTCCTTATCTCTTTCTTATAATTCAACCTTTCCTCTTTAAAGATTTCACACTGCTGATCTCGAGTTATACCGTTGTCATGCTTCACTAAAAACAAGAAAACTCCCCCAGGAGTGCGTCGCCGGGTTTGATTCTGCAAACACAAATGTACATAATTTATTAATAACAAGTTCAATTAGTACCATAATCAGCATTCCACCTCCTTGTTCAATTCGTCTCGTTTCCTTAAAAAGCTCTAAAGCTTTTTGTTTTCCAGCTATTGTAACTATGGTACCTATATGAAATTTTATTTAAAAAGAAGGTAAATGTCGTCTCGCAAAGCTTACGTATCAAATCTTCCTTTTCTTCATACAATTTATTAGCAATATCCTTTGCTATAATGTCCTCTGAATCTTCAACTGTTGCATGCACATCTAAAATCGTTCTAGTTGCTCCAGAAGATTGATTGAAGTTGTCCGATTCGGCAAAGTTCTTACAGAGGCGCAAACGAGAGTTATTTCTGTCTTCACGAGTGCGCTTATTGTTCTTCTTGGTAAATAAAGGCAGTGATGATGCACGATTGGGAATAGGGTAGGTCTCTATGTTACGAGAGCGGTCCACTTGGCTCACATCACAGTTGACTAGATTTTCTAATAAGACGTCCTCCTGCACATGTGTGCTCCAGATGTCATATTTTTTCCGCGCGCCGTTCCTCGCAGCTACCGCTCGGGGCTTCAGCTTCAGTTTTGGCCGCTTCACCTTTGTGTCAGAATCACTATCTGTCTCACTAGACGACTCTGCCTCATCTTCGCTCTCCAGGTCCTGTTGTGGCGGCAGCCGAGCTTGCAAGAGGGCCGAAGAATAATTGGCCGGCCGCTCCAGTGGAGTGTAATTGTCTTCAGGATCTTCGATTCCGTCAGAGTCGTCAATTAACTGCAAGTGCAAGTTTTTTAATCGCTCGAACGCTAAACCCCGTTAACTCACCTCTCCCTCTTCTAGAGTTGCGTCTGCATCCATTGTGGTAGGCGCGGTTAGCCCAAAAAGAATATTTCGGGGGCTTCTACAATTATCAACTTTATTTGAATGTCAAATGTTAAAACTTAACCTAACTAGAGCTTACAATAGTAGTGCATTTTAATTTACAAGTAGTTTTTATGACTTTTTATAATTGATATATACAGGATGTTGAATAATTAACGCTTGTAGAAAATAAAATACAACCAAGTTACATTTTTCTTAAATCTAATAATTTACTTGGTCTTTTAAATTGTAATGTACTTAAACTTTTACTTACGGAAAATGCAATTTTAATATTAAATAATTGATGGATTTTTGCAGGTATGTGTAATCAGCTATTGAAATATACACAAATTGAAACCTCTTAGGTAATTGTTTCGTACTCTTACCATGCCTGTAAAATTGTTGTAGTATATTATATTATATAATTAAAATGCTAAAAAAGCATGCGTCTGTGCTACGATTTGGTTATTTTATTATATTATATTATATTTAAGTACCTTTATATGTTTTAAGGTTTTGGTTTTTAAATATAAAAAATCAGTTAAAGGAACCTTGCGGTAGTTAAATTGCCCACATTTTAGATCAAACGTTCACACAATAAAATTGCAAAGATGTGATCTAATGCATTTTTAAATTAAAATTATGCTTTATCATTAACTCGCGCCCGCAATTTTGGTGCATAAGTGCGAGTAAGATGTCCACCAAAATAGAGTTCGCAGTGCAAATGACGTGCGATTCTTGCGTCAATGCAGTGAAGAAGTCCCTGGCGGGAGTACCGGGCATCGAGAGCGTAGATGTGAATCTGCAAACTGGTACTGTGGTGGTAGACACCATCTTAACTACGCAAGACGTACAGAAGCGACTCGAACAGAGCGGCCGCAAGGCTGTGGTGAAGGGCCTTGCAGGGAGCCTGGCTGGTATTGCCATGCTGGATACGGGTCACCATGACATTCAAGGCGTTATACGATTCATGCAGGTCAATCCGAACATGTGCATAGTTGAGGGTACGGTAGATGGCTTGAGCCCAGGCAAGCACGGCTTATTTGTACACGAATCGGGAGATATTTCTGGTGGCTGTGACAGTGTTGGTGAATGTTACAGTCCAGGCGCTGCTTTGAATGGTGGAGACGAAAGAGCTTATGGTAATTTGGGGAGCATTGTGGCTGATAGCAGCGGAAGAGCTGCATTTCGGCTCCAGGACAATGTGGTGAAGTTGTCCGAGATTATTGGCAGATCTGTAGTTATTACGGAACGAGCAAGTGCCAACGAAAACGATCACGGGAAAAGATTGGTATGTGGCATCATTGCACGATCATCAGGACTGTTCCAAAATCCCAAAACAATTTGTGCTTGTGATGGTGTGTCTATTTGGGATGAACGTAATAAACCTAAGGCAGCATTATAAACTTGAAATTTTATTATTTTTATGTATATAAATTTTTTTTAATTTTGTAAGATTTATTCCAGGAGGCATTTCTTACTTATATCTTAATTGTTTTAGGTGTCATATTTTACCTTATTGTAAGTTTGAAATAGGGACTATCAGGATGTAATGGATTATTTAAATTAAAAAATTAAAAAAGTAATTGTTAGCAAACTCTGTTGTTTGTTTTTGTTACTTTTAAATGGCTCCAGATTATTATTAAGTTTCAATGAGTAAACTTAAATTAATAGAGTACATATGAGTATTAAAACGGACAACAATGAAAGTAGAAATATTTTTATATCTTTATTTTTTATCTCTTGTTTCTTTTCTTACTATCGATATGTTTCACTTTCCTTTTTAAGAAGACCAGGATTTTTAAAAGCCTAGAAATTGGTGGTTAAACTAGTCAATATCAAGAAATACAGGTTTGTTTTACGAAAATTAGGCTAAGGTAATAAGGCAGCAATAATGGGAGGCTGGAGAAATTAGTTTACCACCTAAATCCTTAAATACAATAAAAAGTAATGGAAAAACAGGTCCAGTGGCCTAATGTTTTCTAAGAGAAAAATCCACAAATATTAATTTTGCTTTTGGATTAAATTTTTGTTAGTTTGCCAGTCGTTAGCTCTGCTATATACTAAATAATCACACAAAATGTGATTTTTATTTTTGGTATAAAAGAGATACATGTATGCAAAATGTATGAAGGCATTAACAAAGTTAACTCTTGAAAATTGTTCTAATTAAGTAAACCTTGGTTTTGCAGTTCATATTTATCTATTGTCCTCCACCCTTGTCATATCCAGTGTATCTTTTGCATTTACTCTTTCAATTTCAAAAGGTTAAAAACGAAGTTTCTCATAGAAATTTTTGAATATATGGAAAAGACCTAATTTCAGTATTCAACACACTGCTGGGCAACATGGCAATAGAGTTGAATAGTGATACTATCAGATAGTGTATCAGCCTATGCTATTGACAGTTCTATGCCTAAACGTTTGATGGATGCAAAGTAAAAGTAAAGTTGAAATACAACAGAACATGATTGGATTGCTAGGTTGCACTCACTAAACGTCTGTTGTATTACCAAAACCAGATTACCTTTACTGTAGAATTATCATTTCAGTTTACTGCTGGTAATAGGAAAAATTGTTGAAGATTTAACAAGCTGTAAAGGACCTTTACGAAGTATAATATTCAAACAAACAGTTTCCTGAACGCTGTAGGAACTATATTCCTCAGTATATTCAGTTAATATTCTTTTACTGATTTAGTCACATCCTTTTTCACGGCAAAAGAGAATAGACCAAATGGCTTGCCCTGATTGATGACCTTAGTAATAATAAACTTGTTGCAGGATATGATGGATTTATTCAAAAAGTATAGTTTTGATATAAATAATTTATGTTTACAAAAAATCGTTGTTGGTTAAAGAATATACAGTTATTTAAGGTAATGATATCGTCAGTGGCAAAAACGAAATATCTGTCATCATGTGCTGCATCTGCAAAGTTAAAGGAGACTAGACCACTTTCTGTCTATTTACTGGACCCCACAGATAAAGAAAAATTGAGAGAGAGCCTGCACTGGGAAAATTCACATCCATGTTCCATTCTATTTCGATTTTAAATTAAGACTAATTTCATCCAAAAGCGTTTGGGTTAGGTGCGATCATCTTGTTGCTTAACTGGTAGGGCCCGCATTGAACATTGGAATTTTATATTTTGCATTCTGAAGCGCCACAGTATTAACTCTCTTCTCAATTTTTTTTAATCAGATGAATCTGTAAAAATCGAGATAATAAGTAGATTTATGTTAAAATTATTAGAACTGTACCATCTGTGCAAATGTCAATTTATGTTTAGGTGATCGTATACAGATCCGTTGTACAGTGGTACATTCACCTACAAACTCAGAAATTTGTATTTTGAAACCCAGTTTTAATTGTCCCCTTCTTTGTTCTTTGAAGACATTTAGTTTTTCTCCTTGCCTTTTTCTTTTTTCTGCACCTGTAGCTTTTCAGTAATCAGCTCAATGTGTTTCTCTACCAACTCCTGTACGTCTGCTCCATTAACTTCTAAATGTATGGTCTTGTCCAAGAAAACAACTGTATTTACAATGTCAATTGTATGTTCTTTGAACAATCAGACCATAACTTTTTCCAGGTTGATTTTGGTGTTCTGACAGAAATGAAGAATATTGAAATGATTTTTCCTTAATTTTGTATCGGTGGTAACTGTGGAACATCTTTGGAAAAGAGCTATTATATAAAGCTTTTTGAAGTTGCCAATACATATTAATCTATTAGTTGTAAGACTGATATGGTATTAGCAGCCAAGAATTTAAATTTTGATGAAAATAAATTCCCCAACCAAATCTTTGTACCATAGTGGATATGCTGGAGCATTATCCATTATAGAAACTTTTTTAGGTAGATATTTTCTTGTAGATACAATTTTATGATGGGAGCAAAGACTCTTATCATTCGATCAGAGAAGAATTGCTTGATTATTCAACTCCCTTTGTTAGCTCTCCGCGTAACAGCAAGTTTGTGTTTATTAACATTCTGCTTTTTAAAGATTCGAGGATTTTTAGAGTAGTAAACCCAAAGAGGTTGTATCTTCTGGTCACCAAAAATTGGGACAAAAAACATAGTCAAAGTATCTGTCGTTAACTTTTGTCCTAGCAATTCCATTTTCTCTTTAGTTAACTTAGCTCAGTCTCATCGCAATGGAAAACTTATTTGTAATCTTCTAAGTTTCTAAAATTTCTTTACATATTTGTAGCACTTCTTCATGTTTAACGACGCTGTGGTTCCTATTCTTTTCTTGAATTTCTCAAATAATCCTTTACTACCTTCGCCGATGTCTTCGCTACTACTAGTAGATAACAATCTTTGTAAATAGTTTGATCTTTTAAATACATCGTGTTTTAATATACAGCACATCCTTTCCATTGCAAGTCATGAATGCATACGAGTAGTACACTTTCCGTTTCTTCTATAACTTTATTTCTGCGAGATAAAACAATATATTTTCCTTTAGCCACAAACATTTTCTTATAAAATCTGGGTTTTTGACAATTGCAGTTATGATGGATGTAGGCGTTGTATTGTGCATTGTTACACCAGAGAAGATTTAGCTCTGAAGGTGCATATGCACTTGACACCAAATCAATCGACTCACTTGCTGCACGCGCATTTTCATCTCCTGTTTCAGTCTAAGGAAAATGAAAATAAAAACATTAAACTCCAAGGAGTATCTTTATTATTGAGCTTTTAAAAAAAATTTTGCTATTGCATTAATCGAATCTTACTAATTGGAACGTACGTGCGCGACGACTGCGATTGACATACAGTACGCTTGCAATCCGGTAATTTATCTTAGTCATCTATCTGAAGTTGACATAAGTGCTCGAGTGATTCGCAAGAAAATGAATACCACAGCCACCGAAGTAGCCCAGGCAGTTGCATTATTGAGAGAGGGCCTCAGTCAGAGGTCCATGGGAAATCGACTAAACCTGAGTCAATCAGTTGTGTCGAGAATATGACGTCGGTACCGGGAAACTGGTGGCTACGTCCGCCGGTAAGGAGGCGGCCGTAGGTCCGTGACAACGGAGGAAGACGATCGATTTCTTGTCTCAATATCCCTCAGAAATCTACATATAACTGGCGTTGACCTCAATCAAGAGTGAGAAGACTGAAGGCAGCCACCTGATCCCAAAAAGACAGCTGCGGGCCCCAAGCTGACTGCAGCCCAAAAGCAAATGCGACTGGAATTTGCTCGTGAACATCTTGATTGATACCTCGGCCATTCACCGACGAGTTCAGGATATGCCTACATGGTAACAACAGGAGACGTTGGGTCTATAGATGGGCAGGGGAGCGATTTGCCCATTGCTGCATTTGAGAAACTGTCGCACATGGAGGTGGCTCTTGCATGTTCTGGGCAGGAATTTCCATGGACGGAAAAACTGAGTTTGTTTTTGTGCCTAGTGAAGAACGCGGAGGAGGTTTAATAGCGTACCTCTACATCGGGGACATTTTGGAGAAACATATTGTTCCGTTTGCGGGTTTTGTTGGTAAGGACTTCATGCTAATGCCACAACGCGCGAGTGAGCACTACCTACCTGGCTGACGAAAATGGACTGGCCTCCGTGTAGCCCAGATTTAAATCTAGTTGAGCATTTTTGGGATGAGCTTAAGCGAAGATTCTGGGCCAGAAATCTTACACCAGGGAGCGTGATGGAACTGATAATGGCGTTGATTGAATAGTGGGAAGCAATCTCAAGACAGCATAGGAAAAGTGATCTGATTCATGCGTAATCGCTTGGATCGTACAATTAGGAGTAAAGGTGGTAACACCATGTATTGAAAAATGATTGAATTAATGTCAACTTAGGATTTTATTTTTTCCTTTCATAATCACCTTTTCCTTTTCAATTCTTTTGTGTTACACATATTCTTAGGCCCATAACTTTTTCAGAGCAGGTCCGGTTCCAATAAAAGTGGTATTATTTGAAATCACAATTTTTAAGCTTTCAAACGGTACACTGGGCTTTACTTGAAATGCTATCGGAGTGGATACACATTCTCTCAAAACTCGAGCATGTTGCTGAGTCGATTGTTTTGCTCTCAAGTATATATTAATGTACAATATTGTCAGATCACGACATGGCATGAAGGAGATACTTAACGTCAAAGCCAGCAAATAGACTAGATACTGTGAATTTAGGTTTTGGTATTTTTGTACATTTCATTTGAATGCAAAACTCGCCCTTTAACTCTCGTTGCTAATTAAAAATTTATTAACAAATAATTGCATAATTGCATAGTTGTAATAATCAATAGTTATTACGTAGTTCTTTGATATTGGCAAAAATAAGCGTCTTTATCGAGTTCGGTCCTGGCAAGCAACAGCAAAACAGGTTAGCGATAATTGTCCAAAATTAAATTCAAACATATAAGGAACTAGTGAATAATAAATTAGAACGGTGTTGGGGAAAGGCGGTTTATCAACAAATTTAAGGTACGGCTAGGAAATAAGAAACATAAAACCGAAATTTTATAATTTACGCGCTGATGAGAAAGCCCGCTGCGCCAGAAAAGAGAACAGCTGGCCACTCACGGCCACGTTTAATAATAAACAATAAATAGGGCCTTATTTCCAGAAATTTATGCTATTTAACATTAACATTACGGCCTAGTAATAAATAGTGATCAAATAATACAAGCACCGGAATACGTGAAGCGACGACATCAACATTTTGGCGAAGAGCGATTACTTGAATCTGCTCATTTAGGAAGAAAACAAAGACAACAACATGGAAAAAATACTAGAGGAAATTTTATCCAAATTAAAAGGAATGGAAACTCGGAGTGCTCGTATAGAAAATAACTGGATGGAATAAGGGCAAAAACAACGGAACTGGAGCGAGAACAGCTTCTAAAAGGGGAGATAGGGGATCTAAAAAAATGCAAAGCGACTATGATGAAAAGAATGTGCTTTATAGAAAACAAGATAGAGGATCAAGTAAAAAAAGAAAAAGAGCTAAATATCATTATTAAAGGCTTGAAGCTTACAAGTGAAAATACTACTGATTAAGTAGGGAAATTCCTAAAAGGAAAACTGCAAGCAGACGTTGTAATAAACAAAACGAAAATAACAAAACCGCACAATAAAAATGAACCATTTGTAATAGTAAAATTTGGAAATAAGGAAGACAAAAAATTAGTCATGAACCAAAAAAGCAAATTAAGATATACAAAAGTATATATAGATAATAATAGAACCAACTCTGAATTAAAAGCAATCAGGAAGCGGACAAGCCTAGAAAAAGAGCCAAGGAAAGCAAGTGAGAATGGGATTCAAGAAACTTTGGATTGAAGGGGAACTCTGGATATGGAATGAAGAAGAACAAAACTTCAAACTCACAAAAAACGATCCAACGAAAAAAAACAAAACTGGACGATACGACTGGAAAAAAATAAACAAAAAAAACAAGGGGAGAAAACAAAATAAAAATCGTAACATGGAACATAAAAACCATGCTAGTAGTAGGTAAAATGAATGTAGCACAAAAGATGGAAAGGTACCAAAATCATATATTGCATTGCAAGAGATAAGATGGCAACAACAAGGAAGAATCGACAAGAAAAACCGGCGAAGATAAACAAGGAAGAAACGGAATGGCGTTTACAATAGGGGGGAAACTTAAAAATGAGCTAATTCAGTTTAGAGCGATGAATGGAAGAATATGTCTTATAAGAATACAAAACAAACAAACAAATTTTAACAATAGAAAATGTATACGCACCCACGAAAGAATCGGAAGATGAAGACATTGAACCATTGTTTTAAGGGGGTATTATAGTCTAGCCGTTTTCTTAGAGTTTGGGGTCTTGAGAATGTGTAAAATATTACAATGAAATTCGTCAAACTGACCGAGATACAAAGGTTTAAATTTAAATCTGTTTCGGAGGCTATGGTATATGGTGAAAATTATGTCATTAAAAAAAATGCGTATGGGTACGAGACTATGCAATGCTAAAAAAAACAACAAAGACATCGATGAAAAAGGAACAGGGAAATTTATAGATGCTATTATAAATGAATTAAGTACGTATTGCGGCTTGGCAATACGGAGAAATCCAGAATCAGTAGAAGAAAATTTTAAACGCGTTTTTCTCGAAACGACATTTTTCAAGTCGGGCGTGTATTTGTTCTCACTAACTACCGGGCCGATTGATTTCTAATTTTTTACACATATAGTGTACATATTCAGCTATCGTTCGAACCTCCAACTTTTATATCTGTTTACAATTACTATTTTTTCCCTGATAGGTGAAATTTCTTAGTAAAAATCGGAATATCTTCTTCAAGCGCCGCTTTAAATATCTGGGGCTCATCGTCAGTGCTAAAAATAACAGAAGTGCTGAAATTATAGAACGTATTCAAGCGGATAACCCGGAATATTGGAAGTATCAAAAATACTTAAAAATAAAAACCTCAGCAAAAAAACAAGACTCAAAATATATAAATCAGTAACAAGGCCAATAATAACATACGCGGCAGAAACTATGTGTTTGTCAGAGACCAAAAGACGCAAAGAGTGTTAGAAAGAAAAATCTTAGGACCAAAGAAAATGCATGGGTAAATCAGATCCCGTGCCAGCGTGGTCCCGTGGTTGAGGGACGGGCTGCGATGCTGACGGACCCGGGTTCATTCCCGGTGTTCGCTGATGCCTGACGGCTAACCTACTCAGTCACTAAAAATAATTGAGTACCTGCGTTCACTCGAACAAGGGGTAATAATGGCGGTCATCTAACGTGTGGTGCTTGCCACACTGCCCCGCACCAGAGATGGTGCGCGACGACCGGGCAGAAAGAGCGAACGTATGAGAGCCTTAACCTCTCAGTTCCCAGGTCGTGCTCCCACGCGGGGCGTAGAGCCTTACCATCATTATTATTAAAGCAGACAGTACAGTTTCTAAAGGTGCAAAGTCTAAAATGGTTTGGGCGCATCCAAAGAAGAGAAGCACACGAAATAATAAAGAAGGTAATGGACTGGAGACCGATGGATGTAAGACCAAGAGGAAGGCCAAAAATTCGGTGGGCAGATCAACTCTACGAAGACATCAGACATTTGAGAATCAATAACTGGTGGGAAACAATTCGGAACAAGCACGAATGGAACTTGGTCATAAATAAGGAAAAGTAATACATGTAATTGAGGGAAAGAAGAGAAAATAAACCGAATATGTGGAGTAATTCACCACAACAAATGAATTAGAAGAGCTACAGATAGGAAGCGACCTTATTCTGATCCGGAATGTATAGTCAATATATAAGCGTCTTTATCACATTAACTTATACACTATTAAAGAACTGTCTATGTCTCAAGAATAAGTTCATATCTAGAGGAAAAAATGAGTTATGAAAAAAATTTGTATGTTAAGCAGTTCATAAGTCGGGGTACCACTGTGTATGAGATAATGGGCCCACGGTCAGTTATTGGCAGCCTTCTTGATTATATTAAGAGGATAGAAATTTGAGATTTTCTATACTTCACTAAGCAGTGTCTTTCGGTTAGATAATAAACCAATACTCCATGGAAAAGATGTGGTAAGCTATTTTTAAAATCGATCCATTATATTAGATCTAATCAAGTCTGAGTCAAAGAAAGCTGCGGATTAACATTTTTTTATATTCTAGATTTGACTTAACTATTTTTAATGATACGATGAACTTGTTTGATTATAGTGTTGGTGACGGAAATCGAAATAGTGATTGAGGGTCTAAGACGTTTTTCCTCCACATCAAGTTTTATTCTGGCTAAGAAGAGTTTCTCAAATGCCCTCGATGACTAATAAGTCGATATGAAATAACTTCAGGCGGACCTGTTCCATACTTCTATAAAAGAATCATTTGGGTTAAAATAGGTCATTTTGTTACCAACTTCTTGAAGATTTTCTCTGTTATTAGATCATACCCTGGAGCTGTAGTCTTGTTTAAGTCATTAGATATTGTAGATTTAACTGGAATTTTCATTTAGTAATTTAATTGCTGGTAGATTGAAGCTTTTTCAGTATACACACAGTTTACTTATATTTCTAAACTTATCTATATGAATAATTTTGATTTCATGCTTAATTTTCATGACATATATAGGGTAAGATGGGGCAGGTTTGGACACGTTTTTTCAAACTTTAATATTTCAAAGATAAGAGAAAATTCAGGACTTAATTCGAGTCCTACGGACACCTTAGTCTATTTCCAACATGTTGACCTTATTTTAAACAAAAAAATGCAATGGTTTTTGTTCAGGTAATTTTTTTATTGAAATATACATATCCCCCATAGTGGGGTAGATACGGACAAGTCTTCTAAAATTCAGAATTTATTTATTTTTAAATAAATAAGAGAAACTATATCATAAATAGGTTTATTAAACATTATAACCATCAAAATTGACATTGAATTTAAAAAGCTGAGACATTCTTGAAGTTCCTGATGCTGCCTCGGGATTATATCTTCTCTGGGGGGTCCGGTCCTGGCAGGCAACAACAAACAAGCTGCAGTTAAGTGGTACAAAATAAAATCAAATTTACGAGAAATCAGTGAATAATAATTTAATGTGATGTGTAAATTAAATATAACAAGTGGGCAGGAAGCAAAAAAGCAGTAAATTGAAGGTAGGACTAGAAAATAAGAATTAATAAACCGAAATTTCGGAAACGGCGCGGCGATAAAGAAAGTGCAAAGTGACAGATAAGAGCACAGCTGGTTGCTCACGGTCAAGCGCGGTAATAAACAACGAACAGGAGCGTATTAACAGAATTCAGTCAGAACCGATATCAAATAAAAAAAAAGTAGTGCGAACTGATATATGTGATAAAATAGTGTCAAAAAATTAATGAACTCATTAACTTAAGTGAAAGCGTGGTGTGCGGTATTAAATAAATAGCAGTAAATATAGAAGCGAAACGCCGATACGAGTCAGGTTTTCGACGGGTAGACTGGAACGCTGACTCGACGCGAACGGGTGGAACATTAAAAGCACAGAAAAAGGAAGAAAGGGAAGAACGAGCACAGGAAAATGAGCGAATCAGAAACAACGGATGAAAGCAATAAAAGAAGAAGGCAGTACGGAAGCGACGAAGATGAGCAGGAGATATTTACAAAAGTAAAACCATGCGTTCACCGAAGACGAAGACTAAAAGTAATGAAGAACTAATATTACAAGAGATTAAAGAAATGAGAGAAGAGATGAAAGAAGAATTCCAAAAAAATAAAGACGAGTTAAAGAAATTAAAAGATGAAGTAAAGCAATTAAAAGAAAAAGAGGTCAAATGGGAACAGGAAAAACAACAGTTAATGAATAGAATTGAAAAAGTGGAAGAAATAATCGAAAAACAAGACCAAAACAAGAGAAAAACAACATTATAATAAAAGGGCTGAAAGTAGATGAGGTGAAAATTGAAGAAAAGATAGAACAGTTTTTGTATAATGAAATAAAAGTGCAAGCGAAGGTAATCGAAGCCTATAAAGTAGGAAAAATTCCTGAAAGAAAATGCGTAGTAGCACGAATCGAATCGTTCGAACACAAAAGGATGATAATGAAAAGTAAAAATAAACTAGCGGGGAAAAAAATCTATATAGAAAATGATTTAACGAAAACTGAAAGAATGATTCAAGGCGAAATAATAGAAGCAGCTAAAGAAGAAAAAAGGATCGGAAATAAAGTAAAAATTGGCTATCAGAAAATAATAATAAACAACCAGGTATACCAATGGGATAAAAATGAGAGAAGCATAAAATATGTAAAAGAAGACAAAGGGCGTGAAAGAAGTAATGCTAATCCAAAAAACTGATGAAAAACCAGGAAAATTGGAAAATAAAAACGAACAAGGCAATGGAAACGGACACGAGTGAAAATCGAAAAGAAGTAAAACAAAACACAATCAATAACAATAAAAATATTAATAAAAAGGATATTAAAAGTAAAGTGTTTAGAATAGCAACATGGAATATAAAAACGATGCTAATACCGGGTAAAATGATGGAGATAGCCAGGGAACTAATAAAATATAGAGTGAGCATAGCCGCACTGCAGGAGATAAGATGGGAAGGACAAGGGGAAATAAATAAGAAAGATTTTAAGTTGTTATATTCCGGGGGGGAAAAACGAGGGCACAAAGGAACAGCATTTATAATAGATAGAAAACTAAAAATCATAGCATTCAAACCGATTAATGAAAGAATATGCAGTGTAAGAGTGGAAGGAAAAGTCGTAAATGTATCTGTAATATGCGCCTACGCACCCACAGAAGCAGATGATCAGGAGGAAAAAGACAAATTCTACAGCGACTTAGAAGCAGAATACGAAAAAACACCGAAACAGGACATACTGATAATACTAGGGGATATGAATGCACAAATCGGGAAAGAAAACTACATAAAAGAAGTAGCAGGAAAATACACCATCCATGAAAGAACAAACGACAACGGAAGCAAAATCTGTAATTTCGCGGCAAAAACAAATATGGTTATTAGTAGTACTAAGTACAAACATAAAAGAATACATAAAGAAACATGGATGCCACCAGGAGCAACAAAAGGAACGCAGATAGACCATGTCCTAATAAAGAAGAAACAAAGTAGCATAATATCAGATGTTAGAACATATAGGGGTGCGAATGCAGACACCGATCATTACTTAGTTATTGCAAAAGTAAAACAGGAATATCGAAATAACCAAAGGAGCAAAATATGTAAGAGATGGAACATAGAGAAGTTATATACCGAAAACGGAAGAAAGGAATATATAAAGGAAACAAACAAAGAAGTAGAAAACCTCAAAGGGAATACGGATATAGAAAATGAATGGAAACAAATTAAGGATATAATCTTAAAAACGTGTAACAAAACTATCGGGTACAAGGAAAACAAGATAAAAAAAGAGTGGTATGACGATGAGTGTCAAGAAAAGATAAATGAGAAAAATAAAGCCAGGAATAAGTGGATAAGAACTAAAAAAGAAGAAGACATGGATCATTATAAAGAATGTAAAAGGGAAGCACAGATGACATGTAGACAAAAAAGAAATGAATGGGTGCAGAAAAAGATGGAAGAAATAGAGGGTAATTACAAAAATAACAATACAAAAGAGTTTTATAAACAAATGAAGAGGCAAAACAAGAGGAACACATGTAAAAACAGAGGACTCAGGAATGAAGCAGGTAAAATTGAATATGATATAAACAAGATAAAAGATATATGGAGGAGCATTTCCAAAAATTGCTATATGAAGTAAAAGAAGAAAGTTACCAGGACGAACAGGAAAAGAAGGAGGACAGACAGTTGAAGAAGAAGAAGAAGAAACAGTAGAAGAACCAACCCCAGAGGAAACTATGGAAGCGATAAAAAAATCAAAACGGAAAGACGCCAGGAAGCGATGAAATAAATGGAGAGCTGCTGAAATATGGTGGTGAAAAACTACAAGGAAAAATACACAGTCTGATAAGGGAGATATGGAGAAAGGAAAAGATGCCGACGGAATGGGAAATGGGGATAATTATAACTATACCAAGAAAAGGAGACCTCCAACAGTGCAACAACCACAGAGGAATAACTCTATTAAACACGACTTACAAAGTATTCACCTCAATAATACAGGGTAAGCTGAAGAGTTATGCAGAAAAAGAACTAGGGGACTATCAAATGTGATTTAGGCCAGGGAGATCTACCATCGATGCACTACACGTAATGTTCCAAATACTGGAGAAATGTTACGAATACGATATAGAAATCCATATGGTATTTATCGATTACAGACAGGCCTTTGATAATATAAAGAGAGGGAAATTAATACAAGTATTAAGGAATATGGGGATCCCGAGAAAACTGAGAAGCTGCATAAAAATGACAATGAGAAATTCCAAAGCTAAAGTGAAAACAGAAGATGGACATACGGAAACATTCAAAATCAATAAAGGAGTGAGACAAGGAGATGCACTGTCGGCAACTTTGTTTAACCTGATGATTGAAGAGGCAATAAGAAAAGTAAACGTACAAGGGTGCATAAAAAACAAGGAAGCACAAATTTTAGCATATGCTGATGACGTAGTTATTATCTCAAGAACACCAAAGAAGCTAACGGAAATAGTGAAGAAGCTATGCAAAGAATCAAAGGAGATAGGGCTTGAAATAAATGAAAGCAAAACGAAATACATGCAATGCAAGAGAGGAAAAATGATACAAGGGCAACAGTCAAGTTTGAAAACTATCAAATTGAAAAGTAAAGGCATTCAACTATCTGGGAACTCAAATAACACAAAACAACGAGAGAAAAGAAGAAATACAGGAAAGAATACAAAAGGATACAGAGCTTTCTATGCTAATCGGGAAATGCTAAAATCTAAAAACTAAAGTTGCAAAGAAAATAATCTATAAAACACTCATTAGGCCAATAGTGTTGTATGCTGCAGAAGTAATGTGTCCTACACAGACAGAAAAAGAAAAGTTAAGAATCTTCGAGAGGAAAGTGTTAAGGTCGATAACAGGACCCAAAAACATAGGAGACGGATAAAACGACAATATATGAATCACGAACTTAGGGAAATATTGAAAGGAGAGGATATAGTGAAAGTGATGGCAGCACAGAGGATTAGATGGATGGGACACATAATGAGAAAAGAGATCAAAGCATAGTTAAAGAAATAACAACATGGAAACCTCAGACAAATAGACCAAGGGGGAGACCAAAGATGAGGTGGTGCGATGAAGTTACTGAAGACTTAAAAAAGATGGATGTCAAGGACTGGAAGAAGAAAACAAGTAATAGAGTAGAATGGAGAAGAATAGTAGAAAAAGCGAAAACACACCAGAAACTATAAGAAGTTAAGCGTACGAAGCAAAAAGGGGACTAATCCACCCCACGAAATGGATTAGTAAACTTCGGAAAGAAGTGGCTATATTCTTATAGAATGGAAAGCCTTATTATTATTATTATTATTATTATTATATCTTCTCTGCGAACATTCGAAATGTCCTGCAAGTCCGAAAAGCGGAAGTTGCTTTTATATCTTCCGAAAAAATTTACGACGTAGGAGTTCTTTTGTTGGTCGGCTATTTGGCGAGTACGTAATTATTACAATCGATTACGTTGTCATCCAACAGCATAAGGACAACGTCATTGTCTTGAAATTCGTTTGAAAGATCGGATAAATCGCCAAAAAATTTCGTCTCATGTGTAATATTCTAGGGTAATTCCATATCGGAATCTGAGGAGTCCCTGTTTATTTTTCTTTGGTGTCTTCGCTTTACACTTTTCTTTAACTTGTGCTTACTTTTTCTTCGCTTCAAATCGTTTGACATCACTTTTCTTATCGTGTTTCTTTTCTCTAACATTTGTTTTCTCAGCGCTTCTAATTCTTGAATTCTCTCCTTCTCTGATGTGCTTGTGTAAATTCACGATTTACCTAGTCAAGACTTTCCATTCGTTTCCGCTTTTGGGAATGGTCTGATGACTTCGATTGATACTATTTTAATTTTCGGTTTCGTGGCCTGGATTATTAAGTCACTTGACATTGTTCTAATCATCAGGGTCACTTCGTCCAGTTCGTGAGTTTAGAGATATCATGAATTCCAATTGGTTTTCCAGGTTTTGTGTGTGTGTGTGTGTGTGTGTGTGTGTGTGTATGGGCGCGTCTACTGAGAACGGCTATCCGCCGCTTGCAGCGCTTTTTTCACCCGAGCGCACTGTGTTTAACTCGCTCGTACTCGTAAGAAGGAAGCTAGAAAAATATAAATCGATCGTCTTTGATCTGCTCTTCCCGATGGTGTTTTGCCCAAAACCCTGTTTTTGTAATGAAAAATGAATTTGAAGTTTAGGAAGTTTCTCCGAAATTCCCCACAACTTTTCATAGTAAAATTTATACAAGTCGTAAGAGCAACTATATATATATATATATATATATATATATATATATATATATATATATATATATATATATATATATATATATATATATATATATATACATATATATATATACATATTATATATATACAATATTATATATATATATATATATATATACATCCCTCTTCTACTTTTAAATGTAGAGAGTGGATTTGAAATTATAAAGTCATTAAAAGCAGCCTAGGATCTGGTCTTAAATGGTTCATAAATGTCCTTGTCAAGTAGTTACATTTTATGAGTGCAATGCGGGGGGGGGGGAGGGGGTTGAATGAAAGGAGAAAATTTTTGTTGTCATCCACCCTGACTTCTCTGCAAAGCCTATTGCCCCAGAAACTGAACTAAACATGAACTGGTCCTTCATACGGACACGAGGGAATACGTGGAGGTATGGTATTTACAATAACAGAAATAAAGCCCCACATTGTAACTAATACGCCCCTTTCAGCTGAGACGCACTGACCCACTCCTTTTGTACCTGTTGCATCAATAACTTTGGGAACCTGAAGAATAGCTGTGACTCCGGTTTCGTAGGTATTCCAAATGCGATTAGGAGGAAAATTATATTTGGCTTGAACTTCCGTGTAATTCTAGAAAAACAAATCGACGTTGGATTTGTTGAAAGCTGCTGCTCATGCAATGCTGTAGGGAAGTCTCGGGTGATGACTCATAAAGGATCGCATCCGCTCCTCTCCAGCCATCTTATTTTTATTTTAAGTTTGTGGAACTTTTTTGCTCAGCTTGTTCGCATATTTATATGCCAGGTGCCGCGCAGACTTGTAAGTCAGTCCATAAAATATTTTGGATGATTGTTTCAGGTAAATTTCCAACTGTTCTTCTTCTCGTGGAGAGAATACTTGACGGGTAGCGTACTTCGATAATGAAGATGCATCCTCATCTGAATTACTGCTTTCATTTCCCGAGTCGCTCACGTTTTTCTTTTTCTTCATTTTTACAAGTTGGTCGTGAAGAGTTGGCTTCGGCATATTAAAAGTGCTTACGGCCGTACAAATCGACATTTTGCGATTAGCACGGTTTTAACAGCCGTTTTCAAATCATCTTTAGGAATATCAGGGCGTTTTCTCTTTTTAATGTATTTACGTACCATCCTAAAAAGTGAAATGAACTGTAAAGATGGAGTTTTTTCTCAAAATTATGGTTTTATTGTAAAATGGAGAAAACGGGGCGCATTCGGACAGTCTGAAGCTGCCCCACCCGATTTGTGCCCCACGTTTCAAAAACACATAAATGGCTTAATATAAATTCGTGCCTAGTTTGCTTATACTGTCTTATAAAGTTATGTATTGCTAAAAGCATTAATATCTAAAATAAATAGGATAAATCTTACTTTAATGTTGTTCTTAAGCCGTGAAAGCTTACGATGCCTGTAGTAAAAGTTATAAGAGGAAATCTATTTTTGAATTTTCTCACATAAATAGATTTAGCGTGATCGAAATTACTCAACGTTTTGCCTGTATATTTGCTTGTCTTCTACATTCTACATATGTATGTCTTGTTAATGGTGTTTTACTATTTAATCACAAAAAGAATGCTTCTCTGCAATAATATTATCCAAAAAAGAATACGTAACATGGCAGAAGGTATGTGAACATATATTGTGGTAAATATTAAGAAGTGTATCTATGTATTACAAGAAATATCTTACTTCGCACACTAATAGAGACCATTACGACTGACACTTTTATGAAAAGTATTAATACAGTCTGAAAAGTTTTGAGCTCAACACAGAAACAAGTATTTTTTCTGTCAAATTCAATTTTATTTTTCAACGCAGTATTCTTTTAAGGCGAAACAATTTTTTCAGCGATGCTCAAAACTCTTTAACTTGTCCAAATAGTAGATAGCGTCTTGCTCTGCAAAATAGGCGCCTACAGTTGCGATGACACCCTCGTTTGATGAAAATCTCTGTTCTCCGAGCCAAAATTGAGCTTAGGAAACAGGAAATAGTCGCTGGAGGTCAGATCTGGTGAATATACTGGGTGGTCAATCAATTCAAACTGCAATTCATGTGAGCCTGTGCGTTGTCTTGATAGAAGAGCACTTTCTTCCGTTCCAAATGTTACCGTTTTTCAGCAATTGCTGCCTTCAAACTGGTCTAATAACGATGCGTAGTATGATCCCGTTATTGTTTTCCCCTTTTCTAAGTAGTCGATGAACAGAATTCCCCGACTATACTAAAAAAAAACAGCCGCCTTCATCTTTTCGGCCGATAAAACCGTCTTTGCCCTTTTTGGAGCAGGTTCACCCTTTGCAGTCTACAGTTTTGACTGTTCCTTTGTCTCAGGAGTGTATTGACGCAAAAAGTCTGATTCGTTTCGCTTAAACCGCTTAAGCGGGACCTTGGAAATGTTCGTTCCAATGAATTTTTGGTTGAAAGTGAGCAAGCGCGTCATTATATGACGATATGCCCACAGCCTCTGCTATCTCTCTAAACTTGATTCGACGGTAGTCCAGTACCATTTAGTGAACTTTTTTGATGTTATCAGTGGAGGTCGCAGTTAACACTCTTCACCAACCAAACTGGTACGACCACGTTTAAATTCAGCTGCCTATTTGTTCATATAATGAAGCAGAGTCCTCGTAAGCGACGTTTAACTCGGCTTTAATTTGCGCAGGTGTATTGCCTTTCAAATTCAAGTACTTAAAATTACGGCACGGTGTTGCGGGTTCGAATCCCGCTCTCGCCAATTCGATCGCTGGCATTTTTACAGCCCAGCTCGACTCAGGCTGCAATAAATGAGTACCTGGAGGTCAAACTCTGGAGTAATAATAGGCGGTCGGTATGTAGCGCTAGCCACGTTACTACCCTTGTGTCCCGTAGGCTCTAGATTGAAGCAGATCTATCCTGTTACGACCCCAAAGGGCTTTCAAGGCCTGTTACGGGGAACTGTTATTATTATTAAGAAAAGTAGCCATCACCACAAAATATATTTTTTTTATTTTGAAGTCAGAATTATAAATGTGTTTTATTTGAAAGTTAATCTGTGAGTTATGATAAAGGGGACCTCTTCCCTATAGCCATAAGAATCATTTCTTGGTTTTGGCTTTAATATCCTAAGTAACGAATAGCTCGACAACCTTTTAAAGCATATTTTATACTAAAAAGTGATTTTTTTTGTAGAATTGAACATATTTATCAATTATACGAAGAACAGAGATATTCAAAAAACATACGAATCAGTACCAAGAACAAAACTTTGGAGTGCCATGCGCAAGAGAGGAGCAACAAAGGAAATAATTCAAGCAGTCCATGAACCATACAAAGGGTAATAAATTAGTAATAAAAATGGAACACGCCACTAGTAACTACATCAGAACATCAAAAGGACTTTTACAAGAGTGTTCAGCATCGCCTTTTAATGCGTTATTTTATTCTTTTGGTTTTGCTTGTGTTTTTCACAACTATTTTAGTATCATTTGTATTTTCATACATATTTCCTTTCCTTCGTGTTTTACCAATTCTGCATTTAATGTGTCTTCGCCTGGTACACTGTTGCTATTATACTTTTTATAGTTTCTCTTATTTCGTTCATTGTTTAAATAGGGAGTCCATACATTACTATAGGTCGGGCAATGTACATCTGAATCATTTTAATTCTCCTCTATTCTATATGTATGCATTATTGGAAGTTATCATTTGGAGATTATAAAAAAACACATGGCAAATTAATCGTAGAGCGTTTCACAATGCAACATAGTATTACTAAACGTCTGCTAAAATAAATAATAATTATTGTTACTTTTTAAAAATTAAAGCAAGGTTTTGGTTGTAATAATGTGCCCAGTGTTAATACCTTTTGCCAACTGATGAAAAACTGTTATTAAAATATTCTTAAGTCTGGACGTGCTCGTACTGTTCGTGAGTCGAAGAACATTGAAAGAGTTCGACACATTGTGCAAGGAGATCTTAGCACCTCTACCAGGTATCACTCTCAAGAAAAGAGCCCAACATCTTTACGGGCCATATTTAACAGTAAATTTCACTTAAAACCGTACAAAATCCAATTGACTCAAAAACATCAGCTTAGAAACCAACAAAAACCTTTTGAGTACAGTAATGTAGTACTACAACTTAAATGTCAAAGATAAATATTCACAAAAAAAAACTCGTAATGAGCGATTAGACCCACTTTGACTTATTTGGGTGTGTTAATAAGCAAAACTGCCGCCTCTGAAGCGAGGAAAAACCTCGTCTTATCTATGAACGACTATTACGTTCAGATCGAGTTACAATTTGGCACAGGATTTTTTAGGGGTGCAACTGGGCTTTATTTTTTTCTGTGGATAAAGCAGGTCATTTTACCCTTACTGGAAAGTGTTACCGTAACATAAAATAAAATTGTTTGGTCCTTCAAATTAATAAACTTAACTTGAGAAACATGTGGTTTCAGTAAAATGGTGCAACATACCACACAACGAGAGATACTATTGGCAACTAAGAATAATGGTCCTAGGACGTTTAATTTTCCATTTTGATGACACGCGTACATATCACCAGATTTAACTATCTCTGGCTTTATTTTTATTTTGTGGAGGTATCTTAAGATAAACTTCATTCTATCAAACCAAACGCAACTGAGAATCTCAAATATAAAAAACCAGAGAAAATGTGATTCAAACAACCCGTCTATGTAGTCTCCAGGAGTGAACATTTATCAAAACATAATTTTAAACTAAATAAACAATATTTTCAGTTAGCTTTATATTAAATCGCCTCGTTACCCAGGCATTAGTGTTCGCACTATTCAAGGTAAATATTAAGTTTATCTACGAAGATGTGAATGACTCTGGATGATTGAATTTAACCCAAGGGAAACTATTTGCAGGTTTCTTAAATAGTCCAGATTGAATTGACGGCCACATGGGAAACTTCTAGCTTGCTCTCTTAAATTCTAACGACAAGCTTAACTGTAGCATTCAATCTGTTATAATATTGCTGGTGTTTTCTTTTTTGAATCCTGTCTTTTAACTACAGAAACAGCAGCTGGTAGCGAAGCGGATAATGTTTTTATCCGGTTTTCAAAGCGGTGAAGAAGGGTTTATTGATTTTGTCAAATAAATGGTGAAATCATTCAATTCTTAATACAGCATGGCAAGGAAATTAAGAATGCACGAAGCTTAACAAAGGTAGCATTGAAATTATTGCATAGTGATAAGAATCTGCATATCAAATAGTAAGTTCATCTCCAGTGACATGGGTATTATTCGGCGCGTGGAAATTATTGATGTTCCTAGTGATTCTTAAAAATTACCAATATTCCTCTTATTACTCGAAAGAGCTTCTTTAGGGTAATGGATAGGTGTTGAAAAAATACTACTTGTATTTATCCGTCGCGTGATTCTTTGGAAATCAACAACAGCACATAAGTAAACACTCATAAAGTCCACGACATGTTTCGCTTTAGTTTATTTTTTTCTTCTTATACCTCATCAAAAGCTTTAGTTAATACCGCGTCTCTTTGAGGATATTAGACGGATTCTCTTGAAAGTAGCTTTTGGTCGGTGGTCTATCTAGACATTTTTACCTTTTGGCTTTACGGCTGCAAAACGGTTGCGGAGATAAATCTTCAAGGACGGTACATTTTCTCCCAAACTAGAAAAGGTGTCACATTTTCTGCTACTCGCTTCCTGACTGGAGGCTACAATACATTCACGCTTATAGGCACAATTAAACAGTTCATCTCAAGCATACTGTCTCGAGAATTCGAGGGAAAAATAGTTTTTGCGAATAGTGACGTATTTATTTCGACTACTAAGGTTAAATCACTGAATAGCATAATTCGCACAGAGTTGCGGTGATATTAACTATTGTGGAGCTGAAATTTGCAGATTCTTTTTTTTAATTAAATATTTTGCACACACTGGGCCGGATTATTCTTTCCAATTATACAAGTAAAATAGTAAAGCCTGGTGCTAGTAAATGCAAAAATTATAAAGCATGATCGCATGACTCGTTCGTACTTACACAATGTTTCAGTCGTATTACCGAGACCAGATCGACTATTCTGTCAGCTTCTTGTTGATAATAGAATTACACCGAAAGTAAAATGTGTTGAAAAAGATTCGAAAAACTTTAGGCTTATGATCAGTAGTATATAGAGGTAGGTATATGCCAAAATTAAAAGCAATCTAAATTATGCTTGCTGGTAGAGTTATTGTGGACTGATTAGAAGAATAAACTTCTGTGAACCTTGGATCTTGTGGATAATAAAAACGAAATACCTTGAAGTTGTCACGTATTGCATCGACAGTATTAATTTGAAATTAAAGCTAACGCCGCTACTAACTGTTGCACCCTAAATTGGTCATCTTGTTAACTCGGCGCTAGTATTCCCCTCTCGAACTCTCTGCGATTATTTCAGTCGTCAATACCGTCCAAAAACCACTATCGGTCGTTTAGTGCAAAAATTCGAGACCACTGGTTCTGTTAGTGATATGCCAAAGAATGAACAACCCAAAAGAGTTCGCACACCGGCAAATACCGCTGCGGTGAAGGAGAGTGAGAAAGAGGACCCAAAACTCTCAATAACTCGTCGATCGCAAAAATTGGGAATTCGGAGACCAGTTTGCGCACAAATATTTGAATTTATTACACGCTTACAAGATTCAATTAACTCAAGAGCTCAAGCCAATTGACCATTTCAACCGACGTGTGTTCTCTGATTGGCTCCTCAAACATCGTGCAATTGATTCGAATTTTCCTTCAAAAATCATCTTCAGCGATGACGCGTATTTCGTTAAATAGGACGGTGAACAAGCAAAACTGTCGCATTTGGGCCAATGAGAATCCAAGAGAATATCAAGAACACATATAAACGACCAGTACATCCTCAAAAAGTGTCTGGTTGTTGTGTTCTGTGGTCAGAAGTTGTCATTTAATCATTTTTTCGAACATGAGTCTGGAAACGTAATTACTGTGAATTTTGAACGGTACGGCGGCATGGTTAATGGCTATTTCTTCCCGAAACTTAATTAAACTGACATAAATGGTGTTTATTTTCAACAAGACGGCGCAACATGCCATACAACACGTGTGAATTTCAAGTTATTGCAGTCAAAGTTCGGTGAACGTTTAATTGAGAGAAACGCAAATGTCAATTGGCCCACTCATTCGATTTGACACTTTTAGACTTTGTGAGGATATCTGAAAAGTAAAGTCTACGTTAATAAATCAGCCACCATCCAAGACCTCAAGAACAACATAATTACGGAGATAAATGCCATCGAAGCGACCCTACATGAAATGTCATCGAAAATTTCGTCCGTCATATCGACGTCTGTAAAGATTAGCAAGATTATGATTTATTTTCCCACCTTAGCTTCTATGTCTCTCAGTATATCTTTTACATATCTTTTTGGTAATAAGCTGATTACTCTCTCTAAGTTCTCATAAATAGCGCTTTTATTCTTATGCTGATTCTTCTGTAGGAGCATGTAAAAGTTATATTTTCCTCCTCTGTATCTCTTGCAAATTATTTTATTTTTGTCTTAAAAATATTTATCACTTGTTGTTTTTCCTTTTCACTATGAAGAAGAAACTAAGAAAGTTAAAATGTCTGAGGTTTATTACTGCTACACCTATCTGTTCTGTATATGATAAGATTTTCTTGTAATTGTTGTCGGATTTTGATTCTACGCAAACGTTGAACTTTTTAAGTCCCGAAAATCAAGTTTTTGCTCTTTTTGTTTTCTTTCGTCTTTCTTTATGTCTTCTCCTGTATATCACGTTTTTATCGGGTTGTTTTTACGGGACAGTATTTTTAGCCCGTATTTCCAATCCCCTTATTTTCTCGGACCTGGAAATGAGCAACTTCAGTTATTAAGCTACTTAATGCACCCTTCTACTGATACGGCTATGCGGACTTATTATAAACAATAACATGAAGATTAAACATTACGTAGTTCATCTCGATATTTATTGTACGTATAAGTAAATTTTAGCCTCCTCGTCAGAGTAAACTTAGGCGTATTTTTTATGAAGCGCCTTAACCATTGTCCACTTATATTCTATAATAATTATTTTTATCCTTCAATTCGTGCTGGTCTGGAAGAAGTTTTTAGTTTAATATTCATTTGAAAAGATCCTCCATACTTCTTGAGTTTATTTTCTCTTATTAGATTTTTCTTCTAACTCTTTCACATAGATCCATTTTCTCACTAAAAGATCCAGTTTTTCATCTATATTTGATTAATTTATTTTAATGGACGATATATTTATTTTGCTATTTTACCTGCAGCTTCCTTCGGCACAGTTATTCATTTTTTTCCTTTACATGACTTATAGAAGATCTTCTTTTTCATCATTTTAGTATGCGTGCATCTTTTTTTTCAATATGACCTTGATATTTTAATCAGTACTACTATCATTTTAGCTTGTCAAAAAATTTTGGTATTATTGTACAGTTACGCTAATTTATTCAAATTATTTATGTGTTGGACACTATATAGTTCATTTAATTGTGCTCATTAAAGATGGCAATAGTTTAGGTTTTGTCAAATTTTACGTAATTAAAATACATCATACGCCAGTGTTCGTGATTCTTTCGTTTGTACTTTCTATTATTTAAAATTAATACTAGTAGTTTATCAGACAGCAGGCACTTACTTTAGTCAGAGGAGTCTTAGTGAGACTTTTCTGAATAGATGGCTGCTACTTACAATCACTAGTGGCATTCCTGCGTTAGAACCGATGGTGCTTTGATTTTCATTTGGAAGACCTCATGTTTGTGGGGATGAGTTTAAAGTACCAGAGAATATATGATATATATATATATATATATATATATATATATATATATATATATATATATATATATATATATACAAAAGGATCTTCACAGCTAACGCTGTCTTCCTACACTCAACCGTTTCTTCCACTCCTTCTTGTCTTCCCAATCTCCGTCTGCTAGCCCTCTTCTGTCCATGGCTTCGTCCACCTCATCTCTGAAAGATCTTCGGGGTCTTCCTCTCTTTCGTTTTCCTGGAGGACTCCACTCTGTTATTTTCTTTATCCATCGATTATTGTCCGTCCTTCTAACATGGCCGTACCATATTAATTTCTTTTCCTCGATGTAAGTCAGTGTGTCTTTTTCTACATTCATTCTCCTCTCTATTTCTATCTTTCTAATTCTGTCCAGTCGTGTCACCTAGCAGCACCTTCTCCAAAATTCCATTTCTGTGGCTTTTATTTTTCCTCTATTTTTCTTATTAATTATCCAGTTTTCTGCCCCATATGTCATAATACTTCTGATAATTGTGTTATATATTCTGTGTTTTGTATTTTTTGTAATGTGTGTGTTCCATAGAATGGGATGTAGTTGTCTGATACTTATTCTAGTTTGTCCTAACCTGTTCTTTATTTCTTCTTCTGTAGATGTATTTTTTGATATAGTAAAGCCTAAGTATTTGAACTTATTTTTCCCTCTTATTTCTACATTGTCGTCTATTTCTAAATTTTTTACCTCTTCTTCTGTAATCGCTAAATATTCTGTCTTGTCGAAGTTTATTTCCATACCGGCCTTAGTGTACTCGTCTTTTAGTTTTCGTAGCATATAACTCAGGTCCTCTTCATCTTGGGCTATTATCACTTGATCATCTGCGTAGCTTAGTGTATAAAGATGTTCATTGCGCACTGGTATCCCCATTCTTTAAGGTATCTTCTAAGAATGTCTTGAATAGGGTTGGAGATGTGCAGCATCCTTGTAGGAGCCCTTTTGTTGTCTTAAAGTAATTACTGATCGTCTGCCCCACTTTCACTGCCACTTGGTTGTTTCCATAAAGTTGCTGTATTGCCCTGATTAGACTTTTGTTGGTCCCTATATTACTCATCGCTTCCCACAGCTTTTTTCTGGGAACCGAGTCGTACGCTTTTCTGAGGTCTATGAAGGCCAAGTGAATGTCCCTGTTTTTCGCTCTTTTCTTCGCTATAAGTTGTTGGATAGTATATATGTTGTCTATACAGGATTTTCCGGCTGTGAATCCTGTTTGGTCTTCTCCTATTTTTCCATGAATATTGTCTTCTATTTTGTTTTTTACTATTTTTGCATAAATTCTTCCCATTAGAGAGATCACACTAATGCCTCTATAGTTGTCACATATTCTGCGATTACCTTTTTTAAATATCGACGTTATATACGCTTTTGTTCATTCATTCGGTAGTACATCCCCATTTAGTGCTTTACGAAACATATGTTGCATCATGTGTAGTAATTTCGGGGTTCCATACTTTACCATTTCGGGTACTATTCCTCCCGGTCCTCCTGATTTTCTATTTTTTAATGATTGTGTGGCCTTTTTGACTTCTCCAATTGTTATTTCTATTTCTTCGTGTTCTATTTGGTCATTTTGTTTATTTTCTATCGTTTGTCCTTTAAACTCTTCTCTATTTTCTGTTATGAACGGTATGTATGCCTTTTCTTTTGAATTTGTTCTTAACGTTTTTAGTATTCGCCATGCTTCTGAACTATATATATCTCTAAAGAATTTTTTGTCTCGGGTGCAGTGATAATCGATACTAAGGAGCTTAAACCCTTAATTACAAAGCTACACTTGCCCTTAGTAATATTGTATGTCACCACCGGCTAAGGAGTAATTTCTCTACAGTTCTAATTTTGTCAAATCGATACAGTTAAATTAAATGAAGATTTCTTTACAATACAAAAAAATGTAGTGATTTTTATGACTGGATAAAAGAAGAAATTTTAACATCATAATTTCACGCATTTATTTGATTTTTATTCTTCCCTCTTCATGTTTTTACATTAAAAAAAGTATGCGTTTGTAGTTTAGTCCTTTGATTTTTATATAAACCAGAATATCCGAGTCCAACGACAATTTTTAGGTTCTTTCAGTGGAGATCTTTCTGAGCGACTGATCGTATGTTAAAAATTAAATATTACCAGTTATCTTATTCAAATTTAATTTTATATAATCACCATGTTGGTAGTTTTTGTTGTAATTGTTGCCCTAACAGTTCAGCGGCTTTTGCTTAAAAGACAATCTGAATTTTTCATAACCCATATAGAACTGCGATAGCGCCGCATTTAAATAAGTTAATCAAGTTCATTACCAATTAACGCCAATTAGAGAAAACAGCTGTTCCAAAATCCGTCGCCTGTCAACCATTTACAACGTTCAACCCTTTACGACTAAGCACTTTGTTTGTGTTGTCTAAAGGTGGTACCAGCATAATATTCCTTATATTAATGCCGCATTCAGGAAAACGAGAGCACAGTCAGGCGAGAGCTGTTAGTGGCTCGTTGCAAGATGTTCATGCGAACCTTACCATTTGTTTTCATTTTCAAAATATGTATTCCGCATACAGAAGCCTTATATCTTCATGAATATGCATCGAGTCCAAATTGGGAAGAGCTTTTTGGCACCGGAACCAAAACTTCACCGCCGAATTACGAGGTGGTTTATTTGGCGGTAGAGCCTCTTATTCAAGATGACGACACTCAATCCTTCGAGAAAAGGATGGATTTTTCGGTTTTCGGCAGGTGAGCATGCAGCAATTTATTTTTTGTGCAAATCGACTTGCTAACGACTATTTTAGGCCCGTATCTTTAAAGTTGAGACCTAATAACAACTTGGTGTCGCCGGATTTTAAAACTTACATACAGTATGATGAAAGTAATTCGAGATTGTTACCTTATTCTCACCGAAGCTGTCATTATTTACATAGAGACGAACGTTCAGTTGCTGCTATTAGTTTGTGTCAGCCAAAATCGGTGGTATAAAATATGAAGATGCCTACCATAAAACTACTACACTTAACATATAATATTTCAGCAAGGTTTGTTATTTTTGGATAACGCAACTGTAGAGATATATCCCTTGACTCCTCATCTGCAGTCTGTGTTAAAACTGCAAGAGCCTTTGGTTTCAAACTTTGGACAAGATGAGAAAATACCTCACATCGTTAAAAAAGCCGAGTTCTCTCCTGATATCTTAGGTGACGATTTTACTTCAGTGAATTTTCCATTTTCAAGCCCAAACATCTTGGACAACGATGTGTTCAGCTACAACTTAACGAATGTCGAAGCAGCTAGTCACCGACCGGTCGATGCGCTAACGGCAGAACTTGCCTTATTCTTTGACGCTGAAGCTTACAGGATATTCGCCTCGTATTTTAGCTATGATGACAACAAGCTGAGGGATATGCTGTTGGCTTACATGAACGGAGTAAACTTATTGGATGTGGTTGTTACTCAAAATTGATTTATTATGCTTCCAGATTCAAGCTTTATATCATCATCCTAGTCTCGGCACCAATTTAGAGTTGGTATTGGTGAGAATGGACATTATGAAACAGCAGCCTTCCGCTATGCCACATTATGAAGGCGAGCGCTCCAAACTTTTAGACTCGTTCTGCGCCTACCAGAAAAGTATCAACCCTGAAGGGGATGACAATCCCGGACATTGGGATATGGCTCTTTATGTTTCTGGGTAAATAGCTCCGTACGTTTTCATGTTATGAATAATTATGCTACTTATACTGTTCTAATCAGGCTCGATTTCTTCGCTTACGAAAATGGCCGTAAAAGCGGCGCCACCATGGGTTTAGCAACGGTGGGCGGAGTATGTCTTCCGCAATATGCGTGCGTTATAGCCGAACTGGGGACAACCAACATGTTCGGAAAACCTTACCCTAGTGCAGGGTTCACCAGCGTATATATTTTAGCCCACGAAATCGGCCACAAGTAAATTAATTATTTGTTTGATTTTGTTAAGTAAAGCATTCGTTTTTAGCCTTGGAATGCATCACGATAGTAGCGGAAATAGTTGTCCCAAAGAGGGTTATATAATGTCCCCTTCGCGAGGAGTCAAAGGAGAAACACAATGGTCTACATGTAGTGCTGACGTTATGCGAAAACTGAAAGAAAGGTACATAATAATATTTTTATGAAAAGGAAAGTCATTAGTATGCGTTCAGGTACGGAAAATGTTTGCGGGATTTTTCTGGAGTGCCTCCACCATCTTTAGACCATTCGCGCTTTCTGGACATCCCAGGCCAAGTTTTCACAGCAAAGAAACAGTGCGAAATACTTTTAAGGGACAGAGACGCTGTTGTTTCTCCAAATCAGGCTACATCCAGTATTTGCTACAGCATAGAATGCAAAACCCCTCATCGGAGCGGATATTACTTCGCTGGTCCTGCCTTAGAAGGCACAGAATGTGGAAATGGAAAGGTGTGTTTTATCAACTTTTTCGCTGTTATATTACTGAAATAACATCTATTTTATAGTTTTGTTATGGAGGAGAATGCGTTTCTAAGCTGCTGCCCACACCAGTTCCGTCGATACCAGGCGGATGGGGGCCCTGGAAAAAGGAGACGTGCAACTCCAACTGCCTAGAAAAATCTAAAGGTCACCAAATCCAACGCAGATTATGCAACAACCCGCCGCCAGTCAATACAGATCAAGGCTGCATTGGGGCAAGTTATAAGGTTGCCCTTTGTTCAGACGACAAGGTACTACGTTCAGTCACTATGATAAAACTACCTAAAGTGTCTTGTTACACAGCTGTGTAGAAACACAAAGAGAAAATCAACGGTGGACTACGCTTCCGAAAAATGCAAGGAGTTTTCCAAACTGCTTCCCCAACTGGATCCGGAAGGCGCCGGACTGCAAGCGCCGCACGAAGAAGGTGCGTTATTTTGAACAATAAGCTAGCCCAATAAACTCGCCAGAAAATTTCAGAACGGATCTGGATGGGCTGCGCCATATTCTGCAGGAGAAAGGACTCCGGGAGTTACTACACTCCTAGGGTGGAGCTGAATGATTTGGGCGTCTCACCGTACTTCCCCGATGGAACCTGGTGTCACACAGATAAGGCGGGCGAAAAGTATTTTTGCCTGCAGCATCACTGTTTGCCTGAAGTAAATCGCAGCTGATCTTACGCCAGTTCGCCTGTTTACACTTTTTGCTTTGCAGAGTTTTGACTTTCCAAAAGGTTCTAATAGTAATCTTAGGCGTGTGATGCACGAAATTGGGGAGGATTTGCCGATTCCACAGAACGCTTATCCGCACAGCGGTGTCCCGCCTGGCTTGGAGCAATATTTGTCTCTGGGGCCTGATGGAAAACCAATGCAGACTGTTTTGAGGCCCGACCAACTCAAACAACCGAAAGAGGAAGATTGGGAGGCTAAAGACTATGTGGAACTGCCTGATGATAAGGATAACGAGATATCTAAACGCTACGAGGATAAATAAACAAACTATTGTTTCTACTAATTAGCGCAGCATTTCATTACATAATGATTTAAACACATTCACCATTTAGTATTGTTTGTCATACTTTTATATGTAAGTGTAGATGAATTAGTTCACTTATAACAAATATACGAAATATATGCGTCAGTCTGATTTTTCATGTTTGAGTTCTTTCCTTATTTCTTTCTTTTTAACTGAATTTTATTGCTATGTACATCTCTATGGTTACAAAAACTACAACCATTTGCTTCCATGCACCATATTTTAAGAAGATAAATTGCGTCCCAATATGTTATTTATTTAAGTAATTGGAATTTTACCATTTTTGGGGAGTCATTTCTTGTTTTAGTCTCAGTCCGTTTAACTTTGGTTGATATGTTAGTTCATTTATGATTCTTCTATTTTGTAGCTTCGAATTAATTTTGTTTGGAATGAGTCAGCTCAAGAACTTTGCCTTTTTTGGCTCTTATGTCGTTGTCATGATATGCACTATCTTACACACATAATATTTTCTTTTTAAACCAAAACGCTATGCAGTTCTTTGCGATCAATCTTAACATTGTAATATGTTTCAGAACCTATTTTTTTGACAATAAGGTGTTTGCCTCAAGATACGCTTTGAGACGTTATTGGTCTTAATTTAAAATTAATAGAGGTAATACGTAGATTTTTCCGTGCAGCACGTGATGACTCCAAAGTTTTGATTTTACCATTAGTATTGGTATTAGACGGTCAAATTTCTTCACATCCTTCTGACAACGGTCATTATCGAAATTATTTCAGGTCTTGGAGTGGAAAAACACATTAATAATTAGTTATTTGGGCAAGCCTCTTGTAAAAATATTTTGAACGGCTAGGGGACTCCGGTTATTAGCAGATTTTCACCGCACTTAATCTGTTTCTAAGCAAAAATATGTTTCCTTACTTAAAGACGGATCTTGCTATGTCTTGCTTTGGTTTTAGATGTAATCAGAAATATAGTCTCCAATAACGACTTCCATTACTAATAAAATGTTTAAATTATTTGAAATTGCTACATATAATTTTTATTATTATGAACAACGAAATAATCGTTCCATAAGAAGGGTACCAGCTGGCCATTGATGGCTTTCAATAATAATGAAATGTTTTATAATTCATGAATCTCAGTAACTTTCGTGTGCATAAATTGCGAAATCACTCTTACATTTCTGGAGATGTACCGGACTAATAAAGAAATGTTTCACATGCTACATATTGTACATGAATGTATCATTACGTACTACAAGAAAAAAATTTAGCAGTTTTTTTGCAGTGACGATCAGCAAAAAACCAGGAAAGTCTGAGACAATAAACTTGAATGCTCAACATAGCTGTCAGTTTTATCTGAAAATTAACTAATATCTTTTGTTTGAATGTCCTGACGCAACGATATCGAGACGTGCATGTACATATATATGCGTGTTTTATTGATTACCAAAAAGCCTTCGACTGTGTTAATCATGAAAAACTAATAGAAATACTACATTCAACTAGAGTAGACAACAGAGATATCCGCATAATTGAGACATTGTATTGGCAACTGTCAGCTAAAATTAAAATAGAGCGAGATATTCGAGAATTTCAGAATCTATTCTCATAAAGAAAGATGTCCCCATAATTTAGTAATACTTCTCTAGCTACCTTTAGTTCATCGGCGTCATTGGAGCACACATTCTTATCTTTCCTAGAATTATTTTATGTTTACATAAAACTAATCCCAGTTCTTCCTTTTAGGTTAGATAATTGATATTGTATATCAGCGTGATTCTGCGAATGAGAGGCGGGCTACGATGCTGACGGATCCGGGTTCATTTCCCGGTTCTCTCTGATGGCTGACGAGTGGCCTACTCGGTCACTAAAAATAATTGAATACCTGCGTTCACTCGAACAAGGGGTAATAATGGTGGTCGTTTAAGACGCGATGCTTGCCACATCGCCCCGCATCAGAGATGGTGCGCGACGACCGGGCAGTCGGATTTAGTTTAACACTTGCAACAATTCAGTCATCATACTTTGGCTGTAACTTCTGTTAAAATTTGTTTCTACTCTCGACGTCTGTGACATCTTCTATTGGCCCGCTCATCATTTTTAAGGCTATCAAAACGTAATGTATAACAAACAGTTTCTGAGATATTCTTAACTTTTCATAAGCACTACTCCAAAACAAATTCAGAAAGTTAGTGGCGAATCCATCTAGCAAGATAGCAGCATTTACGTGTTTGTTTCTCATGGTACAGGATACACTAATATTAGTGCTTCTATTGCGTTATTTTTCATCTTTTTTACGCCAATAAAAAATTATATTTTCTTAGTGGATAGGGAAAAACTAACACAATATAAAAAATCTGGTGTGAACATCACACGACTTTCCTTATCCTATTATACATATATATATATATCGGCCCTGCGCTGCTCTCGTCCCATAACTTGTTATTTTAAAAAAGAACGAGACGCGAGTCCAACACTCGAAAGCTGATTAAAATAAACGGTACAAGACAATAATTGACTCGTACTTAAAATTTTGCTACGTCACTGAAGGTAACCGTGCTATCTCGGCCGCACAGCCTTCGCCACTATCGCCTGCGTGCTTCCTCCTAGCGGCCAAGCGCTCCCCCCCCCCGTCCTCCCTAAGTCGGCCCGGTAGCTCTCGGAGCGCGCTGTGATTGGTCCGTTAAATTAATTTTTAATCGGCTGTAACTTATTTATTTGACCTCGGATCAAAAAATTTCATTGTAATTTTTTGTTCGTCTCGGTTTGATCTATCCGGTAATATAAATTTCCTGAATAAAAAATCCTGAGTTTCAATTTTTTTTCGGGTTCCTATTTTACCAACTTTTATTTTAAATTCATGTTTATCTTATGATAATAAATCATTTTTATTCTCATAAATTTTTTGTATCTTCAACCGTTTAGATACGCGACCGCTTTGAGACCGATTTTGCGACCTTGTGACCAAACGGCACGGCCGATTTTTACCAAAAGCTTCGCACTGCGTGCCCTACCTACAAGTAACTTGCCTACCAAATTTCAAGTCTCTAGCTCTTACGGTTCTCAAGATATCTTGTTTACTGACAGACCGACAGATACACACACACGAACCAATGGCTCAAACCAACTTTTTTGGTGTCCTGAGGCTATATTTCGTCCAGAAATGTGAAAAACTGGGTAGGTCAAATTTCCGCCGATTACATTACTTTCCTTATTATAGGATAAGGAAAGTAAAAAAACTTTAGACCCGTAAATTGACAAAGAAAAATTTCATCTGATGGGGAGATAAGAGTTTTCTGGATTCATCCATTCTGATGAATCGTCCTATCCCCAGGACGAAAGTGATGACAGTATGTTGAAACCAAGTGAAGTGGACAAAAATGATTTTTTCTTGAATCAAAAGATCTACAAAAATATGATTGACTGCAGCCATCACAGAAGTATCCAACACTATAGCGAATGCCTTAGTGGATATGGTAGAGTAGTTACCCTTTTTAAATAATAAAGGCAAACATATATTGGCGAGAAGAACCACCCACTGCAAATTAAAGTGCGGTAAAAAAGAAATTTGCTTTTCCTATCTCCCCTCTCTTAATATTTTGCAAAAAATCTGCATGGAGTGGCACGTTGCCATTCAGAAGAAAATTGAATAGAACGATCTTGAATTAAAACGTTTATTAACATTCTTTTACCCGCGAGCGCTGACATAGACTGGGACATTTTTGATTGAGAACTATTTTTAAGTAAACGAGGGCAATCCCCTTTAGATATCTCTACCTACAATGCTTAGAAGCCGAAATCTTCTCGGTTTACCACATGGTGCACAATCAACAAATTTCGCATTATAGATGATGTGTCTTTATAGGCAGAATAATTTTTTTTAGTACTGGCAGCGGACCCCCGGAGAGCTTGTCCAACTCCGACATGCTTGAGCCCCTTCGCATAGTAGTTTTTAAAAATAAATAAAAACACGATTAAAAAGCTCTGTTTGACATAATTGACGTACGCCGTTGCCATGACAACGCATTTATGTATACCCAGTTAGAGTTGAACTTTGACCTTTGACCTTTGACCTGTGTGACAGCACTCATAATTTTTTTTATGTATAAGTGCTTTAGTTTACCCGCTCTCAAACGAAAATTTTCCATCGCTTGCGGTTCCGGAAATATATTACCTAGGTCGCGTCTGCCGCCGGACCGAAATTTGTCCTTCGGAGGCGCTCGGGTCGGCACGGAAAGGCACGAACGATTTGACCTTTGACCTGTGTGACAGCAGCAGCAGCACTCATAATTTTTTTTTATATATATAATTCACAACACTATTTCTATATGCAGTAGATGATACAAAACTATACACTGTTTATGTCAACACACAGTTTTCGCACTTGGATTTGCTCGCTTCACTGTAGCAACCTTGAATTTGGAATCCCCTAAGGCTGTCCTGCCGTGTAATATTTATGCCTATTCGGCGACATTTCAGACAAAAAGTTGAAAACCAGCAAAAGGCGCCGCACTTGTAATTACTGGAATATTCGGTGAACACGTGCGCGCTAGTTGTATTCGTGGAAGGCATAGTGCCGAGCGTGAGTAAATGCGGATATCTAGTAGCCGCGTTACGGGAGGCGTTTGGAAATTTGTCGCAAGAAAAGAAGAAGCAAAGATTTTTGGGATGTGTAATTTTAATCTAAGGAAAAGTGTATTGTAGACGAGAACAAGGTGAAAACGTATGATGAAGCTTGGAAATCTAAGTTTCAGCGGATTTATCTAGAAGTGCTAAGCAAAGCGACATACGATGGATAATTTGTTGTATCACCACAATCCATAATAAATTAGTGGTTAGTAATGAAGGAAAGAAAAAGCCCAAAATAGTAACATATTATAATTCAACAAAGGCTGACGTCGACACTATGAACCAGATATCCAGAACGTATAATTTTAAACATCAAAATTGTCGTTGCTGATTAGTGGTTTTGCAATTATGTTATCACCAACTTTCATAGTTCTTTTTTAGCGTCTCTTTCACTTCATTTAATTAAAGAACATCTAACGTGTAGGCTATTTAAGACATGTCATACTTGTAGTTCCCAACTGTGAAGAATAAACAAAACAAATATATTCAAATTTAATGAACTTCAAATATAGGAGATAGTTGGCATCAGTTAATTTTGAGCAGTTTTTTTATATTTTTTGCAACTATGAGATAAGAGGCGAAGAGATATGCAACAACCAAAAGTAGCACCAGTCCAAACAACCCATAACGTTACTATTAATAGGGCTTAGGAGATCAAAAAGATGCTGTAAAATGTGAATGAATATCTCATTGACACATTTCATTTATGTAATTTGTATTTAAGTATGTGTACCAATGAGTGTTATTTATCCCAACACGCACGACACATAGTACATTTTATTTCTCTACATTAGTCAAGCGTCAACGCACTAAGTAATATGTTGACAGTCTGTGTATGCACTAAGAAAAGTTCAGTTCTGGGATATGGATAGTCTAGCTAGAAATGTGTATATGTATATGTATATATATATATATATATATATATATATATATATATATATATAAATTTAAACTTTAGTATTTTTTTGAATAGTACAACAGACTTGTTATGTAAACTAACAAATAAAAAAACCGGATTTTACGATTATGCAAAATTTTATATTTATTCAAGACTTGTTAAAGAGTACATATTTGAACTAAGATTACTGGACTTTCATAAAAATATACAGTTTTAATTTTTAACAATAGGCTACTAGAAGGGAATTCTACTCTTTCTCCGCTAAAATGCCTAACAAACAAAGTAAAGTGCAATCACAAACAACAAAAGAGCAAAATATTGAAAAAGTTGAATATGTATATATCTAGGATAAAAATTGAGCTCTCTAAGAACAATTTAAAGCAAGATCTGTAAGAAGTGAACTAGCCTGGTCAGCGTTTGGCAAACTACAAATAATCCTGAGGTCTAATATTTAAAATACAATAAAAGCAAGAACATTCGACCAGTATATGTTACCGACTCTCACATACGGAACAGAAACGTGGTTCAGTAAGAATATTGTAAAAGGAGTCTACGCCGTTTGACAAAAGATAGCCCCACCAGTAAGTTATGTTTTAAATTGTGAGATGTAAAAGATCATATCGTAACGTTGGACATCTGGAAACACGATAACCTTAAAATATTAGCGATTTTGTATCAGCTACACATATTTTTTTTCGTGCGAAAATGTCGAGCGTCATTTGCGGGAACTTTTAATTTACTTCTTTCATTTGAAAAAATCTGCAGCTGAGGCGCATCGATTGCTTGTAGAAGCATATGGTGAGGCTGCTTTAAGTGAGAGAAGTTGTCTTGAGTGGTTTCATAAATTTAAGAATGGTGAGTTTGAGACGAAGACAAAGAACGTAACGGAAGATCGAAAGTGTACAAAGACGCGGAATTGGAAGCATTATTGGAGGAATATTCCTGCCAAATGCAAGAAGAACGTGCACTTACATTAGGAGTGACTCAACAAGCAATTTTAAATCGTTTAAAATCGTTTAAAATCGTTAGGAATTATTCAAAAGTAAATAAATTGGGTTCCATATAAACTGAAGCTGAGAAACGTTGAACGCCGAATTTGCACTTGTGAAATGCTGCTTGCCAAGCATAAACGAAAGGGTTTTTTGCACCGTATAGTCACTGGTAATGAAAAATGGATTTACTACGATAACCCAAAGAAGAAGAAATCATGGGGACCACGTGGCCATGCTTCAACATCGACAGCCAAGCCGAATATTCGTGGAAAAACTCATATTGTGTATTTGGTGGGATCAGCTTGGCGTCCTGTATTATGAGTTGCTCAAACCGAACGAAACCATTACTGGGGCTCTCTTCCAAACACATTCATGAGACTGAGCCAAGCACTCAAGAAAAAATGCACCCATTACTGCTCCAGGCACGACAAAATTATTCTCCTGCATGATAATGCTAGTCCACATGTTGCAGCGCCGGTCAAAACCTACTTGAAAACACTCAATTGAAAAATCCTACCCCACCCACCGTATTCACCAGATATTGCCCCTTCCGATTATCACTTGTTCCGATAGATGGCACATGGCCTGTCTGAGCAGCACTTCACATCATATGAAGATACCAAAAATTGGGTTGATTCGTGGATAGCCTCAAAAGATGAAGCGTTCTTCCGACGCGGTATCCGTATGATGGGAAAAAGAAGTGGCTAGCGATGGACAATACTTTGAATAAAACATAAGGTTTCGTTCTTTCACAATAAATGCCCAATTTTTGATAAAAAACGGCGGAGACTTATTTGTACTCCCTTTAAATAGATTACAAAAAATTCAGATAATGATGAAAAGGGGAACATACACCCAACATGAAAATTAGAAGAAAGTCCAAAGTTACAGACGTCATATAACAAATATGCACTTTAAAATGAAATTGGGATGAACACATTAGAAGACAAGGAACAGTAGATGAACTCGTAGAGTGATAAAATGACGATCTCAAAAAAAACAGAGGCAGATCGCAGACAAAATAGATAGACGATATAAAGAGAACAGTTAGACATGGCTGATTACAAAAAATAAAAAGTAGGAAAATATTAGAGGAAGCTTACATGAGCTACTGATGATACTGATAATTAATTCTACTCTACGTGATGTTCGTACACCAAATCCAATAGAAATTTATACCTGTTCAATTGCATTGTTAATAAATTAAAATTAAGAAAAGTTAACAAAGAAATGAATGATCGAATTAAACACATAATTGCTGATTTTTCTAAAAACATCAATCAGCACCGACAGGCATACTTTCAAAAACAAGAATTGTTTGGAAATAACTATGAAGGGTGTTTAAATAGTCTGAATTTAACATTTCCTGATATCTAATCAGCTAAAAAGCCTTTTTCTGAAATAAGAGGAAGCCAGCACGTGACTTGAAGCTCAGCCTTTAGAAACTGTAGTTTCTTTTTCTAAGAGTGGGTGAACTTTTTAGATTCTTGAAAAACTATTAAACTTATACCTGCATTTGAATTAGCAAAACAAGTTGAATTGGAGAAAGATGCAACAAACATAATTTACGAACTTTTAACGGATCATCAAACAGAGCTATAAAAACTAGTAAATTATGTTAATACATGAAACAATTGGGGATTTTAACACCTAAAAAAGTGCTAACCTGCTGTACAGATGCAACATCGACATCTAAAATACATAAATAATCAGAAGACGAATATACGTGCAACATTATGTTCTTTTTTTCATATTATCAGAATGTACGAAAAGTAAAAAAAAATTGATAAAATTTTTGCTTCTTCTTCTACTTGTGCCGTATCCTCCTTGGACGTTGGCGATCAGCCTGGCCCATCTATTCTCTGCCATCCTGATTTTTCTTGGGAATATAATGAGGTAGTTTCCCGTTGCTTTCCTCATCGCAGTGTTACAGCCGGGTGTATCATAATTTGATAGCCACCTGTAAGTATATGATGACAAGCCTGTTACCGAAGTCATTCTTCTGCAGCCTTGACTCATTAATGACACAGCTGCTTCCTATGCCATGCTAGTTTTGGTCCGCCCCTGGTATTTCATTTCCCAGGTACCACCCATATCTGGGAGGCATTCCCCTATCCGCCACCTGGGGAGGCGCCCGATGGGGGACTAGCAACCCCACACTTATAATTCTGTAAATATACAAATGTCTTTTCTTGTGATGTCTGTTCCTATTATCTTAGAGGAAATTGATAATAATAAACTAATCGTAATCTTGTTATATTTATCTAGCTAAACATAGAAAAATAAATAAAGATACGTGGCGTAGAGTGGAACCAAACTCATTTTTATATGCATGATTTATCAACTTGATGCACTTGAACGGAGACTCCTTTTATGCATAAGATGAAAATAATAAATTGAGTGGAGTCAAATAATTCAAATTTTGAACAAAAGCATTCAAATTTGTTTTATGGTAAATCACCAAATAGGGGCTGCGTAAGTCGATCATCTCTTGTTTGTTGTAGGTAGTATGGACTGTGCACTAATAGTAGAGTGAGGCAGTGCGGGTGTGGACGTTGTGCAGGTGTGGTGAGTGACCAGTATGTCCGAACTGACAAAATTTCAAAGAGGTGTTTAATTGTTGGTGCCCGTCTAGCTAGAGCATATGTGAGCAAAACGGCGACGTTATGCGACATAACACAAGGCACGGTCTTGAAAGTCGTGATTACATACACAGTGCACGGTAAAACAGGATCGGCGAAGCATAATAGTGGTCGATTCGCCTTTCGACCGCCGAGGCTTAAAGCGTATTGTGACGTCGCAGAAGAAAACAACGGCCGAAAAAGTGACTACAAAACTTAATCAGCACCTAAACGACGCACCAAAACGGTGAGGCGAGAACTGCATAAAATGTGTATTCATTGGCGTGTTGCTATTGCCAAGCTCCTAATAACTGCCACGAATGCTCAAAGACGACGTGTCGTTTGGTCAGATGAGTCACTCTTTACTCTTTTCTCCAGCACTGAACGTGTACTGAAGCATATGATATGGACTGACCTCGCCCAACGGTGAAATATAATAACGGCTTTATTATGGTCGTGCTATATTATGGTACTCGGCAGCCGCCCTTGTCATATTACACGATCGCGTCACAGGGTAACCAAGTCCACCCAATAGTGCAAACTTTATTTCTAGAGAGGAATCCTATATTCCAGGATGATAATGTCCCATTCATACCGTTAGCCCTGTTCAAGGGTGGTTTCAAAATCGTGCTGATGAGGTTCAACATCTTTCTTGGCCCGCCCAGTCCTCAGACCTAAATATCATCGAGTTTTTGTGGAAAATAGGGTTTGAGGTCGATTTCCACCTCCTTCGTTTCTATCTGAGCTGGAGATTGTACTATATGAAGAATGGTTTCAAATTCCACTCACCACTATTCAGGACTTGTATCGGTCTATTCCATCCAGAATTCAAGCTGCATTACGTGTTAAAGATTGACCAGCACCGTATTAATACAAGATGTTCCGACGACCGCAAGCGTTTCAATTATTTATATATATATATATATATATATATATATATATATATATATAAATTGTAATGAATTTCCGAATGCCCCCTGTATCACGGCTGATTGACATCTGCGTTGCGTCACGCTCAGTCCCCTCGACCCTTCTACGAATGCAGCCGGGGCCCCCGTGTTCGCGAACATTTTAGACGGTTCGAGTGGCTCGTTTTCCAAAGGTTCGATGCTATTCGGATACATCGGGGAAATAGGTAGAAATAGCGCTCAGTGGCTCGCCAGGACAGATTCAAGTTTTAAGTGGAGCAAACGGGCAAATCCAGGCGAGAGCTGTGTTTATATAAATAATGTGCAGTTAATTGTATATAGTGCGATAGTGTTATAAATTTGTATAATTGTAAGTACAATAGATAAGTACAGACCATTTTAAAATAAATTTGCCGCTGACCTTAAAAGGTAGAAATTATTCGATTTTTTTATTTTCTTAATTTTCCACTTTAATAAACTTTAATAAACGTTATATTAATACTAATACTAAAGAGATAAGTACCAGCACTGTTAGGTATGGAAAATTGTTTTTCCACAAAAGAATTGCGTACTAAATACTATCAGTGGAAGGTATTAAGTGCTGTGGTTTAAAGCCGTGATTCTAGAGCTTGACCTGTTGGAAAAATAACCATATATAAATTAAATTCTACCATATGAAAATTTTGCTATTAATGTTCGAAGTGCAGATAAACCCTTAAAATGCACAACGTAAACCTATTAACGATAAGATCTTTCAAAAAGTATTATTAGTAAAAATCTTCTTTAGGCAGTTACTTTTGACCAAAACAAAAATAATCGCACTATTGAACCATGCAGAATTTAAATCCAAAAAAGATTTATTCTTTTACCATTCAGCTTTTAGACTGTCAATTCTGGCTTACAGTTGAAAACACTTATTATTTTAATTGCTATAACAAATTGGTTAACCATTTAACAGTCGGATATTTTTGAATAAAATGGTAAAAAAATTGTCACTTTTTTCCATTTAACTACATTTATTAATCCTATTAATTAATTACAACAAATTTACTCAATAAATAATTTTAGTATGAAATATTTTGAAACATTCAATACACAATCCGGACAGTAGTATCTTGTCTCCTTTCGAATTTTTTTACCGCTTGCATTTTTCCGTGAACAACATACTTTGCATTGTCGAGTAGGTCTCTCTTTGTTTGCAGTAGATGGTATTACTTCTATAAAATGTCTACCAATCAAACGTAGTGGTGACGATGATCCTGATGGACGTCCAGAAGTCTGTTGAGATTTACCATATTTTTCAATAATTTCTAATCTAATCTAAATTGTAAATGAGATTTTGAGCCTCCCTGCTTTCCATATAAAACAAAGGAATTCCATATTGTCTGATCGAGAAGGTGTAGAAACATTTTATAATAATATTTCTTCCCACGCTTTTTGATGATAGGGTAGTTAGTTAGGTGTTGGTCAACTCTATCAACACCACCCATAGAATTGTTGTAATCATTTACAACTTTAGGAATTTTTTTAGAGTCCCGTGTTCGTTGAATTTCTATTATTTCTGGGTTATGAATTGTTGACAACAAGGCGACGTCCTTTTTGTCTTTCCACTTCATAGCACAGACCTTTCCTCTTTGGTATGCCACTATTTCTCCCTTTTTTAATTTTTTCTTTTGTAAATCGTTGGGCACCTCTTTTCTCTGATCAATTTCAACGTTCCAAATAAGTCGGTTTTGTGTCGCAAAAGAATATCTGCAAGTATCGGTGAGGTATAAAAATTGTCTGTAGTAAGACAATTTGTATTCCCATTCCATGGTTTTTATAATTATTATCCAGTATTGTTCCCTTCCCTGTGTATATTATAAAAGACCAAATATACCCAGATTTTGATTCACAGAGCATATATGATTTGATGCCGAACCTGCCTCGTTTTAGAGGGATATACTGAATCCAACCTAATCTACCTTTATAGAGTATAAGACTCTCATCTATTGTCACGTCTCTCTCAGGTGTAATCGCGAAGAAAACTTTTTAAGTAGGTGCTCTATGATTGGCCATAACTTATTTAACTTGGGATTTGGGTGCGTTTCGGGATTATAAGTTGAATTATCATTGAAATGTATACAACGCTTCAATAAGGCAAAACGTCTGTAAGACATAACTTTTGCGAAAAATGGTGTTTCAATCATATCTTTTCTAGACCAGTACCATTCGATTATAGGCTTATTTATAATGTCTTGCAGAATTTGAAGAGCAAGAAACACCATGATTTCAGCATTATCTGTCGGCTTCCACTCCTTCAAACGTGAAAATCTTTGCAAAAATGTATTACTGCATTGATCTGCATATCGGTTAGTCTCAGTTGTAATCAAGTCTAAGATTTCTGAATCCCAAAAAAATTCAAAATAACGTAATATTGTCCCCTCACCATCATTATCAAATGGCAAATTTACATCGGGTGTATTATCGAAAGGGAATCTTGGAGGAGGAGGTGGTAAATTTTCTGTATTTACTTCACAAAATTTTCTAAATGGAAGTACATCTTCATTCTCCAATTCAGAGTCATCTTCCGATAAATCTAATAAATCACTTTCGTTGTCTGATTCACTTATCAATATTTCCTCATCACTTTCATAATCAAACTCAAACATTATGGAAACCTAATGAAATAAAATAAAACTGAATAAAAACAAAAAAAAAATGTATAGAAAACATATATTACCTGTATCTAAAATGTAAAAAGAGGTGCACAAAAAGTAATCACAAAATAACAAGCTATAGTACAAATAAATGTTAGACAATACGTACGAAATGCAACGGCGACTGTAAAGGAATAAATACTCTTATAACGTACGTAATACCTGCATCAACAAGCCAGCCGTACACCAACCCCCCCCTCCCCCATCTCTCGCGCACAAAACTAGTCGACGCTACTATATGAGTCATTCCCACTATTGAGAAACAAGCGACGGGCAAATCACTATCTACAAGTTAAAACAAAAGTTGCCCGAACGAGACTCGGGATCGTCAGTGTACGGAAAATCTCACGCCCGAGTGCAGTTCGGGCAAAACTGTCAAGTGGTTAATAAATAAGTAGGTATTCTTCTGTTAGTCTAAGATGATGATTTGTATTATTTAATGTCCCAAGGGTTACATATATAAAGAGAGAAAATAAAGTAGTTACAGGTATTGTTTAATAAGTTGCAACCATTTACTTATTACGTAAATTTAAATTTTTTTTTGTTTGTATATATGTAAAAATTAAAAAAAAATATGATAGAACACTTAACAGTCAATTATATGTGTTTCTTTTAATTCGACGTATGCAAGTTCGACGTAAGTATTACTTCGTATATATTCGGTCACGAATCGAGTGTACTCGGAAATGTCAAAGTCAAAGTCGATATACACACAATTAAACGTTCAGTAAGTGATTGGGACGTTGTGGGGGTTAGCGGTCGTGCTAACGTAAATTGTCCGCTGAATCGCACCAGTCAACGTTCCCTAAAATTGATCAGGTAAGCAAACTTTTACTTAACTTACTTTACTGACGTATAACCTACCTCGTTCATAAAATCGTTTGGTTTCGCTTTATCAAGGACCGCATAAGGGTTGATGTAGTAGAACATGAGATCGATAGTAAAGGGGTGGTCGTTGCTAGGTAGGGCGTTGCAGGGGCTGCGGCAGCTGAGCCCGGTTCTGGTTTCCCCCTAACAGGTGCGCGAGCCGCGTCCCTTTGTCTCAAAGACCGGTGTCGCGAGCGATGATTAAGGCACCACTTGAGCTTTGTTTATCCGCGATGGGCACTCGCAGCCCTCGACCTTTGTTTCCCCGCGATTTACAGGAAGTGTGATGAAGGTAACAAATCGTTCATTTCAATCGGAAATTTGCTGTTAAATTGATCACCACGGTTGTGCAACAACCGCTCTTTGTCCTGGTGTCCAAATGGAGACCTGCTTCGAGTGCTCCTCTCGTTGAGTTTTTTTATCGCCCGTACCATTCTTGCATTAACATTTTTAAGCAATAAATTGCGCTCTTGGTTAAAAACCATTTGTCATGCACTCGAGTTGATTTTAAAAATCCAAGGATCTTTTATCTTTAACTAAAGCACCTGTTGAAGATAAAGGTGTCTGCATTCATTGTTAAAAACAAAGAGTAATTGGAGCATACTGTTTAAATATTTTACAACTGTAATTGGCAGTTAACATTCGTTCTGAGCGATAACGAAAGGCTGTAAGTGCTTAATTGTGTTAAATATATGGCTTCATCTTGTATCCCACTTTATTTACTCTTTCGGTTGTTTATTTTTCCAAATACAAAGATTACGTTTTGGAATAATTACAGGTTACCTCAAAAGTACGGATATTTTTTTAATAAAAACAAAACAAACAAATGCTAGGACCAAGTTCGTTCCATTACTGTTTCATGCCCCTCCCCTCCTAATTACCAATACATTTCATGTAGATGTGTGGTATTTTTTATTCTTACAGGAAATAGTTCTGGTTGCACTTGTAGTTTGGAATGTAGCACTTTTTTGACTTCATTACTCAGGGGAATAGGCTGATTGAGGAAAAAACTCAGGTTCATTAATGTTTCAAATTGAAGTCTGCACCTTAAGGTATTACACGTTTAGTTCAATTTTTAGATCGTCCCATCATTTCGCCACCAATTTCAGTTGGCTTTAAACCTTCCTGAAAGAAATAATATGACACCACCTTGTGCAACATTAAATTTTATACCACCAGAATTGTAGAAAGCTGACATTAAGATTACTGCTAAATTAATAACACCATTACTAAGAGATATATGGGAGAAGAAAAAATGGCTACTGAATGGAAAAACAGAATAGTTATAAAACCAAAAAAAAGTTGATGCACAAGATGCACAGGAATAACGTTATTATCCACCATAATTAAAATAAGGAAGTAGGCAGAATACTAAGGAAGGAGCAAGCACGTTCCAAAAGGAAGATCTTGTAACGGCCCGAATTATTATAGAAGAAACTAAAAGGAAAAAAAAGCATCACTAACGATCGATGGTGTTTGTCGACTTCGCTATGGCTTTTAACAGTATAAAAAACACGGGGGTCCTATGGAAAATCTTAAATCAGTTCGGTATTGCTCACAAAGGATCCAACTAATTAAAATGGAAAATTCACGTCAGGTATTGCACAAGGATATATAAATAGGAAAATAGACATAAAGAAAGGCATTCAGCAAGGATGCATACTCTGCCTCCTGCTCTTTAATAGATGCCTAGGTTATGTAATAGAAAGAACAATTCAAAAGAAAAATGGAATCACCTGGAACGATCTGCAAAGTAAAAAATTGGTGAACACGGCATATGCTGACGATATATGCCTCATGGCACACATCACAAATTCTAGAAAAGTTGGGAAAAGAGGTCAAACTTGTGGGATTGAAAAGATACAAAAAAAGCAGAATCGAGAGTAGAAGAACAAGAGTATAATCAACACCAATAGGGAAACGAGTAGACATCAAAGATTAAAGAAAGCACAGCATTTTGATTAGTATACAATATATGATCATCAACGCAAATAAGTTTAATATAAGGCATTAATGTAAACTCGGTTACTGCATGGGAGCGAAACTTGGGCTACAACCGAACAAATCCTCAGAAAATACAAGTCTTTATCAACAAGTGCGTACGAAAAATTATGAAAATATTCTGGCTCAATATCATCACTATCAAGGAACTATGGTGGAAAACTAAGCAGGAACAAATTAAGAAAGTAATTTAAAAATGGAAATGGAATTAGATGAGCCGTGCATCAAAAACCAGACCATTAAATACAGGGAAGGGGTGGAGCGTAAGTAGGAAAGAATTGTAATGAACTAGCTGCCGTGTCTAAAAGTAGGGAAAAAAGGAAACCCGTGGATGCCGTATGCTTCGATACGTGTAACATATACGCAAACAGTAAGTAACCTTTCCATGGTTAAACTCTAATGTGATGCCATAGACATTCCAGTTTTTTCTGTATGCGCAGTTAACGCTACATTGTAAATATTTTGCCAACATTCTTGATAAACAAATTATTATTTTTAGTTTTGATGAACGTCGTGTATAGTAAATTTTAACCTTGTTGCGTGACTGTATCCAAAATTAACAGTTAAAAGTAAATTGAATTGGCACATGGAAGCACTTTCTCTATTTTGATCGAATGCTAAAATTCGTGATAGCAAAGATGTTTTAGAAGTTTTCAGGATTTTTTAAAGTCTGGGTTTTGATCTTTCCACGATGATCATAGTCTTCTCGTTTGTCCCGCTTTGCCTTTATCGTTGTAATAAGTAATTTTGGAGTTTAAGTTTAGTTTTTTTAAACTAGAAAATATAGACAACAGTTGCTTTTTGCTTCTGCTGACAAAGTATCTGCATAGGTGTGGTGTTTTTGGATTTTAAGCTTAAAAAGCCCTAATTAAGCCAAACTCCGCCGCAAGAAAAATTTTTTCCGTTTTTTCCTTATTATATGTGAGACTTTTTCATGATCTGGATTCACTTGTTTTTTTCCTGTTATAGTGTATGGAGGAAGGGTTTAAGTTTATTTCGTGTGCTACAAATTGAAGTAAATGTACTCTCCGTGTGCTTTTGGACCTAGCGGAAAAGATTTCTGAATTTCGCCACTGGCGGAATCTAAAAAAGTCATTTGTAAGTCTATAAAAAATACTTTAATCTTTTTTTAAACAAAAAGGGATCTTCGTGTCCATACCATTTCTCTTTTATGTTCAAGATTTCATTTCGTTCTTCTTCAAGTTATACTTTATAAAAGGTGCCTATTCCTTCTTTCCAACAATCTGATTCGTTCAGTTGTTAATGTTTTGAGCTTGCATTTTTCTCCTTCATGTGTTGTAGTGTGTATAACAATAGTATAAATTGGTTGTTTTAATTCTAGCAAGATTTTCGTTTTTTCGGATTTTGACATTGATCTGAACACTTTGTAGAACTGAATCTGTACCATAAGATGCTTTTCAATGTTATAGCTTGTCGATGTTTTTCTTTGTTTTTTACTTCTTAGTCTACTGGACCTACCACTTTATGCAATCTTGTCCACGTTGATTTTTTGACCTATTAGTTGTTCACAATTGGGGAAATTTTGTAATTTCGTTCTTTTTATCGAGGATTTCCATGCTGTTTAAGGGCGTGTGTATTTGTAGTCTTTAAAGTTTAGTCTATTGGGATATTTTTTAGAGATTGCTAATTATATTTTCTGTTTCTTTTTATTGAACTGCCTTTTGTATATTATTTTATATGTCATGTTTTTCTATATCGCGATGTTATCGGCGCCTTTCTTCTCTAGGTTATCTTCAATGTTATCATAACTCTCTCTTTTTATTGCCTTTAGATAATCTTTCATTGGAGACCGCCCATTTACATTTATTAAGACCCAAAATGTAGATTGTGTAGAGTCTCAGGTCAACTTAAAAAATTAACTATATGAGTTATTTATAATATCCATTTGATTTTTTTTTGTCTTGAAACTCAAAATTAAAGTATTATGCTAATGCTGATTTGATTAATCGAATACTAATTTTATGCAATTATTATAAATGCAGTTATCTTAACTTGAGAGTGGGATTCTACCGGACTATCATTAAGAGGGATTAATAAGTTCGGGGCTGTGCGACTTATTAGGATGTACCTATACATAGACTTTTTTTTTCTCAGTTTACATTTACCTAATTTATTTTCGTAAAATACACTTGTATTTCCAAAAACATTTATCTTATTCTGGTTTTTTTTCAATTAAAATGTATTATATTTTTGTCTACTAAAAGTGGTTGTCACATTTATAAAGGATGACTCATATTGAAAGCAGAATTTAAATTAAAATAAAACGAATTTTAAATTGGATTTTTATTGAGATTAAATATGGAAACTTGTGTCTTACAAATGGCCATCTCGGTTTCACCTGTAAATATTGATTCGCTTTACGAAATTATCAGTTACAATTTTGCACATGCTCTGATAAATTTCATGGATAACAAACACTTAAAATTTCATTCTTCAAGTCGTCGGTTGTTTGTAGATTAACCCACAAGAAATTTCTATCCCAATTATAAACAATGAAAATATGAAAGTGCTGTTCTGAAAATATTTTTTGTGTGATTAAGTGTTTTTGAGATTATTTGTTTTAAAGTGTTTCCTATAATGAAAACGTATGCGATACACACAGATTAGTAGCATTTTATAATGTTTTTTTTAAGGAACAAACTAAATATTGTTATTTCTGCGCTGTTCATTTTTTATCTTTTTTTTTTTTCGTTTAAGTTTTGAAGAAATTTTAGACTAATTTTTTTTAAAACTTTGATCCAAATAACTTATTTATTATTACCTCGTATACGAGAACTTTCTTCTTAATCTGATTTTATGCTTTTTTCTCATTATTGCAGTTCACTAATATATATATATATATATATATATATATATATATATATATATATATATATATATATATATATATATATATATATATATATATATAGATAAAAGTAATCTTCTTTGTATATACCTCTCCGTTTTATTTTTCTCTGTTTCGTTTTTGATTTAATTTATATATCTGTATTAATATAAGAGATAAAGATAGTTGTGATATTAGTTGGAATAATTTTAAAAACTACTAAACCATTTTTTAAGAAGTATTTCACTGGTAAATAGTTTTCCTAAATTTTTTTTGCCAATAATCGCACACTCGAAAATATAGCTAATGTAACGTATATTAAAGCACTTACGTTGACTATTTTTGAGTTTTCAAAGTTGGAGAAATTTTAGTTGAATTAATATTATTACAACGGCCAATCTCTGGAAATTAGAATGACTCGCAAAGATTGACGCGTTGACGTCATATTCGGACACCTTACCTGGAAAAGCCGGAGATAGCATGAACTGGATCTGACATCATCTGGAATTATACTGCATAAGGGTATTTACGGGGCGCCAGGAAGTATTTCTTATAAAACTAAATGCGCCATAACGACCTGGTTAACTTCAGAACCTTCGGTCGGGAGAACCTTGGTGAAAAAAGGGGTACGTTGCTTCAATGGACGAAAAACTCACGGTCAAGTTCCAAGTGAAGCAATTAGTTATCAAGGCAATGGCATCCAAGCAGGCTCTTGACCTCTCATTACATTTCTAAAGCTTGTTGTCCTTCCACAACCGTCACCCGACGCATAACGCATGCCTGCCCTATGTGGAAATTACGTGTCAAAGACTTATGTAGATAAGCTGCGGGTAGTCCAGGATCGAACTCTTTAAGCCAAATTGACGCTTTGTGGTTTACACGATACACTATCGCAACGTAGAAATGCTAACCATCCAGAAGTATTTTTCTCGATAGAATCGACAGCTTCGCCTTAATGTTCAAGAACACGAAAAATCTATTTGTTATGGTTCGTAGTACTATGAATTGAAAATTCCAATTCCGAATAATAAAGTATAAGAGAGGACAACGACCACCCAGAAGGGAGTTTGAGGCCAGATACTTGTGAACTTCCAGTCACATCAATAAAGTCTATACTGCGTTAGAAGTACGACATTTAACAGTTTATTCTGCCATGAAAAAATATATCATTAAATATTGCAAGTACGCAACAGTAGTGATGCTAACGTCCTCTTGTTTGTTTTTACAATCTATAAAATACCTGTTTGTCATGGTTTTGTGTATTTAGTTTTTTAATACCGTTTTGCTATTTTTGTTACTGAAATTTGTTCAAAGTAAGTAAAATATTTGTTTTTAAAATTATTGTTAACGTGAAACCAAACACCACATTATTAATTTATTGTTTGTATGAAGAAGTTTATTGTTGATATTTTTTTCCTTTTAACTGTTCAGAGGTTAATAATTTAATATCAAAAACAACAGCTACTTAGAATGTTTACGGTGCCAAACTGCCAATCCGAAACAAAGAATTCGGGACATGTTTTAACTTGATTATACAACTCAAAAGTGTTGGGACCGTAAGTTGGATACGCCAAAACCGCATTTCTATCCAATTCAGCAGTTTCGTCTATGGTTCTTGGGGCACGATGTCTTGTTGGAGAAAAAGTCGTTACGAGTGACAAAATCTAATATTATCCTTCAAAGCTTCGTAAGCACATCCCAGTTGCTCGCTTTGCAGTCCAATTTGTCAATTACTATCTGGAATCAAAAGATAAAGATTGTGACAACACCATAAATACGAAAACAACAAAAAATTCATAAAAATATAGTTTTTCAAAAGTGTTAAGAAACCACCGGAAAATTCATATTGAAGCAACCTCTCTGTTCTTTAAATACCAGCAAAATTGTAGTGTCTATGTCCTTATAATCTTTACCTAATGTTTTTTTTTCATTTCCCCCTTTCCGTCATCTATAAAAAAAGACTAAAGTTTAAAATTGTAAAATTACAATAAAAGAGCAATTCTAGCGATAAAGTCAGGAGGATTTTGGTGAGTTTTCCTAGGTAGACCATTTGTTACGCAATTATGCATTAAGGGAAGAGTCCCTTGATTTTCTTTAGCAGTTTGTGATCTTTCATGTTTGCCAAGTTCAAGTGTTAACGTAGTTTGACGTTTGACAAAATTGATAATTTTAATTTGGTAATCTCTCAATTAAAATTGGTAACGCCAAGAAACATTCATTAGAAACTCGCTGCCTGATAATTACGTAACATAAATTAGGACAAGGCAACCACCAAATTGCATAAAATTTAAAAAATTTAGCAACACAATATTGTGAAAAAATATAAGGATTGTGGTAAAGTCAAAAACAATATATACAGAATCGATATTTTAACGTTTTTACTGTGAGAAAAAGGTTAAATGTAGGAGAATTGCGTGGAACGATAGCTGTAGGAAAGCTATTCCGTTGACTAATAAGTAAAAAGAAAAAACCTGAACAAGGAAAAGAACATAATTTTTGGACAATGGATGATTGGAAGAATGTGAAACGATCCAAATGTCGTAGTCTTCGATCTAAAAAGACACCATCCGAAGATTAGTTGGAGAACGTGATGTTGGATCGGTGCATAATTCCTTCAGTTAAATATAATGATGCGTCTATAATAATATGAGGTTCTTTCGCAGGTACTGCGCTAGAATCAAAGGACAATTTAGCAAAGAAGGCTACAAGAACAAGAATTTTAAACAGACATCAAAACCTGGACTTCCTCAAGCAAAAACAGGCAGAAACAAAGCTTAAAACTACATTTTCCCTTCTTCATCCTCTGATATTAATCTCATCGAACAACTATGAGATGAGCTCGATTGCAATGTTTGTAAGACCTGTCCAACATCACAAGATATTTGGGAAAAACTGTAGTAAGAGTAGAGAACAATTATGCTAGAAACTTTGAAACAACTGCTAACAGAATGCCCTGATCATATAAAGCAAGTATTGCAAAAAATGTAGGTGGTTACTAGAGTTTAAGCATTAAAATAGTTCTTAAGTTCCCTATTTAAAGATTCAAATAAACAATAGGCAAAAAGAGTGTTGCATTTTTGTTGTAATTCCCGAGGTACCAGACAATGATTTATGAAAATTAGAATGCTATTCCAGCTATTTGTGTATATTATTACAGTTTCTCAAACTGAAAAAAAAGAAACTAGAAAATTATTTTAAAATATTCCCAGCTTATTTTATTTAGAATGATTATAAAGTACTGCACTTTACAGCCCTCAACGTAGCTAAAAAATATTTGACGATGTCTAACAGACATTTGAAAAATCGTTGCCGTTTGATATTTACTAAAAGTGTTTAGCTTGATAACTAAGTTACGTACACTGAAAAACAAAAATTATGCTTGCTTTGCACAGTAAACATCTTAACACTACCCGTATCTCGGAGACGACCTTGCACAGTTTGCGTAAAGGTTCCGCGTACAGCCTTCGAGTTCCGATAGCATTGCCCTGAGCTTTCCTATAGAGGGGCACGATATTAGTCAGTTTATTAAAGAAAACATAAATTTCTCAACTTTCACTTTCAAAAAGTAGTGTTGTTTCTGAATTAGACAGTAACATATTTGTTCAACTAAATCATAATTTTTGTTAATTGTTGTTATAAATTAATTTGCTATGCAATTTCAAAGTACGTGTTTTTTGAACGTGTATAGGGTGGACAAATTTCGATGTTTTCATAGGATTTATAACTACCATGATAAAAATGGATTTCCTTTTTTTTAGAATAGACAATAGCTAGAACAAAATTGGTTATTGTCTTGTTTCGAGTTACTTTCAAAAACTCATTTTTAGATTTTGTGTGGCGATATCTCGGTTATTCACGAAAATAAAAAATAACCTGCACATAATTAAAGCACTTTTTTGATAGGAATGCAATACTGAGTACAATTTTTTTAATAATTCGAATTATGAAAAAGTTACAATTTCAAAATGGAGGTCAAGATAATTAATTGTATTCCAGAGATATCCGTCACATTGAGTCCATTTTTTATTTTCACTATCTATATTAAACAGAAAATTGAAATTATTAAACTAATTTTCATTATTTTTATAAAACTGATTATATTTGGTCAATATAATATGGATCGTTTATTTATTGATAGTTTAATTACTACTTAAAGTATTTCACCTTATATTTAGAAGTGAAAAATGTTTTATAAGAACTGTGAAAATGTGAAAATTTAGTATGCAATAATTTTTTTGCGTAATAATAGTATTATGACAATGAAAAATTTAGAGAGAAAAGAATGAGGGATAAATTCTTAAATAAGATGAAGGAGAAATTGAAAAGAAAAAGAACACTGAATAACAGAAAGGAAATATATAAGGAACAAATGTTTTGACGAGCAATGTAACCGATTATTCTTGGAGGATCAATTTGTAATAGACAGTATCAGGTGCTAGCGTATGCGAATAATCTCGATATTATAGGTAGGACAACAAATAACTTGAAAGATATAGTAAAATATTTAGAGAAGCAGTAGCTGTACAAGGGCTAAAGATAAGCAACTCAAAAACAAAATATATGATCACGACAAAAAAAATTGGATAAATATAGAAATGTGAAGTAAATATCAATGATCAACAAATATGTGAAAGAACTAACAACTAAGTATCTAGAATCGATTACTAATGAAAACAGCTTGGGGAAGAACTAAAGTTCAGGATTAAAAGGTATAATAAACTCAAAGGTTCTCCCAGAGAATAGTAAAATTAAACTGTACAAGTCAGTGTTAAAATTTAAAGTGGTTCTAACCAAAAGGAACAAACTAGATCTATGGAAACCGAAAATCCTCAGAAAGAGATATGGCCCGGTAAATGCGAATGGAATATGGCGAATGTTAACTAACCAAGAAATAAGAAGTCGGTATGCGGAAACGAGCATATACGCAGATATTAAAACTAAAATTCAGATGGCTGGGGTACGTACTATAAGGGGAATAAAATTTTTTAAGTAATAAATTAGGAGAAACGAAAGGGAGGGGAAGACCACGACTGAGGTGGTTAGAAGAAGCGGAAAAGGACCTAAAAGCCGTGGAAGTAATAAGATGGAAAAGAGAAGGTGTTAAATAGAAAATAATTGAGGAAAAGCGTAGCGGACATTTAGAAGCGAGAATAAGAGTAAAATAACCAATCATCCATGAAAAGTAAAGAGTGATGGGAATTTTCTCCTTCATGAAATGATTGTCCCAGAAGGTACCAATGCGGGTGACAATCGCACTTCTGTAAAAATAAAAAGCAGATGGGAAACCTTTAAGGGAGGTGAAGGTTCTTCGTGGCCCGACTAAGGAGTAGTGGTGATGGTAGTACTAGAAGTAATAATTTTGAAACTGCAAGTTTATGTTTTAACTGCATACACACTACCAATTTAACCAATTGATCTCATAATAAATAATCAATAATTCTGAGGCGCGATTCTAATATTATGTTATGATGAAAATATATGCTTCGTCTCTTATTTAACGGCAATTGTAAAAATGTGTTAATTACGCGTTGAGCATTCAATGATTCTTCAAAAAATTATGGACAAAATTCAATAACCATATGAGAAACACCAAGCACTAAAACTGAAGCGTCCCCTATTTTGAACTGGGATGAGGAAAAAAATAATGCCACAGCTAGCTATAACTGTCATAATTTGGATTTCTAGAGAAAATTAAAAAATCTGGTGTGACCATCACACCACTTTCCTTATCCCATTATTAAAATATATTATACCGGCTCCATCGTCTCGGCCCTTGGCTGCTCTCGTCCCGGAACTTGTTATTTTAAAAAAGGACGAGGCGCGAGTCCATCGTCGGCCCTGCGCTGCTCTCGTCTAAAACTTTGTTAATTTAAAAAAGGACGAGGCGCGAGTCCAACACTCGAAATCTGATTAAAATAAACAGTACAAGACAATAATTGACTCGTACTTAAAATTTTGCTACGTCACTGAAGGTAACCGTGCGAGCTCGGCCGCACAGCCTTCGCCATTATCACCTGCGTGCTCCCTCCTAGCGGCCAAGCGCTCCCCCCCCCCCTGTCCTCCCGCAGTAGGCCCGGTAGCTCTGCGAGCGCGCTGTGATTGGTCCGTTTAATTAATTTTTAATCGGCTATAACTTATTTATTTGACCTCGGATCAAAAAATTTCATTGTAATTTTTTGTTCGTCTCCGTTTGATCTATCCGATAATATAAATTTCCTGAAACATTTTATGAACACCCGGTATATTAAAAATCCTGAGCTTCAATTTTTTTTTCGAGTTCCTATTTTACCAACTTTTATTTTAAATTCATGTTTATTTCATGATAACAAATCATTTTTATTCTCATAAATTTTTTGTATCTTCAACCGTTTAGATTTGCGACCGATTTGCGACCGCTTTGCAACCGATTTTGCGACCTTGCGACCAAACGGCTCGGCCGATTTTTACCAAAAGCTTCGCACTACGCCCCTTACCTACAAGTAACTTGCCTACCAAATTTCAAGTCTAGCTTTTACGGTTCTCGAGATATCCTGTTTACTGACAGACCGACAACACACACACACACACACACACACACACACACACACACACACACACACGCACACACACGCACACACACGCACGCACGCACGCACGCACGCACGCACGCACGAAGCAATGGCCCAAACCAACATTTTTGGTGTCCTGAGGCTATATTTCGTCCAGAAATGTGAAAAACTGGTAGGTCAAATTTCCGCCGATTACATTACTTTCTTTATTATAGGATAAGAAAAGTAAAAATTGACCAACCTAGTGCATTTCTATCACAAAAGTGGCTGAATAATGTAGATATTATTAACCGAGATATCACCATAGAATAAAAAGTTACAATAATGGAATTTTCGTGAATAAGTTAAAACAAAAACGATAGGTAATTTTGGGTTTTATCATGATTTTTCTCAAACAAGATTGAGGATAGTGGATTTCTTTTATAGCTCTTGTAATTATTTTCCCACACATGCGAACTTCTTACAGATTTCAGTATACGACGTGTTTCTAAAAAATTCGGTCAACGGTATCAGAAAATAACAAAATTGTTTTTGTCGAAATAATCACTATCCTTTACAAAACACTTTTGGTAACGTTCATAAACCTTCTGGAAACCGTCAGCAAAAGTCTGTAGGAATCGCTGTTACACATTCTTGGATAGACGCCACATCAGCAAAATGTGTGCCTTTCATGATTTTCAAGTAGAAAAAAAAAGTTCCTAAACACCAGATCAGGGAGAAAAGATGAATCCTGGCTACACATTGCTTTTTGTTCATATAGCGGCCTGTAAGGCTCGAACTGGGAATAAGTCGATGGTAGCTGAGCTTGTGCTAGTATTTATTGCGCTCGTTCGACCATGTCTATCGTTTCTGTCCTGCCCCAAAAAGGTTTCAACGCATTTCATGTGTCTCGTTGTTTTCCTCAATTTGCAGTAGGACTTGATGTTCATTCGTTGCTCCATTGTACTGTGCACTACATGTTACACCAACTACGTCTAGTTGCTCACATCAGGCACGTGTACTCCACGCTAAGTGGCGGTTCTTTAAGTATCTGAATAGCCATGTGCATGCGCACGCACTTTATATGCCATACTTTGTGAATCATCTTGTATAATAGTTCTTATAGCTTATATATGTAAGCCTATTATCTACATAATTAATTAAACAAATATCTCTTAACTTGCTAATAGATTCATTTATGAATATTACTGGTTAGAAAGTTATCCTTATCTATCTCTGATCTAAAACCGCTTAAAAAGCTTCAGTCACTAGAAGAAAGTGACAGGGGTTATTACATTTGCAATGTTGTTTTTACGCTTTTACGAGCCATAGCAAGCTTTAAAAAGATAATTGGACTATTTAAATTTTATCACTATACGTAAGTACATTAGTTTGTCCTTAGACTTTGTTCCTGGAATTTGAAAAACGATTTTTTAATAGAAAAATTATTTTTTAACTTTTGTTAACTAAATTTATTTAAACACATTAATCATTGATATTAAAAAAAACTAATTAATATAAACTGAATAGCAGTACAAACGTAGTTGTAATCATCTTTCATGGATCGGCTGTGCTTAAATTAGAAAGTGCCTGCTACGCGAATAAAAAACTGTTACTTAAGCAGTAAAAGGGATTTCAAAAACTTGCTACCGAGTAACCACCAACAATTTGTTGGTAGCCGTGGTCGTTCGATTTTGAGCTGTTGCTACGACAAAATATTGGCTTTTTCTAACCAGCAAATATTTAGTGATGTAATTTTAACGTTTAAAGTTTTCAGGGCGTGACGGGAGTTGCGTGCTATGTGCGACATACGTTTATGGAAATCTTACATAATATATGTGCCAAAAATTGATTTGGTTCTTACACAGAGAAGGCCGCTCCTAATCCTAAAAATTTTAGGATTTCAATATTTGCAGAAATGCAGTCAATGATTTCGATTTTCTATTTTCATCGTTACAAATAAAAATATTTATCAATTTAGTAGTGATTTTACGATTTTCCAAAATTCATTTAATATGTATGGTATACCATTGCTAAAAACGTTTCAATACCAACACTTGTTTTTACATTTTCTAGGTTAATTAGAAAATGATTAATATTACTCATTGGTTGTTTATTGAAATCTGCCTCCAAGCATCATTAAAAATTATTTTTAGTCGTGATGAGTCGGCTTATTTGGCCCCTACAGGTTGCTTCTCCATTTCTGATGAACAGATAGTTAGTATGGAATTTTCTTGTATCGAACTATCGGAGAATTATTTGTGGAAATTAGATTCGGTTATCAAATAGTGTGGCACATTCTCAAAAACATCCTAATCACCATATAGAAGAAAAATAGTCCATTTTGTATAATTTGTAGTAAAGTTCGCTGCTATGTAGCAAAAGCAGCAACAGACTTGTCATAACTGTAGCATTTGGAGATCTTGAAACATCCTCCGTATTCTCTTGACATATGAAGTCCTTACAATTTGTTTCTACGATTGAACGAAACCCACTTCATCCCCCCCACCTCCAATAGACATCAAGTGTCTCGGAATCTCATGGATGCTTTTCGCGATAGGAGCCACTCCATCACTGTGATCACTATGATCCCATAGATTTAGCTAAAGGTATAGGAACTTACAGATGATTATATTGAAAGTTTGTCACCGTTTTATTTACAATCTTCGTGCAGAGTTCGAATATTACTGAATTATTCAAATATATTTAGAATTATGTACACTGTATTAGATAATTACTGTGATTGGTTACGTGCTTCTACTTTTTGTATAGTAGAAAACAATTTTGAATATTTTTTAATTAATTGTTATGGTGGTTTTTCCTTATTTCTATTTTCGTGTACTTGTGCAGGTTGCTTTGTTTCAATATCAGTTTGTGTTTATCTTATTACTATAAACGTACTCATCTGATACAATCAAAATATATTTAACTACAAATATTTTTAGTCTTCCTATTTGCCGGGTACACCTCAGCATTGTTGTCCATATCTGAGAAAAGTTCCGTATACCATACAGTTAAGATTTAGAACTAAATTTTCTATTGGTACTAATCTCTAGTTCCCGTATTTTCTTAAGTATAGATCTTTTACCTTTTTAAAATGTTTTATTTCTAATTTGTAACCTAATCTTAAAATCATCAAAACTATAATTGTACAATTGTAGGATTGAACGATATAAGAGGTGCATTTAAGTTATAACACATCCGATGTTTTTCTCACAAACTGATCACACGAAAACTGTGAAACTTGTGTCACTTCTCGACGTAATCTCCCTGCAGCTGTACACATTTTTCACCCCATGATGCCATTGCCGCTGAGACAGCTTTTTTGGAGTCTTCTTTGACCACTGGAATATCACTGATGCAATAGCGACACGAATAGTGAATTTGCGAACACGGATAGTGTTTTTCATCGTTGGAAGCAACTAAAAGTCGCTAGGAGCCAGGTCAGGTAAGTAGGGAGCATGAGAAATCACTTCAAAGTTGTTGTCACGAAGAAACTCCTGCGTCCCACCTGTAAGACACTTTTAATTTTTTAGGTCTTTGCAATATTGTGTGCACAGATCCCACGGAAATGCCAACTTTGGAGGCGATGTGTTCCACACTCATTTGGAGATCCTTCAAACAAGTTTCACTATTCGCTTGATCCTGGTGCGAGACCGAGATTGCCTTGGTTTGTTGTCACCACATGTCTCACTCAACTGGCGATGAATTTCAGTGGCTGTCACACCAGGTAAATGGAGAAAACGAATGATTACATGCTGTTCTTGTAATGAAAATATCGGCATTTTAAGTATTAAAAACAGTCCTCACTCTCGCCGCTGCCGCTAGAGTCCCGTGTGGCGTGCAGTGGTGCCATCTCTGTCACGCATTCACAAAGAGTGCGCGCGTATTTTAAACAAACCGCATGTTTCTATCTGTTCCCAGTCCGGAGAAAAATATTTGGAGGTGTTATAACTTGAATGCACCTCGTACGTCGTTGGTTTGTGCATGTTATCTTGACATAATGGGATGGCAGTTTGTTTTGCCTCACAAATCCTTTGAAAACTTGGGTAATAATTTAGAGTAAGTTTTCTATAACACTTCGAAATTTTATCTTTTTTGACAAACATTATTTTTACAATAACAGACTTTTTAATGCAATAACTGTTTTAAGACTCGACTGTGGTACACATGTTTAGTAATTTTATTCTAGAAAAATACATTTCACATTAATTATTATTTAGCTTTTTTATCCACGAAGATACACACTGAACTTTGAATCGCTAGGTTGTTTTTTGATTACATTAGATTTGAAAAATTAGCGAACGTGTTTGCGTTGAGCAGATAGCAAGGAGGTGATAATGTTCACGACAGGGCAGCGATTTGACTTCTGGCTGAGTCATTTTGTTGATCAATAAGACCGTCTGGTGTTGAGCCTCGAGCCTCGCGCCTCTCTTCCTCTGTCCAATCGCGGCTACGTTCGTTGCTGTAACCCACCGCAACCCACATGCTGCCAGTGGTTACTCACGGTCGATTGTTGAGATCAAAATTGAACTTCAAACTTCGAAGGACGGCATTGATCCCGTCTCAGCAACAAGAATGTAAACAAACGGGGCACCGAAAGGTCAGTCTTGCTGTTACGAAACTTCTGCTGGTTGCCAGCCACGCGCCGTTTTCTCCTTGCACATGGGCATCTAGGGATCTGGCACCGCTCCCAAAAGAGGCATGCGAAAGAGCGGCTTTTAAATTTAGCAAAAAGGCGAAGCTGCTTCTCTTGGTCTGCCGCAGTAACCTTGACATCGTTGTGAAAGCGCAGTCATCATCTGCAGGATGCTGGCCGATTATGTAGATTGTAGCTTTTGTATTCCCTCTGCAATTGGTCAGCATAATTGGGAATGGATGTCGAAGAGCAGCGGCTAATCTGCTTGATTAAATCTGCCGTGTGTTTACAACTCTTTCATGATTGTTTTACACAGTTTATTTAGAAAGAGTTTTAAGGCTTTCATATACTTCTAGGAATGAGCAATAAGAAAGGAACTGGCCATTACTTACAAAAAGAAAAATTTTTTCATTTCTATGAGCTTTTAAAAAGCTTTGTGGTGATTTTCTTATTATAAGATGAGCCAAAACTTGCCCTTTATTTTCCAGTCAAATAATAAAAATGATAGTAGATAAACAAAATTTATTTTTACAAGCTACGGCTACAGAACTGTTTTATTTTAATATGCTATGAAGAGGATGCCGGTCAAGTCATGTCCCTTATTAATCCCCCCAACATGTGTTGAGGGATATGCCTAATTTCTTGACGTATTTTATTTATATATATTTTCGTAGGGCGTGGAGGAAGGGCTCGAGAAACATTCCACACAGCACTTGGAACGAAACTCTTACTGTGTGCTATATTATGATTATTTATTATTTTATACATTTTCCGGTTACAGTTGAGGTTCGATCTGAAAAATGATCGAATCATTTCAACATATCAGTTGGAAGTAACAATAACCCATTGACTTTTCATTTCAAAAAACTTAGGGGTCAATGCCCCTACTATTGAGAGGTCTTTCATGAATATCTTGTAGATTATTTTAACTTCAATAACAAAAGTTTTCTGTATTAGCGTACCTCGGCAAGTGGAAATACGTTCTACGCTGTCCAAGATATTTCTATACAGTTTCAAACAATTTTGTCGATCATTTTGTTTGGATGAAAACGTTCTCCTTTCTCTCTCACTCCAGAATGAGCACCCCTAGAGTTGTTTACTCACAACAAAATCAATTTTCGATCGAGAATGGAAGTCTTGGGTGCATGTTGGACGCGCGCCACGCGTTGCGGCCACACACAACAATTGTTTTAAATATACGCTTTGACAGCTGAAGCTCTCTGTTCGTTCGTCCACAACATGTCCGTTATTAAGGGCTCATCTAGACAGACTTGTCTTCAACCTGCGTCTTATTAAATCACTTCACACATACTCGGACTATCCTTCGCTTCATAACCTTTTTTTCGAAATTAAGGGAATTGTTTTCCTCACTTTGTATAGAAACCTTGTCAAGTAACTTAAATTTATCTAATGTTGTGTTTTAACATCTGAACAATAAGAACTGGATATTTTTTCTTCTAAATTTAATGCAGAGCATAAAGGACCATTTTAAAGCGAAGTAACAATTGTTGTTGAAAATTGCTAAGATCATAAAGAAATTTTTTAATCCCAATAACAGATTTTTTAGATATTTTTTAACAACTTCCTTGGACAACCGCAGTTTATTTTGTGTATATGATTTTACTTTGTTAACATCAGGAAGTAATCAAAACGTGCAAAACCACTGATCTATTCTGTAAGATGCTATAAAACAGATTTGAAGGAAGACTACAAATATTAGAAATAAATGGATAAAACTGTGTATCAAAAAACAACTGAAAATATGAATTTTGGGGGAATTGACATGTATTACCGAGCAATTTTATAAATGAAATGAATCGGGTAAATCTTAAACCATCCCTTTGTTAATAAGTTTGAGAATGACATATCCGAAAAAAATGTACAGTTGTAAACCTTTTTTGTACAAAATATAATATAATTCGTATGTTAACTGTTATCTATACAAAATGTCAGATTTTGTTGTCTAGAAACGAGCGCTGGAAGCTGTTCCATGAATTATTTTGAATAGTTAGTCGTTCACCAATATCTGGACTTGTATTTACAAGATTCCCGTTCTAGTCAAGGATAATTACCATAGAACACACAACATTTCGAAATTACTACTCGCGCATTTTACATTTTTAAGCGTCGATAACAATATTTCTAACAGACTAAAAATTGAGATTTTGTGAAGTTTGATAACCTCTGTACGTGACCACCGACTCTTAATCTCCATATTATTTGCATCACAATTCTTTATAAGGACGCGTGATATCGCAAGTTTCATTTATTTATCTTTTTTATGTTTTGCCCATTGATTGTTTTGGCCTATTTTTACAGCCGTTCACGAACTGGTCACCGCCCGAATCTTTTTCTACCTACCTAAGATTACCAAATTTCACAACAGCCGATCTGTTCAAGTGACTAGCACACCTGATTATTATAATTTTTTTGCCTTAAATTAATTTAGAAAGTCACTGGTCAAAACTTATTGTAGAATTCAAATTTTATTTGACTTTAATTTGCTTTAATTGATTTTTGAATATCGTGATACTTCAATGAGGCAGACAAATTTCTCGCTTATGATATGAACCGTCATTTCTCAGCGTTCAAGAAGTTTCAGATGGTTCTTTGAGTTGATGGTAGTAAAACCAGATGATTCAAGATTAATGTATTATGTGGTGAAGTACTAGTCTAGAAAGGACTACAAACTCCTATGAATCCATTCATTCCAAACAGGTATTCATCAAGTATGCAGTTTGAATAAAAATGGCCACAACTTAGGATGAATGCAGTGAAAGTTCCTTGTGGCGCAAAAAGAAGGCGTGTTCTTCTAATAGTGTAACTTCGTTGTTTTTCAGTATAAAAAGTTATTAACACCAAAAGAATTTGTAATAAATTAAATTTTGAAGGTGGACATAGATTACTTAGTTACGGAAGATTATATCGGAAAGATCACTTTCTTCTTCGGAACTTCTCTTCAAAGTTCACATTTCTTCTAGCACAGTTGCAATTTATTCGCGAACGGCAACTTTTAGCTCATCTACTGTATAAGGATTTCTTCGAACTTAGACTTTAAATTTGAGGTGATTCCAAAGAAAGAACTCCCAGAAAGACAAATCTAATAAACGTGGGGGCATTTCTGAAATGTGAAATTAAGTGTTGAGAATATATTTGTCGAATAGGTGGCATCAAAGCCCTTACCATATGGACTGCACTACCATCTTGCTGGAACTATATTTTTCCATGTTGACTCGTAAACGTCGAAGTTGTGGACTCAAAAAATAGCGTAAATCTAGACATAGTGCTCTGAAATTACTGTTATGGCCTCTTAAAAAAAATGAACATCGCACTATGAAGAGATCTGGTGTAATTTTTCGTGCTTATTAATAATCATCTAAATAAAAATGCACCTCATCACAATTAAATCATCAGGAGCAATAATTTTAAGGATTCTTTCACAAAACTGTTATACAAAATTATCTTGACGTAGCTTTTGACCAATCGTAGTGTTGTACGAATAGTTTCCTAAAATCGAACCCTCTGATCTACTCATAGGTAATATATAGAGCTAGTTAACCTTTACCTTCTCAACTGCTACCTATTTCAAATACAGTCATTCTTTTTGCGCCAGTTAATGACCAACGATGTTGATTACATTTTAGACTATAATTGCTGGTTAACAAGTTTAGCGATTAATGATTGTAAGCAAAAGAAGACTTAACAGCGACACATCCACAATAGTATAGTTAAAGTTGCCGTTATCATTTTGGTTCAGTCAAATTATAATTGCAACTACCGTAACTTCCTTGCTAGTATTAAATAAGAAAAGTAGTGTTTGCGTATTGTATTTCGGTTTCAACTAGTGAGACCCAAATAATATATGTGTTATAATTAATTAATGGTTTCTCCTAATGTAAAGTGTTTTCAGTTGTTTATTTAATGTGATGACGCACTATAGCCAATTATGTTTGACGGGTATCACGAAATTTGGTGGAATTATTAATTCTCTTTCTAGTTTGTATTTGGTTAATTGGATCAAGATTCATTTTTTTGAGGTTGTACGTGCTTTTGCAATTTGAAAGTAGACATATACTAAAATAGATCATTTCAACTAAAATGCACTATGAACTATTAAGGTTATGTTTCATTTTTAAATTAACATGATTTAGACGTTAGATCCTCGTTTTCCGCGCATTTGAAGTAGTTTCTTACCATTTCACGGTATATAGTATAAAGAGACCAACCAAAAAATTAAGATAAAACAATTCATCTTACAAATGTCCACCTTTTTCTTTCAAAACCGACAACTTTTGTCTTTTTTTTTTAATACTATAGATCATTAATGAACATTTTGTCGGGTATATGTTATATATAAACCGTATTTAGAGAAAATTTTCATTTGGACAAGAATATTCCATCCGAAATAGCTCTAGCAGGTCATACAATTATGCGTTAGTGGATTGTACTTTTCGAAGAAAATAAATAAAATAAAATAATCTTGAGTCTCCTTAACACATTCGGTTGATTATAGTCAAATAGATACAACAAGCCCGTGGTTCAAGCAAAAATTAAGCTGCAACTCACCTGTTGTAAGTTTCTATCAATTTATTACTTATTCCAAGTTCCTTTTAATTTACTTCATTATTGCTTTTATGCAAGCATTAATCTGACATTGCCGCATGAACATTTTGTTATTCTCAACATTTTAACGTTTTGTTGTTTCCTCCTGACTTTTTAAATCGTTGTTTAAATTATGATTTTCTTCACATTTCTTGGAATAACAGTTTGTTCTTCAGTACACGTTGCAGCTTAATACTAACACATTCACAATATTTGTTAATTAATGTTGATGCCTAATGTTCTTGGCAATATTTATTTTTGTTGTTAATAATATTCCAAGAGTACGTTTGAATACCCAACAATCTTAGCGTAAGCGAAATGTTCACAAGCGAAAAAGATTAAATAAAAAAAACTTATCGCTTGTGTAGAATTATCTTTACAAATGTAACGGATGTATTAAAAGCGTTACTCTCTGTAGACAAGAATGAAATTAAAAGGAGGGATATACAGTTCAGAAGAAATAATTACGGTGACAATATTCCAGGAAGTTAAACGAGTTTTAGTCTACCAAGTCCATGATTTCTGATCTGTAATTTTCACTTATCTCAAATTGTCGTTGAACATCTAATCCCTAATATTAACCCACTGGCAACTTATGGGTGAATCACCAGTTTTTAAATCGAAAATGAGGTCTCGGTATTGCAATAAAGCACGAACGAGCAATCTAATAGTGATTAAGCAACTTCCCAAGCAAATTCCCGACAGTAAACACCAATTTAGTTAAGTACCAATCAGCATGTTTTGTTGAAGAATATCAAGCAATTTAGATATCAAATAGACACTACATAATTTAACAATTTGCTGTAATCCAACCAGTGCGATTGCGCCTGATCTGTGGCAAATCGGAGAAAGTGAATAAGTTGGTGAAGTACAATTTTCTGTTGTGAAGTACGGCTGCAGCGAAGGGAAGTGCGATAAATAATTTCTGTTACAAACGATTATATGCTCGATTGCTTTTAAAACTAGGTTCGATTTCATTTTCATGATTTTGCATCGTGTGTTCTGATATTTTATATGCTCGTCAAAAATATAAAAAGGGCGGATTTTTTTTTATAAACTAATAATAAATCAAAATAATTTTTATTCTAAAATAATAAGCATAAATTATGACAACCAATGCATAAGGTTTTTGAAGTATTCGCCTTCATTTGAAATCAAATGCTCAAAACTGATCTGCAATGCCATTATTGGATAATGCCGAATTTTATTAGAAAAATGGCATTAATTTCGGTTTCGATGTTCTACTTCAAATAAAATAATCGACAGTCTTGGGTTGATTTTTCTACAACCAATCCTTGAGATAATTCAACATGAAAAATCACAAGGGTTTAGATCAGGTAAATTAACTTGGCCAATCAATATTTCTGATTTTTGTTTTCGCAACCAATGGCAATATTCTCTCCCTGAACATATTAGAGACGGTATCTATCTTCTCTTGACTTCGTCTTGGTGGAACGAAAACTATCTTACCCCTCGATTTGTTTTGCAATAGGAGTTAATTTTTTCAGAACTTCTTTGCGGTAGACTTGACTATCAACAGCCATCAATAAGACTGACTTTGTGAGGGTGCATATAACATACCATGAGTTTGTAAAAAATATTTCTATTTAAAACTTTATATTAACTTACCGCCCTAAAAAAAATTGTTTAAAATATTGCACTACAAGTTGTCATACAAAGACATTCAGTAATTAGTTTAACAACTACAAATTGATGAGAACATGAAGGTTAAGCGTCCAATGAGTGCTCTCCTATATTAAACTAAAATTAATTTAGTAAATTTTGACTAATCTATGAGTTTTTGCGACACTGCACTGCGTGTTTATGAGATCTAAAGGTTTGAATCTTTTTAGCCTCGATTGAACTTTTTCGTACTTTCGATTAAGCACTCCACTAGTGTATTTGGATGACCACTAATATGGTCTCGATAATGCACATTGAGCCGTTGTATTTCTTCATTAACTGAAGCCATTTCAAGATAGTGTCTTACGGTTTAATTGGGGACATACCATGGTGTGTTTACAATCATTCTGAATACTTTGGATTGAAATCTTCGAAGAATTTCGATATTGGATGTCTTCGCAGTACCCCAGAATTGTATACCACATGTCCATATGGGCTTGATCTCGGTTTTTTTATAGGAGCAATTTATTCTCCAAAGATAGCTGGGATTGTCGCCCTAGTAACCAGTACATTTTTTGTAATTTCAGAACCATTTGTTTGCGTTTTTCCACACATGCGTTTTCCAAGTCAGCTTTTTATCCAGGTGGATACCGAGATATTTGGCAGGTTGCGGGATCTATTGATCGTTTAGCGTTTAGCGTCAGTGGTGGACAGGTGCTTTTCCTTAGCGTGAACATTACATGGACTGATTTGCTTTCGTTTGTGGAAATGTGCCACTTGATGCATCAACTCTGTATTTTATCCAGGTGATCTTGCAATTGTTGGAATGCTATCTTGGGGTCGATGTGCGACGAGAGAATGGCCGTGTTGTCGGCAAAAGTAGCGACCATGGCTTTGGGTGTTGTGGGAAGATTTGCTGTGAATAGCAAGTAGAGAATTGGGCCCAATAAGCTATCCTGACGTACGCCCAAATTAATGAGGTGTTAACTCGCTGCCATATCTAACAAGAAAGTTTCGGGTTGTTAAGTATGACTTCAACAGTTCGTTTTTGTTGATTGTACCAAACAGACCTTCAAACCAGACCTTGTCAAAGACCTGTGCGACATCCAGAAATACAGTTGTGCAGTATTTAGTTCTTTAAAATTTTTCATGATTTTGTCTACAACCCTGTGAACTTGTTCAACTGTCTGTCGCATGGTTTTTCCGGAAACCAAATTGATGATCAGGTATCAAATGATTTTCTAAGAGTATTGGGTATAACCTCTGTAGGAGCAGTTTTTCAAACACAAACTTTTGACAGAGTCGGCAGCAGACTGATTGGCTTGTAGGAGGCTGCTTGATCAGTAGGTTTGCCGGGTTTTGGCATTAGAATTAATTATTACTGTTTTCCATAATCCAGGAAAGTGTAAAAGTCGTAAAACTCCGTTAAATATCCCTTCTAGAGCAGATTTTTGAGGATGCAGACTATAAAGAGATCGTGACCAGGGACTTTGTGAGAGTTTACTTGTGTGTGAATCGTGTTTTCTACCTGATTAATCTTAAATTTTTAATTAGCCATCTTTTTGATATGGCATTTGTAGTATGTTGCGGATCTCATTCTTATTGTCTACATTGGCCGGGAATGGTTTGAAAAGGTTGACTAAAGCCTTTTCCCGATCGTTTTGGCCCAAGTATTGTTAGTAGTGCAGATTGGTACTTTGTGCTGCTGAGGATACTTTAGGTATCTTGTGGCTCTCCATAGCGAGTAATCATTTGCTTCCAATGGAGAGAGATGTGTTAAGTAGTTTTGCACATTTTGATTTCTAATATTAGAAGGTAAATTTTTGAGTTCAGTAGTTGCATGATTTAAGGCTCTTCTGTCGTTTAGGTGTCGTGTTATCTGCCAGATTCTTTGTAATCTTTGCTTCTCTGCAATTTTGTGTTTAACTATAACTAGGCAGTTTACCGGGTTGATGTTCTGGATGTATTCCGGAGTGGCGTGACGAGCCGCTTCCTGAATAACGATTGAAGTGCTATACTACTTCATCTAAATTCGTGGTTGTTTTTAATGGGATATCCACTTGTAAAGATGCTCAAACCAGCTCCTGGGAGCGTCCCCAGTTTGTACCTCTGTAAACGAATGTGCTTTCTTCTTTAGTATTACACAAATGTCTAAGGTTACTATAACTGGGGTGTGATCTGTAGAGAGATCAAACTGTCCAAAAATATGTGCGCAAGGTATACTACTATATAGTTTTCAATAACTATATATTTTTCGGTATTTCACTTTTTGCGGGCCTTTGTGTGTTAAAATACTTTTTACGTACATATGCATTATTTTCTTATTTTACACAATCTCTTTTATAATACTGTATGTACAAAAAATTGTAGTAAAAAGTTATTAGAGAACATTAAGTTGTTTTCTGAAATGTGATTTATGTTCTTGGAAAATAAGTTCGTCAAAGACCATCGACATCTTAAAACTTACCAATGTACTAAGTTCGAATTCTACGCGGTATCTTAGCTTTACTTTTGTCGACTTCGTCAGTTTCTTTAAATATTTATCAACAAAGAAGTATGAGTAATTCACAACACGTAGTAGGTCGAACTAAAAGTTTTCATTTCTTTACTATTGAGATCTAATTAATCTTTTCTTTTAAGTCTAAAATACCAAACTATTCAATGGCGCTTTCAAATTAGTAGGCTAAAATGAAATCACTGTTGTCTAAATATAAAATTTCAAAATAAGAAAAAACAACAAAGAAAACTATAACGCAGAGCAATGCAAAGAATTTGCCAATAAATTATCCACATAAAGAGAACAAAATACAGAAACAAAAATCGGTAATATTAGCATTTTTACAGATTCATCCTTCATCTTTTTTAGGTCTCTATCCGTTTATCTGTTTGCAGTCCAAAAAGTGAGTCATCGAAATTTACGTGTCTGACAACGCTTAGCTTGTAATTCGTAATATTCAAAACAATTTTGCTGTTTTTGTGTTTCATTGCGTATGACAATGAGTTATTAGTAAATTAACATTGAAGTGTCAAAATATGACTAAAATAGCAAGTGTTTTTTTTTTACAAAGTGTACTGCGGTGTATTCTGAGATTTAAACAACACTAAACGCTGCAATATTTGCAGGAAAATAATAATTTTTAAAAAATACAGTCGAATAGCTGTATTGCTTATAGTTTAAAATTCTAAAAATATTTGACAGTAAAAGCAGTTAAAATAATTAAGGAAGAAAGTTGACGAAAGAATCAAAATGTTTACTTGTCATGACGAAGATAAATAACACGTCTAAAGACATAAAGGGGAAATGAGGGAAAATAAGAAATGGACATGTAAGACTTAAAGGAGGGACAAATTTAAAGTATGAAAACGAATGAATAAAAATACGAAGAGTTAAACATAAATACAAAATATTTTTATATGAGGTAAGGTTATGATCTCGTTATCATATTATCAGGTTTATGTAAATGTCAACGAAATGATTTAATTAGAAAAGAAAATTAAGTTAACTTGTTGCTTATATTTTTGACTGGTTTGATTTTTCTTGACGACCTTGTCTTAAATTATAACCCTTAATAACCCTTGATATACACTAAACCATATCTTTATCCCTTTCTCGAAAAAATTTCAGCACAGGGATACTAATATAACTCGAATTTCATAGTCTTTCGTTCTCTTCTGTTGCTTCTTATCCCCCATTCTGTCTGCAACGCAAAAAAGTTTGGTGCATTATCAAATAATAGATCTAATGAAATAAAAACCAAATGGAAAATGATTATTAAAATTGTAACCAAAACAACCGATTTTTGGTTAAACCGTTGTATTAATTTTTTGGAAAAAACATCTAAACAACGGAAATGCTGAGTTATATGATAGAAGTTTGGGGGGAAAACGAGTAACAAGAACTCTAACTATTAACGTATACTTGTGAGTTGCAAAATAGCAATAAGAATTCTTAGTTTGGAAGCTTAAGCATTGAGATCCTCAAGGAGTGAATGAAAGTTGCACTTCTATAAGTAATAATTCAGCACATCACATCATCCATAGCATATGTATTCCTATGCCCCGAAGTTTTTCTCGGCGGAGAGGGGATTTACGCTGATTAAGCTCAGAATTGAAATTATAATAATAAATAATGATAAGTTTGTTTGAATTTTCGAAAATGCTATGTAAAAAATATCGATTTATTAGAATCTTGGCACGATATCCCCAATTAAAAAATGTATGGATTGTAAACTAGGAGAACTAAAAAAAACCTAGTACTAGTTTTGTGTCTTGTCACGAGGATGGAATACTATAGTACTCGTTTTTAGTGTCGTCTTTTTATTGTTGTTCACGTCATTGCTTTCTTCTACTATTATTTTCTTCTGTTGTCTTGTTGATGTCTATTATTTTTTCCTTGCTCTTCTAACATCCAGTTGGTACCATCTCGGTAGTACAAATGAATCCGATAATTTTTATCTTCATTTATCTCCATTTTAAATTTGGTAGACTTCTTTGTTTTCACCTTTTCTATAGATTAAACTTCTATTCCGCTATTTTGTTAACTTTCCAGAAATGTTTTTAAACAATTTTACTCAGCTGTATTGTCGACCAGTGGTACCATTTACTATACCTTCCTCCTGAAGACAAAAAATTGACAATTCCTTGCGTACCAACTATTATCAAAACGATTCCGCCTTTAGACAATTAATTTATGTTAGAAATTGATATAAGATATTACAACGCGTGGTGCCCCAATCAACAAAATTTTCTTCCGTAGCTTATGGATCTCCACATTCAGGCTGTATTAGTCCGTTTGGCTTGCGAAACATTGCCAAAATAATTACTTTTAGACGTGGTTTAGAGTTAGTTAATAAATAATATTGTTATGTTGACCAATTGTGTTATATTCATAAAATTGGTAAAAGATGTTAGAGATTTGTTGGCAAAACCAGTGTTTACTTAACACAAAAAAATATCGGCTCTGTACCAAGTGTTATAATGTTTGCAGGAACTTTTTTTGTATATTCCTTCTACGCTGAAAGGCACTATGGGTGGAAAACTCCCCACATACCATAAAAAGACAACAATGAATGAACATGACGTTAACTATTTTTTAAATAAACTCCTAAACTTTCTGAACACCACAGGAATCAATATAGAATCGATCGATCGGTTTTGTTCAATAAAGCAAAAAATAGTTTTTATTTGATTTTTCTCTATACCTAATAATAAAAATTAAAGAACTTGTAACATAAGTTGAGTATGTCAAAATTACATAAATGCAATATATTGCGCGTAGAAGATAGTTTTCCGTTGAATCGTGAAATATTGAATAATTTAAGTTGCTTACGTCATTAACAATTGTATTCGATTTTGTCTGGAATACACAAACTGCTAAGGAAGTTAATAAATGTATACGATGCAGAAACTGAATAATAAAACTAACAAATCCAAAGTGCAATTTTGTAAAAATTACAGTTGCGTTGATGAGTCGCAAATTACGTGTAGAATAAATCTTTAGTTGGACAACGATGAAGTATGGAAATTTCCTACCCCGCGCTTTTTGCATTATACCAATGACATTGCAGCTCGAAGTCGGTTCAAACCGATCGCCGATAGGATTTAGAAATCGCAACGAACCGGTTCGGTATTTTCCAGCACATGTGATATAACTGTAATGCGACATATCGCGAGTTCGCGGACCGCGCGAGGCAACTGTTTTCGAAATCCCCAATTCGGTCATTGCGGCTGTTGCGGATCTCGACCAGTCTTATCCGATTATACGTTGCTCGTAAGACATGTGCGTTTCGAATATGCGACGTTCGAAAGTTGTTTTGCTATTGGCGCAACAGTGACGTGTTCGCTGGACTCTTCGCCGATTGGTCGCCGCGCGACAGCCGATGCACGTGCTTCCGCAATACTTCGAGCACGCACTTGTGGCGCGATTGATATAAACAAGTTTAAAACCAAGGCCCCCCGTGAAGTAATATTGGCAAGAACGACGTACATAATTCGGTCAATTTCCCAACTGCGCTGGTGGCCGCGCGTGCAGATTCTCTCGTAAACAAACCGTCATTGTTTGTGTGCGAAGTATAGGAGTTGTAGATTAAGAAAGTTTCATCAACATTTAAATAGCACCTGTAAGTAATTACAACTCGTTCACATTATTCATAGAAAGTAAATTTACAATTTTTCTGTGTCGGAATTAGGACTTTTGCTAAAATGAATCGTTGTTTATTCATGGAAAAGGCAGAATGACTTTCCATAAAAGTAGCATTTTAAATTCGAATTCACATTAACTACAAGAATAAGTCTAAATAACCACTTTCGTTAACAAAATGAAAATTGAATATTTAAATAACTAAATTAGTTAAAAAAAATCGTTTACACATTTTGTTACAATTTTAAATAACGATGCAAATATTCGGTCGTTCTTTGTGCTTTCAGTTGCGAAAAATATCTTTCAACTATATCTTAAACAAAACCTTTCCGAATTTACATCGAGGACTAGGAGAAAGATTACATAGTATTCTTTCTATGTTTTTTATAGAGAAAAGAGGTGGAAATAGCTTATTTATAGTCAAGTATATTATTTATTTAATTTTTAAGAAAAGGACATTCGATAGTGTGGAGGATTGGACCATATTGAAAAAATAAAAGAATAATCTCTAAATATTCTATGTTAATTTAAGATATGTATAGACATAGACCTTAGCTAAAAGGAAGATTAAAAATAAATAAAAGTACAGAAAGGACTAAGATAAGGGGGCATATCTACAAAACTATACAGTACTATTGCAGGATATCTTTAAGATGCAAAAGAAAAAATAAATAAAAGAAGAAACATGAAATAATTTTAAATTTGCTGGTCACATTTAAATAGATGTATAATAACTAAAAAACGAAAATAGTATAATTGAGAATAAATATAAATAAAACAAAATCTATGCCCAGTAAAGCTGGGGAAAACCAAGAAACTATGGTTGGACATTGAAAAAATAGGACAGATTAATGGTTATACTTTAGTGGTTCAAATTGAAAATTTTAAATGACTTAATTTGACTTTATGATTGGATTTTTATTGATTTTTAAGGTAGACAATCTTCGATGAAATATGAAAAATCATGTCCGACAAATGTTCAACTCGGCTTCGGCTTCAAATCTTGGTTCTTTTCACAAAATTTTCTATTCCGATTTTGCACATGTTCTTATCAATTTCATTATTAACACATCGGATTTCGTTATTGAAATCGTCAACTAATTATTTGTAGATTGCTAGCGTAGACCTTGGCCTTCCGATAACTCTATATCCAGGAAATTATTGGTGCAGTAAATCGATTGTTGCTTGGCGTCGTTCTCCTGGAACCACGTTGTTCCAGATCCATGTTGTCCACTTACCGCTGAAGAAAACTGAATATTCATGTAACGGTAATGATTGCCATTCTAGCATCATGTCCAAAAAATATGGACCTATCATGTCATCTGCCCAAAAGATACATATTTACTTTTAGTGGGTTGAGCAAGAATTTTTGGAATCCCAAATGCCGCGATTTTGTTTATTTTTGTTATTGCTAAAGCTTACTTTTCGACTAAACTGAGAACCCATTTCATGATTCTCTAAAGACCAATTGAGCAATTTTCATTAGTGAGAATGGTCAGTAAGCTTCTTGCGTGAGTTGAATTTTGTACGCATGAAAATGAAAGTCTTCAGTGAACATTCGCTGAAGGGAGCATCTCGAGATATCCAGTGATTGCGCATAATACGGAGTTGTTTTCGGACTTACAGTGTCATTTTGACTACCTACGACAACATTCCCACGGGACGTTACCTCCCGCTTATACTCATCTAATTTTGTAATCACTCTTCGGTCAGCTGATTGATTCATTTGGTGCACTATTTTGACCAAAAATTCCACAGTTTTCGTACCGCCTCCCCAAAAGGTTCAGTGAATTTGCAGCCTTTTAAGAATAGTAACTCGTTCTTTCATGTAGCATTCCGTATGTACTAATCAAGAGACCGACAGGTGATATCTATCAAAATATCAGATATCAGGACAAAAAAAGGTGCGAAGTTCAAATTCGGTGTTCGAGAAGAAGAATACAACAAGGATTTATGCGGAAAATGAGGCTGCGTGTTTTAAGGAGAGTTTGAAAACAAATAAAAACCTAAGTTCGCAATAAGTGATTTATGACGCAAAGATACGGCTAATAGCAAAACTAATAATAAACAAAATCAAATTTGCTTAGAAAGTGTTGGAGCGCACAATGCTGATTATATCTTTGCGTGATAAGATAAAAAGTTTATGGATGCAGCAGCGGACTGAGACTTTGTTGTTAAAATATGAAAACAGAAGCGAAACTGGATAGAATATATCATTAGGATAGGCAAAGAAAAATGGGCCCTAAGATAGTACAAATGAGGCCTTGGAAGGCAAAAGAAAAAAAACGGCCAAATAAGAGATGGGGGCCCAAAATGGATGAGGCTGGTACGGGACAGAACACAACAGAAAACAATGGAGGAGAAGAATATATTTAAATCATCTAATATATATTACTAAAGCCAGCGTGGTCCCGTGGTTGAGGGGCGGGCTGCGATGCTGACGGACCCGGGTTCAATTCCCGGTGCTCTCTGATGTCTGGCGGGTGGACTACTCAGTCACTAAAAATAATTGAGTACCTGCGTTCACTCGAACAAGGGGTAGTCGTCTTAGGCGCGGTGCTTGTCACACCGCCCCGCACCAGAGATGGTGCGCAACGACCGGGCAGAGAAAGCGAACGTATGAGAGCCTTAACCTCTCAGTTCGCAGGCCGTGCTCCCACGCGGGGCGTAGAGCCTTACCATTATTATTATTATTAATATATTTTACTGAGTGCGCATATTTTTATTATTTTAAGATCAAGAGGAATTTGTCATTTGTTCTTTGTATCATAATTATGCGAGTTTTTTTTTACATTAGACTAGGACATTCATGATACCAATGTATGCACTTCATACCCCATTGAAATCTAACATTAACAATTACTAAAGGAAAAACTTAAAATTATTTTAAATACGCTGATATAAGTCAAATGCACTATTCTTGTTCTATTTATCAAGAATAATTGCTCGTAAGTATTACGCTGGTGGTAAATCAGTCTGCCACTCCTAACTCGATTATCTGGTTGTTGTCAATTTGACTCTGTTAAATATAGTTTACGCAAAATACAGAAGTGGGCGAAGTTTTACACGAATGATTTAAAACAAACAGTTCGTGTCCATCGAGCGTAGGAGATGATAGAAGTTTGTGATGGAGGTTTGGTAGGTAGATCTGACCTAATGTAGAGCAAAATTCTCATTAAAATGAGGAGAAGAGAAATAGTGTGCTGAATAGATTTTCCATGAGAAAGCTTTTATTTACATCCTTTGAGAGAATTCCCCCATCTATATATGTTGAAGTAATCAGTGGGTATTAAAATAGTCCAATTATGACGTTAAATCAATTATTATTAAGTGTGAAAAACAATAATTTATGGTAATAAACAATGCACTTCTTTAGAATTTCAAATGGATTTTATTTGAATTATGAAACTCGTAGAATTTATTTTTTTATATTGTCCACTATATCTGTTTCTGGTCAACATATTAGACTTATGCTTTTTACCCACTTTGTTTATTATATATCTTTCTATTTGCATTATGATTTTCTAATATTTCTTCATTCATACAATGTGAATGTGGGTAGTGTTGCATTCTCTATATCAAACTATTTTTCATTCTTTCTCTTTTAATATTTACTCAAAATTTATTTAAACTTGAAGTTTAGATGCTTTAACTACGTGAGATACTTTGTACAATAAAATTCGTATAAAACTGATATAGTATGTCTTGTGTTTCTTTTAAATTGTACTTGAAAAGCTGCCAGGACGATGCTTTTTGGCGTGCACAAATTTTTATTATTAACAAACAACCAAAAGTTCCTGTCAGTTACGTTGAAATAGGTGTAGTGACGTAGAACGTAAACTTTCCACTTGTTTAATGAAATTTAACCTTTACTCTATCCTTCCATACCATTATAAAATGCTACGTTGTTATAAGCGATTTGTAATTGTCCCGTTTCCAGGAATAGTAGTCGTAGTATTGATTGGACTATTAATACACGAACTATTCAATATTTAAGTGCGTACTTATGTTGCAGTCGAACAACGATTAATTGATAGCAAAGCATACATTTCAATAGCATTAATGTTAAGTTAACAAAGCTTTTTTTGCTCTTCAATTTTAATATCAAATTTTATGTTGTCATTAAACTGTAATTTTCATTTGATTTATTGACTAATTTCGAAAACTTTAAAAAATTATTTTAAGAAATGAACTTTGATAGTGGAATTTCTTTGCTGATTTTGATTTATTTTTTATAGAATGGTGCACTCCAACTGATGCCGTAGCGTTACTTTGCGCCTATTTGGTAAGTTGCAAGCGTCTGTGATGATTATTTGATACATTAAGTACTTTTAATTTTCATTATGGAATCGACACTAGTGATTTGGTAATTAAATCACTTCACAATATTTGTGTATGACTAGTATTATTAGATATCTGTTCAGTAATTGCATTTTTGCTCTTATGGTTCGAATAATTTTAATTTTAAGTGGTTTAAAATAGGATTGCTAGATGATCAGTTTGTGGTGCTTATAAAATTGGGTAACTTTAAGGCTATGCTGACGAAAAATCGTACTGGAAAGTCAATGGCTGGTTTTGGAAGATTTTGGGATTGTATTTTCACACCTTTTTCTTTAGTGATCTCATCCACCAAATCGTGGTTGAAACTGTGTGGTAGTAGTTTTCAGTCGATAAGATGCTAGTGTAGTAAGCAGATGTTTGTTACTGTATTTGAAAGTCCCAGAGCAAGTCTTTTTGATCATCACATTATAATTTTCTAAGGTACTATCGTTTTCTGCTTTTAGTATAGATTTCTTTTTTGCTTTCATAACTTAAATGTCTTGTGGTGTTAGAAGCGTGATTAGTTAATGCAGAGAGAGATACACAAATATGTGACTGATCTCTAACAGGACACTTAAAAATGTTTCTTTTTAATTTTACACTTCTATAACGCTACAACGGCAATATAATTTTTTATTAGCACACAGCGAAAGTAAATATAAATTTGAATTCTTTCCACAGATTAATAGTATGAAGATTAGCTATCAAAAACCACTTTTCTGAGCGTTAAAGAAATAATACTTTGGCGTATAAAACATCTATTCACCTTGAAGACTAGATCTAAACTTTCCGAAAGCAAATGTGAAACGCAGTTTCTCTCCTAATTAGACAAAATAAGATAGTTGACAATTAATTGCTTACAAAAAAGGATGTTTGCGTCGCTTGCACCATCTTCAGCATTTTCACTTTGAGTTTTCGAATTGAACTGGATTGCTAAATTCAAAACGATTTTAAATGTCACACTTGCAGGGCTACGCCCATTCAAAATAACTGTAGCGCAAAAACGATGTAATAAAGTGGATAATAATAGATGCTTGGCGTATAAAAAATTTCAACATTAAATGGCTCAAGTCCAACAAGCTACAAAAATAATAAAAGAGATTAACAAACAAGAGTGGATGAATGGCAGGAAAATACACGTAACGGTTTACTACAATAAGAAAATCATTCTACGTGTCTATATGTTACATTTGCTATTACGAAGGCAGTTCAAACATTGATGCATCTTTTTATTAAGAAAAATATTACCTTCTAGAAGGGAAATACGGTTGACAAGTATTTAGTGCATTTTTACCAATCCACCAAACAAAAGTTGATGGTTGGAACAGTTTATTGTTCATCTATGTATAAGAAAGACGACTACAAAATCCTCCAATCACTGGTGAAATATTCAATCAGAGGCGACTTTAATGTCGAGCATGTTGATTGGGGATGAAGACTAACCACGACCAAGGGGAATGAACTGAGAAAAACTATCCGAGAAACTAGTTGCAACTGTTACTCCTCATTAAGCCTACTTACTGACCTACCGATATCACTGAAATTCCTGATTTGCTAGACTTTCCAAGAAAAGTATCACACAACTTTATTGAAGAAAATTTTTATTTGGATTCTGATCACAGCTATTATTTTGGCAATAAACGACAAGATAGTTAAAAAGAAAACCCGACCTCCATTAATAAAGAAAACTCGAGATTGGGAAAATTTTAATTTTGCTCTTCAGGAGTGCATCAACTTAAGTGTCAGTTGGAAACCAACAGAGCAACTAGAACTAGAAGCTGAAAGATTCACAAACTCCGACTTATCCACGCAGCAGCCTATAACAACCCAAAGGAAATTATTCATATAACCAAGAAGTAAGTTACCTATTAGACACTAGAGAACCTGTAAAAGAGAAAAGAAGAAACCAAGAGAAGATGACAACGGTCAAAAGACACTTCTGACAAAACCATCTAAAATAATAAGACACAACTACCCAAAAGGAAATACAAAAAGACGATGAAGAATTAATCAATTTACTCCAAATTTAACCGCAGATCAAGGGGCCTATAACTTTAATTCCTCTAATCAGAAAAGTCAAAAGTTGACTTATTTACGGAAAAAATGACTGGTATCTCTAAACCTAATCAAATTCAAGCGTATAACACTTTGAATACTTTAGGTAATCCAAGAACTGAAAATATTATCCCTGTTACTCCAAAAGAAGCGCCGAGGAAATAAAAACATATCTAAATCGGAAAAAAGCACCAGTATATGAGGTAGATCGCCAGGCAAATCTTGAAGCAATTGCCTGAAAAGATATAGTCATTCTCATCACTTACCTCTTCAACTCAGCCTTTAGACTGAAACATTTTCCTGTCAGCTGCATAGTTGCCGAAGTAATTATGTCTAAACCAGGTAAGCCGCCTAATGATGCTAAGTCATCTAGGGCTACCTCCTTGCTATCTTGAAGAAAAACAAATATATTCTACAGTCTACTCAGGTCTTCGATAAAATGTAGTATGAAGATCTAATACACAAATTTAGCAAAATGCTCTCAAAGCAACATGTACAGATACAAACATCGTACATCTCAGACAGACTTTTCAGAATTAAATAGAAAGATGAATATTCTGACCTGAGAAAATAAGGGTGGGAATACCTCAGGCGAGTATCCTTACTCCTATCCTATAACTATAATATACCACTGATGTACTAGCATTAGGAAGGATAATTGTAGTCACACTTGCAGACAACACTACACTTCTTGCAGTAGATAAGATTAAGCTAAACGAGCTCAGATTTAGTCATGTTAATTTCATCAACAAAAAGCTAGTCAACACTCTCTTCTTGAATGTCAATAGTACCATCGTACCCTATAACGATAATTCTAAATATCTAGGTATGACTTTAGATGGCAAGTTCCGGTAGAAAGAATATGTGAAGAAGAAAAGAACCGAACTTCAATTGATATACAAAGAGTATTATTGGCTTTTCAGAAGAAATTACAAGCTGTCGATAAACAATAACTTCTTAATATACAATCAGATCATAAAACTAGTGTGGATATATGGTATTCAGCTCTGGAGATGTGCTAAACGTAGTAACATCAAATCCACACATACTTTTCAGAACAAAGTGTTGCGTAACACAGTAAACGCTTTATAACTTGCAACGAGACTTGGCATCATCTCAATCATTAAAGATGAGATCAAAAAGTTTGCTGGTAAACATAAAGCAAGACTTCAGCTTCATGAGAATGTAGAAGCTTTTCAAAATGAAACATTGGATGAAAGTAATGATGAAAATGAATTTGAATATTAAAAATCTGGTGTAAACATCATACAACTTTTCTTATCCTATTATTATATATTATACCGGGTCCATCGTCTCGGCCCTACGCTGCTCTCCCGGAACTTGTCATTTTAAAAAAGGACAAAGCGCGAGTCCAACACTTGAAAGCTGATTAAAATAAACAGTACAAGACAATAATTGACTCGTACTTAAAATTTTGCTACGTCACTGAAGGTAACCGTGCGAGCTCGGTCGCACGACCTTCCCCATTATCGCCTGCGTGCTTCCTATTAGCGGCCAAGCGCTCCCCCCCCCCTCCCGCAGTCGGCCAGGAAGCTCTCCGAGCGCGCTATGATTAATTTTTAATCGACTATAACTTATTTATTTGACTTCGGATCAAAAAATTTCATTGCAATTTTTTGTTCCTCTCGGTCTGACCTATTCGGTAGTATAAATTTCCCGAAACATTTTATGAACACCCGGTATATTAAAAATAGTGAGCTTCAATTTTTTTTCGGGTTCCTATTTTACCAACTTTTATTTTAAATTCATGTTTATCTCATGATAACAAATCATTTTTATTCTCATAAATTTTTTGTATCTTCAACCGTTTAGATTCGAGATCGCTTTGCGACCGGTTTTGCAACCTTGCGACCAAACGGCTTGGCCGATTTTTACCAAAAGCTTCGCACTGCTTCCCCTACCTACATCTAACTAGCATACCAAATTTCAAGTCTCTAGCTCTTACGGTTCTCTAGATTTCGTGTTTACTGACAGACCGACAGACACACACACGCACGCACGCACACACGCACGCACCACACGCACGCACCACGCTCACGCGCGCGCTCACACAGACGACCCAATGGCTCAAACCAACTTTTTTGGTGTCCTGAGGCCTGGATAGGTCAAATTTCCGCCGATTACATTACTTTCCTTATTATAGGATAAGGAAAGTAAAAAAGCAGCTACACAAAAATATAATAAGAAAACGAGGTACAAATGGAACTGAAAATTGAAAATGAAGGCATGGCGATAGATTTAAAATGTTAAAAAAAACTTGTAGGCGTTTAAAAAAAATTAACGCAATGAAACGTTAAAAAATAGAAAGAAATAGTAAAGAATGAATTAAACAACGGAAACTTCAAATCTATGATATGGGTTCGCAGACTTTTTAGAAGGTCGCTGAAGAAAATGAGCCTAGAGTTTTTGCTTTCCTATCTACATATTTTTTACTTATCAATTTCCTGAAATTTATTTAACAGAGTTATTCACAATCATTTGGGCAGTATTTCCTTTTTGTTTTAACACCATAGCGTTTACTAATACTACTTATAACGGAACATTATTTGTTTACAATCTTTAATGCCAGGTAAAACCAACCAGCACTACCGCTAAATTAAAAAAAGGGAAATATTAATTCGACGCTTTGACTGGTGCCTTGAGGTTGGCTACATTTCATTTCAGGGTTGGCTATAAAGACGCGGCTTTGGCGCCATAGCCTTGTTTATCTGATTGAAATATGAAAGGAAGTTAATTCAAAATAAACGCCGCAGAATTTTATTTGAAATGTGAATTTTTATTTTACTGAAATGTACCTTGGAATATTTATTTTCAGATAAAGTAACTGTTTCCAGGTCGCTAATTTTCTTCATGTACTGCACAGCCGTTTTTCTTGTAATAAAACCTTGCTGTCCATAAATAACATTAACTGTATTAATATAAATAATTAATACGAACATGAGGTAATTGTTTCTTTTTGCCTATTAAGTGCTTTAATGGATGTTGCTAATTTTAATTTATCATGTACCGTTACAACTTTAGAGCTGCTTTCTTTGCTGAAATCATACGTGCAAGTCATCTGTTATTAAATTATAATTTACTGCTCTGTAAGAGAAATTATACTTCACTGGAGGAGTATATGAACTGTTGGCCTGAATTGGCATATATACTAGTATCAAGGAAATCACGGAAGAAACATCAAATTTTATTTGCAAAAACCTTCATTTAGCAATAATCGGGAGGCAAGGGAATTTGACTTTTAAGTGCTGGTATATGCGTTCACATTCATGAAACACCAAATAGTTACTGACTCAACATCACAAGCACTGGGTACTTCTTGAAATTTTTTTCTTTTGCGAAATAAAATTGAAGAGTAGATTTTTCCAAAAATCGGTAGTGATTCTAAGATCATCGAATTTTTCGATTCGTGCTGTTGTGTTGTTTGACCTTCTGGGGATGCACTTTTTTAGAGGGAACACATCTAACATAACCGAGTTGACTGTGGTGACCACAATTGACATACTCGTAGAGAGAAATTCGCTTATATTGCGCACTATTGCAGCAAACCGCAAGTTTTACTCAAAAAACCAATAGCACGAGCAAAATTTAATAAGTAGGTTTTGGAGGTGCTGTAATGGTGCTACTCCAACCTTTAAAAGATCAAAAAAATTTCAGGCGAATCCAATGTTTTGGCCACTTTCCAAAAGAATGGAATTTGCAAGATGTGGGAAATAGCATAAATGTAATGGCCATCTAGCTGTAACGCCATACGTATAAGCGGTTTTGTCCCACAACCACATTAACTGTGACAACACGGTCAACCCTTTCATGTTAAATGTAGTCTTATAGAAAAGATGAATCAATATAATAGAGTAATTCAAAAAATTCAATGATTTTCACTTTTATCAACTTGAACAGAACTTCTCTGAAATTAAAGCGTAATATCGAGAATTTCCCAACGAGTAAACCAATTTATACCTATGTTAGTATAACTTTTACTATTCTAAAACATACCCAATTTAACAATAAAATAAATAAGAGGAACTGTTTCAAACTAAGTAACGGTAGTGGGTAGTAATCCTACCTGTAACGTATAGTATAAAAATTGATTTGCTTCGTATAATATTATAGCTCCTAATTTATATACAAAATTTATTTGCTAAAACACTATTAAAAACCCATAAATAATGTAATAGACTGTTTAAAAGCAAGACTGAGATTTGATCTGGTACATATATGCGCTGATTAGTCTACAATTGGGTGTGAGGAATCTTTGATGTTAGATTGTTAATACTGAATAAGTAGAAAAAGTACAAAGAGCTATGGAAAAATTAATGATGGAAGTATCGTTGAGAGATCGAAAGACAAATGATCGGATAAGATTAACAACGAAAGTGGAAGACGTAGTGGAAAGAATATTAAAATAAAAATGGCGATAGACAGGTCATATAGCAAGAAAGGAAGACTATAGATTGACGAAAAATATAGATAAAGAAAAAGGTTCAGAGAAAGATCCCCTATGAGATGGTCAGAGGACATTAAAAGAGTGGCTAACTTCAACTGAACACAGAAAGCGAAAAGTAGACAAGAATTGCATTCGCTGGGAGATGCCTCCACCTAAAATGGATTGATATAGGCGATGATGATAAAGTCAAAAAAGTAATTCAAATCTTAATAGTTTGCAATAGTAAAATATTAACGAAAGCTTTCACACGACTAGACTAGCAAAATATTATAGTAAAGGAAACTTCCATGAGATTTCAAACAGATAAAGATTGTGGAAAGGAAAATATGAAAATGTTTAATTTGTAACACCAAAATTAAAATTCCTATGAAAACATTTGGGTCAATAAAAGATACATACAATGCTGCATAGCAAACTAACTAGAATCGAGTGGTTTGGTTAGGCAAATTACACATATCTAAAAAGAAAATTTGGAAAAATTCTAAACTAGAACATCACAAAAAAAATTAAAGCCATGGTGGTAATGAAAGTACAAAAAAAATAACACTGAAAGACACTGATGCCTAGCTAGGTTTATTGTTAAAGGAAGGAAAACAAAAATGTAACGGTCAACCTCAGAAAGCCGAACCTCCCTGAAAAATCTGTAGACTAGTGTGGCCAAATCATACCTTAATTAAAATGCTACGATTTTTAGAAGCTCGGTGAAGAAGATTCCAGTAATCTAGTAGAGTTGCAAGACTGCTAGGATCATGTTCGGAATCATTTAAACGCACGTGAAAAGCTCAAAAAGGTTCGCCTGAGAGAACGAATTGGAGGCCCTTTACGTGATACTCATACAACTTGCTCTGAAGGATGTTCAAGGTGCTGCGCAATAGGTCATCCCGGATGACAACATCGCACACACAGTGGCGGAGAAAGCGGAGACGCTCGCCAACAGTTTAGAACGCCAATGCGATTTCAATTATTAAAACTGTCAACTCCGAAATTAAAAATTCGAAGAACCCATCGAGCCGGCGACTGTCGAATAGGTCCACTAAGTGACACGAGCACTAAAGCCTCGGGAAGCGCTAGGGCCAAATGACATTCTTAACCTCGCCATCGAAAATCTCCCAAGCAAAGTTGTCCATTTGAATATCATTAGCAGTGGTGCCTTGAGATTATGACTTTTTTTCTGCCAGTGTAAATTGGCAGATGTCATAACCAGACCAGGTAAAACGAACACCTTCCCCTAGAACTACTGATCTACCAGCCTGACCCAGGAAATATAGTTAGGAGGGTCATTCATCAGCGTCTAAGCACAGCGGTCGAAGGTCTCAAACTGATCACAGATCAGATTCCAGCTCGGATTTTACCAAGGCCATTTCTCTACTTTCTAACTTTTATGGGTGGTGTCACTGAAGGATACAACAACGACGTGAGGTCATTGGAAAGCCAGCTACTATTCAACGTATATATCAAAGACAAGCTCAGTGTGCCGACAATAAGGCTGAGCTCGCTCAGGTTCCACCTGGCTGTAAAAGCACTCAACTCTCTCGAGGATTGGTTTGATCGTTGGCGGATTCAAATCAATCCTGACAAAATCTCAGTTGTGTTCGACAAAAGAACTAGAAGAAATAATCCATGTCACCATATTCAGGCGTGACGTCTCTTGAAGGTATGAAGTGAAGTATATTCGACGTAACCATGGTTGCCAAATTCACTTGGAGTTCCTACATCAGAAGCTAACGGTCTACAAAACCATTATCACACACTTATGCAGCATCTGCCTGGGGATACATTACAAAAACGTATATATATTCAAAACCTTAGGTGGTCCATCCAGAACTGGGTACTGAGATCCATTTTGATCCACAGGAACAGAATTCTCGACAGTAAGGATGTACATGAGGGAACAGACGATATAGCTATATGAGAACATAAGAAGCCACCACGGTCCAGTGGTTGGAATTTTGGAAAGTTACGACCTGGAAATATGTTGCCAGAAGCGTCCAACGCAAGTGATTCTTCCGTAGCGCAACGGAGCGTCCTGTACGACCAACATAATACCCATTAGAGACGTTCAGATAGCGAAGGGTAGGTTAGGATTTAGAACTCGGGCACCTCAAAACAAAAAAGAGATGAGAGCTCCAGACGTAGTTTGCGTTGTGATTCATTATGAATATGGAGGATGGCGACCATTTCTTTCTATCCATTCCGGGATACAGGTCTCGAGGAATGACTTATAGACCTTTTTAGCGGCGGTAAACTTTTCTTCGCAGAAATGCCAAAAAGCGATTCCTCTGCCTTTTCCTAAGCTTTTGCCGTGTCTCTCGTTGAACAGTGTCACCTTCTCCTAGCCGTTGAGTCGCAGTTTTTTAAGTAGGGTCAGTAGAGGGATACCCAACTTTCATTTATGGCAAAGGCCCACTTCAATAGCTGAGGTACTAAAAGAAGATTATCATGACATATGTCGATTTGCCTTTGTCATTCTGTTAAATTGTGAGGGTCAAGTTTTCCAAATTTACTGATTAGACACAGATCCTCGGTTAATATCCTTCAAAGGCTAGTTTTGTGAAAATCAACGTGTATGCTCTCTCGGCGCTTTGATTCTCTTCAATTTTTTTTTAACAGGTGTCACGTGATAACCCCCTCCTCTTCAATTACATTACTACAACATGCCTTTTGTTCATCTCAGTTACCCATTTCTTCACAGTGTGGATATGACATTTTTGCAGCAAGTCATGAACGTACCCTGATGACCATTCGATTATGCGTCCGATTTTGATGAAAGGTCGCTGACCTTGGTCACTCACGGAACATACCCACACATTTTTGTTAAAACTACCAGACATTTCGATTGTGTTTATTTGCTAACAAATGCGAACTCATATGTGCCAAGTTTCACCTCGCGGAGTCGAGTGGTTCATGACATACACATAATTTGTGAGTATCTTAGATTGGAATGCGGTAATAAGCACGTCGGTGAACAGATCAATCAATGATAGTAATAGTGGGTTAATTATCTGATGAGGAATGTGGAGATAATGCCTGTATATTAAGTAATCAAATTTAAGATCACTATGGTCTTAGAAGGTCTTTCAAACATTGAGAGCATTACTTTGTAAATCTTTTGATTAGCTTGAGCTGAGGGAATATATTATTTCCGGTTTTCAATTCGGCCGATGTTGGAATTATTACTTAGTTATAAACTTAACGGGCTTTGGTCAAGATCTCTTGCTAAAGTAATTTTTTAGCATGTCAATGTTGACTATTATATTATACCTTTGTAGATTGAGCCAATTTCAACAATTTCAATTTTCGGGTATTTGTCCTACTCATAAAAAATAATTCTGGTAATCACATCAATTTATCACCTTTGCGAGTTTGAAAAATGAATATGTCTATTATGGAGAAATCAGTTTTTTAACTTCTCATGCGTAATAAGAAAAAATATCACATTCGTTCAATAGGTTTGTGTCAACATAACAGATTGTATAATTTGAATGCATACGCAACTTTGAAATTATCCCCACAGTCCCTTTTTTGCTGCCCTGTTAATTGCAGCATTCGTCATGTAGCGACGGTCCAAAAATAAATATGGGTTGCTGCAGCTGTTGCCGGCGCGCCATGTGTCACTTGGGCCCGGGTGACTGCCCTGTAGTTGCAAATTCAATTATTTCGCGCGTTTTCTCCCACATGCTTCGAAATTAGACCGCGGCGCGTCGGACAGCGCCGAGTGCTCTCAATCACGAAGGGCATGACGACGTGCAAAATTAGAGCCGGTGTTTTTCCACTGCTTTTGCACGTCCCACATCCGACCGCCCTTTGCCAAAACTTGCCCTGTTATTGTAGAGCCGATCGTGTTTTTGATCGTCAGTATTAATCAGGAGCAGCCTACATTCTGATCTGTTGACTAAGTATAAATACGAATGACTAGTTACCTTCCTTTATATGGACGCAGATGTAAATATGTTATTTTAAACTTGACCTTGTCTAATTCAGATGTAATATGTAGAAAAGACTATTCCGAAATTTGAAATAAAACTAAATATTTAATTATTTAGAATTTTTTCACGATTTCTAGGGCTGACCAGAAAGTAGTATCTTAATCAGTATGTGCACCAGACTGAATACAAATTCCCAGAACTTGTAATAAGCATCTATTCCATTAAGAAATGGGAAATAGTGCCTATATAATATAACAGTTGGGCTGAAAAGTTCGTAGGCTGACACATAAGCGGCGCTAGTAGTATTAAATCCATGTGCTTTTTAGTTAACCCTAACCTTCAAAAGACTCGTGTATAAATTTGACAACTGTCGGACTATTAGTTTAGGAGATATCGTATTTTGAGTGAAGCAACTATTGTTAATTTTAAAAAAATGGATAAAAAGGAATTTCGAGTATTAATAAAACACTGCTTTTTGGCAAAAAAAATACCGTTGAAACCAAGGCTTGGCTTGATAAGCATTATTTAGACTGTGCACCAGGAAAATCAACCGTTGAGAAGTGGTTTTCCAAGTTTAAACGAGGCGAGATGAGCACTGATGACGATGCACGCAGTGGACGCCCGAAAGAGGCTGTAACGGACGAAAACATAAAAAAGTTTACAAAATGATTATGAATGACCGTAAATTGAAGTTAAGCGAGATAGCTGAGACTCTGAAGATATCAAAATACAGTGTTGGACATATCTTGCATGAATATTTGGACATGCAAAAACTGTGTGCAAAGTGAGTGCCGCGCGAGCTCACAATCCAGCAAAAGTTTCAACGTGTCGTTGATTCAGAACAATGTTCAGCGATATTCAACGGTAATAATAACGAATTTTCGTTGATATGTGACAACGGATGAAACATGGCTTCATCACTACACTCCAGAGTCAAATCGACAGTCAGCCGAGTGGACTGCACGCGATGAACCGAATCAAAGAGTGGAAAGACGCAATAATCGGCTAGCAAAGTTTATGGCATCAGTATTTATTGATCACCTTGAAAAGGGCCAGACCATCAATAGCGATTATTACAAAGCGTTGTTGGAGCGTTTGAAGGACGAAATCACGAAAAAACGGCCCCATTTGAAGAAGAAAAAGTGCTGTTTCATCAAGACAATGCAACGTGCCACAAGTCAATGAAAATGATGGCAAAATTGCATGAATTAGGCTACGAATTGCTTCCGCATCCACCGTATTCTCCAGATCTGGCCACCAGCGACTTTTTCCTGTTCTCAGACCTCAAGAGAATGCTCGCTGGAAAGAATGAAGAGGTAATTGCCGAAACAGAAGCTTATTTTGAGGCTAAAGACAAAATATATTTTAAAAATGGTATAGAAAAATTGTATGATCGCTATAATCGGTGTATCGCCCTCGAAGGCAATTATATTGAATAATAAAATCCAACTTTATCAAAAAAAAAATTTTTTCTGTTAGCCTACGAACTTTTCAGCCCAACTGTTAGTACGTTATCCAGAAAGTTCGTGCCGATTGTTAAGCAATATTGGAAGGCAAAATTTTCATGTCTCGATGTTTGTTTACTCAATTATGTATTCACCATTTTGTTTAACAACCTTTTTCCATCTTTCTTGCAACTTTAGGATTGTGTCCATTCAGAACATCTGAGAATTCTGGGTAAAACACTTCTCTAGGTTTTTTTTTATATCTTCCAAAAAGTTTAAGTTCTTGTCTTTAAGAGAAAAAGACCTAATAAATGAAAATCTGTAGTTGTAGTATTTGTAGAATATAGCGGATGGGGTCAAATCCAATAAAGAGACATGAGATCTAGCATTATCCTGGTGGATTATTAGCTTCCTATTAGCTAATTCTAGACGTTTTTCTTGAATATTTAACTCGTCCGGTTTCAAAAAGTATTTATTTATTTGAATTTATCTACTGGTCGTTTAGTAAGAGCGCATGATACAGAATTCTTTTCAGATACTAAGAGATGCAAGGCATGACTTTCTTTGCAAGTAGCTTATGATTTATTTTTCATTGTCCTTCATTAATTGCTTTAAAAACGGTGTGTTTTTTTCAAAAGATGAAATATCACTTTTAGGAATCGTGCGTTTTTAATAACTATGACGTATTGAGACATTTTCCAATAAAATCTAGTGAAAATCCAGAAAGTCATAATGTTTGCGTTTAGGAATTGTTTCTTGAAATTGGTTTTGATTCGGTAGCACACTATTTGACTGACTCAACACGACCTTGTCAATCAGCAAATATTTTTGTCCGTTCCTTGTACGTATGCGAGCGCGAAGACGTTGCACAAAGTTTAGTGAAAGTAGGATTGTTTAGCCAATTCCTATTTGTTATGCAATAATAAATCTTTAAAGACTAGCAATTCACAGTCGTGTGCTTTTGCCATAAAAGGTGAAATCCAATTATACTAGGCGCAACGGATGCGATGCATAGAACCATTTGATCTATCCATGTTTCTGCTGAATACGTTAATACTGCGAAATTAGCAAATACGTTCGTTTTAAAATAAAATCTTCGAAAAATAAGGTTGGCAAAGAGCTTCGTCGTTGTTGTGATTACTTATCGAAACCATTTCGATTTTAAACAAAAACATTAATTATTAATCTTTTATTGGACAATAACGCTGATAATTCATTCTGCGAATATTTGCTTAATAACGCTGCGATATCAACGAAGAACATCTGCACCGCCGACTGTGGAGCTCTTGTTGCCGAAACCTATCACGTGTTGTAGTGATGATCACAACATTTTTCGATCTGTTAAGTCTTACTAAGAACTTTCAGATTTCGCTACAAAAGGATTCTGAAAATAATTTAGATATTCTTACAGAGAAGTTTCGAACTATTTATATAATTTTGGAAACTACTTATTATCCACTGATCTCTGAGAGTATGCATTAAAATACATTATTAATATATCTTCGATCCATCATCTAGCAGTATGGTGTGGGATAAAACTTTCTCCCCCTTTTTAGGTTAAATAAAGAAAAAACAAAAAAAGCATACAAAATTCATTTTTGCAGAACTACAGAACTTTGTAAAACTATATAATTTAAAGTTTTATTTCAATGTGTCCATTATTTTCCTTGCGCTGTTGCCGTATGGTAAGGTTCTTATTGCTCTTTCTAACATGTGTTGAGAAATCGTCTGGTTTCTTGATGTAATGCATTTCGTGGGGCTTTTAAGGTCTCTGAACGATGTTTTCAAACCTCAGCCTTGAGATATCCCTCATACAAAGAAGTCGCACAGAACGAGATTCGATAAGCGACGTTATCCTGTTGGAACCAAACGTTTTTCAGTGGGAGTACATCGAGATTCGATGTGAATAATTGTCAAATAATTTTACGAATCGATTGGAAGTAACAATAACCCATTGGCCTCTCGCCTCAAAAAACTAAGTGGCAATGACACACCAACTTTACTCACCGTATACCGAACAGCAACACGTTCGCTTTGGAGGGAGGCCTTTCTTTAATATCTTGTAGGTTCTTATCACTCACAATAATGAAAGTTTTGTTTATCACCATACCCCAATAAATAGAAATGCGCTTCATTAATAAAGAAAACAACTGCATTATGTAGCACGCTTTGCAAGATGTTCACACACATTTCCAGGTGATTAGGCCAATTATGTTAGGAAAGTTTCTGTACAACAACCATGGTGTACGGATGAAAACGCAGGTACAAAATTGGACTGCAAAATGGAACATCTTACTGCACCAATAATCCCCACCTCACTACAAAACCAGTACTTTTAAAATTTCCTAACGATTTTCGATTGAGAACAGACGTACGAAATGCAAGTTGAAAGTGCGTTCGTAAAGCACCACACAGGTCACAACAATGCAATTGTATGCTTCGACATCAAATGCTCTCTGTTAGTTTGTAATTGTCATCTCAGCTGCATTGTCCCTCTTTAGGCAACACTTCCCAACTAATTGGACATAATGAAGTCACTTCTTTCCACCCTTGGGCCACCCTTCGCTTCATAACCTTCCTTTGAAAGTAGAGAGGAAATTTTCTGCCCCCCTATAAATTATTTCTATGATCTTAATCCATTGGTCAATTGGGATTAGAAGTACACCCTGTAACGAATGGATTAGTGTTGATTGAAAATGTATTGTCGAACGATTGAATTTTTTCAAAACTAGTTGAAGATTATGGTAATTGTATAAATTATATGATTTAATTTTTATAAAAATTGAGCTGCACTGAAAACGTGAAAAGATTTTTCGAATATCTAATAGTATTCGTACCTATGTATACTTCGTCTGTTCCTCTGTTTTGTCTGTATTCCACTTTATCTTTGATCCATATTTCCTTCACATCTACCTCTTTCTTACTCGACGTTTTCTACGTCTTTTTTCTGTTTCTATCTCTTCTGCTCTGATTTGTTACCTCTTCGCCTCGCTTTCGTTTCCTCTCCCCTCTGATTGTTTCTGTTGTGCTCTATCTGTGTACACAATACTAGAGAATTTTTTTCTATTCTTATTCTTCAATTCTTTCACTATTTATTATTCGCATTACAAACATATTCTGCGCAAGTTTGAGTTGTTTTGACCCTTTTCGATTTTATATAAAAAGAAAAAGCAGATACTTGTTTAACTACATGTTAAGTGAAGGATGACTGTTTATTCTTTATTAGGTCCATTCTACAACGTTTCAAAGAGATTACGTGTTCTCACATAGTAGGTATTTATGAGGTCAATTTTAGAATAAAATAGAAACTGCAATCAATTTGAAGCAACTGGTGGTGTATGGAAGAATTACAAAAGAAACCATTAATCGCACCTAATTTATTCTGAATCCCCCCCTCCCAAAAAAGGAGTATAGACAAGCTATTGTTTCTATATTTGAAATAGTTTGAATGCGAGTAACGACACGAAGATCTATACTTATTACCATAGAAGTAATTTTACCCATTACTTAATATTGATCCGTATACAGAAGTATAAGTTACACACCGGTTTTGGTTGTTTTTTTAGTATAATTTAAAAATGTGGGTATTTAATTAACTTTCTGGAGCAACTTATATACGTAGGACTACGCCGTTAGCAATCGTTTTTAAATTATTTCCATTCCATTCAAGTTTTATATATAGCAGTCCCTGCTTTATTTATCTGCGACCAGTTTTAGGGGACTCCAATGCTTTTTTAGAATGACCCTGTGCTTTATTAGGTTTCCCTTGCCCCAAACTCGATTTAGTGTTGAATGTTAAGCAGACCATGCTCGGTGTATTATCCGCGTTGTTAAAAATAGCTTTTTTATGCCCCAAACAAAAATTTTTACGATTCAATTCTGTAAAGAAGCGATGACCTCGAGTTTACTCTTGAAAACTTAGAAAAGGAAGGGAGTCACTTGCCGCTTTGGTTCTTTTAAACAGATGAAATGCGATGAAGAGTGTGACACTCTTTGAGCTTTTCGGCGCGTAAGCACCTCTTCCGCGAACTCTTTGTTTTGTGGGCCCAGACGGGAAACAATCTAAGCCCGTTAATTCAAACAGCTTTTTCAGTCGGTCTACGAAAGGTCAATCAACTTGAACACATCGCCTTTAAGTGCCAATTTTTTCTTCGGGCGTATGCGAGCGCCGAGCCGTCCTGATGAAACCGCCTGTCCATCATTCCTTCGCGCGACGTCTTGTTGGGTCGTTGTACGATTGCTGTACTTATTGTATGGTGAAATTTCACTATGGAAACCGGCGATTACGTCACTCCAGTTAATTCCGCCTTGGAACAGGTTCCGTCGAACAGGCGTAGACCAAAACACGTATAAATTAAAATTTTGATAAAATATACAACAAAGAAAAAACAATCCAAAATTGTGGCAGATAATAAATTTCAAAAAGAATGTAGGTTCGGTATTTCCGAATAGTAAAATGGTAAAAAGCTAATCGAATTTTTAGGCTGAATATAGAAATCTTGTTTTAGCAACTGCGTGTGACCGAATAACATAGCACATCACGAATAAACAACATGCCATGTTTTTATTGCGCATCTAACGATGAAATTTCTTTAATGTCTTACAATTAATGTTCCTATCGTTTACTGTGTAAGATCAGCGTTTTGGAATGCCTTTAAGAGCTCTCAAATTGTTTTATATGAATGATTTCAAAGTGAGCTCCTACTTTGTCTGATAAGCTATGTTCTTTCTATAACCCATTTAAAGTCCCAGTCCTTTTTTGGAATCCTGCACGTTTTGCAACATATTTTGACAGATGACAATATGGCAGTGCGGCCGGTAGACGAGCACTAGCATTTTTACAGCATTTGAAAACGTAAAACTTCAAAGGGTTGTAACGAGGGGAGTTGCAGATGAACTGCGGGAGGTGAAAAGCGTTTTCTGATAATGAACATTTTCGCACCACAACCATTTCTATGGAACTGCTTTAAAAGCGTTGAGATACTAAACGACTATCAATCTTAACATAGCACGAGTTGAATTTTCGAAGATTTAGGGAATCTGGCACTATTTCGTATGTCACCTTGGACATCATTGACATTTCTGTGATGACCAATAAGTCCCTAATTAATTTCTTTGTCATTAAATTACTCATGAAATATTTTTCGTTTACCAAAATGATTTTTTCCATTATTCAAAATTTCGGACGTGAAAGGTTTTACATTAATTTAATCACACAATGCTAGTATGGTAGTAGACCACATTTTGAGGTAGTGAATTAGCACATCAACTCAAACACCTTAAACGTCTATAACTCAACAGCGGGCAGAAGATGCGATACGCATGCGCAAATTTTGCGCCCACTGTGCTGCACCGGCACTTCTTGGGTATACCTCGTACCTTTTAGAAGATCGAACTGAAACGCATATCTATCCGTTTTTAGTTTTATAGTTTTGTTCGTGTATTTAGTAACACATACTCTGAATCTAAATAAGTACATGAGTTCTCTTAATTAAATTGTAGTTTGGAAATTAAATATGTTGCGGCATCCGATTTGGAAACCGTGGCATAAATATTAAATGCGCCGCGGTTCGGCTCCCAAAAAGCTTATTTTCCATTGGCTTAGCATTTCAGCAACGCGATCTCACTCTCTTACATAAATTAATTGCAGCCAGCACCATTTCCGTGGAGCACACAACCTGCACAATGTGCCAATTTTGTGCAATTTCTGAGCGGCTTTCGCAATTAAGTTGTTCCGTGCAATTACGGGGGTTTGGGCCTGTTGCTAGGTCGCCCGCCGCGGCGCTTCAAAATTAGCGTTTTTGCCGAACTTCGCGTCTTTGTTATAAACGAAAGTTCGTGCATTAAACTGGTGCAAAGCAGTGCCCGTTGTAGTAAAAGCCGAAGTGGAATTTATTTGGCAATCGCGTATGGCTTTTTCGGAACCCACAAATACTATTCCGTGAGTAGTAAAAATATAACGCCATATTGTTTTTTCTTTGCACATATGCTTTGCATGACGTCTGCTGTGTGGAATAAAAACTACATCTTTTGACACATTTGTTTCCGTTTGCTAAAATTTTTAATGGAATAATAAACCCGAAAAAATGTTAGACTTATTCTAAATTTCATGATATATTAATTTATAATAAGGACAATGATAATATTAACTCTGCCAGAGTGATCCAGTGGTTGAGGCGCGGGTTGCAATGCGGACGGACCCGGGTTCCATTCCCGGAGCTCTCTGGTGCCTGACGGGTGGCCTTCTCAGTCACTAAAAATAATTGAGTACTTGAGTTCATTTCGAACAAGGGGTAATAATGGCGGTCTTCTAAGGCGCGATTCTTGCCACATCGCCTCGCATCAGAGCCTTCACCTCTCAGTCCGCGGGCTGTGCTTCCACGCGGGGTGTTAGAGCACTACTATTATTATATAATATTAATTCTTTCCATTAATATTTTTAATCTGAATTTTCAAGTTTAAAACATTTTAATATGCTCTTGTAATAGTTGAAGAAGTGGACTTAAGGGAAATTATGACGGATATATATTTTTTTATATACTCCGAATATGCTTTCGTTTTACTGTCCCCGATTGAGTAAAATGGAGGATTAAAAGGTTTTAGTGAGTTAGAGTTTTAATGAGTTCTAAAGGTAAAGACAGCGACGACTAGATTCCAACATCCTTGACCACTCTTGTTTTAGGTAGAAGAGTGAATGGAGGAAAAATCTTCAAATGGGTATTATATATGGTAACCAATAAAGTTCTTGTCGTTTTTGCTTTGCCATTGAATGAATATGTAATTAGTGTATCACATGGTTTAAAAATCGGTCGATCGAAGGTAGGAATATCAGTCGTTATAAAAGCAGGTCCACCGCGCACTTTTATCATTTGTAACTCTTACAGTAGTGGAGACAAGTGGGAGTGTCCAAGGATTTCGTTCGGTGTTGTTTGCTTTACGACCTCAAAATAGGCTTATCAGCAGCTGCATCAAGTCGCCGAATATGTCAAGCGTTTGGGGATAGTGCTGTGAATGAACGTACTGCAAGGCATTGGTTTCAAAAATTCAGGTCCGAAAATGTATCCCTCTATGATGAACCTCGCAGTGGACGACTACAGGCCTTGGATGTCAAAGCCTTGCAGGCGGCCATTGAGGAGGACAGAAGTCTAACGTGTGGTGAACTTGCAAGACAGTTTAACGTTTCTGATAAAACAGTTAGACTTCATCTGCACCGCTTAGGTAAGACGTACAGGCTGAGCAAGTGAGTTCCGTACGCGCTGTTGGAAGTACACAAGAGGTAACGAGTGGCAGTCTGTATGTCGTTGCTTTCTCGCCACCGTGCCGCATTCATATTCAATTGAGTACTTACCAATGACAAAAAGTGGGTCCTGTATAACACTCCCAAGCGTTCCAAACATTGGTTGTCACCCAGCACAAAACTACCTATGCAACCACGCAAGATTATGCTTTGTGTCTGGTGGACAGGTCGTCAAGTGATTCACTGTGAGCTGCTACGAACGGGCTAAACGGCTACTGCGGACCTGTACTCGCAGCAATTGGAACGTTTGCAACAGGTATTGCAACAGAAGGAGCCCAGCACTGGTGAATCGCAAAGGTGTATTCTTCTTTCACGATAACGCCAAACCGTATGTCTCACGGGTGGTCAGGGATATCATACAGCGATTCGGTTAGGAGACTTTGTGCCATCCGATTACCACCTCTTCCACTCCTTGGACAATCATCTTCGTGAAAAACCCTCCACCAATGAAGCAGACTTGCGCCAAGCATTCACGGACTTTTTTGCGTCCAGAACCCCCCGAGTTTTACCGCAAGGGGATTGCACAGCTGGAGACACGTTGCTTCAGAAGGTGCTGGATGCCGATGGCGATTACTTCGAGGACTAACAATAGGCTACACTTTCTGTAAATGATTTTTTTTTGCCATTAATAACGGCAAGAACTTTATTGGTTACCTTGTAGAATGTCATCTTTCAAAATTCCTTTTTGGTCCACAATTAGCTAAGTTCCTTAAGCACTGCCTTCCAATACATTTTGCCTGATTTTCTGACCTGTTTTAGGACAAATATAGTCATCTTAACCCACCCTTCAGCACAAAATAATTGGAGCGGTACTTCGCAATAAACTTTTATGACTCAAGTTACTTATCAGTATTGATTTGAACTATAGACATCACCATATTAAAATTCTACGACTAAACTACAACGCATACGGAACATATGGAAAAGCCATAATATAAAAAAATCTTTAAATATTTCCATTCAAGATGGCTATCTATGGACTTCAGGTAGTTCATAATTTTATTTATAGTTGAACTGGTCCTGGTTTATGATCTTGCTAGCCAACGTTTTCACCTTATGGGTTGCTGTAACTTATCCAAAAAAATTGTAAGATTTAACAGTATTCCAGGTAAATAGCGGAGAACAATGATTACTGATGTTTAAGAAAGGTGAAAGAACCCGATCACTACAGATGAATAATCCTGCTAAACACAACATTGAAATTAACAACGAGAATAATAGTAAAGAAAATAAACGAAAGAATGCAATTTCAATAAGAGCAGCAGGGATTCAGAACAGGTCGATTATGTAATGATGCAGTGTTTACAGTTAGACAGTTAAAAAAAAAGTTACTGGAATATTTATGCCTAATAGATCACAAAAAGGATTCAAATAAAGGACATAATACATCTGTTATATGATAGAAATATCCCGTTAGGTGTGATAAAGGCTGTCGAAAATATTTACAAAGATAACAAAGTAATCTTTAGAATAGAAGACGGATTTACCGAATCTATAAGCTATGAAAGCGGCATTAGACAGAGAGCCTCCTTGAGCCTTCTACTTTTTAATCTGGTAAAGTACGAAATCATCAAGAAAGTCAAAACAAAACGATACAGAATGAGAAATAAGGAGCTCAAAACGATGCCATAATAATGGCAGAAAACTAGGATGACTTTGAAAGACTACTGTGTTTATTTTGTAATTTCAAATTATCTCACAAACATGATAATATCCAGTGAAAAACTAAAACAACGTGATAAGTAAAGAATCAATAAGATATAAGCTAGTAGTCGAAAATAATATAATTGAACAGGTAAAAAAAGTTGAGTATCTAGGCATCAACATGTTCAGTGACGACAAAATAAAAGAAGTGAAGAAACAAATTAATAAAGCAAACAGAATAATCGGTTGTCTAAATAACACTATATGGAAAAATAAATACTTATCAACATAAACCAAAATAGGTTTATATAAAAGTGTAATAAGACCAGTCATGAAAAACACATGTAAAACTAGACCTGACACTGGCATAACACAAAGGCTATTAGAGACGACAGAGATGAGAGTACTTAGAAGAATCATAAATAAAACATTAAGGAATAGAGTAAGAAGTGAAGATATAAGGCGTATATGTAAGACACTGTTAATAATTGGAGACAAAGAAAAACAAAATGGAACGAACATCTAGACAGAATGGCAGTTGACAGTGTGGTGAGAGTAACAAGAAACAAGTCGCCAGTCTATAGAAGAACGATAGGACGCCCCAGAAAACGACGGCGCGATGATCTAAATTAGAGGATGACCAACAGGCAGTTCTGCCTATTTATGAGATAGAAGAAGAAGAAAAAGGGTTGCTGCAACCCTTCTCACAATCACACTGTTTTGTCATGGAACTGAAAAAAGTTAAGATTATTGATTACTAATCATGAAGTATTAGTAGTGATTGTATTTTCTGGTTGGCTTTTATTTTTTACCACTTAATCGTCGTTGGGTGGACTTAAAATAGCGCAGTACAATTATATCTCATCCTCCTTTCCCAATTTATGTTTTAGAAAATTAAATCTGACCTGCCTACTGCATTAGGTTTGTAATTCCATAAAAATTCTTCAAGGGAACGAGAACTCGTTGGAGCCATACATTTTTTACATTTTCCTAAATTGAAAAAAAAAAGATTTATGTGGAGCTACTTGATTTTATATATTAAATTGCTCGAAGTATATATTATCTCAAGAACTATTGGGATTATGGAAAATCTTGCTAAATTTCATCTACCTATGCCTTATCGTGAGTGTTCAAAATTAATATAGAATCAACCATATTCTTCAAGCAATTCTTTTCGTATATTTGATTGTGACATGATACTGAACACTAATCTACTCTACTAATTAATTAAATAAACATACCGGAAAACCTGTCCAATTATTTTGATTAAAACGAGAACAAGAGATGAATACACATTTTTGCTATTACCAATTTGAAAACGAAAGTTTCGTTTTACGTCTAATACCCTCGCTTGGAAGGTTAAGGTTGCGAAATACATTTTAGGACGTAGTCCAGTTCAGTACATGTTCTTTGGCATCAGTTTGCAGTAAGGAGACCAAAAACGTTTTAGGAAAATTTGCAAAACGAACCATTTCACTTTTATAATAGTAATTGGCTTGGTTTGTATAATTTTTTTTAATTAGGAAAGTAATTTCTGCTAAATAATTATGAAAATAATTTGATATTCAGCTGAAACCAAAATGTTTCGAGTGGTTTCGATAAAAAAAGTTTATGTGACACTTCTATCAAATAATTTGATAGTAACAAAGTCGATTAATAATTATAGGTATCGTTTCTAGCGTAAGCTGTAGTTTTCATTACTGCTGTTTCTTGTTCCCCTTTCTTGAAGCCTTATACCTACGACGAGTGGTTTGGGCTTTTAAATTGGCCTTATGTACGAATTTTAGAATGAGACATAATGGAAATGTTATTATAAACATGTAATCGGCGGAAATTTGACCTACCCAGTTTTTCACATTTCTGGACGAAATATAGCCTCAGGACACCAAAAAAGTTGGTTTGAGCCATTGGTTCGTGTGTGTGTGTGTGTCTGTCGGTCTGTCAGTAAACAAGATATCTCGAGACTCGTAAGAGCTAGAGACTTGAAATTAAAAATCGGCTGAGCCGTTTGGTCACAAGGTCGCAAAATCGGTCGCAAAGCGGTCGCGAATCTAAACGGTTGAAGACAAAAAATTTACGAGAATAAAAATGATTTATTATCATGAGATAAACATGAATTTAAAATAAAAGTTGGTAAAATAGGAACTCGAAAAAAATTGAAACTCAGGATTTTAATATACCGGGTGTTCATAAAATGTTTCGGAAATTTATATTACTGGATAGATCAAACCGAGACGAACAAAAATTAAAATGAAATTTTTTGATCCGAGGTCAAATAAATAAGTTATAGCCGATTAAAAATTAATTAAACGGACCAATCACAGCGCGCTCGGAGAGCTACCTGGCTGACTGCGGGAGGACGGGGGGGAGCGCTTGGCCACTAGGAGGGAGCACGCAGGCTGTGCGACCGAACTCGCACGGTTACCTTCAGTGACGTAGCAAAATTGTAAGTACGAGTCAATTATTGTCTTGTACTGTTTATTTTAATCAGCTTTCGAGTGTTGGACTCGCGCATCGTCCTTTTTTAAGTTAACAAATTTTAGACGCTAGCAGCGCAGGGCTGAGACGATGGACCCGGTATAATATATAATAATAGGATAAGGAAAGTCGTGTGATGTTCACACCAGATTTTTTGTAATGTAGTTTAATTGTTTAGTTGCACCCTACATTCTAATTTTATTTTACATAATTCGAAAAATTCTCAATTTATACGTTTCTTTTCTGAGAGGAAGGTGTTGTCTCAGTTTGTTGTAAAGTGTATTTTGCTCCATGACAGTTTTGTTTTCCTATAGAAAAAGAGCAAACATTTTCTGTCCTATTGTATTTTTTTAACCGTGGATTTAGCCTTAAGTTTGATTACCAATGCCCCACATGGCATAGTAAGTATTGGTGCGACAACTGATGATTAATTATAAGTTATTTCTTCTAGACTTAATAACTAGTTTTTACTTGGTCCAGTTTTATAGATGTTCTCGGATTATGTCAGCATTCAGACGTTTTTCGGCTATGGAATTTTTTTTATCTGGAACATAGATAAATTACTTTGCTTTTTTGTTATGGTGGTAGCCGATAATTTGTAGTATTAATTTTCTCCAGTATTCCCACATTCTTGTTTGGTCAACGGCTTCTATCTTTCAAATTTCCTTCCTTTCTGAATTCAGAAAACATTCTTCGTGTACAACGATAATAACTTTTATAGTCCAATTTTTTAATTTTCTAATTACTCCTTTTTTGGAGGAAAATCAAATAACCTGATTTAAGATCCTCTGAGAAGAGGAAGAAACATCCTCACACATAATCTTTGACTGCCCAGCACTATACCGCAAAAGGCAGGTACTCTTTAGGGTAAATCTCCGTGGCAATTTACCCAATCACGAGAACCTTATAAAGAACATCCTAAAATTAGTTGAAGGCGCAGATCTTCTTTAATTTAGGAAAAGGGGCGCACAAAAGGCCCTATAATCGAAGTGCTAAGGTGGGATCGTAACCTATGATTAACCCCAATAACAACCAATCAATCAAGATCAAGGTATGAAAAATTTAATACAAAATACCTTTGATTCTTTAAAGTTTTTCACGATTTGGAAGATGTAGCTAAAATGATCGTGCTTTATTTTGAATTTACTTAGAACTCTATCTTGAACAAATTAGGGGAGTGAGGGGCTTATTTTGGCTAGCCCTGTTTCGAAATTTCTTGTGAAAATGCATCACCCGGAACATTGATGTAGGTAGCTTTCTAATTTTAAAATATGGTGAACTTTGATCATTTTTAAACGACCTGCATGTTGATATGGGGCTACTTCATTCACCAATTAAGAGCTTAGATTTGCAGAAACAATCAATTTTTCCAAATGTGAGACTTTCTAGTTATGTGTTTATCTATATTAATGCCTACAACTTTAATTGAGTTAGCTAGAAGAGCCGTCGTTAGCTTTTAATTGTTTTCGATGTTAACTAAAAGTCACGCGTTGCCTTTATCAGTACATACAGCACAATTACTAATTATGTTAGTTTAATCCAAGCTACGTTCTCTTCCAACCTTTACAATGAGGAAATGCTTTGTCCGCATTGTGGTATTCTATTATCATATTCAATTTCTGGGTCATGGTATATTTACTAATGTACTTATGACACAGACCTAGAGAGAGCAACTGAATACAATTGTAACCGATGCTAACCTGAAGTATTTTACCAAAGAATAAACATAACGGTATATTTACAAACTTATCGACTTAAATCTATAAACTTTATTTTATAAGTCAGATTTTTTCTGAATCTCGGATATATGTGATCATTTTCAAAGTTTTCTGTTGAAGTACTCCCACGCAAAATAACTTCCATCTTTATTCTTCTCTAGAAGTGGTGGATGATGAGACGTATTGTTTCGCCAACTTCAATTATGGTGCTGGGCAAGATTATTACACTGATCCCAGCCGAAAAGATGTTCCAGAGGACTGCAAAAGAAAATAGACAGCAAATTTTCCAAAGAAGTTTCATATCTGGCAAGCCATATGCAGTTGCGGTTTGAAGAGCAGAGCTTTCACCACTACTGAGTCTATCAACTCGAACATCTATCGAAAAGAACCAGCTGTCGTAAAGTTCGTGCAGCGGAATACCGCAATGTTCTTGCATCAAAAAATATTTTGTAGTTTAAGGCCTAGTAATGTGTTTAAAGACTATATAGGTCTAATATATATATTTTCAAATATTGTCAAATTCGATGTTCCAATTTTGCTGTGTTCGCCCTTTAAATACGAGTTTTATTGCTAGCGGTTCACTTTCCTCTAATAAATAGGTACGTCATAGTTATATTCCTATTTATTATGTGGAAGCTTTTAAAGCAATGTTTAATTATTGGTTTCCTTCGCTAACGCAGTTCCTAAGCTTTGAAGGTCACACCTGGTGTTTGTAATCAGAAGGTAACACGAATTGGATCTTATCTACCCCGGTGACAAAGTATTGTTAGCATTGCAATATGCCGTACAGGTTCGTTTGCATGGTCCATCAATCAACTGAAATCAGGTGAAGTGGATAATCAAAGATTAGTAATTGCTTGTTATGCACGAGAGCTACGTTGATAAGCGATCTATTTACGGCTGTAAACCGCGCGCACGTGTTACAGCAGATATTTTGAGGTTGTTTTCGCCGAAACAATTCAAAACATTACGCCCGCAAATTCCACCATTCGTTTTGTGTTCTCGAAGTACAATGATTGATTGCCAATAACAACTTTTGAATAGTGCCCCCTGTTTGTTGTATTACTGTTATGTTACCAGAGCTACAAATGTGTATTTTACCGAAGTTGAACTTAACGCTAACTGAAATAAAGTACGTCTTCGTAGCATTTTACATTTCATGTTTCGTTAATTATATATTTTACAAAAATATCAGATGAATATTCATCTACTGGTAAAAATGTTGTATCGATTGAGGATTGCAGTCGAGCATAGTCCAACTTTTTGCGATTTCTTCCTTTCTTGGATGATAAGGGGGCGGGCAATGCCCTGTTACTCCCAGCTCATTAGTCTCATAATGCAAATTACTGCTTACATGTAGTAGCTCTTACATTTCGCTAACCACGTCGAAATAGAAAGTTATAACTCTTGGTTTATTTATGGTTGCGATGTGCGTTGCAAAAGAATGCAAGCAAACGGCGCGCAACCGATTATTCGACTATTTATTATTTTGTTTGTTGCAGATTGTGATAATCCGAGCGTAGTCGTGATTGGCGGTGGTGCTCGTATTAATAGCATTCCGGCGCGGTCTTCCAAACAGTCCCGAGCGCGAGCTCCCAAGCAAAACTGTTGCAAACCGTGATAAGTCAATCACGCCGAACTGCGTTGGCTAATCGCGACCATCAACCGTTTCGATTGACCCTGAAGATGGGCGCCGAGCTATGAGGTTCCGTCGTTTCGCGAGCAAGGGAAAAGCAAACCGAGCCACCATGCATGGAATGAACTACATTGGGAGGTTCTTCTCCAACTTCAAGGACTTCTACAACGACATCAACGGCGCCACCCTCACCGGGGCCATCGATGTGATCGTGGTGGAGCAACCCGATGGCACTTTCAACTGCTCGCCCTTCCACGTCCGCTTTGGAAAGATCGGCGTGCTGCGCAGCCGGGAAAAAGTCGTAAGTTCCACGCTTTCTGGCTCGCTTGCGACGTTGTTGGTTTAAAAATGCATGCCTTCATAAATCGTCTAAAATGAATAAATATGTGAAAGCGTTTTAAAGTTGTGGGTTATAGAAAGTTGTGATTATTGTACCCTTGTGTATTACATTTTAAATGATAAATAATCTCACTGGAGGTCAAGCGCCGTATAACATGCCCGCATTTTGATCTAATGACATCAAGTTTTCCGTATCACGTCCTATCCCAATAGATCAAACATGCAATATTAAATTCAAATTAGCATTATTCTTTAAGGAGATTTAAATGTCCCATGGGGATGGTTGATGCTACTGAACAAAGTTACTAAAAATATTAAATGACTATTTTGGTCTGCAAAAGTAACACGAACACTCTAACATTTCCTTTTATCTTTTTCAAATTAAATTATTTTATCTAAATTGGTTACACAGAAACACATTTGCCTAACACAATATGGAGATGAGAGGTGGTGAATTGTAAAATATTTCGGAATCACAATAAAGTAAAATACATCTAAGTGAAAATAAATCGAAAAATGAAATGAGATACAACACGATTAAACATGGATAATCAAAATAATTTGATTGAAAGGCGTAAGGAGTAAGGAGGAGCAATAGTAGATGCAGGGAGGCGAAAGATTGAAGATTATAAAAACTACATTAGAAAGACTATGCGCTTGAAAACATACGACAAAATTTAAAAAATTCTCAACTTCTAGGAACATAAAAGAAAGTACGAAATTAGATCTAATGTTCCAAGAAGATGAAATGGTTATCGATAGCGTTAGGTTAGGATTAAATGATAAAATAGGAAAGGGTATAGATAAAAGGAGATTATATTAAATTTAGCGAAGAAACAAAGACATTCGATACATTTAACGTTAGAAAAACGCTAACACAATAATATGGAGATTATTGGTGATAGAAGAGGACAAAAAACAGAAAATAAGTAGACTCTAACTATAACTTGTGATCGAGATCACGAGCTACTTTAATTTAAGGGAGCTAAAATTGTGAGGGAAAACCGGAATATATTGAAAAGGTATAATTGTTCTTTTGATTTCGAAAAATATAGAGCAGCTACATCTCATAAGAGATTAGCAAAACAAAGAGACCAAAAATAACTGATTTCGTTACATATGGATAACGATAATAAAAAAATAGAAATTGGGAAAGACGAGTTTGAGCATAGTTATAATTAACACATTCGATCAGGCAAGGAAAAAAACGAATTTAACAAAAATGGTAATGTAAGAAGATTCAATAACAGATTAGAACGCGAGTAGAAAATTTATATGAAATAACGGCAACAATAAAAAAGACATTTTGAAAGATTAAAGACAAATCGAAAATTGTAATGATAGAATAAGAAAGAAATATTGGGACATTTAAAGAGTATAAAGAAGCATACAACTATAGTACCTTGAAGAAGAGGTGAAATAATGAAAGTTTTAATAAAATATATTTTTATTAATTTATATAAAATATACAGAAATTGAGTGGTTCTGTTCTATTGAACGGCTTTCGGCGATCTAATTAACCGTAACACACTCGCTCAAGTAGTTCTATTCTTGAAATCGTTGCGATGCCAAAACTCGTGAATAAGCAAAAACTGTTTTAGCGCAAGTAAATGAACTAGATTTGGAAGGTGGAATGTGTTTTTTGGCCCAAATATTCGGCCGAAGAACGCGCCAAATGATATAGAATATTATGTATGGGCCGTTGCTACAAAACGAACGCTCCAGCACCGCCATCACGATTTTGCGCATTCATTTAGACGCCGTTTTAAAACAAAAGCGTATTTTAAAAGGTGTCCCAAAATTAACGCAAAATTTGAATTAAATAGAAAACATAGTTTTAGTCTTTTGATTGTAATTTTTTTTATTGAATCATAAAGTACATAGGATAGGGTTATTTATGAAATAACACATCGGGCAAATGGCCTCCACGGCTTTGCATACACATACGCACTCATTTGTATAAATTTTCCATGACCATTCTGCATAAATGTGGCTGAATTTTGTTGATGCAACGTTGAATCTCCTCCTTTAATGCACGCGTGGTTGTGGGCTTGTTGACATAGACCTGTGATTTTAAATAACCCCATAAAAAGAAATCTAATGGTGTTAAATCAAATCTCATGCAGTAATTGAAGTGTCTAACGGGCTGTATGGCATGTGGCACCGTCTTGTTGAAACCACATATTGGCCACATCAATATCATCAAAATTCGGCAAAAAGAACTGTGCTATCATGTTGCCATATCGAGCACCAGTAACAGTCACTGCTTGACCAGCTTCATTTTCAAAAAATTATGACCCAATTATGCCTCCAGCCCAAAAATCCACACCAAACAGTGGGTTCTCAGAACCCCAAAAACGGCAATTTTGGCGATTAACAAACCCATCAAGATGAAAATGTGCTTCGTCGCTTAGGATGATTTTGCTCGAAAAATCAGCATCCATTTGTTGATGCTCAATAATCCATTCAACAAACTCTCTTCGCTGTGCATGGTCATTAGGCTTCAGTTGTTGTGTTAATTGAATTATGTAAGCATGGAGACACAGATCTTTAGTGAGTATACGCTGTAGAGAGCTTCTTGAAATTTGCAATTCTTGTCCACGACGCCGAATTGAGGTTCCTGGATTGTCACTGAGACTCTCACGCACTGCTTCGATGTTGACATTTGAACGGCTTGTTTTTGGACGACCAGTGTGTTTGGCGTCTCCAACGGATCCTGTCTCTCGGAATTTTTCAATTAATCTCTTCACAGTTGACGAAATTAAAACACTATTCCGACCATATTTTGTATGAAATTTTCGAACAGCGACCGCCAAGCTTTCATTATTTTTGAAATATTGTTCAATAATGAAGACACGTTGTTCTATCGTGTAACGCTCCATTTTTACTAACCTAAACTGTCAGCTGTCGATTTATTTTTGTTTTAGGGTTGTCAACACTTTACTGCATAAATGGCGGCAAATTTAAATCTTGCGTTAATTCTGGGACACCTTTATATTTAAAACATTCAAGACGATCAATCGACTAGTTTGTAGAATAAAGCCTCTTATTAGTTTTTCACTGGCAGGAATTTATCATGTACATAGAGAAGATATATAACGAAGATCTTTAATTCGCACGTGATCAGCCAAACAATTAACCATCTATGGTCAATTTGCATTTAGATATCTTATTGCGTTTGACGGTTATTACAGTAAATTGTTCTCTGTCTGGAGCTGCATGAAACAACGCCACTGTATGTTGTTTTGTCCATTATTTTATGTATCTCAACCATGATTTTATTTTCCTTCCTATACTTCTTCCTTCCTCGTATCGAGTAGCATGTTTGCAAATGTTTTTCTTGTTTTCCCCGTGTTTATTAATTAAACTTAAATTTTTAATCTACTGAGTACGTCTTTGTTTCAAATTCTCTGTACCCAGCTTATCATCTGCATCCTTCTGTAGCATCACATTTCAAAACTTTATAACCGTTTTTTAACATACATGTCTCCACAAGTATGAAATAATAAAGATCAGATAATTTTATATTACATAAAACACTACGCATTTTAATAAGGCAACTTCTTGCAATTTCTGTACGCCACCTTTTTTGAGTGGTCTAGTGTGCTGTTAATTTCTCTTCTTAAGTATACGTATCTGTTGTCATCTTCTGATATCTATATACATTTTTCTTTCATTGTCAACTTGAATACAAGCTTTCTGATTCGAGTATAGATTTCGAATTATTTTAATACATTTTCCATCTAAACCTATAATCTAATAATAAGTTGAGTAATTTATCATGCCTTATTCCATCAAACATTTTCTCGTAGTTAACGCAACAAACACACAAATCTTTTTGGAAATTGCTCTCACGCAGAATGCCAATCAATAAAGAAGTAGATGAATTTTTTAACATTAAGGTAACGAAAATCAAACTAATAATTTGTAAAATGGACAGATAAGAATTAGTTAACTGACTTTTCCTTTCTAATTTCATATCTCTCTTACTGTAAATCACAAAAAATTACGTGAATACGTAAGGTGTTCCATCCATCCATAAGGTCGTACATCCCTTTCGGGATTTAGACTACTCCTCCATGGAGGCTTAGCGACTAGGCAGGGGTGTGGTGAGTCAGTCCACATTTTCACAATTTTCTGTCTATTTTGTCATGTTTACTATCTTGTTCCATTTTTTCCTATCCTTTATGTCTGCTCCCCAGCTCTGGCTTCCCATAATATGCAGGTCGTTTTCTACCTGGTCTTTCCGCCTTCCTCTTGGTTTGCCTTTTGGTCTGGTTGCTTCGGGTTTCCATCTGTATATCTTTTTTATTATTTTATATTATTTAACTCATGTCTGTGCAGGTGATCATTCAGTTAGTTGTTATACTTTTTTGTCATTTCATTTGAAAGCATTGTTGGAGGTTTTTGAATTATTTAATTTATGGGTTGTGACAGTGACCTTGAGACAGTACTCCCCTTAAAAAAAACTTTAATGAATGTCTGCTTAACTATGAATGCCATTGTTTATATTATTTGACTGCAAAAATTATTTGTTTTTGTTTACACCGAATTTCCAAAAAGTTCACTTTGTCGCAAAAAATCGACAAATGAATTTCAGAAATACTTCTACTTCTAAAGTCTGATTATTTTCATAAATTATTTTTACAAATCCCTTTAGATGGAGTAAGAACGAAAAACTCGCACTGAGACTTTATTTTTCTTTTGAGATGTAGCAACTTCTCCCCCAAAAAAGTATGGGTTCATTAAAACTAAGGTTACCATTTGCTTCGCACTTTTTCGTTTTTGTTTCAAATTTTTATTCTTTTTGAGGGGAAAGGTACATCTAACCTCATTAAACGTCCCAACAAATAAGATTCAACATTGGTTTTGTACGTTACGCGAAGAAACAGCGATTCGCGCTTTTTTATATTGTAAACCTGCAATTAACGTTTCAGATACTTAAAAAAAATCAAAAATCGTATTTACCTACCACCTTACAAAATCACGAAAGCCAAAATCTATGACCACTGAATTATCTAAAAAGATCTAAAAAATTATCTATTTTATACATGTATTATCTATTCTTTACATTCATTTCAAAGTAAATTGAGATAAGCTAAATTAAAATCATAATTAATTTCAGAATAATTTTCCTAAATCAAATTTTTATTTGTATCAAGCGTGAGAAAAAACCTTGATATATTAACTTCAAGAATAGTATAGAATGAAGAAAAACTAAGGAATGTAATTTTGTGTACAAATTGACAAATATATCATCCTGAGAGACACTTCTACTATTTTTGTTTTGATTTATGATAATTCTTCGGATTAGACTTTCGTCTTTTGATACGTCTGATCTTTTGACATCAGTTACGTTTATTCAATGTTAAGATTCAAAGTGTTTTTGTTCACTTACTTGACGATAAAATAAACGTCACGCCATAAATATAAAAATACCAAAACCACACAAGTCGAATCTGAATATGTAGAAATCATTCTTTTACATGTCTGAATTGCTGCTATTCTTATTACGTGGAATTTAGAGTAGAAAAAGTACTAAGTCATAACAAGATTAAAGTTCCAGTATGATAAAATGCTGTTACGAGTACAATTATAATCTATGAAGTGCGTATGCCAAATATCAATTTGTATAACATTACATTGGTTATCGTATTTTTAATGGCCTGCTCTGACGTTGTTTATTTCTATTTATCGATGTTACGCCTTATTTGCCCCCGGGCGCGTTGTGCAACAATTTTATGGGCAGCTTATTGCATCCTTCTGACTGTAATTGGCTTCCTATGGAGGAATTTCGTAAAAGGTTATGTACGTAGTTGCTCTACCGCGTTTTGCAACTTGAAAAATCAGACCACATGCGTGCGTCCTTTAGTTCTGCATATTTTTTGCTGCGACTCGCGCGTTGCACTTCCGCAATCTGCGTTATTTTCGACCTCAACTCGCGACATTTACATTTTGTTATTTATGTGCTAATTGTCTCGCGCTCCCTTTGTTTAACTTGTCCTGTTCGTAGCAAAAGCGATTTCATATAAATAAAGTGGAAGCTGAACTACGCCTCCTAAGTCGCCCATTAATTGCGGCATGTCATATATGGCGTATGTAAAAGTAAATTATCCATTGTTTCTTCAGAGCAGGTATTTTATAACATCACGTTTATTCGTTGATAGTTTAATGCGATTGTTGATCCGATGGTTTCTCTAACGTCACAATCCATAGCAAATTATAGTAATGAATGTGTCTGGAAACGTAGGTAGTAAGACTGTTTGGCGCATTCTTTTGTTTTGTTGTTATGCATATTTAGTGAAGTAATATATTGCAAGTGATAAATTATATCATGATATCGTTGTTAGAGTATGAAGATACTAATTCATAGTCCATGCAATAATAATAATAACCCTACCAAGGGCAATTCGATGTTTTCTAAATTCAGGCATCAAAAATTTTCTCAGAAAAAGTAGGGTCCAATTATGTCGCATCGGGCTATTCCGCACCACACAGTTACACCATCTAGAGGCCTGTGATGGACTTTCCGTGGATTATTCTTCGCTATGTTTGCACCACTGAATGGCCGGTTGCAAGAAAGATGTCATAAACAAAAACGCGTTGCTCAATCACTCCATAACTACTGAAATAGCAACTAACGACCGTATATCAACCATTGCGCATGCGCTGGTTCCCCTATCACCAATGTTATATCCGTCTCAAAAACGTAACACCTCCTACCTGACCCTGTATGCTGAGAGGCTACGAGACTCACTAATGATCTATTATTCACAAGTTTATATCTTAAACAATGCTATGTTTTCTAATAGACACCTGAAACCTCCCAAGCATTTGGCAGTTTTTCAAAATTGCAGATTTTTGAGGGATTATGTGATAAATGGAAGCGAGAAGTATTTCTTACAATACCTATGCACTATCATCGAGCAAATATCTACAAACAGTGTTACTAAGAATATTTAGTGACTTTCAGCGATCATCTGGTTAGGGAAAATCTTTTCAACCTAAAAATATCAGTAATTTTCGTTGTTGAAATACGCGGAATAATTTTTCATGTTCTTGGAGATGAGAGGTAACGGCAAAGAAATTTTCCATCAACACATGTTACGAAGATTTCTGTTACTGTGCAATAACCTTGCAAGAAGAAAACCATAAGCAATAAGCACACTCAACTCTGTTATACAATTAAGTGCGTGAGTGAGATTGCCATACAGGAGACTGTGATGACGATTGGAATTCACCTATAAGATCTGTCGTTTACCTGCTTTAGCGAAGACCTAATAGACTCTGTTTTGCTTTTAACCCTGTTTATATTGAAAATGGTAAAGATAGAAGGTATTTTCCTTCCGGAATTAAAAGAGTAGATCCGAGAGAAACACCGGAAGCAGCGGCACGGGCAACAATTTTTTTGAGAATCAAGTATTTGGCCAGTACCTGACTCACAGGTGATAAAGGCTGTTCCTTCGTTATTTCACAATTTTATAGTGCTTAATAATACATTGGACATCATGGTCCTGTGTCAACGACTAAAAAATGTTCATGGTGAAAGTCATTCTCACAAACTTTATCTTACGCTGTCAATTGTTAGAAGAGTGGGTGGTTTTAGTGGATAATACGACGCGATAGCGATTCGACATTATAAGACTTAACTGCTTATAGAAGAATGAAAAGTTCAATTTAGCACATTTCACATACCCTTTCTGTACCTACAGAGGTACTTAACGTGTTCTTAGATCAATTAATGCTATTTACCTAAGACATGATGCGGTTCTAAAAACTGTTTTGCCTATCTTATAATCATGTAATAATCAAGAATTTTATCATGACGTGCCTGTCTGAAATGACGACTAAAAATTCTTTGAAAAATGGTGAAGAATTTATAATTGCATTCATTACACTATTTTATATATATAACTCAGGGGCATGATGAAAAAAGCCCCAATTAAATAATTTTAAAAAAGAGTCGATGTTCTGTGGTTAGTTCTTTTTTGTATTTGAGGAAAAAAATCGTACAAAATATTTATATGGAAATATAAGCAGATGAAAAGAGATGTCAAATCAATGATTGGAAACAACCCATGAAGAAGCAAAAATAATTATAGTCATGAATGTACCAAGGATTACGTAGTGAACATACTATAAATTTGAAAGACAAACTCTTCATTTTCATTATATTTATATTGTAAAATTGAGTAAAACTTTCCTTAGTGCTATTTTATAGTTTTTCTACATTTTGTCCTTAAAAAGAAAAAGTTCAAAAAGCGCTTGCATCATGTTTCGATTAAAACTTATTTTGACTTCCCTTCAGCTTGCTTCCGGCTATTTGCAGGTAGATTCTAAAATTTCTGCAAGCAACTGCGGCGTCTATCAATGAAAAAAGACCGGTCCCATCTTCAGTCTGTCTGGTATTTCTACACTTTTACTTATCATTATCTTCATTGAACAATGTCAAAGTTAAGACGACTAAAATTCTAAATTTATCTAATAATGGAGATTTTCATCGAAAATTTTTATTTTCTAATTTATATAACGTCTACAGGTTGACATTGAAGTAAATGGAGATCCTCTGGACATTCACATGAAACTGGGCGAGAGCGGCGAAGCCTTCTTTGTAGAGGAGATCCAGGACTCGGACAATGAGGAAATTCCAGAGCACCTGGCCACTTCGCCAATTCCCGTCGAGTTCGAAGAATTGTATAACAAGCAAGTAGGTGCTGGGCGTTCGTCGGTTGTCCCGTCACTAAATTCGTTGTTTACTGCAGAGCCGGCGGCGAAACAGTTTTGATTTGGGCGAAAGAAGCCGCAGCTTTTGGAGAACGAGGTGAACGACTACACAAAGCGGCGCCACACCGCGAGTATCGACGACGGCTTCACCGCTAAAGACTTCCTGAAGCGCCAGATAGGGCTGGGAAATATCGAACTGGGCGAGAACTCCGCCGAGGACCTGACGCTGTCGCTGCCTTCTGGCAACACCACGAAGATCAGCAGCGAGGATATCAGCAAGGACAACAGCATTTCTGAGACCATCTTCCAGATGGACAGCTTGGAGATGGAGAAGCCTGCCATAGAGCTGAAGCCCGAAACTGCAACGCCCATTAAGAATGAGGAGTCCGTTAGCGAAAGCAAGAACGGAAAGAAGCGAAGGCGGAAAAAATCACTTATGAAGAAGAAGAACGCGCAGCGCAAGCTGGGACCAGAGCCCATCTCTGCCGAAATTTCAGAGCCAGTCAGTGTAGAAATCAAGGCAAACGATTCGGGGACTGATCGAAGCTCTTTGGATAGTAATATTTCTGAACCAGAATTAAAGGAAATGCAGTAAGCGCCAATCAAAACTGTTGCAACTGTGTTATTATAATAATTACTTTTTTAGACGACCAGAAACTGAAGTAACACCTAACAATAGTCGCAAAGGGTTAGATCCAGACTTTCACTTCTTCAGTGACACAGAACTGACTACGGGGCCTGGAGATTCTCGACCTGCATCTCCTACTACTGTGGAGGGTGTGTTATCTGACACAGAATTTGAAGTCAAGAGTCGCAAAGGTTAGTAATGATTTATTATTGTAAATCATCGTTTACAAACGTCTTGGCGTAGATGAAGACAAAGAAACAGAAGGTCAGAGTTGGGCTTGGGGAGAATTTCCAAGCTCCAAGTCTCAAATTGCATCGCCCAACAGCAGCTCAAACACTGGACAGACTCCCACTCAAGCCCAGCACAATTCAATGCTCAGCAGTGTGTTCTCGTTCATGAAGCATCGCAGGCAAAACAGCAACACCGATGGTGTCTACCTTGCCGATTTGAGCTCTGGTGCTATTGAGCCGGAAGTAGCTGCTCTCTATTTTACTAATGCTGAGAAAAAGAAGAACACAGGTAGGTAATTTGAACTTACTCCATGTTGTCACTTTCTTCTCTATACACTTTCATTAATAACTTATGCACACCTCTCCTATTAGTGCTTGCTTTGTTCTATTTTAAATACTGTAATTGGTGTTACTGTAATATCACGTTCAGATGCAGACATGGATTGTGAATCAGGAAATGGTCCATCTCTAACACAAAGCCCTAACAGCGCTGAAGGATGCAAGTCCATCGACTCTGACTTTGAGGAGCAAAACAAAGCGTAAGATAAACAACAAGCCCATTTTATAGTATTCTAATTATTTTTATCATTAGGATTCAAGTTTACATGTATGATGTTGGTTTATCATTGTGTGGCTGGGATCCAGAACCTACTGAAGAAAGTTTCATCAGGAATGTGGTGTCCTTCTCTGACTTATGCAACAATCCATCTCTCTTAGAGTCCTCCAAGCTGGTAGTTCGAATACGTGACAAATATTATAATTGGAAAGTTGCTATTCCAATTATCACCAGCCTTATGATTTATCAAAGATCTTTGCCGCAGGTAAACTCAAATTTGTATCAAGAGGCATGCATATATAAATCATATAATTTTAGTCTACAGTTGATCAATTGTGCAACATCCATATGTCCACAAGTGTACAAGAAAAGAGGACGAAACCAGAGTCACGTTATTCTTGGTGGGGTTGGCGACGCAGTCGAAGCTCCCGTGAAGTCACTCCGGCTCCAGATGCATTGAATACCGAGTCCACAAAAACTGAAGAAATCGAAACCAAAGAGCCAAGTGATACTGTTGCCACTGAGATCCCTAGTACAAAAATTAATATTTCAAGTAAAAAAATGAAATGGGGTTTAAACAAAATTGCTTATACATTTTTCTTATAGCAGCAGAAGATGGATATTATGGATCTCAAAGCTCAGGCAGTGACCATGGTAAAGATCTTGTTGTAGTAGAAGAGAAACCTATGGAAGATGTAGTTTCACCTCAATCTGACAAGTCTGATAAATGCCGTAAAACGCTTCGACTTAGTTCTGAACAAATTGTAAGTAGTTTACAATCACTTAGGCTTCACATGTTCTAAACGAGCTCTATATTGTTTCCAGAAACGTCTTAATCTACGCGAAGGTTTAAATGAGGTTGAATTTAGTGTTACCACAGCTTACCAAGGAACAACACGCTGCAAATGTCATATATATAAGTGGAAGTGGGATGATAAGATTGTCATTTCAGATATTGATGGAACGATCACAAAGTAAAATTTTGTCTTTTGAAAATTTTACATAACTGTCATTTATTTTATAGATCAGATGTATTAGGGCATATCTTGCCTATCGTGGGTAAAGACTGGGCTCAGTCAGGCGTTGCACAGCTTTTTAATAAAATAAAGGATAACGGCTACAAGCTACTTTATTTGAGTGCTCGTGCAATTGGACAAGCGCACATTACTCGTGAGTACTTGAAGTCCATAAAACAAGGGGATCTATACATGCCTGATGGTCCTATACTTCTGAATCCGACTTCTCTTATTACAGCATTCCATAGGTACTTACTAGACAGTTATAAAAAAAAAGGAATAGGGTTTTAATTGTTTTGTACTACAGGGAAGTAATAGAAAAGAAGCCAGAACAGTTTAAAATCTCCTGCATGAGTGACATTCGAGCGCTTTTCCCTGCAGATTCTAATCCCTTCTATGCTGGTTATGGAAACAGAATTAATGTAAGTTTCTCATGGGAACCGAAGATGAAGTAAATTACTTATTTTACTTTTATAGGATGTATGGGCATACAGAGCTGTAGGCATTCCAATAGTACGAATTTTTACCATCAACCCAAAGGGTGAACTGAAGCATGAGCTAACACAGACCTTTCAATCCAGGTAAATTGGTACAGCAAAATTGTTTGATATTGAATTCAGAGAATAGTTAATTTTTGGAATGTTTGTTGTTTGTGTTATTGAAGCAAGTAAGCAAATTTACAGGTAGTAAAGCACAAACCCCATCCATCTTGTACAATTTTTATGGTTACTAGCTTGTAGGTTCTGTTTGTTCATATTATAAGCAACTCTTTTCATGTTTGCAGTTACACGGGCCAATCTCTGGTCGTCAATGACGTATTTCCGCCACTTCTAAAAAAAATTCGTAAATTAGATGAGGATTATAGGGAAAGATTCTATAGCATTGACTCTGAATTTGTTAACTTGCCAGCTGAATCAGAGTCAGATTATGCAAAATATCAAAATTATATATAGAAAGCTGTTTGTTGTAGGGTAGTTATGAGCAACTGTGATTTAAACAGTATTCTCAAACAGTTAGATTAGCGTTTATTTTATGTATGACATAATTGATAGATACTTCTAAATTACATGTGCGAGTTGCTCCTTGCTACATAAATTGTTCAACATATGCGTTTTAATGAAACTTTGGACTTGCATGATATTTTATGTAACAACTACTATAATTGATTAGTCTTCATTCTATATCTCTTTAATGTTGGCAGATGTGTGGTTTACATTGTTTTAGAAAGTAGATGGCTTGGCTTTGATATCTCTATCGGGAATGGTTTAAAGATTGCCTATCTTTCTAAAGAATTGTAAATGATTTTAGCTTCAAAACTGTTGGTGCTTAGCATGCTTGGCTTGCAAAAAATGCATATGTTGAATTAGAAAGGTACAAAATTGTTAGTATGCACTTAGCTAAAGCTTTGGCCCTGGTTAAAATATAACCTGCGCACGACTCAGAATCCATGTGACGTATGGTAAGATCCTATTATTAGTTTGCAAATTTCGCTTGGTATGCTTTTTGCAATTTGTTGCACTTGTTTGTTGACCTATTTTTCATCATGCTAAAGGACCGTTCCCACACAGTATAGTGCCTTGGTTATATTAATAAAAAACATACCTTTTATTTGACCGATACATATGTGGATATGTCTACTGGAACAGCATATTGTAAGTTTATTCTACTTGTTGCACTATAAAATTATGTTAAAATCATTTATGTACATTTATAACATGGCTGTTTCATCATTCATTTATACAAAACAGTGTCAACTGAAAATAATATTGCCTCTCTGAGCAGAATGATAAAGGCAAACTATTCTCCATTTATTTAATCAACCATTTAAAAACGTATTTGTTACAAAAGTCTCATATGTTATTCTACACTGCAAATATTAAGATGACACTACCAGCCAAGTGCCATGCTTGTGTGAGAATAGGCCTCCAGTAGGAAATTTAATGAATGCTGATTATTAAAAGAAAAATTTCCAGTTTTGTTGCTGCACATAAATGCTATTTTTGCTTATAATTATCATGCAATAATAATAAATTATTATTCATATCAATTCTTTTACAAAAATTAATGTGTTCATAAAATAGTTTTAGAAGAAAATGTTTTGTATGCTTAAAAGAGAATAATAAACACATTGTTTAATCAATACTTTTCCATTTGTGTCGAATTTGATTGTTACTTAAACAACAAAGAAAATCCAAGTTTTTCTTCACATTTATCTGCATTAAGAAATCTGGATCCTAGTGGAATATAAAAGCCAATGGAATTCTTAAATTTAACACTAGTACATATTATTGTTTCTACCAAATCTGAAAAGTCCAGCACTGTCTCACATTCACTCTAGCTGATATATCATGAACTGATACTGGAGCATCAGTTTGATTTCTTTACGAGCTCTAAAAAGTTGCCGAGAGCTTCAATAAAAAAAAAAACATTAAATTTTTGTGTATTGCAATAAGTTACTTTTTTAGATTGCTTCAATGTCTACTACTGTTTGTTAGATTGATTTGGTAGAGAATTCTAGGTGCAACTTAATTCACTGTCATTACGAAACGTATTTAAAATATAATGGAAGACATATTGATGGTGTCCCCTGTTGATTTAAAATGATCAGACTTTTAGCACATTGAACATCCTTAATGAGGTTTGGAATATTCTTCTGGGACAATCCCATTCGAGACGGATTTTTAGCGGGCCCAGCTTCTATTTCTTAAGACCGGTTTGACCGGAAACGCCCGCAAAGTTTTCGGTTCCGGCTGCTAAAGTTTTGCCGCTGTTCACTTTCATGTGAATATAATTCACTGTCATTCGTTTCAATAAAATTTCGTTAAACCTCTATAGTTCAGTATCATGCATAGGGTCTGCTCTGCTTTTACCTATAAACAAATTTTCGCTTGTTATATTTGTAAAAAAAAGAATTCTATTTTTTCACAACAGCTACCATAAATATTATGCAAAAAAATTAAAATATTGTTTTTTTTTTATTTGAGGGGCGGTATCTACATGTACCATCAGTCCCACTATGTGATACAGTTTCCAATTGTCTAGATATACAAAATACAGTTTTTTTTTATTTGTATTTGAAAATTTATTATTAGTTATAAAATACTATGCACAAAAAACAAAACTTATATTATAAGACAAAATAATATTTTTCTGTATATAATACTGCACTACGTGGTACTAATAAGATAATATTATTATGATACCTCTACAACCTAACATTTATTGCTTGTGATATGATTACTTGTGGTCCAAAGCAAAACAGTTTTTGTATAAGGGAATGTTACATTATTCACACACTGTTTTTGTATGTTTGTGTTTTGTTTTTTGAACAACTGCTACGTCTTATCATATCACCTTCCACTAGCAAGTGGAGAGACAAACGTTGCCTAATTCTTTCTTCTTGCTTCTATAGTCTAGCTACTCTAGTTTGCCTTCTTACTGTTGTTATTTGTCTGCCTTCAGCTATAAAATCTTCACTTAATGGAAGTAAAAAATTAATGTCGGCGTACCTTCCACATACTTGACAAAACATCGTTATTTGATTGAGTTATAGTTGGTTGTACATCGGAATTATCTGCTGTATCACAATCAACTGATGTTTTCGTTATTATTTTTTATTTCGTCATCTGATTCAGATTCTGTACAAATATCTGAGTCAGAAGGATAAATATCTGACTCAGAGTCCGATTAAGAAGGCCTATAAGAGTCTTTGCTGTCTTCAAAATAGTCTTCATCTTGTTTTTGTGTTAACTTTCTCTTTTCCATCTATAACAAGATGGTATACTGCATTACAAGTAAAGTCATACAGTACTGCTGGTACACTAGTTTCACTAAAATATTGAATTTAACCACCGAAATCATAAAATAAACAATCAACTGTCTTGTTTCCCTCTGCTTCTGTCACATAATTTGACAAATTACTTTAATTTCAGTTATGTGTCATAGATGGCAGTGTTAGTACGTCATTTTCTAACAGCTGTGGATGTGAGATACATTTCTAAACCAAATTATATTTAAAATCTTAGTAAGGCTTTCATCCGACACCTTAATGGTACATGGGATGATGAAAAAGAGAGAGAGAGAGTAAGGCTTTCGCAAACATCTATTGGTACATATGTGTAGCAAGAGTCTCAAAAAGCAACTCTTCTTCCCTGAAGCTAATTCATCTTATACACAAAAACATTTATTTGCCTTATAGCAGTACTGAGTATTTTTCACGTTATTTTCTGTAATATTTGCAATACAACTACAATTATCAAATATTTAAATAGATTTTAATAGTGTTCCTATTAAGAGTTCATAATTATAAAGTAAGCGTCAGTGTCGTCCTGTAGTTGAGGAAAGTGGCTGCGATGCGGACGGATCCGGGTTCGTTCTGGAGCTCTGATGCCTAGTAGGTGGCCTGCTCAGCCACTAAAAATAATTGAGTACCTGTGTTTACTTCGAAACAAGGGGTAATAATGGTGGTCGTCTAAGGCGCGGTGCTTGCCACATCACCCCGAATCAGTGATGGTGTGAGACGATTAGGTATATGAGAGCTTTAATCTCTCTTTACAGGCTGAGAAATTTTAAGGTGCAAAGATTTAAAGTAGAAAACAAAAAAGACTTAAAAGACAAAATCGTAGAATATGTATTATCAAATTCCCATCTACCCTCATATGGTGTAGGATCGTCGTAGAATTTCATTTAGTAATCGCTCTGGTTGTATCATTCATATTGTACTTGACTAGTGAAGTGGTACCATAAATTTTCTGATTTCTCAGCATTTAACCAGCAGATTTTCATTATTACAGACAAATGGATACGTTTCCCCAAAATTTCCACGTTTTATATAGTGTTATCTTGTAAATCATATTTTGGTTGTATTGTTCTCTTAAGTTGGAGCAATACATTTCTCAGGTAATCGCCAATTTTTCGTTTGCCGACGTCTACACAACTTTTCCCTATCTGATGCTGTTGTACCTTTTAAATTATTTAGTCATTTTTAAACCTCAGTTTTCAATTGTAATTCTCGTTTTCCTCACTTATACATTCAAAAAAGGGAAACTAACAAAACTACTGTAAGTAACAACTTGATCTAATTTTTTGAATATCAGGCTTTTTGATTTTTGCTTTTCTCACTTTCTGTCTGCTATCATAATCTTTTTTCTCTTTTTTCTTGCCGTTGTCATGGCCATTGTTATTCAAAACTTCTTTGCGCTACATTTGTATTCTGTTAAGCCATAATGAAAACTAGTTTTGACTTTATGCTTATGAATCTTCTTAAAACAGAATGATAGCGGTAATTAACATCTATATATTGACAGAACAAAATCAAAATTGGAAGTCTGGGAAGTCGCAATACAAAAATCACGTAATTGTCATGAAGTTGTAACGTATTGAGTGTTAAATTGCATCTGCACAGATTGCTATAAAATAAATTTTTAATGCGATTGAAAATAATGAGAATTTGAGCTTTTATATGGTAATAAAGAATTTTTAGTTCTCTGTGTTTGTTGCTGGAGTTCTTGAAAATCACTCTGAAGCTTTTTTTGCAATTTTTGAAGTCAACAGGAGGCAGACGTACGGATTTGGCTACTTATTTTTATTGGTATATTTTATAAATATATAAATGAAGCTTGTAAGAGAACTTTCTGCTTGGAAAAATGATGTAAAGTTTTTACTCTACACGACTTTTTCAGTGGTACAAAAAATTAATTTTCCATAATCAGCATTTATTAACCATGCCTTTTGTGTGGTAAATAACCAGCCAGGATTCATTTTAACACATTACAACGTTGTACTTTAATAAGGCTCTAATGGTTATCTACTTTCAGTTACACCAGCATGAGCAATTATGTGGATCAGTTGTTCCCACCACTCTTGGAGGCTGCAAATGACTACTCCCAATTCTGCTATTGGAGGGACCCCATTCCCGCTTTACAAGAGTTCGACATGTCCCGGGCTCTGGTGGTATTTAATAACAATAATAATAATAACAATAAGTAAATGTAACCAGAAACCAGCAACGTAGTTCCACCTCATTGGGCTGTTTGAGGAGACTCGAATTAAAAATTATTCGTATCACGTTACTTTCTTGATGTCTAGCATTCTGCAGCCTGGTGATCCATAGCGTAACTATTGCTTTAAACTTGGAGAGTAGTAGTCAGGCACATTATTCATTAACCATGACTGTCAAGTTACCTGCGTATAATCTGCCATATTGTCATTGCATCCAGTTACCTAAGAAATTGCTTTTAGTGTGACACTTGAATAGTGAAGGATTGTGTGATTTTACGCTAGCTCTTTTGGAACTGCTGTTTTAAATAGTATTGATTTTAAATTACTGGCTGTTGGTATTGTGATATTAGACATACCAATAGATATTCCATCGTATATAGCACTGGTAGTACTTTTAAGTTAAACGTTTAGAGGAGGCAACTAGTCATGGCTTTTAATCGAGACATTTGAAGGACACATTTATGTGCCACCAACGGCGAGTTGCTAGTGATTAATCTATGGCTGGTTCCACCGTCTTGTGGTAACAACTTTATTTTAGAGGTGTTTGTAATTTGTAGGTAGAAGGGCGAGCTCCAGAATTGCCATTTATTTGTATTAATTTATGTCGATCATTATTTGCATATAATGCAGCTGGAGACTATTATTTATTATTGGTACTTTTAAATGATCGGTTTTATTAGCAGAATGTGATATTACAGTGATTTATTTTTATTGTAGGAGTACACACTTATTTGTTTAAGCATAGGTTAATTATACATTTTACTCATGCATATGTCATTCAATGGAACAAATAAATATTGATTTGGTAAAAAAATCTTTTATTTGTTGACGTTTCTACACTGATCATTTCACTAGAAGAACTCGCCCCAGACTTGAGCGATGAAACTGAAGAAGACAGTTCAAAGTAGATTATTGACCATTAATAAGCAGGCTTTGATATGATGCATGTATGATATATTCTTCAAAAAATATATATTTGTAATAAGTTTATACAAAAATTTGTATTTGTTTCTTTAACATAAACAACCATGAGTCTCATGGGTTATTTTGTTTATTTCTTGACCATTACTCTGATTCATTTCAAAGATGCTTAATAGGGTTGAAGTGCCAAGGTTCTGAGCTAGCCGTTCGAATTTATCCGATCCTGTCTACTTGAACCATTTGTTTTTTTGCCATTATAGCTTTTTACGGGTGGATGCTAAAAATGAAATACGCCAATTATTTCATAGATGGTAATACTGAACCGTTCAAAAATAATTATTTCATAGTCCTTGACATACTTTAATTTGGGTATTAAAACTATTGAACCAAGTATCATCAATCAATAACGCACGCCTTTAAACAAAAAGATTCTTTGCATGTTCATTTTAACTTCAATAATCAAAATTTGACATGATTATTCACATTTTCTGTCCCGTTCTTTATCTATATGCATGTACATAAAAGAAACCAAACCCCACATGTCTGCACAGTATGCGAGATTTCTAAAATATGAAGATATTTGAAGGAAACTGGTGTCTCTGCTAGTCTCTAAAGTATGTCCTCGGAATAGTTTCATGAACCTTCGTTTTTAAATTAAAATAATCTCTGGGCATAATAACTATTGTGAGCAGTTAGTTGCTACCGATTAGGAAAAACGCTGTATTTGGATTATAAACAAAGAAACGGCGAAACACATGCACCTTGTATGTGCTCATGAACACAAACTAACTCCTCTAACTTATTATAAAACTCCCCAAAGTTTATTCCAATCAAACAACGTATTAGTATCTCCAAAAATAGGTTATTTCAAAAACCAAAAAGAAAACATGAAATTACATAAGAAACGAGAATAATACGCTTCAGCTTACTTATTTCTGGAAAAATTGAGGTTTACTATATAAACCAAATGAAACTTATTTTGTCATGTAAAACGAAGTATAAATTCAAATAAACTGCAAATCACAAGAACATGATGGAAGGTTAGAAATGCTCGACTTAGAAATTTGAAAAAGAGCCAACAAATTCAAAAAAACAATTTGCCTGTCTTTTTGCGCTATTAATTATTAACATTTGCAAATTTGATCATGTACCAGTACTATTAAACATAAGCACTAGACCTATCAATAATAAGTCAACCCCCTAGACTGGTATCAAAACAAACCAATTGGGTTAAATTTCAACAAATTGTTGACAACAAAATATATCTGAAATTGCGCATCGAAAAACCTGACGACATAGATTAGAAAGTTCGCCACCTCGTTACTCTCATCCAAAAAGCTGCCTGGGAAAGTACGCCTACTGAACACGAACTCGTCCATCGTACAAACAACACATTACTTCATATAAATAAATTAATTACTAAAAAAAGACGTGGTTGAGTTAAATGACCGAGATCTCGTAATGCCGCTGAATTATCTCAACTTGAAACGGTCCTATTGGATTGCCAAAATGACTCCTTTACATATTATCTTGCGCATCTCAACCCTGAAGATCATAGCATCTGGAGAGCAACCAAAAAATTCAAAAAGCCACAAATCACTAAACCTCCCATAAGAAAAACCTGATGGAACCTGTGCTAGAACTTACAAAGAAAAATCCAATACCTTTGCTGAACACTTGAGCAGTACATTTCAAATCCATTATTTAAAGATCGAAGACGAAGCTATGGAAGGATATTTTGGAGTTCCATATCAAATGTCTCTACCCATTAAACTTTTTTCACCTACAAAGATTCAATAAGAGATAAAGAAAAAAACACCATGTTACGATCTCATAACAGGCCAAATACTAAAGATGCTTCCTTACCGATAAATTTTTCAGTTAACTGTAACAATGAATCCTCTTAACTATTACCTTGTCAAATCTGGTATTCCCTAAGGTAGTACCTTAAGGCCCGTTCTTTACCTGATTTATACCAGACTTACTAAAAATGAAACCAGCATGATTACCACTTTTGCCGATGATACTGTCATCCTGTCTACAGATGAAAATCCCCAAATGGCAACCAAAAATCTCTGGCATCATTTGAACATATTAAATGAATAGGTTACTAAATAACACTAAATCAGTGTAGTGACCTTTTACCACCTGATTTAACGTGTCCACCACTCACCTTAAATTATGTCCTAGTCTCTATTAAAACAAATACCTAGTACTTAGGACTACACCTAGATAAACATTTCATATGGAAAAATCATTTTCAAACTAAACGTCAACACCTGACTGAAGTCTCACCAAAAGTATTGGTTATTGGAAAGAAAATCAAAATTATCAATATTTAATAAGCTCCTGCTTTATAGAATTATCCTGAAACCGATATAAACATACGGAGTACAACTATGGGGATGTGCTAAATTTACTCGAATAAAATCATACAACAGTTTCAGTGTACAACACTGTGTGCCATGGGGGATGCATCTTGGTATATATCAAATCAATCAAACTCTGCACGAGAATCTCAACATTGTTGCTGAAGAATGGTCACCCCAACAATCTAGTCCACCAATGTTCCTTCCACGAGGAGATTAAATAAAACCTGGCCCTGTGACTTGAGAGCTCCTCAAAGCCAATAGGACTACTATAGAAATATCACTTCAAAGTGATTTCTCCTAACATTGCCTGCTTCATGCTATCATATTTACTTAATATACTTAATGTAGAGTAGATTGTATATTTACTACTACAAATAAAAAAAATCTGGTGTGAACATCACACGACTTTCGTTATCCTATTATTATATACCAGAGAACCCCGCAGGCTTCGTCCACGAAGCCTGATCTAGACGCCAGGCAGTCGTGTAGAACATTCCACATGTTTTGCGTACATTTAACACTACAAACAATACAAACATTGGGAGGAATTTCCCTTGTAATCAAAATATTTAAATAATTCAAAAACGGTTAAAGTTAGAAGGCTGATTTTGTGAGCCGAACTAGCAAATATAGTTGTGAATCGGTTGAAGCGTCTAGGAGGAGATATAATTATAAGTTTAGTTAGAGAGATAAGACAAATATATATTAACTCTTAGACAGTTGAACTAATTAAAACTAAAATTTATGGTACTTTAAAATGACGAATCTTATGAACACCGTTTATTAACTTTCTACAGTGGAGCTTATAGAAAGTTAATGAGATTATCATCCTGTCTGTCTGTTTGTGTGCCTGGAGACACTATAACTTCCGTTCTGTTCAACAGATTCACTTCAAACTTGGCATACACACATCTTAGGTCGGTGCCTTTCATGAGATTGATTTTCAGCCAAATCGATTAACGGCAACCAGAAGTGACCGTTACGATTTCGCACTGCTGTAGAAAGTTTCCTTTACGGTATTACACCGTTCTCGTTATAATTTAAACAAAATAAATTCAAGTAGTGTTTGTCAAACATTTTATTACACACAATATATGAAAGTCATAATTACAATGGTGACTACATGAATTCATTGATAAAAACTAATTGATATTCAGTAACTACAATACAAAGAACAATGTAAAAATAAATTTCCAAATTAATTAGTATAGGCCTTCTTACAAATGGGACAGTTGTTGTGGCCTGATTGCTTCAAGATCTGATAACAAGTTTCATGAATCAAGTGGCCACATGGAGGTACATGTGGAGCTACGCGGGAAGAGTGTAGGTCTTCCACGCAGATGGGACAGTCCATACGAGATGCATTTTCAACGCACTGAAAACAAAATCCATTTTGAAAATGTATTAACAGAACTTAATTTTTTTTACTTAATTTAAAAAAAAAATTTAAAAATAAATGGAAATGAAAGGTCGAGAATAAGCAAAAAAGCAATGTAAAGCAGGAAAGTAAGGATAAAAGAAAGCACGCAGAAAAAAAACAAAATGGGAAAGAAATTATTAGAGTTGGACAATGGAATGTAAGAACATAATACCAGGAGGGCAATTTAGCACAAGTTCAGGATGAAATAGACAGATACCGCATAGATATCTTGGGAATAAGTGAATGTAGATGGACAGGATATGGGGAATGCAAAACAGAAGAACATAAGTTTCATCTACTATGGACTGGAAGAGGGAAGCAAGCATCAGTATGCTGTTGGAATCATCTGCAATAAAAACATAAGAGAATTATTGGTGGAATGGAAGCCGGTCAGTGAATGGATTATTATGGCAAGGATAAATTTTGGTAGTAAGAAAATGACAGTAATACAGTGTTATGCGCTGACGGAGGTCGCTGAATATAAGATAAAGGAAGAGTTTTATGATACACTACACAAAGCCATTAAAAATGCCCAAAATGGGGATATAATATTATTCATGGGAGATTTTAATACTAAGGTGGGTTCAAATAATGATGGACTAGAGGAGATTATGGGTAAAGAAGATATAGGTGGTACAATATATAAGCATAAAAATTGTCATAAAGTAACCTGGGTTGCACCGAGCAGAACAGTGGAAAACCAAATCGATCATATATGTGTAAACCAGAAATATAACAAACTGATGTTAGATACAAGGAACAAGAGAGCCCCTGATGTGGGAAGTGACCATTACCTAATAATGCCAAAAATACCAATAAATATGGGAAAGACAAAGGAAAAATCAAGAGGAATGAAAAGGAAGCGAATAGAATATGACATAAGGCAGATTAATGACGAAGAGGAGACAAAAATTTAGTAAAGCGTTAATAAACAAGGGAAAGGATATTGATTATGGTAAAAGCGTTGAAGATATGTGGAGTGACGGTAAACAAGCATTCCTAAATACCGCGGAGAGTATAATGGGAAGAGCGAAAAGAGATAGTAAGAAAAGTGGATGAAACTAGGAGTTAATAAGAGCAAGAAGAAATATTAAACAAAAAAGATTAGGAAAAAAAAAACAAGAAAGACTGCAGGAAGATTATAAGAAGGTGAGCAAGGACATAAAAAATGCAATTAGAAGAGATAAGCGCAAATATGTAGAAGACATAGTCGGAAAAGCTCAGTATGCTGCTGGTAGAAGGGACGTGAGAGAGATATATAAAAACATAAGGAAGTTAACTAATAAAGGCAAACACTTTTCGATCATAAAAAGCAAGAATGGGGAGCTGTTATGCACAGAAGAGCAACAAATGGAAAGATGGGTGGAATATTTCAACGAAGTGTTGAATGCAGAGCAGGAAGAAAATCTAGAAATTACCGAGGAGATAGAACAAAGGGCGGAACTGAGAGTTAGAAATGATCCACCTACAGAAGAGGAAATTCGAAGAACAATTAGCCAGATGAGAAGTAAGAGATCTCCGGGGATTGACCAGATTACAGCAGAGATACTAAAGATAGATGTAGAAATAACGGTAAAAATATTAAAACCACTGATGGAAAAAATATGGAAAGAAGGAGTGATCATAAAATACCAAAGGATATCTCAAAAAATGTGAAAATTGGAGGGGTATCACCCTGCTCAGTATTGTTAACAAGATATTCTATAAGATTATACAGGAACGCTTAGTAGCAGTACCGGATGGTGAGCTGAGAAAGGAGCAGTGTGGATTTAGGGCAAACCGATCATGTATTGATCACATAATAACCTTACGAATTGTGGTAGAGCAGTCTGTGGAATATAATGCGCCGCAATACATAGTTTTTATTGATTACCAGCGAGCTTTCGATTCACTAAATAGAGAGTGCATATGGAACACCTTGTGATCTAAGGGAATACCACCCAATATAATAAGTTTAATAAAAGAAGGATATAACGAATACGAATGCAGAGTTGAACAAAATGGAACGCTGTTGACAGCCTTCCAAACAAAGTACGGTGTAAGACAGGGGTGTACCCTTTCCCCTCTGCTTTTTGTGCTGGTTTTAGATAAGGTGTTGAGAAAGGCCATGAGAGGACAGCAGGGAGGAATAAGATGGAACTTAACAGAAACACTGAATGACCTAGATTGTGCGGATGACATCTGCCTCATTGCTAATAACGGTAAACATATGCAAGAAATGTTAAACAGTCTAGTTGAAGAGTCAGCAAAAGTTGGGCTAAAAGTAAATATCAAGAAGACAAAGTGTATGTGTCTATATGTAGATCGACCGAAAAACCTATTAATAAATGGTAAAGAAATAGAAAGAGTTGATGAATTCGTCCACCTAGGGGGTGTATTGGCCGCGCTTGATGGAGTACTCAAGGACGTAAAAAGTAGAATAAATAAAGCAAGGGGGCCATATATAAATTTGAGTGCCGTATGGAACGCAAGCAATTTAAATACCAAAACTAAAATACAAGTGTTTAATGCAATGGTGAAGCCGGTTTTGTTATACGGGTTAGAATCATGGGCGGTTATGGGAGTGATAAAACAAAAGCTGCGGGTGTTCGTAAACAGATGCCTGAGGGGTATACTGAAAGTGTGGTGGCCAGAGACCATTAGTAATGATGAGCTGTGGATAAGGATAAATCAGGTGGACATAAATACAGAGATAAAAAAGAGGAAATATGGATGGTTGGGGCATATTTTACGAAGAAGTGGTGGTGAAATTAGTAAGAGGATATTAAAAATTAGAAGGGAAAAAAAGAGGGCATCCAAAAAATACATGAAGAAATGCAATAGAGGTGGAAACAAAAATGTCATTTCCAGGGTTGGCACAAATAAATATGGATAGGAAGAAGTGGAATAATTACATCAAAACCCTATGACCCATAAGGGTATAATGGAACTTATTATTATTATTAATATTATTAGCAGAACAGAATCTTAAGAGTGCAATTCTAAATTGTGCATAATAAAAGCTAGATAAAGAGAAATTAGCTTATATTAAAAACATTATCAAATTATTAATGTTTATTATATTTTGTATAGATAGCAGGTGGGCACTCTTTTACTATTCCAATAAGAGACAGATCCACTTCAGATAAGTGACCCTGCCTACAAGAGCCTTGGTCCTTCCTCAACTCCTAATATTGGGAGGGAACCAGGTCTCGCCTTTTAAATCATACCCCTAATCTATCTTACTCTACACCTTCTTATATCCTAGTTCGGCCCAGCAAAGCAACGGGAAACTACTTGGAAGATAATCATAATGCCAGAAAATCATAACAAGATGGCCGCTAGTCCAGGGCATCACTTAGATGATGAAGCGGTGCGAAGATTCTTCCCGTCAGTCGTGAAAATGGTTCGGGGTGTTATTAATCGAATTTTGCCATGTATGTCAAAAGTTATGATTGCTAATACGGTCGCCAACCTTTGAAAAAAAAAAAATAGGAGACGGCGAAACAAGAAGAATTATATTGTTATCTTAAAGTATTTCCAATTTTTTAAAGCGACGTTGGATACTGATCGTTATTAATATGACGCATTTTGTTGAGTAATTAAATTTGTTGTTAAAACCCGTACTTTATTAAGGTCTTTTGAAGCTTGCTTAAAGCTCTTCAATGTGTTTTTCATCAGCGCCCAATATACATTTGCACTGGGCACAACCACATAATTTGGTGGATTTACTGACTGGTATTTTCGCTACTCTAACATAAGTTTAGCCTAGGAATAAGAACTAACATCCAACACAAAAAATGTAGAAGTTCAGTCTTGTAAAAAATAAAATGTTTATGAAGACATTTTTAAATGTATCCGACATCACATCAGTTGCTATGAAACTGATTTTTGAGCCTATAGTATCGGACTCTGCCATAACAAATACTTTACACTCTGTCAAAAAAGTACCGTGAATTATTACTTAAAACATAATTTTGGTTTAATCACCAATATTTACTTTGTCGCCTTCACAGTAGACCTCATTTGATACCACACATATACGCCAACGTTTTTTCCAGTCTTCGAAACATTTTTTACAGGCGCTTTTCAGTATAGTCTTCAGCTCCTTATACGAATGTTTTGTGGACTCGATTGACTCAAAATGGGTACCACGGAGTGACAATTTTAGTTTCGGGAACAAAAAGAAGTCAGTCGGGGCTAAATCTGGTGAGTACGTTGGTTGAACGATGTTAGTCGTCGCGTTTTTGGCCTTAAATTCGGTCACAATTGTTACTTTATGCGATGGTGCATCATCATCATGCAAAATTCACGAATTGTTATTCCACAATTCTGATCGTTTTTGGGGGATTTTCTCACGAAAACGTTTCAATACGGTCAAATTATATTCTTTATTGGCCGTCTGTCCTTCCGCAACGAATTCATGATGGACCAAACCACAAATATCTGAGCATCACCTTGACTTTTGAGCGACTTTGACGTGATTTTTTAGGTTTTGGCTCGTTTTTTGTCCCCCATTCTTGTGCTTGTCGACTTATTTGCATGTTAAACTCATAGACCCATGTCTCATCACCAGTTATGATGCGTTTCATGAATATCGGATCAGATTTGACGCGATCTAGCATGTCTAAAGAGATCTGTTTATGGAATTGTTTTTGCAGAAAATTCAGCTCTTTTGGAACAAGTGATGATGCGTCTCATACACAAGTGTGGGTGCGTTCAATTTTTGAATATAATATGATGAACCTTTCTTACCATATCCCCAATAGGAAAATTCGAGTCATTTTAAAATTAACTAACCACTATTTCATCTTTTGAACACCAATCCAGGTGCTTTTCTATTGATAATCTTTTTATGAACCGCCTTAAAACATTTGACACCACTGACTTGGCAATCTTTCATTGCGTTGCAGTTTCACCTTGTGCTTGGGTAAATTAATTTTTAGATATCTTTTTGCTCAGGTATCTCTGCAGTTTTGTAACAAATGGCAAAGTTTTCATATGTTAAAAGTGGACAACAGAATAAAAGATATTTCATATCAAAAGGTGAAAACTTATAACAAAATTTACATGACATTTAAGTTTTATTTTAAAGCATTAACCATAAAAGAATAGTACTATATGTGTATGTCAGGTCAGCCAAGTAGTCAGGAGAAGTAACATTCTAGAAACAAAACGTTCTATGCTAGAGCAACATAGTATCACAGATAAATACAGTTATAGAGTGTGATTATAAGTAAATGCCATAAATATTAAGTAATTTTGATTTCCCGTATGTAAAATAAATAAGTAGTTAAGTAAAATTGCACGTGTTCTTCACCACACTCGAAAGCAAAATATATTATATACAGCAGAAGACTTTCCCCAATTTATCAATCAAATTTTCAACGGTAATGCAACTTCAGGTTCTCTATAGAACGTGACGTTTTGACAAGTGACTATACACACAAATAACAGTTTAATATTATTAAGCAACTTTCTCTTTCCCTATATAGTTCAAAACGATATGCTCCAAACATAGTTCTTACATGCTCTCTATCGTCAAACAAAATAGCTTAAACTTCATCACTATGCAGAACGCCAATACTCTCATAAACCACATACCAGAGTTATTAACATTTGCTGCTTAAAACACGAATAATTCTATGACGTTGTTGGCAGAAGAGAAAAGGACAATGAATTGGGACACTAAGCACATAATATCTGGATATGGTTTTCGATGAGTAAATAAAACGTCTTATTTGTAAAAATACACGTCATTTCTATGTTATAATTACGGTAAGACACTGGACTAACAGTATGCTTAAGGAAAAGAATGAAATTATAGCTTGGAGACGGCGATTTCTGCGTGAAATAAGGAAGTGTCAAAAATCAAAGTCATCGTAGAGACACATATAATGTATCGTTTGAAAGATTGTTGCATGCCTTTTTCAACAATGCCATTCGCATCTCAAAATCATGTACGATGGCCGAGAAATTAGCGAAAAACCTGTGGTCAGATTGAGTTTTTTGATTTTTTTACCATGTTGCATGTAGGTTACGGACACATGTAATACATCATTTAAAAGTTCTTATCAAATGCTTTAATATCTGCCTAGTCCCAGCCTCTTCGATACTAACGTCACGTGACTAGATGGAAAAGATGTGTCTCTCCCGTTCCAGGCAAGCTAGGGTTCCCATATTTGGCAGTTATATTGACCCCTACCCTAAGTTTTTATTCAGCTAGATGGCGCCCTCCTCACTCTTGCGGTCACAGGTATCAATCCCATACCATTGTCCTATACTTCTTAGATGAGACATGGATAGATGCTGGCCATACTGTTAAATATGTTTGGATGGATACACAAATTAAAATTGTAAGACAAGAGTCATTTCAGTTAAGAGCCGACTAGGCACATCTCCAGGTGGTGGATGGGAGAAGGGCCACAACCCAACTGAGAAACATCAATTCTCTGCAGGAAGTGGTTAGTAGCAATAATAACTGAACACTATATACAGTATTCAGGAATGTCGCTGCCATGGAGTTTCTTGAAAAACAATGTAAAAGTCAATTATTGTCTTTGACAGAAAAATAGTTTACAGTGAATTCCAAGTATCACTATTTCAAGAGCCACTAACAAAAATAGGTGCATTAATTTATATACTTACATAATTTTTAAATCAAACTTATATCAGTAGTTGTTTTTATTTTATTATAATTTATTGCATTTAAATTTCTTTCGTCATTAATTGTTGTGTTGAGTTAGTATTAAAAAAATGATTCCAATTTTTAATTGAAATAATTAAGGATTATTCGATTTTTATATTTACTTTTTCGACATTAAGACTCTCTTAAAAGACGAATCCAAACAATTAGAATTACTATCCAGAGGACTCCAAATTAAGCAATAAATGTCAGTTTGGCAGCTAATAAAAACAATCTATTATATGTTCAGCGAATACATATAGATAATAAATCTTCATGACACAATTGCTCCTGAAACGCAGAAAGATGTGCGCCGAAGCCAAGTTTACAATGTAGCATTTTAACAATATTTTTATGTTTACCTCTGTGTTTAAACAGATGAATCAAAATTTAAAAACACTTTTACAATACACACTATGATTAATAGTGACATACTAATGAAATCGTCACTTCTAAACATAAGTTACTTGCAGCACTAACACACGAGTGCCCCAAAATGGTCACTGCGTACCTGACTACTGAAATACCCGCATTTGCATGTATTTGCTGAACGCAAGTTTATTTCATCATTTGATAGATAATTGATTATGCAACTTGAACATATTTTTAATTTCTTACGTGGCACTATTTGAATTTAAATATTTTATTTAGTTAGAACAACGGTGATTATAAAATCTATTTAAATATGTAACTAAAAATATATGCTATGTATATATTTGTAGGTTAAAAATCAAAATTCGGTTGTAACAAACAAAATGTTACATCGTAAACCTGGCTTCAGGACACATCTTTCTGCGTTTTAGGGGCGGTTCAAGAGTGAGTCATAATGATTTACTGCTATATGTATTTGCTGAACGGATGTTAGTTACTTTTTTTTATCTAAACATTTTCGTTACATCTGTTTCTTAGATGTGATTTTTATTGCTATTTCAGCTGCTTGAATCTTATTGATTATATTTTTCTTCATCAAGATTGTGCCTACTATAGACTTGTTCTAGCCATACTGTTTAGCATCAGACATATTTTGCCTACTGTCCAACTTGGTCATTATCTTTTGCCGAGTTTCTACGGTAAGTAGTTCTCGACACCACTCTTTTTAAAACCCATTATATAATCAATTCTATTTATATAAATAGATCAGCACAAAAAATCACCAATAATCAAATCTTGTTCCAGAAATTGTTCATAAATGGCAGTAAAATACAATTCTACAAATGTACTATAGTATTTTGTTATCCGCACATACGTTTACTGTCCGAAATGTTTATTTACCGATTACCCTCTGTAACTACTAAAAACCAATGTAAACATTAACCTTCAAACGTGTTCCCTGGATAAAAAAAAATTATCACCTAAAGTGAATAGTAACAATAAACAATTCAATGTTCATTAAAAAAGTGTGTCTTACCACATGGTTGTATAATCTAATAGCCAAACACAGGTTGCACACTTTGCAATGGAAGTAATTGAGTGACCCTCCTACTCTACAAATGCCACATTCCTGGCAATGAAACTGGCCTTTGTCCTCGTTATCAAATAGTTTGCACGTAAGACAGGCATACCGAAACACACAGACAGTAATGTGTAAAACTCCACTTACACTAGTGATACTTACTCTTCCAAACTTTGTCTGGCAAACCTTGCAGCGTTTCCCTACAGGTTGAACGTGAGGACAAGTTGCGCACACGATCCTCGAAACCTTCTGACGGTCCATTTTGTGGTTTTCTCTCTCGTCATGGCACAATCTACACGTGTACACGTTATTGCAGCAGGGCGCCTGAACCGAAAACAAAGCGCAAAATTAACACAAAAAAGATTTTCAACGTTCTATGCTCACTATCAACTTGCAAAGGCGTTTGTAATGACTACAACCGCTCGCAAAACCAGGAGCCACTACCATAGCCATATCGAACTCGCAACAGTGAAGTGATACCGCAAGTAACTACTACGTGATTTGTTCTGGAAATAGATGGCTGTAAAATCCCCATTTCGTTAAGCCACGCAGCAATAATATACAGTCTGCTTCTAAATTAATAGAGAAATATACAGTTATTAAAAGAAAGTTGGCGCAATAATTGTGTAACTTGGTGCAATCAGATTGTATTATATACTTTTTTCTTAAAAAAGTACATTTAATTTACAAAATATATTCTATATTTAGTTGGGTTAATGGGGATCGTAAAATAATAGTGATTTGTATATAAAAAGTTGGTAATCTCTATTTTCAGGAAATTTAGTTTACCGATTACTTGTGGCTTATCTGTGTAGCATTTATATGCACCGGTTAGTAAGCAGGCTTGTTTATTCAAGCATTTCTCCACAATAGTTTACAAAAACAATTTTATATACATACATACATATATATATATATATATATATATATATATATATATATATATATATATATATATATTATATACATTTATATATTATATATATATATACATTTATATATATATATATATATATATATATAATACATTATATATATATATATATATATATATATATATATAAATTTATTTATAACTGTAGTGAGTCATCACTTGTCATTTTATTATCTGTGCGTTGCATATTTTCCTGTTCAAGAAGGTCACTGTATTGTATTAGTCATCGATAAGAGATGAAGGAATGCAATTGTTAATATTTAATTTTCTAAGATAAAGGTCCTATATTTTACTTAGCAAGATGTCTGCATTCTAACCAAATTGAGTCACAAGCACTTTCCAACTAAGTACAAATACTTAATTCCATTATTAAGTGGCGAAGCGAAGCGGAGTCACTTACTAACTTCATGTTGTCTGTCTGTCCGCCCGTCTGTCCGAGCAAAAACTCGAGAACGGCTGGGAATTTCCAAATTATGTTTTCACTAATCGACAGGTGACCAAAAAGGCTTGTTTACTAGTGTATATCGTTCCTAGCAAATATAATGAGCTCATCGGCAAATGCACACTCGCTTATCCAAGTTTCTATGGCCGCTAAGTAATTTTGATGATCTACTTTTTGTTTCTTTTATTACCTTGTCCATAATCAGATTGAATAATATTGGACTTAGTACTTCTCCTGGTCGTATACCTTCAATAAAAAGTCAAGTGATTGCATGTTATCTGTTATAAGATTTCTGTTATTTCTAATCCTATCCATTATTGCCCTAATTAATTTAGTTTCTATCTTCGTTTTTCTAAGTGACTCATCGACAACTGCTCTTAATGCTTTATCAAACGCTTTCTTTAAATCAAGGAATGCTTAGTATATTGATATATTTATGTTATTTTTGTGATCTATTTAATCGTAAAAATATGATCTTGTATGCTGCTCCTATCCTTTCTGAATCCACTTTGTGATTGTTCAAGTTGCGGTTCTAGTTTTTGCGTCAGTTTTATTTCCAAAACTCTTTCACATCTTTGATGGCCTACTGAGTAGGATAATTCTTCTATGATTTTTACAGAATATTTTATATCATTTTTTGAACAGTTCTTCAGTCTTGCGGTACTTTCCTTTCATCACTTGCCTTATTATAGATTTTTATAAATATCCGTTCTCATCCAAATTTTTAATTATTTCTCCTGTTATATTATCGTCGTATCCTGAAAGCTTTTCCTTTATGGGTCTTTTTGTATTAGTACCTTTAATATCTTCAATCTTAATATATTATTTTTGTTGCTTTTCTTCTTCTACATTGTAGTACGCATTACAATCTTCTCCATTAATCTGGCTATTTAATAGATCCTTGAAGTACGTTCTCCATCTACCGATGATCCACATTTGTTAATATTATTCTATTTTTGCCTCTAATTTGCTTTATTACTTGTTGTTTATTCTCGAATTTTAGAATTTTTAGTGTCTTGTAAAATAGTTTTTAGTTTGTGTGAAAATAGGATTCCATTGTCCTACCGAAATCTTTCCACATCACCTTTTTAGTTTCTAGCACTGTTTTCCTTTGTCTTTTACATCCTTTGTATGTTTTGTTATTTCTGTGGTTTAAATATTTTCCGTTTATCTTTTTTTATATCCACTTCCTTTTTTATGTATTTGTTCCACCTTGTCGTTCGTCTTTTGTTTCTAGTCCTATTGACTTTTGTTATGCCACATATTACTCTTCCTGCATTAGTTAAGATGTTTTTGAGTATTTTCCACATTTCTTCAATATAAAAATTCTTTATGTCTTCTGCTTTATCTATCATTTCTTCTACTCCATTTCTGCAATCTTGTGCTATTTCTCTATTTGATAATCTATTAGACTTTATCGCTTCCTTAATACTGCTATTTCGTTTTTCAAGTTTGGTATTTCTATTATCATTTCTCTGTAATCCAGTCTTCGCTTCATTTTAATAGATGGTAATTGTTATATATATTTGTACTTTTTTTATTTCGTATCTATAATTTCTGCTTATTTTAGTTCTACCTACAACCTCTCTTAGAATTATGTATTACCTTGTCGTTGAAGAATGAGTTCGTTACTAATAAGTTGTGTTGTACATAGAAGTCTATGATTTTCTGTTTATTATTATTTCTGATTTCTTCACCTTATAAACCAATTACATCACTTGCTCTGTTATCTTTTGATCCTACCTTACCATTTAGATCATTGACTACAAGGATTCTATTCTCAATCACTTTTGTCTTTCCATTCGATCTGTATACCATTAATTATGTTTGCTTCGTTCTTCTTTTGCTACTTATAATTCAATTTCCATTAACCTTTTAGATATACAATCCCATTTCCACGCATTTTGTTATACTTGTATGAACTAAACACCCAATTTCTCCTTTCACTCTTTCTACGTATCCAATTTCGTTTAACACCATTACATGCTCATCACCTAGTTGTATGACTTTCCTTTCTTTTAGTTTTGTTTTCGTGTTTGCTAGAACATTTAGATTCGCCTTTTCAAATTACTTTACTAGCTTCCTTCTTTTTCATTTAAGTTTTAAATATTCCATGTCGCAATATTCAATCTTCGTATATCTATTATTTGCAAAGTAATTGCCGTAAAACCCTGCCTTATCGTTGCCATTTTTAGTTAGTTTTTTAAAACGCTGGTTTTTTCTTTCTGTATTTTATTACTCGTTTTAGTTAGTCTTACTGTTTCTTTGTTTAATTTTCCATTTTTGTTTGTCTGTTATTATTTTATGATACTCAACCCTAATGTTTGTCCCTTTTTTCCTTTCCTCGTGATTTATTTTTCCCCGTGTTTTTCTTTCTTCTTTCATCATATCGTCACCGACGTATATATTTTTAATTTACTTTTATTTTCATAACTTTCCTCTTTTCAATTGTATTTTCAAATTCTATGAGGTAGGTTTTCTTGTTTAGTTTCTTTGTCGCCTTCTGTCCTACTTAATTTTTTTTATTTCTACCTTCAACATCATTTGCTTTTTTTTCCTAGCATTAACCCTCATATTACGATGTTATTTTTTCCTTGTTTCCCTTTCGTTTGCTTCTAATTTCTTGTTGATTACCTAATTACCTAATGTTTAGAACTTCCTTCATTTTTAGTATTTTATTTAACTTATCTACATTGGCTTTTGTTTTTAATTTCTAGGTGGAAAGCAATGTAGTAAAAAAGCGAATTACGGCAAACGCCGAAATGTTATCAGAAAGGAGCTGATTTATGTTAGCAGTTAGCCTGGTTGTATCAGCAGGTTACACAGTGGCGTCAACAAGGGTCCTCCACTACCACCTCTATCAAACGCGTACGAGTATAAAAGCGAAAGTATACGGAAGGGTAACTTGATTTTAGATTTTCTTCCGTTAATGAACAACACGATGCATCAAAACACAAGTCGTGAAAGCCTTCGTATTTAGCAGGAAAGATTCCTTAAAATAATAATTCACAAAGCTACATTTTAAATTGGACTCGCCAGACTAAAACTTTGCTCTGGAGAAGGCAGTTTAATCTAGCGAATCTAGTTTCTTGAGAATATATTGAGGAGTTTTGAGATGGAGCTAGTATTATGTTTAAATATGATAATCGTGCAATAAAAGTGTTCTAAAATATTTTTGTGGAGTATTAATGTTTCTAATTTAACCTTAAGGCCGCGTTATAGGAAAGCATTATGGAAAACTTCGCTAAAAGAATAGTCGTATGTCACCGGAGTAGTGGACGACATTTGTCCAAAATCATATTTCACAAATAACACCCAAGTCGGATAGCAATAAAATTCGGATTATTCCAATATTTTGTGTTTTATACAGAAAAAATATGTTGAAGTCTAATTTGAACAATTTTATTGTGTTTGTCGTGATGTTCATGGAGAGCATTGGAAGTGTAGCGTCCTTTGTAGCAGAAATTTTACAATTCAACTGGATTTTCTAACGCGACCGTACCAGCATAGGTGTTTCACTTTGACGTAGTCAGGTATGTATTTCTTCACTAATAATCTTCCTTGTACTTTTCATAAATAATTCTTGTCAGTCTTGTTACTGATACATCTTCTCCAGTATTCTCCATAACAGTAATTCTACTCGGGTCTTGTTTTATAATCTAGCCGTTTGGGTCATATATTATAATGCTTCTAATTATGGTGTTACATATCAATTTTTTTGTATACTTTGTAATATGCGTATCCCATAAAATTCCATTTAACTGTTTTATGAATGATCTCGTTTGACCTAGTTTGTTCTTTACATCTTCTGTGGTTGTCCCTTTATTTGATATTGTGAAACCTAGGTATTATAGTTCTTTTCTTTTCTTATTTGATCATTTTCTGTAACTTCTAAATTGTGACTTTTTCCATTTCTGTCACCAAGTGTTCTATTTTATTAAAATTAATTTCTAATCCACTCTTTGAATAGTCCTCAGTATGTTTATGAAGTTTGAAGCTAAGTTCATCTTCATCTTGAGCAACTACAAACTCAAGGTGTAGAAGTGTGTATTTCTAATTGGTACTCCCATGCTTTTTCCGTTACATTGAGTCAGTCGGATGGCTATTTTAACAGTTTTTTTCAATCAACTGTAGTACTGTGTATCTATGAACCATGAAAATATTATTCAAAAACAGATAATGGTTTTATTTTGTAGAGCTAATCAGTGTGCTACAGTATTTAGGAGAATACTACTGTATATAATCTTATGAAATACTACCGTTTGCTTTATATCATTTTGTTTCATATTTGATAAAGTACTTTTACCACAATTTTGATTATTGGATTATAAAGGCATTATTAAATAGCTTATTTGTGGTTAGTTTAAATTATTTTTGTTTTTTGCGTTAATGATAATTATTTATTCGGAATTTGTAAATTTTGCTTACTTTTTTGCCAAATTAACTCAATTTAATCATAACCACCGTCCTCAAATGGTTATTGTTATAGTGAATACGATTCGCATATGGTATTTTCTGTTGCATTTGAGAAAATCCTGTAACTTTTAAAAGGCTGATTTGATTTTTAAGATAACAATTTGAATTTTATGGAGTGCATTTGCTCTAACATTTCTCTAGGTTCCCAATTCCTTTACTGAAGTGAGTTCTTTCGAGGGTCTCTAAATATTCGCTTACGCTTTGTACGATCTCGTCTTTTGAATCAAAATTTTTGTCTAGCCAAAAAATTTTCCGAAACAGATGGTAATCCGAGGGACTTCGTTCAGTCAAACAGGGTAGATGCAGGATAATTTCAAACCTTAGTTTAGTAATTTTTTGTTTAGCGTCTAAACATTCTTCCGTAATCTCTGCCTTCAAAATCGCCGCGTAGTATTCTTTAGTAATGGTTCTCTCATTATGAGAAGAATTTTTTTACACCTTAAAATACCAAGACTATCACCTTTGGATCACATTATTAAGTGGCGAAGCGAAGCGAAGTCACTTACTAACTTCATGTCCGTCCGTCCGCCCGTCCGAGCAAAAACTCGAGAACGGCTGGGAATTTCCAAATTATGTTTTCACCAATCGACAGGTGACCAAAAAGGCTTGTCTGCTAGGGATTTTGAAACTGATTGGTCAATGGTCAGCGTTAATGACCTTTACGATTTCAAATTTTCAAAATAGCAACATAGGACATGTAGCATATCATTCAACTCGTCTTTGAACACTGATTAATTTAAACATAAAACTTTGAAATACTACGTGACCTTTAACCCGGAAACGCGATTTCAAAAATTTGGGAGACTGCTTCGCTACTTCGCTGTGCGTTGCAAACTTTGCAGGTTTACTCAAAGTCAATTCATGTAGTGCAGTCCATTGTTGTTTCGCTTTCGGTGTATAGTGATGGTTCCAACTTTGGTTCCTGCTAAACGCCGCTTTTTTTGTAATTTACTACGCAAAATAAAGTGAAGTCGCTCAGTTGAAATACCTGTGTCTATTGGTCAAAACCCCATCATAAGCTTTGCGTGTGAGAGCTATTTTTGGACTTTCATGACGTGGTACACCTTATACACTTGTTTTGTCGTTATGAAATCGTTTATCTAAATTCAAACGATTTTATAGGAAAGATATGAATCATTCAATATAGATAAAATCCCTTTACAGATTTTTCGTATTCGCTTTCATAAAAAATTTAATTACACCACGAATATTAATTTTATCGATTTTGTACTGTTTAAGCAACTGTTGAGCAACAAATTACTGTCAAAATAATTTATAACCATAAAACATTTATCAATTCCGCTATATCAGTCCCAAATCTAGGGCCTTACCATGAAGTAAGGAAAAAACAGAACGAGGAGTAACACCTCGTGAAAAAACCGGCTTGATCTGGTGCCGCCTGATAACACTTTATAAAGGCCTTTTTTCCAGAGCAACAACGGCGATGAAAGCTGAGGAGAGAAATTCTATCTTGGCAAATTTTGTGAAACTGACATAAAAATGGTATCTAATACAGAGCGGGCAGCTTCAACAGGGCGGATTCCATATTGGAAGGCTGCATATAAATTCTATTTGATGATTATGGCATCAAGCCTTAGAATCTACACGTCCGTTGGAGAAAGTCATAGTATACAAGAGGAGGGGGGAAAGTTCTGCAAAGACTAACCAGAACCCAAACTTATTCCTCAACCGAAAGAGCAACATAAAAACATAAGGAAAATTAAGGTAGATAACAGAAAAATAACATATGAAACGTGAAATATACAGTACAAAGTTAAACAAAGTTAAAGAAAATGTTAAAATAAATTTTAGAACAGCAACTTTGAGCTACTTATAGTTAATAAAAATAAAATAGAAAGGAACCGGAACAGGAATAATAGATAGAATGCTTTATTGCTGGAATGGTACCCAAAAAAAAAGAGTAAAACTGGATTTTAAAGTCTTAGTAATAAAGAAATGCATAAGAACAATACAAAATTGGAAACTAATTAATTAGAGGATTCTTAGGATAGTGGTATATGGTATAAAGGCAGTTCTTCTCCTGAAAAAGAACGGTTTATAAAAACCCTACAGGAAATAGTAGGAAAAAGCAAAGAAACATCAAGAATTAATTATTGCTGGAGACTTAAACAAAATAGTGGGTAGAAAATCTAATGGCCGAACGGTTGAATGTTTTAGTGGAGCGGTCTTAAATAGAAATAGGGAAACTTTAATAAAAATGTGCAAAGTGAACAACCTTCGCGTCACTAATTGATTTGACAAACACAAAAGCTTATATATTATGACAAATTTAAGAGCGCCCCTTGTAACGGGTAGCCGCTAGATGCTGCGCATTAATAATGCACATAATGCCTTACAAAAATGCAGCGAGACGAAAATTCCAAATGTTTCTGGATTGGCGTTTCCAGGTGTTTTCCAGTCCCTTCTGGTAACCCCAAATAGGCATAAATATCATGCAGCAATGCGGCCTCGGGGAACTGAAGTGGCGAAAGCGAAGTGAATCCAAGCACCGAAAGTTGTGTGCGCGAAATATAAATAGTAATACAGATAAGTACAATATAATTTTACTTATTAATTGTATGTATTGTGTACATAGATAATGTTAAGTAATTTTGATCGCCTGAGAATAAGATCAGGAAAAGAAACATAAGAAAAATTTAAATTATATCAAATCGAAGATCGACTAGAAACTAAACAAATTTTAATTTAAAAACTTGGAAGAAGAGTATGTACACAAAAATAGCATAAAAGAAACGAGGATGGAAATATTATTGAATACATAAAAAAAATGAGGAAAACCTGGATAATGCAAATAAGAATATTGAAAGTGCGTATCATAAAGAACAACTATACAAAAAAAAGGTTCAATACAAACAAACACGGGGATTTTGAGAATTATAGGTAGAAAACAGAGAAGTTAAGAGACTAGTTGCTAGAGAAAAGAACCAAAAGCGGGAATTAATATGCCAAAATATAGTACAAAATTAGGGGGAGCTATGACCACAGCAGCTAGGTAAATAATCAAATTTACGGACTGCTTATGTATGGCAGCGAGTGCGAAAGTATTCAGAGGATTCACTACACCTTCAAAAACATTCTGTCGATATGCAGCGGCCGAAGTTTTAATTCCCTATTTACAAAAATTAATATCGGTTACTCCATCATAACACACTCTCTGCCAAACTATTACAGCTGGTAGATGTTGATCTCTGAACACGCCACACTTAGCGTATATCCTGTTATTTTCATCCGTACACAAAATGTTTCTGTGGCCATCATGCGTGTACTAAGTCAACATCTTTATTTTTCTCTCCTACCTTTCTTTAAAGCATCTGCAGCAAATGTCCCGTACGCAAGCAACTAGTTCTAGCTCCTACTTAATAATACGAAACATTAAAGTTTTGGAAATTTACATCTTCCAAGACATGATGTTCTGCTTACAAAGAGGATTTCGTTTAATTCAAGCAGTTACGGCTTTAACTTCCTGAACAGTCCAAACCGAAGGCCGTCTTCCAGGTCTTGATGATTCTCGACACCTCCAGTCTCATTCAACAATTTTGTAGCACCATACACAAACATACGTCTAATGGTGAGGGGTTGCAGGTTTTTAAAGGTTGCACTTTTTTTATTTAATATTATTTTTAGTCGTGTAATGTTATTACAGCAATAGGGCACTCCACTCCACTCCATTGGCAAATAATCAAACTTGACTAGAAACACAATCTGTCTATACATTTGAACAGAAAGTAAACAAAGAAATGTGGCGTGGTCCTCGGCCCTTGATTCACACGAAGAGGTTGAAAACCGCCTTCGCTCCTTGCCGAATGACCGGGCGGCCGCGGCTGTCGGGCCGCTGCATTATCAAATACAAAGAGCGCGTCTATCACGGCCATTTGGTTTGCTTCCGCTGAGCGGAGCTTTAATTGTAAGTTAAATTGTTCCACGTTTCCGATCCAAGGAAAAAACCGATCCAGTTACAAATTTATACGTTCCCACCTTGTGAAACCTAGGACGCCAAAATTGCCTTTTGGCGGGTAACCCGTAATGTACTTACATTACAGCTTTAAAACTTGACAATTACTGTGATTTTGTAACAGTATTTATGGAACACTAGGTATTTAAGTTTATTATCTTATGGGTACTACTATAAACTTCTTACAAAAATGAAAATTATAATGAAAACATTTACACTTATATTTTACTTATAATTCTGGAAATTTATGGGAATAAGAAAGCTGAGCTTCATAGTTGTTTTTTTTAAAATATGTAACGCTCAATGCGAAACACCATCCATAGGTAGGTAATAGGTAACTACACTGCTTACAAAATGATTCTGTAAAATAGCGTATGCCCCAAGTACAACTGTTTATATAAATTACACAAGTGAGTAAAGGAATGTGACTAGGTGATAAGATCCACAGGATGTGGTCTGTTCCACTGCTCCAAGAAACTGTTTCTAATAATAGCATCTGAACAAAAATAATCTCACAACTAAGGTAAGAGTTATATTTATATATGATATAAGAAAAGTTTGGAATTGAATACCACCGAATATTTTAATGGATCAAGAACGTCGGGTTATGGCATGACCGTACAATCATATTGTAAATAACAAAAGAAATATATAGTCTTGTAAAAAGACTCCTTGTATGGGTGTGGAACCAAAGGCATGCTACCGATTTTTTAGATATTTTTTTGGAGGTTGTTTAATGTTTACTGGGACTAAATAGTTAGTAGATGTAAATGTAGGGTTATCAAAAATGTATCAAGTTTTAAACATAAAATAATAAAGGAACGGATATTGTTTAAGTTTAAATCTTAAAATTATAAATGTTTAATGTATGTTCTTCTTGTCACACGGCATATGTCTATGCGACAGTCCAATTTGTCTAAAACAGGTGGTATTTTCCCATTAATGGATCTAAATGCAGAGGTGCTTATCAAATACTGTAGGTAAACAGAATCTTTAGCGTGTCTTCCAAAAAAGGAAACCACAAGGCGTTAGATTGGAAGACCTCAGCTGTGAAGAGAGTTCGGGTGTGTTTCAAACGTAACCCACAAATGTCAAAAATCTTGGTGTTCTGCAGCTGTTTGAAAACTTTTGAGACTGCGACTGAGATTGATATCATACCGCCTGCACCTCTTGCAACATTTGCAGCTACGTCAAGGGATCCGAATTTGTACTTTCATGCAGGAAGCACAAGTCTTCCGATCTAACGTCTCGTGATTTCTTTTTTAGGCGGTTGTAAAGACTAATGAATTTTTATTAATGTAATAACCCTATATAGAGACAACCATTATGGTGCATTTTAATAATATCTATAGCAGCAAGTCACATTCCAGACCCACTTACAATCGAATAAATGTTTATTGAGATATAGCCTGTTACATAAATTGGTTGGTATATAAGACACAATTATTAAACTAATATGACTATATTATTATCAAAAACACGTACAGTTTAAACAGTTCATAAAACAAGAAGTTAATCTTATTCAATAATCGAGACATGTGTAAACTATAGCTAAATTTAATCTGAATATTAAAACCTAATCTCAAACGTACCAAATTTGAGTACAGTTTAATGTTATGCATTTGGTAGAACATCAAAAGCCCACCACATTGAACTCATTTCGGATGGTTGTGACATAACTACAGAATTGCTTAACTGACTGAAGGATGTTGTGACAACCAACCAATCGTGAACGAACGCTTCGACAGCAACATCATTGTCAAATCTGTCATACAAGTACTTCTTTTATTTGGTAAATTGTATGGGGTCAGACGTTGTGAAGCAGGATAATGACTCGGATTTTCTGAGCACTGCCATAGCTTATTCCGACCTTAGAAACAATTTTTTCAACTAAAGGTCATCTTCTAGAAAGCGCCAAACAATGCAAATAGCCTTCTTAGTCACGTGTGCCTTCTTAGTGACGTCGATGACCCAAACATTGTTTATGTCACGCGTACACTTGAGTGTTACCAATATAGGAGGACATCTGTTGCTCTGACATTGTGATACTGACTAAAGGTGCGATATTATAAGGTAAGAGAAATCTACTTCGGGTATCCCTAACTACAACGTTCAAAAGCTGCGCCCTTCTCAATTCATCTTACGGTGGATATTTAATTCACCCATATATACAGAAAACGAGTTGTGCCACCATAAGATTCTCTTGTGTAGCCCAAAATCTGAAAACTCGACGCAATCAAATTATTTTAGACCATAATGGAATTTACGTAATCTTTCAAAAAAGTCATATAATACACTTGACTTTGCTATAACTTTTACGCACCTTTTTGGGCGTGACAAATCAAGAGACTTTCATTGGAACAACTAGGTCTTTGCTTTCGGATCGCAGCCGTAGACCCACGTTTTATCTTCAGTTGTGACCGTTTTGTAGAAATCCGATTTATTTGTGATGGTTTGAAGCAAATAACTAGCAAGTTAGCACAATATTCCTTTTGCTCTTGTAACAGTAGCCGCAGAACCAATTTTCCACACATTTCATGCCAAGATCTTTTATCGAAATTGCACATACTTCAGTTTTTGAAAGTTCCCAACTTATTTTTCACCCGTTAATTCTTGTTAATTGCAATCAATACGCGTTCAACATTTTCCACTGCTGAGAACAGAATTGTTTGTCCTTGTCTTTATTTGTGATACATTCATTACACTGTTTTCGAAAATCTTCTAAATTGCTTTAACAGTTTCTGTAGACGAATATTCCAGTTCGCACAAAATTTGATTCGACAATCACACGCTACATGCACTCAATCGACGGCGCCTAACTTCCAACTGACCCGACCAATAAAATTGTTCTCATTCACGCATATGCAATGCAGTCCACTTTCATCGAATGCCGGGTGACACTGCTGTCATACAAAATGTTTTTATCATATTAACATTGGCTCGATAAATTTGACACCGATCTCATAGTTTGAAAACTGATGTTTCTTTTTGTTTGCTCTTTTTATCAATAAACCTACATATAAAGAAATTTACGGACAGATTTGGTATAAAGGAATGTAAAGTTTGTAGTAAACACTGGCTAATAATTTGTTTAATGAAAATTCCATGATATTTTGCTGGGCATAACCACGTCCTTTTTTATTTCATTATAACGTGCCCTGTTTAATTCACTTTTTAATGTTTCCTACTTAGAGAAAATTTAAACGTGTATACGATTAAAGCTTAATACTACATACTTTTGATGTTAGACAGTCAATTTGATACTAAAGGTTGTTCAAAAAGTTTGTGCTAAAGATCAAAATGACAATTTATGCATCAATTTATTCTTTTATACTTTTCAAAATAAAAACCATCATTTTTCACAAGCTTTTGCCACCGATCCGCAAGTTATGGTAGCTGATCGAAGTACCATTTTAGCTTCTTCAAACCAAAGAATTTTTGACACGTTTCTTCATCCTCACCAAAAGGGACCGTACTCGCCTAGATGAAGAACTTCAACGCTATCCAACTCCTCTAACTTTTTAGTCTTCTTGGCGTAAACACTGTTTAGCTTCTGGCAATTAAAGTTCGGCATTGATGGCGAGACCGTTCCGTACAAGTTCAAATTGCCAAATTTCTTCAAAATTACACCACACTTAAATTACAGCCTTCTCCTTGAAACTTGTGGTTTTGAGGGAAGTCATATTAGATAAAATAAGGCTTAACCTTCGGAATAATTCCGCGATCCATATTTTTTGATGAAACTTTTTGAATTTGCTTCAAAATACTGTCAATAAAAAATTTTTCCTCTTGAAAAAGGGTGCTATTTGTTCATTTGTTTACTAACAACAAATAAGCGCCAAATTAGTTGCAAAATTGAATATCTCGAATATAAATCCACGAAAAACTACAAAAATGGATCCCTAGGTGTTTTTAAATATGCTGATTACGAATCTGATATCAACTTTTAGAAATTCAAAATGGCGGAATCAAAAAAGCCGATGAAAATGTATAATATTGCAAAATTAACCGAAGAAATAGATGTTTTGGTGTTTTTAAAGATGTGTATACATAAAATCGATTTAAAGATTTAAAATAATGTATTTACATTTAAAACTTAAAAAATTACTTTCCTACGTTTTTTAAGCATGGAAGTTACAAATTTCACGTTAGATTTAAAACATTAGAGGTGGCTTGTCTAACATAAAGTATCATGTACTAAAATTGTTTTCTAGTATTTTTAGGGCAAAAAATTTACATTGTAATATCTTCGAAATATTTGTTTGAAAAGTATAAACTTGTTGGGAATATATTGCTTTTAATAAATTTACAGTATGTTTTTATAAAATAATGTTTATGAAATTTACGGAACGTCCTCTGCTTCTGACACATATTCTGTTATTTCTGCCAATTCTGCTAGGTTTTTTTTAAATATCTGCGATTTCAGTTACATTTTTCAAAATTTCAGATGTATATTCAGCCAAAGTATCTACTTGAGGAGTGTTTGAGCAGTCTGTTCCACTGCAATTTAAGCAGATAGTGCTGAAGCGCAAGCCAGTTTTCCTGCAACCACAATTATTTTTACAGCCACTTTTGCAGCTGCTACTTTGTAACAGCTTTTCAGGAGCTGGAGGCTCAGTCATATATACAGGGTAAAATAAGTTTTTTCATCCATCCCCATTCATGCGGTAATAATTTTTCGTTCAACAATTGCTGAACTTATAAGTAAAAATTTTGTTTGTTGGAGGTAAGAATGCAAGTCATTTTTCTTCGTTTAGAATCTCCTCTAACAATACACTTTTACCGAAACTTATTTAAATCTTTTTCCGTTTTAGAAGCACGGTACAAAGCCAATGTACACTCAACTCCAGCTTTAAAAAATTTATTTATGGAACTATTATTATTATAAAATATTTGTGCCATTGCTTGTAATTCAACGTTATTTTTAAATTTTTTTGCAAATGTACTTTTTCCATGATTGAAGAAAACTGACGTTGTATCACATCCACTAAATGCGTGTAGAAAAAATATTATTTAACCAACTATTGCTCAAAAAACTGTAAATGCAAAACGGAACGTGATATTACACAGCCACGTCTCAAAAGACTAACGTACCTTTTGAAGCCGAAACATTAGGTTTTCTCACCATAGACCAAAGAAACTGAATAGATGGCTTTCTCCCTTCTCAGAATATACATCAAAAGTTACTGTACATCCTACATCAGGTCAGCTTGCATTAAAATGCCCTGCGCTTGTTATAGTCGTACCGAAAACATGTATATTTTAACTATTTCCCTTTTTTCTAGTTTACCAATTTTTTACATCGAAAACAAATTATAGCAAGGCTTATTCTTTAAATATTAGATGTCAGCTACCACCTCCATGTGATCAAAATGTTAAAAAACTTATTTTTTTAGTTAAAGCAATTTATTTATACTGCAAATTTAAATGAAAAAATTCTTTTTCTGTTTTTCTTAAAAAAAAGTAAAATCATTGTAACTATCGTAAAACAAATTTTTTTCACTTAAAGTGCACATAAGCTTCAAATTGACCATTTATAAAATGCCGATATCATTTTCCACGACTTTATTATTTATGGTCAAAGTGGAAAAATGCATTTTTCGTAAATCGACCAACTTTGAGGGTCTGATTTTCGTAAAATAAATTTTTCTAATTTTTTTGCCAAAGTATTTTAGTAATCCCTTTAAATATACCGACACACTGTTTGTTTATTTTTTTTGCCTATTTTATTCGGGAGTCATTGAATTTCATGAAATAATCAAAAATTCGTGCAACATTCGACTTTAAGTTGATGTACCAAATATTTAAAATACATAAAATAATATTTAAGCACAAGCAGTACTTTTAAAAAATGATCCTTTTTAATATTCAATTGGTTTCATGTCATTTGCTTTTTTCATTTACAAGTTGCAGCTACTTTTGTCGGCTCACTTCCAGCGTAGCAGAGCGGCTGATGCAGCACGAATTGGAACGTTAGTTAAAAAATTCCTTGTCGCTCAATTTCTATTGAAAAAACAAATATTATTTTCTGTTCTTTCCAATGGCGCTATTAATGTTTTGATAAAAACTGAATTTAAAAAGTTATTTGCAAAAAACTGCATTTTTGCATGTAAATTGTTAAATAAAAAATTTCTCACCCACTTTCTGGGGAGACATTTTGATATGTTATTCTACACACTTTATTGAATACGTTCCAAAAGGAATCATCAATCGGAGAATTTTTCCGAAGTGAAAATCTAATATGACTCCCCTATTTGACGAGGAACTGTTGACAGATTTTGACCTCGCCTAATTCATTGCTTTTGTTTATTGTGATTAACTAGATAGACTTGCTCTTCATCCGACGTCACAATTCGCTCCCAGAAACAATCGTTTAGTGGGTGGTTGAGCAATCGACTCCCTTGTAGACCTATGCGTCTTGTGAACAAAGTTATGTTGATGTCAGTGGTTGAGCACGAGACAAAATTTCAAAAACCGATGCCAGATCACGACTGCTTGGTAAAGATTTATCTTCCAACTCTATTAACAAATCTTAGTTGTTTAAATTTGATAGCCGACCAAAACGAGGCTTGTCTTCAAGATTAAAATCTCCTTTGTTGGGGATGCTTGAACCGTTTTTCTATTATTCATTGAGCAGCTATTTCTCCGCCTTTAATTTTACAAATTTTAGCAACGTTTTTTCAACAATGTAACAAAATTCAAAGTTTACTATTTGTAATCTCGTGGCTATCGGTCATCCTGAAAGATAATTGAAATGTGTTAACTACAATTTTCACTACGAAATAACATCTAAAAGTAAAAAAAAATCTTTTTGTTCTGGAGCAGGAAATTTTTATCCAATTTTAAAATAGTTAAAAACAATACTTAGTTTACTTATGTAATTTTTGTTAAATTGGTACATAGTATTTCTTGTTACTTTCTCGTTATGGTAGTTTAACGTAGTTTTAGTAGGTAACTTAATATGATATTGTTAATAAAAAAATTTGAATTCACACTCGGTTATAGATCTCTGAATTTATTATTGATAGTTGTGCAAGTATACATCATATAAGTAAAGATAAAGTTCGTTGATAGCATTAAGTACGCATAAAAGCAATTTGCACAAATAAAAAATGCGATAAAACAAAAATCCCTAATTACAACATAATAATGACTGAAAATTGTTTGTTTAGATAAGTTCATACAGATTAGATTAAGTTAGAATTATGATTCAAGGTTTTGCTCTTTGTAGAGTTGCAGTTTCTATCTTCTGCATGAATGCGCTCAAAACCTGCGACGTTTCTTTGTTCACGTGTACTATATATTTCTTAGGCAAAATTTATCCATACATTTGAACGGAAAATAAACAAGTACGGCTGATATGAAATTTGGCGTGCCGCGCTCTGAGCGCTTAATTTACACAAGGAGGACCGTGCGTTCTTTCGCGCTTTCGCTCCTTGCCGACTGACCGGGTGGCCGCGACTATCGGACCGCTGCATTGCTGAACACAAAAAGTGCGCCTGCCACGGCCATTTGGTTTGTTACTGCCGTGCCGTCTTTCGATTGTAAGTTAAATTGTTTCGCGTCCCCGACCCAGGAAAAAGCCGATTCATTTAAAAATTTATAAGTTCCCACCTTGCAAAAATTTGAGGGAAGGCGGGTGGAAAATTATCAGTCTAAAACGCCAAAAATACTTGTTTGGTGGGCAACCCCTTGTATTGGGGACGCGGTGGCTCAGATGGTTCAACCAGTCCTCTAGTCGGCGCGCGCGAGTTCGAGTCTCGCTCAACCCATGGGTTACAATAAGTCATTGAGGCTGCAGTGCCCGTAAGTGCGCTAAAAAACCCTTGTATTATTCAATTGCAAACCCTATTGTGGCCCCCTTAATTAATGGACCTTTTTATAAAGTTTAGAAAAGTTGAATTTTATATTTCTTTTTCCTCCTATTGTTATAATTCTATTAGTAGATGTATTCTCTTAGCCACCAAAAGAAGATCACTTACTGAAGCTGCTTCACATTTCATTCTTTTGTTGTCGACTGTGGTTCCACAATATGCTGCAATAAGTGGGTGATTTTAAAAAGGAAGATACAAATCTGTGTTCTTTATCGATAGACCTATTTATATGGGCAGTCTGAAAAGTTTTAAACTTTAACATAAAAATGGCCCTACTCGTCAAAACCAATCTGCTACTACAATCGTACATGCCTTGAAAGATGCCTGTAAAAGTTTCAGCCTTTTTGGACACTTAGTTGTTGTTAGACAATCGTTTGTATCAGTCGATGTCAGTACTTTTGCAAAAATAAAAAAATCGAATACCGTGCCGTAATTAAGTACTTGCATTTGAAAGGCAATATGCCTCAGCAAATTAAAGCCGAATTAGACGCCGTTTACGGGGACTCATCATCAGGCCGAACATCTACAGAAAATGGAGCCTTCTTTGGACGCCCAGTTGGTTACCACAATTGATATGTTGAAAAGTTTGTTGGTTCGTTATCAAAAAGCGGTGAATAAAAGTATGCGAAACTCCTGGCATGGTAAACATCTCAGTTCAAGTAGTATATAATATACTCTGTTGTGTACAAGATGTGTGTCGCGACTCTTAATTATCGATCAAAAACGTACGCGAAAATTATCAACAAACTGTTTGGAAATGTTAAGCATAATTCGAAAAACTTCTTGTAACGATTCATTGCAGTAGATGAAATATGGAACTACCATTGCGTAGCACAAACAAAGAAGCAATTAAAATGGTTGACAACGACAGGTAAAAGAGCGCTGAAAAGCAAAGACAGTTTTATCCGCTGGGATGATGATAGTCACAGTTTTTTGGAATTTTTAAAAGGTCATCTTGATCAGCTGCTTAAAGAAGAAAGATTTAAAAGAAGAATTGAGTTCAAAACAGCAAAGACTGCTCCACAAAAGTTTTCTTTTACCAAAGCCATCATGTATGTCTACCGTTATACTAGCAAAATTAAACGAATTAGAATGCTAGGTACTTTAAGATCTGAGTAATTGCTTTTTGTTTACAAGCTCGAAATGCTACCACCAATGGGCATTATCCAGTCTTTGAGAAAAAGTAATTTTCTGGCGCTTAAAATAAAATACAAATTTGTTGGACTATGCATGTAATATTCAATAAAGACTATGTTAAAGAATAAAATTAATTTCTCTATAAATTTTGTTTGTTTTTTTACCGTAACTATAAAATCATTCTTGTAAAGTACTATATGTCACAGTACTTTATAGAATTCTATGCCATCGTTAAGTTTTTTTAGAGTATTTTGATATTGGTGTCTGTAAAATTTACTTTTACTAGCACTACATATACAGAGTGTTATGTTGAATTACTATTGGTGTTAATAAAATCTAAGAAAGAACCCGCAAGGTTGACTTTAATTACCAAGGTCAAAATTTTGATGTGTAAATATATAGAACACAATTGTAACGTTCTTCTATAGGACAAACATTAAGTATTGACAGTAACCACTAAGCATGCGCAAAAATATCCGATCTACTTTTAATTTTCTGACCAAATATGTAAAGTGCTGCATGATTTCCAAGCCAGCAAAATTAGGTTCAGTAGTGTCATGATATAATAACACACCGTGTACATTGAACAAAGATAACCTCTTTTCTTCCAGTGCAAGTTAAGTTGGTCTAATTTTTGACAATGGATACTGTGGGTAATTGATTAGTGTTTAAGGTTTAAAAATAAATTATAGCTTTCATACTCTACCACATACTTAACAAAACTTTGTGAGAGTGAAAATCTTGGTTTGGTATAGGTTGAGGTGTCATTTCCGCACTCACCCATTGACCACTCTGTTTAATAACGAATTTTTCATTCCAAATTATCAACCCATGAAAAAATGGTTTTCTATTCTAACGAGTAAGGTAAAATAGACCATATGAACATGTATTGCTGTCGATCCATGTCGTTTAATTGGTGCGGATTTTGCTTACCAAATTTAGACCGTTACTTTAGGATTTTTAGTACGTTTTTATCGAATTCATTTAGTCCTCCAATTCATACTTCGCCTTGAAGGCTGCAATTTCCAAATCGGCAACCTTGACGTTCACTTATTGTCTTTTCCCTATACAGTATTTCAATATTTTTATTTAAAAATGAACACAGCAACTCATAACATATATGCTGTTTACCACAAACCGCACTGACCATAACCATGAAATGAATCTGCGTCAACTGTACTTTGCGTTGTTGTAAGATGCTTAGACTGCCTTTGACGTCATCGCGTAGTGCCGAATAGCAATCGAAAAAAACGACATTATTTTTGGAATGATTCAACATTTCATCTTATCGTTACAATATTCTAAATTGTTTGTCTATGTTGTAATCTATCTGTTCTATGTACCCAAAATTAAAATTATAATTTTGCCAAAAGCAATAACGCATTTAATATTAAATATCATTACTGACAACTACAGATTTTGATTCGATTTGTACAAGTATAAAGCTTTTTAATGAGTTTATGGTAGATTCTGTGTAAGTACCATATTATGATTTGATAATTTAAGGGTGCTAATTAATTATTTTTTAGTGAAAGATTAAGAAGTAACTAATAAAAACTCTTGGCATGTGGTAACGATAGGCATGTTTTTAACGAAGTCTTAAAAATTGATAAACTAGTATTTAATAGCAAGAGCTTCTCGGTAAAGAAGGACCGAAAATGGAAGAAATGCTGCATAGGAAAAATTAATATTCAATTTATTTAATACATTAAACCTTTTTTGAAAAAAAGAACTATTTCCATAATTATAAAATGGTTATGAGTTCTTCTTCTTTAATCAGCGTCTCTCATCCGTATACGGACATACGCTTCCTCCATCTCCCATCCACTTCTTTCCGGCTACTTTTCTGATATCATCGTACCATCTACATAAAAGTGTTCCTACTCTCCCCCTCTCTGTCCATGGTTATGAGTTAGTAGATATTAATCCAAGTTGAAAAAAGACCCAGTTCACCAATAACTTTTTTGTTGTCTTTTATTGCTTAGATGAATGTTTTTAAGTAAATTGACAATTGGATAACTACATCTCAACGTAATACACGGTTTGTCCGGAAAGTATCGAGAATAATTTTTCTAGCCAACCAGAAGGGCTAGAAGGACGTGGTTTTTTGCAGGATGGGCGGTAGGGAGGGAGGGACCTTAGGTAAAGAATGCGACCCGGCTGAGGCTCGAAAGCAACTGAGCCGGCCGGCTTTCGAGCCTTGAGAGAACGAAGATCGCGCTTTTCGCAAACCATGTTTTGGGTGACGCGTCGCAGATTTGACATGCGATGCCCGTTAAAGTAATGTTAAGCAGTGAAGTTTTGTGTCAAACTTAGAACATCCGGCATCGAGACTTTGAACCTTATATGGAAAGCCTACAGTGAGGAAGTCATGTCAAAGAAAAGGATTGTTAAATGGCACAAGATGTTTTGCGAGGGAAAAGAAGCCGTGGAAAATGCAATAGACGTCTATCAACGAGCCGTAGTCGTAAAAATTTGTTGAAAGTGAAACAATTTTGAACTCTAATCGGCGTTTAAGTGTTCGATTGATAGGACCGGAGTTGAATTTAACAAAAACCACAGTACATGAAATTGTGTCTGAAAATTTGCAAATGAGAAAAATTTGCGTGTGTTGATCTGTCGAGAACTGTTGGAACGTGTTGTGTCTGACCCTGACTTTTTGGACCGGTTCGGTTCGAGTACGATCCCTAGACCAAAAGACAAAGTTCTGAGTGTACATAACTGGATCTCCCCGTCCGAAAAAAGGTCGCATGAGCAAGTCAAAGATGAAATCAATGCTCATTGTCTTCTTTTACACAAAAGATTTGTACCTGCCGGACAAATAGGAAACGCACAATTTTACGTTAATGTGTTGGAACGCCTGCGAAAAAGAGTCGTTTGCGTCCGAAAAGAGATCTCCAACACCTACACTCTCTACCATGACAACGCGTTCAGCCACACGTTTTGAACAAGCATAACGTGGCAATGTTGCCCCAACCGCCGTACAGCCGGGATTTGGCCCACTCCGACTTTTTTCTATTCCCGAAACTCAAATCCAGCCAGAAAGAAAACTGTTTTAGGTCGGTGGAAACGGTTCAAACTGTCATGACCAAGGCGCCATAAACAGACTTTTAGTTTCCGCATTCTAGGAAGCCTTCAAAGTGTGGCGCGCACGCTGAAAACGCTGTATAGATGTAGGAAGAAACTAATTTGAAGAATTTTAAAGAAATAAACGATTACCTGCAATACTTTTGTTTTTATTAAATTATTTCCTACACTTTTCGGTCAAACCCTGCATATTTTAACTTTAGTAAAATTTGTGTATTATGGAATTTGTACAGACAATGAAGGTTATGAGTTTTATGTGTATGTATAACTTTTTTTTATGGAATATAGTAATTTGATAGGGATTGAGCAAAAAAGATTAATTTATATTAGACAGCAGAATAAGAAATTTGTGATCCTGTAGTGTTAAGAAGTTAATACGAAGGATAATCTAGAAATTTGTTGAAGTGAAGTACCAAATCATGCTTATTAGGGTTCTAAAGATGAAAAATTGGCCTGAAAGAAAAGTAAGTAGTTCACAGCAATGGTAGTAGTAAATTATCTTGCTAAGCGAAGATTTAAAGATGGTGATAAACAATTTCAAATAAACGTTTACTAGGTAATTTATGAACGATTTTGTAAGTTAAACTATGTAAAATATGCAAATATGTGATTATGTATAGGACCAGAGAACGTTAAAGTTAATAAACACATATATTGACATAAATATAACGAAGCTTACTGCATATTTGATATACTTACTACATGCGTAAGATTTACGCAACAGTAGGACAATGTTCTATTTAAAAAAATTGGCCAGAATATTGCCAACATTATTTACACAACAAATAACTAAATGAAAGAGATTATTGAAGAGTTTGTCCGTAACAAAAAAAGTAAAAAAAGACGGCTCACACATTTCTTTAAATAACTTAGCCATCACCAACACATACTCCATTTCAGCACTATCAAGCATCATCATGAATCAGTATGAATAAAAACTACATTTTGGACAGAATATAATGAAAATTATTTATTATACATATCAAAATAAAAGAAGTAGATTAAGATTTCGACAATTAACTGTTGATAACTATCTTCGTGCTACGATTACATATGCAAAGAGACATTACAAAACCAAATGTCCAAATAAACGACTAATTTAAGTTTTAGAGCAGTTTGCTGGGCAATACCCTTCACTTCCAAAGGTTATCTTTATTTGTAAATTTCAATAAAACTTTGAGCCGAAAAATATATACCACAATATACCTACGAATGGATACGGTAGACACTTAACAATACTTTAAACGTGTTTAAAGAGAGACATTCAAATAGACAAAATTTTAAAAATCCTAAAAAGAAAAGCTCAGCAGCTAGAACAGTAGGGCAATATCGTGAACTACAGGATTTCTCCAGAAAGTAATGCAATATGAACGCTCCTCCTGGTCGCAGCGCATTCGGATCGATTGGGTTAGGTAAGGGGGTGGCTCTCAGCTTCACAACACTTCGAAGCTAGGTCTGCTATCAGCTCTAGGAGCGTTAGTATCGTTGTTTCAATGAGCCTGCGTCACGACACGTAATGGAAAAGACTATCGAATTACGTCACGCAATCAGGTTATGTGCTAAACTAAACAAAAGCCTTGCTGAAATTCACCAAATGATTCGGGCAGCTTATAGAGACTCTGTTCTCTCGTATTCCCAAATTTCCAGGTGGTTAAAGTTGTTTAAAGATGGCTGGGAAGAGGTAAAAGACGACCCCCGCTCTGAACGACCGTCAACCATCAAAAGTGACAAAAATGTGTCTCGTATTTGTGGTCTTTTAAATACAGACCTTCAAATGAGTGTTCGAATGATAGCAGAGACTTTCAGTATTCCAAAACCACTATGCACAAAATTGTTACCGACAGTTTGGACATGCGGAAATTGTGTACCAAGTTGGTCTCCAAGCGCAGCTTGGCAACGTTGCCCCAGCCTCCCTACAGTCATGACCTGGTTCCGGCAGACTTCTTTTTGTTCCTTAGAATCAAGTCCGCCCTGAAAGGAATCCGTTTTAGAACCTTTGAAGCGATCCAAACCGCCGTGACAAAGGCTCTAAACGAGATCCCCGCCGACGCCTTCCAGGATGCATACCGTGCATGGAAAATTCGCTGACAAAAGTGTGTGGATGCCCAGTGGGAGTACTTTGAAGAATTTCAAACGCTTGTAACGATATCTTAAATAATTTTTTTACCAACTTAATTGCATTACTTTTCGGACAAACTCTGTATAAAAGACGCCAAGTTCCAAATTCACTTTATTAAAGACATACGAGAAGTAACCTAAACCACCTACAGATATTGGGACTAATAATTAAAACATGGGGCCGGCGAAGAGATTGCTCTGTAAGCAATCCCAGAACGAACTTAAAAAAACCTTTCGATTTCGATTTCGAATTTCGGGAAAATTCGAAATCGAATATCTGGAAAATTATTCGACATAGAATTTTTTCTTCATTTTCGAATTCAGCGTAAAATTTCCTATAAGAATCACATTTAAAATCGTAATGTCGAAAATTTTCCCGAAATTCGAAGCCGAATATCTCGAAAACTATTCGACATAGAATTTTTCGATTTCATTATTGAAATCAGCGTAAAATTTTCTTTAAGAATTACTCATAAATCGCAATGTCGAAATTCTCCCGAAATTGAAGTCGAATATCTCGAAAACTATTCGAGATAGAAACTTTTTGATTTCGATTTTGAAATCAGCGTAAAATTTCCTATAAGAATCCATTTTAAAATTTTAAAAAATCCATAATTTTGTGACAGCGACAGACAGACAGACAGACAGACAGACAGACAGACAGACAGACCGACAGACCGACAGACATATAGAATTCAGTAACGAACTTTTTAAGTTCGTTGAAAATCACGTATGGTAAGATTGAAAGTAAAACAAGTCACAAGCCTCTTCAAAATAAGAAATCTTTTCTTGTATTGACTGATCTGATTAAGAGCTTATAGGATAATAACCCCATAAAATTATTTCCGCAAACCAGACAATGATAAACAGAAGAAAGGTCGGAAATTTACAATAAGCAGGTGATACGCTTATACTCACCGTCAGTGTCAGTTGAAGATTATTATGCAAATTATCTGTGAAAATAAACGATCATTGTACCAGGGCGAAATACAAACTCATGTTTATAGATAAAACGACTTTATCGAATCACAGCATTGATTATAGTCAATATGTCTAAATTTTATAATACTGGCACAAAACCGTTTTTATTTCGCCCATAAAAGTAGATTAGAAAAGATTAAGCTGTATGCGTACTGGAAAGATTGAATATAGATACGCCTATAAAGAAGATAATGGAATCGTATCTCAATTTTTGGAAAGGCATGGAAGAGTGAGCTCATAATTAAAATGATCAAAGGCTAGTGTGATTGGCTTTAGTCATTAATTTGTAAATCTTTATATGAGACCACTCATTTTGCAATGGATATTTAATGATCTGAAAAGTCCAAGAGATGTCGTGAACTATTGTTATGTTAAGGGAACGATTTTAGAAACCAATAGATATATTTGTTCTATTAAAACACTTACTAAAAAGTTTTATAAATTTAAAATCCTTTTTATTATCTTATTATTTGTTATTTTAGTTAATGATAGTGTTAAGAATATTTTCACTAGAATTGTAGTATGAATAACAATAGGGCATTTCTATTTAAATTTCAAGGTAAAGTTTATTTGATTTTTTATATTTTATCACCAATAAATTTGTGTGAATCTCTATTATACATATGCCATTGTGTTTTTAAAAGTCTCCCTCAGTTTAGCCAACTATACGTTGTAATTATGTGTTTGCACGACCCTATGTTTCACGTTTTGATCTTCAGTTTTTGCATTGGTATCAATTATGGTGCCATCAGATCAAAAATTTCCAGAATACACTCATTAACCAATTACATTATATAATTAAAAACTATGAATTTTAAATAATTAGCCGTGTACGACCTTGGAGGCGCGCACGCGCAAGCGGCGGCGAAATCAAAACTCGAACTTCATTGTAGTTTATCTGGCAACCACACGGTAGGCGTAACTGCAGCTCGTCCGTTCTAAATCCGTGTTGCCTATTTTTGACCGGGGCGAGCCGCGTCGAAGCCGAGCCTCCAGCACCGCCGCAGAAGATGTCAAAGCTGAACGACAGGCAGAGCTACTCGCAAACCTACAAACTGGTGATCGTGGGCGGGGGAGGCGTTGGGAAGTCCGCTATAACCCTGCAGTTCATCCAGGTGAGTAATGCGATACCCCCGTCCAGGCGAATTTGCTCCAAGCCGCCCTTCCGCTAAGGTATACGTCCTTGGTAATTAAGCCATTCTTTATAAGGAGAGAAAATGGTAACCTTGCGTAAGCCTACACAAGCTTCGCTAAACCCACGAATACATAATTAGTTGATTTTGTTGTGTTTAGAGCTATTTCGTCACCGACTACGATCCTACGATTGAAGACTCATACACCAAACAATGTGTGATAGATGACATACCTGCAAAACTAGACAGTGAGTTTCTTTGTGATCTACTCTATTTGCCATAACGTTTGACACTTCTTTTAGTTCTTGACACTGCAGGCCAGGAGGAGTTTAGTGCGATGAGGGAACAGTACATGAGATCAGGGGAAGGCTTTCTTTTAGTGTTTTCTGTAACGGAAAGATCCAGCTTTGAGGAGATATTTAAGTTCCACAGGCAGATTTTGCGGGTGAAAGATCGGGACGAGTTTCCAATGCTGATGGTCGGAAACAAGGCAAGCCGGCTCTGCTCTCCTTATAGCATATTTAATGTAGCATGTTTTGGTAGGTGGATTTGGATAACCAGCGAGTAATATGGCAGGAGGAAGCGCAGGCGCTAGCACGGCAGCTCAAGATACCCTACATGGAGTGCAGTGCGAAGATGCGCATGAACGTCGATAATGCTTTCTATGAACTAGTTCGAGTTGTACGTAAGTTTCAGCTGTCGGAAAGGCCACCTCTTAAGCCCAACTACAATAAGAAAGATAAGAAAAAGTGTTGTGTGCTTTAATTCGTTTAGGCTGCAAGTGGTGGCATACTGTATAAAGTGTAGATGCATATCTTGTATTTTTATAAAAAAAAAAAAACTCAAGATAGGTTTATGTCGTTCAACCATTGTAACCATTCAAGGTATTACTAGTAATTTTACCATTTAGTATTTTATTTGAATTGTGCATTTTTTGTTTTAAACCAACTCCTGTAATATTTTAATTAATTTAGTAAAACTGTTGGGTGTGGTATGTTTAAATATGCATAATAACTCAAAATTGTGTCGCTTATATATAAGGAAACTATCAATTAGCAATAGTTTTTGGTTACTCCTTGTATGTTCACCTTTTTAACATAATTAAGTCATTAGTAAACAAGCACACAAATATTCTATAAATAAAATAATAAAAATTCTAACCACAAATAAAAAATTAACGAAATGTCTTGCATGCGAGATATGTTTCTAAGAACTCCAAGCTTTTTCCATTTAATTGCTAGTTACAATGGTTGAGCAACACATATCGTAAGACTGCTTTTTGATTTTTAATATCTAGGCGGCTTTCAAATTAATAGCTAGGTATCAAGGATCACAAAACAGTTGACAATAACAGTGACGTAGAGTTTTATTTTTGTATTATCAGTCGCCATGATTCAAACCGAAGAGGGTTTATGCTTTAAGTAGGTTCTGTTGACGCCTGTCACGCATTTGACTAGATAGGAGATATGCTAAGTAATACTATAGCGCGTTAAGAGTAGCGTAACCAAAGGTTATGCCTTGTCGTTTTATAAGTAATTCAGGTTGGGGTGCCTCTTTAGATGGCACTCCAGCTTACTATGTGCAAACAATTAGAGTGAGCAAACACCAAGTTTATTTTTCTAAACCCATAATTTGGGCTTTTTTGCCTTACTTGAATCATTAAGTGTATATATCTTCTACTGAGAAGTACAAGTATTCATTACGTTCCCTTTGGCTTATTGTGTAGGTAATGCAATTTTGTTGCGAATAAGTACAATAAGCGGCCTAATCATAAACCACTATAGTTGAAATTATTTTTGTAAATTAGCTTTGTGGGTGTCAAATTTAAATTTGGAATTATCTATAAGGAACCAAATAGGAAAAAAGGCATGTTGAAACTGATGATATTTCCAGGGTACCTTGAAAAATGAAAATGCAAAGCCTTAATGTAAGATGTAAAGCTTCCTTCGTTTTAATCTAAAATTGGACGTTGCAAGCGCAAGATATTTGTTGTTTAAATATACGAAACAAATAATAGTCATATAATAAAGTATTCTCCTGTTTGTAAATATTTTTATTATTCTTGTCGCATGTATGTTACAGAATTTAGCCGTAGTGGCATATTTAATATTGTTGAGAGGTTCTGTTTACAAATTGTGCCATCCGAAAGCATATTCTAAATTTAAAAACGCAAATATTTATCTCTTTTTAAACATCGCGCATTGATAGAAATTATCCATGGTTTTTGTAGTGAATATAAGATTAGACGATCATAATTCTTATTCGTTTAATTTTTTATACGGTTAATGTTATGACTTGGCCAAAAATTACACAAAAGTAGCAATTTAAACCAGTGAAAGCTGTAATAAGAGCATGAACACCAACTATATATAGAACTACCTAATTGTTGTATTCGAAGCGGTGAGATTATCAAAATTAGTGAACATCAAAGTGGTACACTGCCAGGAAAGCTTGTTGAGCTGCCCGCATTGTAGGTACTAGAAAATATACTAATTGTCAATTAAACTAATCGTAAGGATGTGATAGTCTAGCAGTGCTTAAAATAACAAGATAATACTCATGATCTAAGGCATCGTGGTCGATGTGTAACACGTATAATAATATTGCTTGTAGGCTTCTTTATTGAGGTTTGATTTACAGAAGCCCAGAGACCGGAAGATTCATTGCGATACTCATATTTGGATCTTTAATTTGTCAGCCACTCGTTTAGTTGTTTTATATCATTCCATTTTATTTTCAAGCGGTAATGAAAATTTGTAATGTTGATTAATTGCCAGCGCTGCAGAAATAGTGGTGGATGTTGGCAAATGAGCATTTGTGGTGGGGTTCCGTTTAGGTTACCATAGTTAAGTCCAGTGCGCACAACGTATTAGGGGGACCTTAAACGGAACTGACCTCATTTTACTGCTAGAGGATTGCCAAAAATGCAGCTTGTAAAATTCACCCCTTCTGAAGCGTTGCACACATATGCCATCTAATTTAACCGGTGCGATGACAAACGACGTGTCGTGTCACGTGGTGGTGCTATTTATACTTAACATTGTTGTACTGTGCATATTTTTCATTATTTAACGTAATTATGTGTTCAACTTGAAGTGACTAATGAAAGTAATTTACAATAAATGATTATTTCAGTTGGATTGGTTTTTATTGCTGAATGTAGCTGTAATACATTGTTTAGAAATAATGCTCATGTAACTTAAATTATTGCCAATCAGCACAAATTATAAATTACATTAATTTGTTTTGTACAATCTAAAGGCGTTTGTATGTTTGCTGATAATAATAATCGGTGCAGTGTAGAACTTTGGGCAAAGTGTGTTCATTGAATAATCTGCTCTTGGTCTCCGACAATATGTTATGTATTTGCACATTCACTATGACATTAAATGTCTTGGCTAGTGTCTTTTGTTAGTCATTTTTTTGTTTAAATTTCAGTATTGGAAGTTACTGTATTCTGAAGTAATCACTGCTGCCTTCATTGTAGGCAATTATTAACAGCCTCATTGATCCTTGTTGTTTCCTTGTGTCTCAGGATAATGAATTTGATCTTAATAGCTGGCGTTATAGTTGGTTACCCATCTGTCTGGCCGAGTGATATGGACCACTAACTTGCAATTTTGTAGTGTTTACCTATAAAAATTAAGTGCACCCTAACTGCTGTTAATTTGTAATACATTCCAGCTTTGTCTTGGTTTCTATAGTGGTGAACTTAATCATATCCTACACAGTATGCTGTTTCTTTCATTGATCTCTACGTGGCTGATTTGTATCTTTTTGAATAGATTTTATCTCCTGTAGTACAGTGCATACCAAGAGTTGGAAAAACCTCCATTATTTTAAGCTATTTATGTCAGCAAGCATAGTGACCTTTTCTCCCAAAACCATGAGATTAATATTGTATATGTTTGTAGAAGCTTTATAATAATTTTAGTAATTTTTCCAAAAGTTGTAAGAGGAAAGAAAACACTTCCCAAGAATGAGAATTTTTTATTCACGTTAACGAATTGCATACTTCTAAAAGGATTCTATTTTAAAAAGGATATTAAATCCACAGATCAGCTAAGTTTTCAATTGCAATAATTACAGACAAAATTGGAATGTGGTCTCAAAGACATAACTTGAAGAACAGAGACGGGCACCGCTTCTTGGGTTTGTAAAGGTGGGTGCACTATTATCAGGGATGATAGGGAGTGCAGAGCAATCCAAAATTTTGGGGATAACATCCTTATTGGATTCTAAAGTGTACATTTAACGTATACTCTTTTTTGGAGGACAAAAAGCAGTTGAAATTAAAGGTTATTGATGTCTGAGGACCAACATGACAGGTGAATATTCGCAGCATTCTCGAGGATCACTCCTGATTAACAGTTGAAATAAGGTCGTAATAAGCTGCAGCAATGCTCATACAATCATTGCTTCTTCACAACAACACTCAGCCTCATATAGATGCCCAAACTCGGGAAAACTAATTCAAACTAATCACCCTGCGATTATCATTTATTTAGATTACTAAAAGAAGCATTTTGGGGATAGAGCTCTTGACGACAATATTACTGTTGAAGTGTTACGATCACCTTGCTGCTGGATTGTAGTCTGTTTAAATATGTTGCAAAACGTGTAGTATCAAAGGCTATAAAAAGGGGTCTACGATTTCAAAACGCGTTGTAGACAGAGTACACCAGTTATTAAAGTAACTAGAAGAAACTCGCCCCAAAATTACTCATATAAAATAGTTTGCGAGCTTGTAATTGTAAGAACATTAAAAACGCCGAACTTTAAAGGGTTGTAACGAAGGATGCAGGTAAACTACGGGGGAGGGGGATGGAATGCGTTTCCTGTCATCAGAAACATATTTGTATGTACCAGAATCATTTCTATAAAATATTTTTTTAGCGTCAAGGTATTATACAATTTTTGTTTCATTTTTTTTGTTGTTGTTGGCCTAATATAAACTTTTTCGATCTGTCTTGTCTTGCAGAATATAAAAAATCTATCAAACAATTTTTACAAATATGTAGTCTTATTACAATAGCAGATATTTTGAATTGCATGCTCATTTAGTTCGACAGTTCAGTTTAGAATATTCTATTAATAATTGATAATATAGAATAAATTTTATTACTCGTGCTTTTTGCTTGTCGTACTTGAAAGGTATTTCTTAAGAAATGTATAAGGCTATTCGCTACTACTATTGTTGACTGTTACTTTGAGTTATTTCTCTTCCAAGCTAGTGAATTAACATTTACCATAGATACTCTTCCCACTTAACTGATCAACTATTTATATCCATTGTAATAAATATATTCCTAGTCAATTATAAATGTACTTAAAATATTAGGTATTCACTACATATGATCCTCAATTAATTGGCTACATAAAGAATTGCATACAAAATGTCTTGTGAAACATTTCCTTGGGACATTGGAATTTGTGTTGTAGGTTTTCGTTTGTAATAACCTCTGTAATTTCCTACACTAAACTGTATTTGAACTTTGTTCTTATTCTATACTCAAGGTTTTAAATTAAAAATTAACAAATTAGATTTAATATTAGTTTCAATTAACATGTTCTAACTAAGCAGGTATTTTTTGTCTTTTGCTGTTTTGTGCAATTTTTGAGAAGTTATTGAGCTCTATTTTCTTCTCTTTAATCCCAAACGCAACTGCTAAAAGTACAATTTCTGTTTATGCATATTGAGGTATATTATTCTGCTACAGAATGGATGAAATTGAGAGTTGTGATTTTCAAAATAGTTACTAATGCCCTGCAAGGTGTTCCTGTTAAGTTTCACATTACTTTAGTTTTCAACCTCATAGAATTAAAAGGTGTGAATCAAGACCTCAAACATGTTTGGGTAAAATTCATAACGGATGAGCATGTCAAAATAGATCTCCAATTCAATATTGTTTGCCCTTAAATGCGAAAGCAAAACGATTAGTTTTTTTTTCAAGTTCAAGCCTGTCTTTTCAAGAATAGCCGCCGGAAAAACTTTTGTTGATAAATTTTTTGTGGTTTGATATTTATACAATGAAAATACAAGTAATTAGAATATCAAGACATCTTTATTCTTATGATTATGCTAACTCATTAGGGATTAAAAAAAAACGTCTAGTTACACAAGGGGGTGTCGGGGCTTGGTAGAGAGCCACCTAGTGCAATTCGGTTAGCTTACTGTGAAAGTCGCTGCCGCTAAGAAGCCTCAACTTTCAATGATTGGAGACTGTAATATGGAGGAAACCACAATAGGGAGAAGTAAAAGTGATGAAATAAGGCAGTTACGGAGATTGATTGACTGCTACAGCTCTCCTTAAACGAACTAGACCACTAGAAATGCCCAATTAAAGTTCAGTAGAGAAGATTGTGCTGTGTATAAGAAAATAGTCAATTGCAACAAGTGTGCTGCCATTCCAAAAATCTGTCCCAGCTTGGCAAATGCTCTATAGGAAAGCCATGACTTGAAATAATCAAAGCTTAAAGTATCAATAGAACCATGTTTAGGCAAATTCAATGTGATGGGATGCTTATGTGTGGCTTCTCCCACAAAAAAGTCTGAAAACGTCAAATCGTACGAACGAGCAGGCCAATTGACAATATCATTTCTCGAAATTAAACGTTCACCGAACTTCGACTGCAATAACTCGATATTCGCACGTGTTGTGTGGCATGTTGCCCCGTCTTGTTAAAAATAAACATTATTTATGTCAGTTTTATTAAGTTTCGGGAAGAAATTGTCATTAACCATGTTGCGGTATCGATCGGAATTCACAGTAATCTCATTTTCAGCCTCATTTTCGAAAAAAAATGTCCAGTGGCACCTTTTGACCACATAGTACATCAATCACTTTTTGAGGATGCGTAGGTTGTTCTTGATATTCTTTTGAATTATCGTTGGTCTAAATACGAGTTTTGCTTGTTCACCGTCTCATTCAATGTGAAGTGCGCCTCATCGCTGAAGATGATTTTCAATGAAAAATTCGGATCAATTGCACAATGTTGGAGCCAATCAGAGAACACACATCGGTCGAAATGGTTAATTGGCTTGAACTCTTGAGCGAATTGGATCTTATAAGCATTTCAATTCAAACCTGCATAATAGGTACGGTGTAAACTGGTCTCCGAAATTTCTAATTCTAGCGATCGACGAGTTATTGAGTTTTGCCATTCTTCCAGCCCTGTTTCTCTCATTTCTTTTTTTACTGATGCCACTTTGCCAACTCTTTCGAAATTTGTCCCATTTCCTTCTTCCTCCCGGCTTCCATTTTAAAATTTGCTTAGGTATTCTTGCTTACGGCATCCTTTGTACATGTTTATCTTTGATGTCGTTTATTATACTGTAGTTCACACTTGTAATTTCTCTAATTCTGTTTTTTGTTACTCTTTCCATCCTTGATCTGCCTGCCGTTCTCCTCCAAATGTCAATTTCTGTAGCTGTTAACGTTTTTATAGTTTTTTCCTTTACTGGTCAAACTTCATGTTATTATACTTTTCAGGATAGTATTGTATATTGGCTTTTTTTAATGTTTTTGTCCTATTAAAGGCTATTTAGCATAACAGTAGCTTATTTGTTGTCCGTTATTCATTATCAGGTCCTGTTGTTCTCCAACGACTTGCTTAAATTTACCTCTAGTCCCTAGTTTGCCTATTCCTCTGTAAGTTTACGAGTCATGTAGTTCATGTTATTGTAGTACTAATATTTCATCGTTTGCAAAACATATACTATATAAAGTGTTATCGTTTAAGAGTAAGCCCATGCTTCAGCACTTTTTTCGTTCCTGTAATGCGTGTTCGAGATAAATTTTAATTTACCTCCCATAAATGTTATATTGCAGGGTATTGCTGACATTTACAACTGAGTCAGGAGCCAAGATTGAAACTTGTCAAAATAGATAGTAAGAGAACCATGGAGGAAATCACTAAACCCTTAGACAGAAATGAGATTGTTTGTCCCCAAAGAAGATGTGTGCTACATAGAAAGTAGGAGGTACTCTGATATACTATCATAAATAGACCAAATTAGTTGGCTAGAATATTGTGTTTCACCGCAATTGAAGTATTCTAACACCATAATTTTGGCCCTATTGACAAAACTGAAAAAACTGGCATGGGGAAAAGAATAGTACAAATTCTGAAAGAACAATTCTGTACAAATACTTATTAGCTACTTGTTTAAAGAAAAAGTGAGAGTTCCAAAAACAAAAAATGGGACTTATGGTCAAGGAGGGGGAGGGGAATTTTCATAGTAATTGAAGTTTTGAATTGAGAAATGTGGTAGTTCTTAAAAACAAGTGCTCTAGAAAAAAACAATTGCACTTGTTTAATCCTACTCTTCAGAAACACTCTCTCTTCCGATTGACAGGAATGTAATATAAGTGTGTATAACAACAGAAATTCATTAAAACAGTCTCAAGATTATACTATAGTAAAAATAAAATAGCTTTTTTGTGCGCTATAAATTAATTACCTATTTTGTTTAACAGTTTCAAAATTATTAGTTAGAAATCAAATACTAAAAAAATTAACCATGTACAAATATATAAAAATAATTAAGAATCAAAATTCTGAATACAAAAAAGGGAAGCAGCACCAAATAACCTGGTATTCACTAAAAAGAGAAGGTGAATACTTGGCGCAAATACTTTTGATCATTTTTCTCAACTGGTAAAAAACGTTATCGACATTTTTTGATTTTTTGGCCTGTCTGTTAAATAGTTTCCTGACTGTAGCACTCGATCTTGTCATTTTTTTGTAATTTTGTCTTTTATTTGCCAATGTTGCAGTCGTTTTTGAAGCGATTCTTTAGTTAATATATCAGAGAAAGTGAATAAAAGGTCAATTGTGTAAGAGATTTTGGAGGCTTGTTATTTACAGGATGCGGATGTTTCCATAGAAATGGTGGCAGTAAATCACATAAGCGATTATTTTCACGATATTCATCATATTGTAGAAGTGATTGGGCAGAGCTTTTTGACTTTCTTTTGCAGTTTTGTTGATCAAACGCACCCACTCATCCATTTGTTTAGTTGTAGGTCAAAACATGTTTAGGCTTGTGATTACTGAGGTAATAGAAGTCCCATCGTGAAGCGTCGATATCAAGCACAAAATTTTATTTTTTTGACTTGTAAGACTGCTGAAATATATTCATGAAAAATAAAAAAAAGAACTTTTTTCGTTTATAGGTTCTTCTGGAAGTTCTGTATTATTTTTTTGTATGGTTCCAACAGCCGCGAATATATTCCTTTTTTAGCTCTATGAATAGTAACACCCACATTTCCGTTTCTTCCTCCTACACAAGACACTAGTTTTTTAATGTAAAACTTTGAAGCAGGTATCTGTATGTAAACAGATCCTTTCCCCAAGTAGGGAATGGCATATATCATATATTTTGTAGCATTGTCAGATGTCATAAAGAACTTCATTCTATTATTTTCTGGTCTACTGGGGATATACATTTTAAATGGACAACGTCCTCTAAAACCCTATAAGTTGTTTGTCAATTGTCAAATATGATGATGGCTTGTAGTGTTTTTTACTGTTTATCAACACCTCCCATATTTTGCGGTCAGGGCCAGCTTATTCCTTTTCGTCACTATTGTTTCTATTGTTAAAGCTTAAGCTAAGAAAATATAAAGCAGCACTTAGCAAGAGTAGCAGAAAATAAATTAGCTAATCTCCTGGTATCAAGCAAGACTGTTATTAAGAGTCGATTACTTTTGAGAGCTGAACTAAGAATGATGAAGCCAAGAAGAGCTTTTACTTCTTTAATACATGTATTGTTTAGCATTGTAGACTTCAACTTATACTGTTCATTACAGATTGATTTCCAAATTTGTGTTTGTCATTATTTCTTCTAAAATATTGGAAGAGAAAATAACATATGTTTCTAGAATGTTGTCTGTATATTTAGTGGATGCAGTCGGTCCTGGATGAATGTGCACTACAATAATTGCTCAAGTTTTCGCTCTTTTTCTTGCAAACTTTAGGTTTTCCAGACCAATCCACTTTTCGAAGTTAGCGCATTCTGTTTAATGTGCATAATATAATCATCATTTTTTTACACATCAACGGTCCAGTCTGAACCTTCTACTGTCTCATTTGCTTCTCTTCCTTTTCTTATTTTCTAAGGATTAACTACTACTATTAGAAAACTCTACTTCAAAGACTTCGATTACCACATCACAGTCACTGTCATCTAGTTCAGGGCTATAATCTGAGTCGGAGTCCTTTGAACTCAGGTTAACCTTCTCTTTGGTAACATCTTCAGTTTTTGATTCTTCTTAAATTGTATTTACTATAGCTGCATATGGGAGCAGTTTGTTCTCCATCTTTTGAGAAAGAAAAAAGTACATTAGTAAAACTTAACATAATTATTACTAAACATTCGACAAAACGACGGTGTTTCATAATACAAGTATTGCTGCAAAGTACTCAGAACGACTAATAGATATTTTCATGTATTACTTTATATCAGTCAAATCGATGAAACGAGTAACAAAAAATTTACGAGGCTACCTTATGGAGTACAGCTATTCTCACACTAAGGTATATGACAATGGATTGGCCCACATAAGGCACACCTGGAGGGAGTGGGACAGGTGCCTCTGCGTTGGCCTGTGAAATGATTGAGAGTAGAGGCAATCGTTGAAATGATGAAGGTATAGTAATCTAGAGAACATGATTGTTGTTGAAGAGTGACAGTAACATATAACAATAAAATTGTTAAAAATAAGTTGCTCCAATTCAAATTTTTGTTTTCCCAATATTTCAGATGACAGGTCAAATCATGAAAATTACGAGAAAAGTCTTGAAGTATCTAGTTATTAGTCAGGTATATTGTAACTAGATCATAAGTTTCAATATTCCAAGATCTACTACCCTGTCATAATTACATAATGAGTATTGTTAATAAAATGCTTGGACTACAGAAAGCACAATTCTGATTATGTACTATCTAATAGTTAATAAGCAAAAGGGAAGAGCAGAAAAAGCAATTTTTAACTAACTCGGCATATTCAAAAGTCAAAACTAAGTTAATCAGTATATGCATAATTAAGCACCATTTTGAATGTACAACATCATTATATATTTATTTCTATGATTTATTTTCTAAAAATTATATAGTATGTACATGTAACAAAAACTTAAAATCGAAAAGTTTAAAATAAATACAAAGTCCTGATTCTTAATATGACAACAGCTCACACTGCTGCTCTTTTGACATGATACAGCCCTGCCAAAGCGTCTTGGAGTGCTCTCATACAAGCCACCTTGGATGTAAATCCTCCGGCATGTTCTTGTTCAGTTTCTGATCGAATGTGCATATTATAACCAAGCTTATAAAATTCTTCTTCTGCCGGCGTTTTTGGTCCATCACTGATTGTGACTGGAGGCTTGTAGACATAAGCAGGCCCCTCTTCAATGGGAACGGGGATGAAAGACGACTGGGACTGGCGGCCAAACTGTATTCCTGACGAAAATTGTGTCACTTTGCTTGCTGCAACTTTGGCTTCCACTTCCTTATTCTCTTTGGCAGTCTGGGCGAACGTTTCAACGATATTTTTGGCGTTAGCGTTCGAAAACATTAACTCGTCTATTAAAGCTTCCTTCTCACGAATCTTTTTCTTTTTGGTTTCCGCCTCCTCTAGCTTTATTTCAGTCCGGCGCATTTGCTCCTGTTGTTTCTCAATCTCCAGCAGCTCTTCAAGCTCATACTCCTCCCTACTGAGTTTTCCTTTGCTCTTCATGATTTGCTCTCGGTTGTTCTTCTTGTACTCCTCTATCTTTTTATTCGTGTTAACAATGTCAATGTTGTTCACCAAATTGAAGATTATTACTTCGACTTCCTCGAGGTAATCGTTGTACTCGCGTAAAGTCGCGAAATCTTCCTCCTTTTTGTTGAAGTCCTTCAGAACCCTCTTGCGTATGTCCACTTCTTTCTCGACTGTCGCATCTTCGAATAGTTGCACCCGGAAGTTGTTGCGGCGAAGAGGTATGCGACAATCGGGGCAGGCGCCTGATCCTTTCAAGAATAACAAGTCCACACAGCTTTCGCATAGCGCGTGCCCGCATACGTTTACCATCATCTTCAGCGAAGGGTTTTGGAATTTTGTGGTTTTGCATCTCGGACAAATTGTATCATCCATTTTGGCGTAACAAACTTGTTTTTAGCTTAGCACTAACTTCTAATACGTTATTTGTACATTTACGGCGTAAAAATGTTCCCTATCTCGAATGAATTTCAAATACAACTTAACCTCAATCTAATTAACGTTGTCAGTGCTGCCAATCAAATTTTTTGCGGTTTAAACATTTATATTTTCAATAATTTACTTATGAAATATAATAAAAATAATTTTTAATTAATAAAAACGCATACAATTATATTTTTTGTAGTTTCTGTTATATAAAGATTATTACTTTTTCTTACAATGTAATGTAATAATTCTGATGTTGGTAAAACTAGATGAGTCATTCATGCAAACCTCACAAAGTTCAAGGACAATGTATGACGAGTTGTCCGGTGCTGTCATTTTGCTAGTGAAGTATTGACGTCGTTGAGGCGACGTCCTGCTCTGATTTGAAACATTCATGTAGGCCTTCGGTGCCACAAACTATGGGCGACTCTCTAGAAGGGAGCGAAAACGCTCCCGAGCCGCAGAACGTCTTGGTGGTCGAGTTCACCGCGTTCGCCAACTACCTGCGGAAGGCGGCCTCCCTCCTGCTGCCGGAAGACGACGCACACACGGAACCACCTGCGCTCAATGCGGCTCTGGAAGATAAAAACAACCAAGAATGTATCAGGAAGTTTCTGAGTGACCCTCAGGTGTCCATACTCTACGTGCAACGGAGCTCTTCCAAAGGTACGAGGAACTTTCTGCTCACTTGAGCACGGTGAACGCCCTTAATTTGCGCCGTGCTGCAGCAACCTTAATTTAGTTTAAAGAAAATGCATGATCATGACCAAAATCAATACTTTCTGTATTGCCTTTTTGATTTGAAAATTGCTTTGACAGAACATATGAAAAGCTTGTGGCACTCTGGATAAGATTTACTTGTTATATGCAATTTTCCATTCGATTTCTTTTATTTTTCTATGAAATCGCGAAATTAGATATTACTTTTTGCAGAATCTTTATAGAGAAAGATAAGGTTGCCGTGAATGAAAAGAAACTATAAGGAGCATGCTGTTATATTTGCAATATTGTAATTTGTGCTACGCTCCGTAAACTTCAGTCTATTGTGTGGTGATGTCATAAGCATAGGGTGGGGCAGCATTATGCATTATTTTTTATATGGAAGTGTTTTATATTATTGTATGCTACAGAAGTAGATCAGTAAATTTTATTAGTAATTTGCCTTCTTGACGAAATTCAAGCTTTTATTTGTAATTCTGTAACTTTTAGCAGCTTGTTACCATTATCACGTCCTTCAGTTGTTAATGATTTTGCAACTTGGTTACGGGCTACAATTGATGGATCTGCAATATCATGGTACTGATTATAGTATTGAAGGCAGCAAGAATGTTGATTGACAATACAATGTTTATCATGATATGAAGAGTAAGGCCAGTCCGTTAAGGTACTGTTAAAGGAAAGTTAAGATTGTGTTTGCCTGACATCGAGGTTGCTTTGAATATTTCGTCTTCAAGAACTGAGTTGTAATCTACATTCTTTCTGAAGTTCCAAAACAATTTCCATTGCTTCAGCTTAATATATGACTTGGTCATTAGTAAAATCTGAATACAACTTCGAATTGAAGGTAAGACAGTTGCTCATAGTTTGGGGCGACTATGTGAATGGACAGTGACTCTTTTTATGGCGTCAGATTGCTCCAAAATTGACATCAAGAAACTCCTGTGTGACAAAAGTAACCTCATAATTTACAGACATCATTGATCATTATCTAATTTGGTAGTAGCATCCATTTAGTGTGTGAATAGTTTGTCACCTAGTACTACTAGAGGAACATCCAGATATCTCGATCAAATTAAAAGAAGACAGTACTCGTTACAATGATTGGTTAATATTATTAGGACTATTCTTTATTTTTTGTTTAATTACATGTCAAGTGATCACCTTAGATACATGAAATTAATGATTTGGATATGTTTTTTAATTTCTGACTTGAAAAGGTAGTAATTAACTAAATTGTATATTTTATTTCAAATTAAGCAGATTTTTTATCGGTGATTTAGGTGACTTAACGGTTTAAGCTAATAAATGTGCGGTGGAGTGAGTGTAATTAATGATTTTGTTAAACTTTACATCATAGAATTAAATGGAGGAAAATTCATGGTTGTTACTGACATCAAGTTTATTTGTAGGTTTTTACTTACCTTTAGTTGTTTGTCATGCAGCTGTAGGGTTATTGATAAAAATTTATGCCAATATATCGCAAAGATATAAATAATTCAAGATGAAGTAGGTATGTTACACTATTGAAATATAAAATGTGTTGCAATTCAAATTAAAAATTTTACCCAAAAGTAACCAATATTACTATAAATCAGGAGGTTCCGACTTTTCTTTTTTGATAGCTCTATTTTTGGTGATATTTGATAAGGCCAGGTGACAAGCTAGATTCAAGTATTCTATTTATATAATCAATTCCTGTATACCAGAAGGTGTCCGGTTTATTTTATTTTTACATTACATTATCGTAATAGCAGTACATGTACTTTATACACAAAACGGTTTCTAATCTTTTTTATTAGAAGCTCACACTTAAACTACCAACTTAAATTCGTCTTGTTTAATAACTTGCCAATTACGTTATCCCACGTTTCATTTGGTCTGCCGCTGCTTCTTTTGTCTATTGTTTTTGCTTCCCATATTATTTTCACCTGACTGTTCTAAATATCCCCACCATTCCAGTTGTCTTCACCACGGCCTTAAGTTTCAGTTCTTCTCTCACCTTCCGATTCCTTATTCAGTCTCTTCTTGTTATTCGTTTGACTGCACATAGATACAGCATTTCCACCGCATGCACTCTACTCTTTATACTTTTAGAAAACACCCAAGTTTCACAAGCAAATAGCGGGGTGGGCCGAAAGTTTTATAAGTCCACATTTTTGTTTTTGTAGATACTTCATCCTTTTTCACTATTGTCTTGCAAATTTCTTAATATGTTTTGGTTGCCTTCTCTATGCGTTCCTTGATGTCCGTTTCTGGGTTTCCTGTGTTGTCAATTATCACACCCAGATATTTAAATTTCTTTACTTGTTCTATCACCGCGTTTTATAGTTTTGTGTTAATTTTCTTGTCTATGTTTTTTATTATGGCCAGTACTTTTGTGTTATTAACATTTATTTTTAGCTTGTTCAATTTGAGGGTTGTTTCAAACATTTAAATTATTATGTAGGTCTCTTTCAGTGTTGGTCATTATGACCACGTCGCCCACAAATACACATTCTTGTATTCTAAAGCTTTCTAGGTTCCTATATCCGATCTCAAGTTTCTTAATTTTTATAGTGGTTTGCTTAATTATATTGTCCATTAATATAATAAACAGTATCAGACTTAATACACCCCCTTGTCTTAGCCCATCTTGGGTGTTACACGCTTCCGACTGCATATTATGTGCTCTGACGTATTGCTATTTTGATTGCGTTAGTTAGTCTTCTATTTACTCCCCTTTATTACAGGCTTTTCTATATTAGTTTTTTAGGTGCCCGGTCAAATGCCTTCTCAAGATCAATAAACGCAAAGTATGTCCCTTTTCCGTGACTCATATTGTTTTCTATAATTTGCTTAACGATAAAAATGTTATGTCCTCTTCTAAACCCGCTTTACGATTTATTTAATTGTGGTTTTCTAATTTTTTTGTAATCTGTTGGTTAAGATTCTTTCATGAATTTTAGCTACTTGATCCCTCTGTAATTTTCTCAATCTTTCTTGTCACCTTTTTTGAGAATGGGCATAATGACGCCTATTCTAGTGTTTTGGTAAACTACCTTTCATCCAGGCTTTATTACATATCTTATGTAAAAGGTTTATTTCTTTAATGATATCAGGAGTCATTTTGTCATATGCAGGTGCTTTTCAGCTTTTTGTTTCTTTAATGGCTTTTTCAACTTCAGCTAGAGTAAGTATTTCACTTTCTATTTCGATATCGTCCTTCTCCTGTTTGTTGTCTTTTACATTTTCTTCGTCATTTGGGTTAAGCAATTTAGAGAAGTACCCCTTCCATCTGTCCATAATTGCTTTTCATGTATGAGTGTATCTTTATTTTTTATAGTCATTTGTCCGGTATTCCTCTCCTTTTCTAATTGTTTTACTAAGTATTCTACTACAATTAAAAGTTACAGAGTTATTTTTTCGGCATATGTAACATGAACCATTTTGCTTCCTAACGAAGTACAAATATAACTAAAAAAATATTATTATGCGGGTAAATACTTGAACCTTTTTTCATAGGAAAATCTCTGTAAATATTTTGTCCATGACTTCATAGTAACTTTAAAGTCTATGATTCACACCTGTTTGCGAAATTCATAAATCAGAGACCCACTCATTTTATGGAAATGATTAATTATGATAGGGATGTACCTAGTATTCCCATAAATTCGTTTGCAAAATCAAACTACCTTGTGCTTTGCACAGCATCAAGACATCTATGATTTTAAGATGCAGTTGTGAAGTCTCAAAGTTGTAAGTTACGTTATGTTTCTTGTCAAGTTTAATTATTTATCAATTACATCAGGTGATAAAGAAAACCGTATATCTGTGATATCATTACTTATGCGTGGAACTGAAAAAACTAATATTTAAGACCCTGCATCCTCTCGACATTAGCCGTATGCTTGCGTATTGGGCTTGAAAGTTATTTAATGAGATTTGAAGTGTTGAAAATCCTCCAAGTTCTAGAAGACAAATTAAATGAAATCTTCGTAAGCAGAAGATTATGTGTCGGGAAATGCAAATTTCCAAAACTTTGATGTCTCGTATTGTTAAGCAAGATCTAGGACTAGCTGTTTACGATGGACATACGGGACATTTGCTCAAAGAAGAAAAGTAGGAGAGAAAAAGCAAAAAGGTTATTGACTGAGTACACGCATGATGGTCACAGAAAAATTTTGTTAAGGATGAAAAAAATTTACAGTGGAGGAATACGCCAGGTCTTCCAAAGAAGCATCTCAACTAATGCCAAGGATTCAGAGAGGCTATTCAGTAGCTATAATGGTTTGGTGGGGAGTACATTATGATGGAATAACTAATATTCATTTTTATAAAAAAGGAGTCGAACCTTTGGCCGGTGTGTGTCAGAATGTTTTGCAAGGTGTAGCGAAACTTCTGAAACACATGCTTTTTTTGAGGTGAGCCTTGGATCTTTCAGCAAGACTTCGCACGCGCCCACAAAGCATGGTCAATTCAAACTTGGCTGAGGTACAATGTGGCTCATTTTCTAACAGTAAAGTATTCGTCTTCTAGTAGTCCAGATCTCAATCCGTTAAATTACAAATTATGGGCGGTTTTAGAGGGCATTATTTGTTCAAAAATACACCCTTTAAAGCGAGGCCTGACAGCTGCAGTCAATACTTTCCCAATGGATGTAGTGCATGCTGCCATAAATGAATGGACCGGACGTCTTACAGCTTATGTAGAGGTTAAGGGTGGCCATTTTGAATAAATGAGTTGTATTTATACTTACCAATAACCATTTAGTAAATCCTGAAAATATTAGACAGTTAATCGTTTTATTTTGTCGTTCTAATGAGTGTATTTATGGTATATATATGGTGCATTTATGGGCATACTGTATAATAATCATGTGGATGGAAATGAAAAGTTGCTTTACTAATTGTCAAATTCGAACTGCCTTTATTTTGATGACTCCGTCTAAATTAAACAACCTTGCTTAAGTTTTCTTTCTTTCAGTGTATTTTCAACGAACTTAAAAAGTTCGTTACTGAATTCCATGTCTATCTGTCGGCCCGTCACAAAATTTGAGGTTTTTTAAAATTTGAAAATGGATTCTTTATAGATTTCGAATTCGAAATTAAAACATTTCTATCTCGAATAATTTTCGAGATATTCGACTTCGAATTTCGGGAAAATTTTCGAAATGACGAATTTAAATGTGATTCTTATAGGAAATTTTACGCTGAATTCGAAAATGAAGTCGAAAAAATTCTATGTCGAATAATTTTCCAGATATTCGATTTCGAATTTTCCCGAAATTTGAAATCTAAATCGAAAGGTCTTTTTAAGTTCGTTATGGGATTGCTTACAGAGCAATCTCTTCGCCGGCCCCATGTTTTTAAACTAACTTTAGTTATTTTTGACTCACATGCTTCTCCCAAACTAAAAACAAATTCAGTTTTCAATCTCATGTCTTCGTTCTTTATTCGAATTACTGGGGCACAATTTTGATTGCTTTAAATTTCTTGTGGTACCCACATTCAATCGTTTATTTAATTAGTGTTTAATATTTTTCATGTTTAATTTAAAACAAAAATCTTAAACCATGTTGACTAAAAACGAAATTGGTACAAGACATTATGTGAGTTGGTCCAAAAGTCGACGCAATTAATTCTTATTTCTTCCATATATGTTTCTATTACGAACACGAGTAACTGATTTCCAAGAAAGGCAGCTTGTAACTCCATAAATAGTATGATCTGACCTCCGATAGAAACAATAGAGAATCTTCTAATCAGGTCCTGATTAATAACCATATGCTAAAATATGATTTAGGGAACGCAAAATGATAAGTTGAGTAAACGAATAAGTTTCTTCAGAGAAAATTTTTATGGGTTACAGCAATTAAACTTTGAAATCGTACATTCATCATTTATAGTTGAATAATAAATTTTTAAAAACACATTGTAACATATTACAAAGAAATTATTCTAGAAATTTCCAGAATGATCGAGTACCGTCCACGCCATTTCTAGTGGCGCCCTTGAGTTCAAATTTTAGAACTTTTTATTTTGTTATAGGACCGCGCGTTTGAGTATAAGGCGGAGCAGGTGGCAATCGAATAGGAGAAGTCATACAGTGATCAACTGTGGTGCAAATAAATTAGTGTTGTTATAATAATCGTTGTGTTAATAGCATTATAATTTATAATTATTGAACAGTATTGTACCTCTTGTGCATAAAGTTTAGTATTGAATTAAATCGTCGTTAAATTCACATTTCATTTGTCATACAGGTTGAACGATCAGTGGACGAGATTTGTTAAAAAAAAAACAAATGAAGCCGAATTCAGAGTATGTTCCAAAGAGCGTCTTGAACAGTGGAATGCTGTGATCAAGAAAATACCAAAACTAGATATTTTCCTCACATAGTGTGCAGCAATTACAATCGTCTTCATTGACTTCAAGCCAAAATTTTAGTGCTAAAGGTACAGCTGCAAGTGGCTTCGAGCTCACAGAGCTCTGAAAATGCTCTCAAAGAGGTAGACCCAGTTATATTACTTGATGGGCCGTCATTGTGATGGGTAAATGAACAACTTCTTGAGTTGGTGCCCTACAATGGCATTCAAGAAAACGATGACTCTGATTTAAAAAATGTGAAATCTGTGTATACATACATATATACATACTTAATTCTTAGCCTGTCTAGCCTTTCTGATATAAGGCGAAAGACAGTATGTCACTCAAAAAAGATTTTGTACCAATCAGTTATTTCAAACAAGTTAATGTATGGGGAACGCATTAAGCGAAATTGGTTGATTTATTCAAAATAAACCAGACGCATACTCTTTCTAGCAATTAAGGGGTTTAATGATTGGAAAAATAATCTTATTATGATCACAATTCTGAACACAGCGAGTGGATTTCAAAATTTATTAATAGAAGTCAATTTTTACAAAGAGTAGATTGTAAAAAGCAGAACAGTACAAGGCGAAATGTTTTCTTAAGAATGTTTGGAGTTGTGAACTTTTTAGCTTCCTGTGGACTGCCAATTCATGGTGATAATGAAATATTAGACTGTGTAAGAAATGGTAACTTTTATTTTTAGTATTTTCTCATACTATCAAGTGCAACTTCATATAAATTCATATTATATAGTTATAAACCCCGACACCTAGCGATAAATGAGGGAGCTGATAAGATAAGATAAGATAGTTACAAAGTAGGACATTGGAAGTTAGAAGACATAAAAATTTCAGAATACGCAGACGATATGGTCACCACTGCAAAAGATGAAAGAACAATGAACAATAATTTTAATGTTTATAATGAATAGCTACAATCAATTAACATAAAAATCAACAAATTCAAAACGAAAACGATTATTGTAAGCCAAGAGAAAACAACATTGGAAGAAGTCAACAAGTTTAAGTACTTAGGGACAACAATATCACAAAACGGAAGAATAGACAAAATGCAAGGACGGGAGCACCAGGAAGAATCTTCAACGCAGTAAAAAACACCTTTCTGGCAAAAAAGAAATGCCGAAAAAATAAAACCGGAATTTTTAAGAAAGTAGTCGCTCGAATCCTTACTTACGTGTCCGAGACATGGATTCTTAACACAGAACCAGATAAACAAAATTCAAAGTTCAGAAATAGAATTCGTACAGAAGATAGAAGAAAAAACTAGAAAATATAAAAAACAGTACTTTAAGAGAATTTCCGAAAACAAAACCAATACAAAAAGAAGAAAACTGAGATGGTTCGGACACGTAATGAGGAAGAAGGAAGAGAAAACGCTAAGAAGAGTGTTCGAACCAAAACCTTATAACTTTATAAATCTGAAAAAAAAACATAAGAATGGAAAGAGATATGCAAAAGAAAAACACAGTGACCTAATTCCAACCGCCTTACACCCGAAAGTCAATGAATTTATATTATATAGTTAGTGAATCAAGTTAAGGCAGAAAGACTGTAAATACCAAGTATTATTCAATAATTGTGAACTGAATTCCAGATGTGTTGCACACAGACCAACTAGCTTTTGTGGTACGCTATGTTCTATATATGGGAACTTCCATTGAATGATTTTTGACTGTGCCCATAAAGCTTGAGATGGTGAATGCTGTATTCTCGACGGTAGCTTTTGTAGATCTTGATTTGAATAACTGCAGAGAACAGAACTACGACATTGCCAGCAACATATCTGGGTGCTATAAAGATCTTCAGGCTAGAATAAAAGAAGTAAATAGTGGCTACATACATCTACGAGTCACTCTACAATTAGTTGGCTCTGCAGCTACAGAACAACAGGTACTCTGTTGATTTTTTTCTTTAGAACAACAAACCTATAACTTTCACAGTTCTTCAACCAAAATAAGAGGTGGGTATCTTGCAGTGTATACTTAAAAAAGACTCCTTATCTTTAAAATTTTGCCGACAACCCAATGAAGTGCTTGTGCTGGTTCCAGTCAAACATTATACGAATCATATTGGGAGGTTCGTGATTCTTTGACACACATTATCCATGATAGCGGTCAGACTAAGGACACACAGTATGGAGCAAATGTGATATTGGAAAAACTTAAGTCTTGAAATGGTATTGATGATATGTTTTTGGAATAGTATTCTTATAAGATTTCGAGAAGTAAGTGAAAGGTTTCAAGGAGTCGTATCAAAGGTCATTGCAATATATAAATCTTTACAAGCTTTTTAAGGCTAGAGAACAAAGCAAAATCGATGTGTGCAACTGACATCTACAAAACAGACATTATGAGAAAAAGAAATCCAAAAGTTTTTTGGACAACAGTCTTTTGTGATGGAAACATATCATACTGGAATTGATTCTCTGAAGCTTAATTTAATTCGAAAAAAAAAAAATTACATAGAAATACGTAAGGATTTCGGATTTCTATGTGAAATCACACAAATGAAAAATGACAGAAAACAGCAGAGGGAAAATCAGCTATTGGAAAAGTATGCTTTTGATATAGATAAAGCATCCCCTGAGGAATGTGCGCATTTAGCAGCATTTTTAAGAATTATTAAAAGTATTGACAAAGAAGATAGGAATACCAAATCAAAAACACAATTATAACCATAAAAAATGCTATCATTGAAGTCATGAGACATTCTATTGCCATCGTTCTAAGAATTTTTCTTAGGAATTTTTTTTAGGAATTGAATTTTAATTATATTTTTGCAATCAATAAATAAAGGGAAACTGTTTGAGGATATTTTAATTTTTTAATATACATATTATTAAAGCGCCAAGGGAAAACACTCTGTGAATAGAAGAAGCAACCGATTTTAATGGTTGAGGGCTTTTTAGATTCGTCTTGAAGAGGCGGGGTGCGAGTTATAGTTTTCAATGTGATCTGGAAATGGTGCCAGCAAAAAAAAATTAAAAAAATGAGTAACGCGTGGAATTCATTAAGTTAATAAATTGTTTGACTTTAAATAGGACGCAATTTGCGTCATACCGTGTTTCTTGTTTAAATATATTCTGCTAAATCATTCGATCGCTATGAGATTCTTGATTATAAGAATGGTCAAGTACCTTTTAATGTTCTGTTGGGTTTTGGCTGGAATAAACATATAAATATATATTTTTTGGATTAATTTTCTTATATTAATAAATTCGCCGTTTTACTTGCCGCATTGATGCATTGATTCAATTAAAACAATTCAAACATGTTTAGTTTTACTTAGACCTATAATAATTTTTAAGTTTTAAGTTATTTAATAGTTTATCTAGGAATATAATAATCTGAAAATAATTAAAGTTGTTATTGAGAGAAAATTGCGTTCACTATATAATTTATGAAACAATACTCGTGTAGCAATATTTAATCTTAACTTGTTTTTATTGTAGAAGATGAAAGTGATCAACCACCAGAAGGTGAGGAAGAAAAAGAGCCAATCGCTTACCACATTAGCAATGAAGTACACTACACAAACGGAAAGATGACAAGCTTAGTCGTCATCAAACGAGGTGCTCTTATAGAGGCTGACAAGAGCATTCGAGCCCAAGTGCGAATTATAAACTTCAGTGATGGTTCACCATATGAGACTTTGCATGCTTATATCAGCAAGACTGTGGCTCCTTATTTTAAATCTTATGTGAAAGAATCTGGAAGAGCTGACAGGTAAAAGGCTATGCTATTTAATGCAGATAGATGACGTTTTATTGTAGGGATGGCGACAAAATGGCTCCCACTGTAGAAAAAACAATAGCAGAGTTGGAAATGGGTCTGCTACACTTGCAACAAAATATCGACATACCTGAAATTACCCTACCTGTTCACCCGATAGTCGCTAGTGTGATTAAGCGCTGCGCTGATGAGTCTCGAAAGCCAAAGGTGGCCGATTTTGGAGATAAAGTGGATGATTCAACATTTCTAAATCAGCTTCAGAATGGAGTAAATAGGTGGATTAAGGAGATTCAAAAAGTGAGTTTATATAGTTGAAATATAAGCAAGTTGAATATTTTTAATTTTTGTAGGTAACAAAACTTGAGAGAGATCCATCTTCTGGGACTGCTTTACAGGAAATTAGTTTTTGGTTGAACTTGGAGCGTGCACTTCATCGCATTCAAGAGAAACGGGAGAGCATGGAGGTCTCATTAACTCTTGACATTTTAAAACATGGTAAACGGTTTCTTGCAACTGTGTCATTTGATACTGACACAGGTCTGAAGCAAGCTATTGCAACAGTAAATGATTACAACCCTTTAATGAAGGTGAAAAAATATTTTTTTAATTTTATTTGTGTAAACAATAATATTTGTTTTAGGACTTTCCAATTAATCATTTATTGGCAGCTACAGAACTTGAGCGCATTCGCGCTGCTGTGCAGCTGATATTTGCTCATTTGAGGAAAATACGCAGCACAAAGTATCCTATTCAGAGGTGCTTGCGTCTGGTCGAAGCAATATCCAGGGATTTGGGAACACAATTGTTGAAAGTACTTGGCACTCGCCGGCTCATGCATATTCCTTTTGATGAATTTGAAAAAGTTATGACTTTGTGTTTTGAAGTATTTTCCACATGGGAGGATGAATATGAAAAACTTCAAGCTTTACTTAGGTTAGTAGTTATAATTTTTTTTTAATTTAAAGAGACCAAAAACATTAATTTATAGAGATATAATAAAGAAGAAAAGAGATGAACATATAAAAATGGTGTGGCGCATTTCTGCTCAGCATAAGAAGCTTCAATCACGAATGGAACATATGCGTAAATTCCGCAGGCAACATGAGCAACTAAGAACTGTTATTGTAAGAGTCCTAAGACCCTCAGCTAGACAGTTAGCATCGGCTGCAGAAGGGGAAGAAGTGGAGGTTCCCAAACAAGATGCATTCACTTTAGATGCTGCAGATGCTAATGCTATAGAGGTAATTATTATAACTTTTTTAACAGTTTTATTAATTTTTTTGTAATTTATATAAACAGGAAGTGAATATAGCATATGAAAACGTAAAAGAAGTTGATTGCCTTGATATTTCTAAAGATGGGCAGGATGCTTGGGATGCAGCAGTGCAGCGTTATGAAGAACGTATTGATCGTGTTGAAACACGCATTACAGCACATTTACGTGATCAATTGGGTACCGCAAAGAATGCAAACGAAATGTTCAGAATCTTTTCACGTTTTAATGCTCTATTTGTACGTCCGCACATTCGAGGAGCCATTCGTGAATACCAGACTCATCTTATTCAAAGAGTAAAAGATGATATTGAAGCTCTACATGAGAAATTCAAAGTAGAGAATTAATTGCAGTATTAAAAGCAAACTCTATATTTTTTGTTATTATAGGTTCAGTATCCACAAAGTAACAGTGCACGCATCAGTAAAGTGCGAGATCTACCACCAGTGTCAGGATCTATAATTTGGGCACGTCAGATTGATCATCAGCTTACAACTTATCTCCGTAGGGTTGAAGATGTTTTAGGAAAAGGTTGGGAGAATCATATCGAGGGACAGAAGCTGAAAGCAGATGGTGATAGTTTTCGACTAAAACTCAACACCCAAGAAATCTTTGATGAATGGGCTCGGAATGTGCAGCAACGCAACTTGGGAGTGTCTGGTCGTATTTTTACAATAGAAGCTGTACGCTCCAGAAGCGGTAGAGGAAATGTTTTGAAGCTGCGAGTTAATTTTCTCCCAGAAATTATTACTTTAGCAAAGGAGGTGCGGAATTTGAAATGTTTAGGATTTAGAGTCCCTTTAGCTATTGTCAACAAAGCACATCAGGCCAACCAGCTATATCCATTTGCGATTTCACTCATTGAGAGTGTGCGCACATATGAAATGACTTTGGAAAAGGTATGTATATGTAATCAGATCATTTAAAAAGGTCGAGACTGATGTTACATATTGAAAGACAATAATTTGATGTGCTTTAGGGAAATTGAAAAATTTAATTTATCTTATCGTTTTGCTTCCCTCCATACAAAAATCTTTAAAACTTTAGTGATCAAAATACTATAACACATATTATCAAATAAAGGAAAATTAATCATTAAAATTAATGTATCTTTTATGTATGTAACATTAAGCTACACTTAATTATGGTGATGGGTTTGTCTGTTTTCTCAAGAAGAAATTTTAATTGGTACATTTTACTGAACGTGTTAGCTCTCAAAAGGAAATAGCATCCAAACTTCTGTAAAGGTAGTTTAAAGTAATTGTTGACAGCTGTCGCATGCAGTAATCACATTTGGTGACCCCCTGTAATCCATCTCTGATGTAGCATGAATGCTGTTATTTTTTAATTGATAAACTCTATTCTCTAGAAATTGGAGTTATGAAGTTTTGAATTGCCTCTTAAATTTTGTGCCATTTTAAATATGAATTAACTAGTGCATTGTTATGTAGTAGTTATAGCTTGATTTAGCTGGTCTTGTTCAAGCTTTGTATGTTATTGAAATATTTAACCTAGGTGCCAAATCTTAATAATTCAACAAAAGCTGTTTAAACTATAATTGAATGGAACTATTCTACTTAGGTATCTGTACATATTTAAATCTTAAGTTAAAGAAAATTGCAATTAAAATTATTTTAGTGTGGATATATTGGTTTGTTATTTGTGAAATTAACAGTATTTGACTTTGTTCTTTTGAGTTTATTTCCTTCTGTGAATGTCTTAAATAAGAAGTATCCAACTGAATATTTGCTTGAGGTTGTGTGGTATAAGATGTTTGTTAAAATGTGTTATCTTAGTTACTGCTCAACTGTGCGACTTTTTTTTATTGAAGTAACAGAACTGTAGGATAGTTCTTTCTAAGAATCTTAATTGTCATCTTTGCCTGTCAAGTGATGAAGTGACGCAAAAATACGAAAGCTTGTGCATCGTGCCAATATCCCTTAAGTTTTTGTCACATGTAGTTTCAGTTTATTGTTTTCCAGTTTTATTTTAATTTTCTTAGTTGAGGTACACACCTATATCTTGCATTGTTACCAATAGATTTGAATTATGTATGCTTTTTTGATAACCTTTTGAATAGTCGGTTATAACTTAAAATTCTAACATGAATACTATTGTGTTTAATTGGCATTGGCAAATAGTATTCACATCAAATGGAAACCAGAAACTGAACATCGAGGTGGAAATTACAAGAGATGTTTACATTTTTATTGCTATTATTGATGGTTTGCAGAAATTGCAAGTTTTAGTAGAGATGTTGAATTCGCTAATATTTACATTTTGTGAACAGAAATAATCCTTATCAACTCAACAATAATAAAGTAAAAAGAAAAGTATTTCTGACAGAACTGGCAAATAAAATTGTTATGAAAGGGAAATGATCAACTATTGGCAACAACAAATATAAGACAGAAAAATCATCTCCATGACCTACTGCTAAATGAAAAGTTTATTTATGTCTATAGAATTGATGTCCGAGGAAGTAAGAACTATAACCAGATTCTTATTCAAAAATATAAAAACAAAACTATTTTATTGTGATCAATGTAAAAGCAATCAGTAAATGTTACTGATCTGTATCGCAGCTGAAACGTCTGAGAGTAGGTAGTGTCTTTCCTGTATATGTGATTTTTATAGATATAATGTTAAAATGAACTCACATTATTAATAAATTTATTAGGGCATTTTAGAAACAATACCTTTCACATTATTTATTATATTTCTTTTAGTTACCCCCATTATCTTTAATACTCTCATCTCACATGCTCGAATTCTCGATTTTAACTATTTCTAAAAATCCATATATTAGAAGTTTTCCCCACAGATGGATTTGTCCATCAGGTAATAAGTCTTTGTTGGGCTGCTTATTTTGCTGTTTATTTTGTATTTTAAATCAGCTATTTTTTTAGCGTCAACTCCTAAATACCTGAACGCATTCACTTGTTTCAAATTATCCATTTCAGTTATATCCTATTGTTCTTTTGTTTTTAGATATCATCGTTACTTTTGTCTTAATTTTATTTATTTTTAAATTATTTCAATAGTCCGTAGCTACACACATTTAATAGTTTTACTCTGAACTATAACCATGTCATCTGTTCAATAGTACTTTTATAATCACCATTACCAGTTTCCGTACTTCAACTCTATCTGCCCACATTTTATTTTCTACCTTCTGCGCTAAGTAGTCAACTAGGACCAAGAACAAGATGGGTCAAGATATTTCTTTGTCTAACGCCTTTAACAATCGCATATTGTTTCAATTCACCATTATTACATCTTATAAATTTCTATGTTATTTAATTGCTTTTACTAAAACTACACGAATTCCTTTATGAATCAAAACTCACCATATCGTTTCTCTAGACATCTATCAAATACTTTTTTCCAAGTTTACAAAGCACATATTCACTTTGTTATTGTGACTAAAAGATTTTGCTATTAGTTCCATAGGCAAAAGATTAAGTCTTGTATTTTTTCATTCTAAAACCTTGTTAGATTTTTCATTTTAACTCTGTCCTCAATTGAGCCTCCAAAATGTTTTCATAAACTTTACTTGCAAGACTTGGCAGCCAGATTTTTCTGTAATTACATCTTGCATCATATTTTTTAAAGATGGTTATGATTATGACTACTTTCCAATCTTTTTTATGCTCTGCTTATGTGCAAGTTTACCTTCTCCAAGTATTTTGTTGGCCCCCTTTTTTGTCTTGTGGTTGTAGCAAATTTTCATTATTTTATAATATTTATGACTAAATCTTCGTTCTAGTTCCTAATATTCCCATATATATTTTCCCAATCTTTTTAAATTTTTTTTTAATTACTTATATTATCTTCTTCCTTTCTTTGTAACTGTCCTACCTAGCTTTGTTTATGGCTTTTTTCACAATATTTTATTCTTCGTTATAATCGTCGAAGATGCTCATATTGTTACCTTTTATAAATCTTGTTCGTCTTGTTGCTTTTATTTTCTGGTACCTATTTTTTTTTTGCTTAAAACCAATTTTATAGCTAAATTTTATTCATTGTTAGTTCTCATGTCTTTTTTCATTGTCAATACTGTAGTGCTATTCTTTACTCTTACTTCTCCCCTCTCTTCCCATTGGCTTATATTAAATTGATTTCATCTCTTCCACTTTTCTTGTATTCTACATTGATTATTTCACCCCCTTTTTATTCTGTTTTGTTACTATTTCATTATTATATCTTCTTGACTACTATTGTTAGCCTTGTGCTTTTTAATTAGTCTTTGTGTGTTTCCGCCAAATTGGACTTAAATTAGAGAACTATGAAACACAACTACATCAAGCATAGCGGACCTGACAATTGTTCCAATTACTCAATTTAAAATTGTAACCTTTTTAACGCTGAAGTAGAAATACTACCTGTTACAGATGGTATGTTACGACTAAACAAAAAATTCTGCTAGTTTTTCGTTTAATGACCTCCTCCCTTCCCCTGATCTCGAACGACCTCCCATTTCAAACCGTCTTGTACGTATGCGCAATACAAGTTAGCTTCAGATAATCAAACCAAGAATACTACCGCAGAGCTACTGTACTTGAATCCTTTCGCGTGGTTTGACTATAAAAAAGACTCAAGTTTACTACGTAAAGACATAAAGTACAGAAAATCTGACCACCAAGAGCAGGTAACTGTTGTCAGGGCAATTCACAATGATGAATAGGTTCGCAAATTGAAAACGAAAATTGATCAGGATCTTAGGCGAAGCATGATTGACCTGGAAAAATGTGGGCATGGCGAAATCGACGGTCAGTCTAGCAGTGCATCAGGATCTGTATTATAACTATTTTAACTGAGAGTGTGAGAAAAACAAAATGAATAGAGACTTAAAGGCCTAAGCACTGCTGAACCACATCAAGCACAACAGCGCTGTCTTCCTGAGATTCTTTTCCGATGAAAAGAACTTCATTTAGTACAGGCAGGTGAATTGGAAAAATGACTGTTTGATTTGCCAAGATCCCTCTGAAGTGCCTATAATCATGCATACGAAGTTTTTCAGTTCTATGATGGTGCTGGGGCTTATGAGCAGTGAAGGGAATGTCATGGCGCCTCACTTCTTTAAGTAAAGCTTGAAGGTGACCACCGACAGCTATATCAACGTACTGGAGACAATTGTCAAGCACTGAATAAAGAAGGTGGCTGCTGGGCATGGCTATATATTACTTTGCATTACCACTGGTTCCCTAATTTTGGGGTTATCCCCTGACTCTGGTTGCAATGCTCTCGTCTTACGTGTAGGATGTGGTCAAGGCGAAGGTCAATGAAAAGCATCATAACACCAAAGACAGTTTAAGACTCCCAATTATGGAGGAATGACATATGTGGACAAGGAAGAAGTTGTATTGGGCTGCAGCAGGTTTAAGTCCTGGCCTGAAAAAGTGGTGGTGGCTTGTGGGAGTTACATTGAATAATATGATTCTCAATATTGTTTATTTTAATTGTGCTAAGTTTTTTGTACTCTGTTATTTTCACTCACAATACGATTGAAAAATAATTAATTGTTCACTTATATAAACTTGTCGTTTTTTTCTGAAATTTTCAATCTCAACCAATTTATTGGTGACATAATTGATTTTGTCCCCTTTCATGCGCGTTTCTATAAGAGTGTGTGGTGGATAAGGGGGATTTGATTCTTCCTATAATTTAAGTATTTATATCTATGATGACATTATTTCCTGGTTTTTGGAAATGGGTGCTTACTGACTAATACAATAGTACTTTACAACCAGTCCTTGAGATATTTTTGTCTATAGTTGTACATTCTATGCCACTTTGGAGTTGAGGTAAATCATCTGAATAAATTTCACCAAGTAAAATCACTAATTGCCCACAAACAAAAAATCACTGATATAGTCAATAAAAATTATGTCACATGTTATATAATAATGAATTATATTTAATGTGTGATTCTTTATTTTATAACAATTTGTATTACAATAATATTATTTGATGAACTTACTGATACAGAAAAACTTCCTCTATCTTGAATGCTGGTATCTGCTATTCCATAATCTTCAGAATGTAGTTACATTTGTTAAAGGTGTATAAATGTTACGTGACGCGAAATCCATATTATTTTTTTGCAAAGAAACTCCTGCTAGACTCATATATCTACACCTTTTGAAATTAACAGCAGATTTAAATTGGATTTGATAAACTTTGTTTAAATTATAATATAAAGAACATAAGACAATGTATAACACTTTGTTTAATCTGTAATTAGATCTATTGCTACTTCTAAATAATTATCAATATACTACCCACGGAAAGAGTAAAATTGCATTATGCTGCTCATATTGCTTTATATATGTGTATGTGTAATTTGTTGTTCAATTAAAATGGCACAAACATAAGCGATTCAGTACTTTGCATGACTGCGAAAGGAAATATTTTGATTATTTTTGACTGTTATTGTATGTATGTACTTTGATAGTTAAGTTGGGACAAGTGCATTACTTTGCTATGGAAGTAGTGATTCTTAATATCTCACAAAACCCATATACATTGCGTAACACTTGATATATAAAACCTTAAATACAAATAAGAAAAAAGCCTGTATGCATTGAGTAACACTTGATATATGAAACCTTAAATACGAATTAAAAACGTTTAAAGTCAGTGACCTTCGATTGTGACAGATATATATATATATATATATATACACAAACAGTCGTCTTAAATATATGTAATGATAATAATACAATCAAATTACATACCCATGAGGGTGTAAGGATCACAAATTCTACTTATCTTTATAAATTAAGGATTAAAGGGAATTGAGAGAGAAAAATTGTTCAACAGTTATGTGTCTTCTCTGATAGCAACTCTAGAATTCATATTTAATAAGACGCTCTGAGAACATGTGATTTTCTTTCTGATGATGCTACCTCAGTTCCTAAAGTTAGTTATCAACATGACAAATCTTTACCAATCTCTTAATGCGTGGATTAGCATTTCTCTATTAATCTGATCAGTATCTTAGGTTGCTCATCCATGTTGTCTTTTTTCTTTCTCGGCCACGCTTTCCGTCGACTTTTGCTTCAATGGTATACTGCATTATGATGTATTTCTTGTTTTCTAAAGTAGGATAGTTTTTGGTCTCAATTATGGTTTTTAATTCGCACTTTTTTGCGTCTATGAAATCCTCACAATGCTTCTGTATGTTTGAAACTCAAACTCTTAAACATTTTAACATTACCTTCTTTAGCATTCATAGCTCACAATCATACAGAAGGGTTGTTCATACATTTAAGAAATTTTAGTCATAGTTTGATGGTTGTATGACTGTAAAGGACCTTATATTTTACAATTGGTGATCTTAGTGTTCTTATTTTTTTCTTATTTGGCTGTTGAATTAATCTTTCAAGGTAAATATATTTATTTGTTTGTTTATTTCTGGCATTTTCACAAGTAATGTTTATGTGACCCTGATTGCCATCATTCTTACTTATTACTATGATTTTTTTTGCACATTGATTTTCAGCTTCATGTACGCTTTCTCTTGTAACGTGATCTAATAGAATTTGTAGATCTTTCTGACCATTTGCTACTGAAGCTGTATTGTCAGTGCGTCTTATATAATTTTAAATAGCTCCATTCATTTTTATTTTTACAATTCTTTTTGTAAATGCATTTTGTGTAATTTTCTTTAAATAGACGTTAAACAGAAGCAAGAATACCGTATACTATTGTCAAACTTAAATTCTGAATATGCTTTCCATCTAGACCTATTTTTCATTAGTTATTCTAATCATTTTATAATGCTGGGCAGGCTATATAACAAACATAAAGGTCTTGGCCCTTATATAAGCATTTCTATGCTAGTAGTGGTGCATCATGTGATTAGTTCTCGGGTGATTAGGCCGTGGTCGGAATTCGGATATCTTCAGAGAAAAATCTTTTAAAAATTTATGTTTTTTATGAGGTCAGATCATTGAGCAACTTATAAGTTTGTGCTCCCCAATAAATAAGGAGCTTCAAACTTGACAAAATGGTATTTAAAGGTTGTATCAAAGGTTCCAAAGACTAATAATGTTATCCAACAATACATTGGTTGATGTCTATTGAACACAGCAGTTACACAAGACCACCATTTAGAATGAAGTATCAAAAGATGATAACGTAGTAAAGAAAAGAATTTTCTAGAGATCTTAGCAACTATCAGTATACAAATTTCTAACCAAACTATTGTGGTGTAACTGAGAAAACATAGTCTGTAGCTCACAGACTTCGATAATGTTTCCTGTTGACAACAAGCCATAAAAAATTCACTTATCAGCGTGCAAAAGGAATATCATGTCTGGCCCTTAACCAATGATGATGTGTATTGTTTGCAAATGAATTCAGATTCTCTGTATTTATGTACATCTTGCAGAACATGAAAGTTGATATAATCAAGATAACATCTATGAATAAGTTGATATTCTGTTGTCAGCTGTCTCTGGTTAAATTGACTGGGAATATTTGTTTCTTTATGGGATATATGGAATTGCTTTTTTTATTCTATTACAATGTGTAATAGTTTAATTGGGCATCTTTAATAATAATGACAATGCATTAGATTTTAACTAGATATATTTTTGAGAGTGTGTCCTATCAAAAGAATTTTTGTATGAAAACGTTATAACTTTTGGCTCAGGTACTAATATAAAAAGCGAGCCTTATGTGGGCTATTTATATGTGTAGAGTAATACTAAAATCATGGTCTTACTATAACTTTGTTATGCCAAATTTTTTGCACATCAACTTTTCTTTAAAGTGCTATTTATATCTAGATGTCTTGATTATTTTTCCATAAAATATTCAAATAATACAGATCAAGTGCCATAAATATTTGGAAAAAATGAAAAATTAACAATTAACTTTGTCCTTGAAAACATTGTTAGTTGTGTAATATGTCTCTGTAAATCATTCTTTTACACTGAATATCATAAAATAATATTCACAGTTTTATCATATAATTTTGCACTTTTGATGTTGTATACTATTTTATTAATCTGCCTGTACTTGTCCCAACTGCTCCTACTTTTTTGCAAGCCTGTTGCATAGAGCTGTAAATCGCCTGCAACTGCTAGTTATATTTCATAAGTTTGTCTCTTAAAACATTGTTATTGTGTATAGATTGAAGACAAAGCCAGCATTATTCCATTAGTGGCTGGAATGCGTCGGGAGGTACAAACTCTAATAGCAGAGGGAATACAGCTCGTTTGGGAGAGTTATAAGCTGGATCCATATGTGCAACGCTTGTCAGATACTGTAGTCAGCTTTCAAGAACGCGTAGAAGAACTAGTGGTTGTAGGCGAGCAGCTAGAAGTTGATATTCGATCCCTTGAAACGTGTCCATACTCTGCCAACACATTTGCCGACATCCTATCAAAGATTCAGCATGCAGTGGACGATTTGTCATTGAAGCAGTTTTCTAATTTGCACATTTGGGTTAGCAGGCTGGATGAAGAAGTAAGTTTATAACTGTTTCACGTGTTCATTTAAGTTGATAAACTATCTAAAAATAGGTGGAGAAAAATTTAGCTCGTCGTTTACAAGCTGGAGTGCATGCATGGACTGATTCCTTGAATGGAATTAAGAATGAAGTGGATCATAGCATGGATACTGATGCTCCAGCACAGCCCACACATAAACCTGGTGGAGATCCTCAAATACAGACTCTTATTCACGAATTTCGAATTACCAATCAAACAATGTACTTGTATCCCAGCATTGAAGAAGCCCGATTTCAAATCATGCAGCAACTGTTTGCCTGGCAAGCCATTGTCATGTCGCAGCAGCGTTTGCAAAGCAGCAGATATCAAGTTGGAGTGGACAAGCCTGTTACAGAAACCTATAGAAATATTTTAACTAAACTGCCAGCTGGCTCAACTCCATTACAAAATGCTTACAATGCGATTGACACGAAAATTAAGGAGGTTCAGAAATACGTGAAAGAATGGTTAAATTACCAGTCCTTGTGGGATTTGCAGGCTGATAATTTGTATGGATGTTTGGGTGAAGATATCAGCAAATGGATGGTGTGTCTTAATGACATAAAGTAATTATATTCTCATCTTAAAAGTTGTAGTATTAAACTCATTTTATTTGCAGAAAAACGCGAACAACATTTGACACTTCAGATACTCGTCGTCAGTTTGGTCCAATTGTCATAGATTTTGCCAAGGTTCAAAGCAAGGTATCACTCAAGTATGATTCTTGGCACAAGGAAGTGCTGAGCAAATTTGGAACACTGTTAGGCAACGAGATGTCTACTTTCCATAGTCAAGTTTCAAAATCACGTTCCGAATTGGAGATGCAAAGTATTGAAGCTGCCAGCACATCGGATGCTGTGAGCTTCATTACATATGTGCAATCATTAAAACGAAGCATGAAGGTATTACATATTTAAAAATTAAAATTCAATTTAATATTTTACTGTTTGGACAGGCATGGGAGAAACAAGTAGAAGTTTATAGAGAAGGTCAACGTATTTTAGAAAGGCAACGCTTCCAGTTCCCAAACTCTTGGTTACATGTTGAGAATTTGGAAGGAGAGTGGGGAGCATTTAATGAAATCATCAAACGTAAAGATTCTTCCATACAGACACAAGTATAGAAATTTTCTTGATAAATTTATTAGATTATAACACATTGTTACAGGTAGCAAGTTTGCAACAGAAGATTGTTTCTGAAGATAAAGCTGTTGAAAGCCGCACGAATGATTTCTTAGGTGATTGGGAGAGAAGCAAACCTGTGGAAGGTTCTCTTAGACCCGATGATGCCTTAACTCAACTGCAATTGTTTGAAAGCAAATTTGCTCGGCTTAAAGAAGAAAGAGATAATGTGGCCAAAGCTAAAGAAGCTCTCGAGTTGCAGGAACCAGGTTTGAATTGAAACTGTGAAGTAAATGTGTTTAAGTTCAATTTTTCTGATATTCAGGGGGTGTAAGTACCAGTGAAGATCGCATGCAGGTGGTCTTTGAGGAACTTCAAGATTTGAGAGGTGTCTGGTCTGAATTGTCTCGTATTTGGGCACAGATCGATGAAACTCGTGAGAAGCCATGGCTTTCTGTGCAACCACGAAAACTGCGCCAACAACTAGATACCATGTCCACACAGTTAAAAGAATTGCCAGCTCGGTTACGACAATATGCTTCTTATGAATACGTCAAAAAATTATTACAAAATTACACTAAAGTCAACATGATGATTGTTGAACTCAAGTCTGATGCATTGAAAGAGCGCCATTGGAAACAACTTATGAAACAGTTACGTGTTAATTGGGTCTTATCTGACTTGACTTTAGGTCAAGTTTGGGATGTCAATCTGCAGAAAAACGAATCTATAGTTAAAGATATAATTTTGGTTGCACAAGGTGAAATGGCCCTTGAAGAATTCTTGAAGCAAGTACGGGAGTCTTGGCAAACATACCAACTTGATTTAATCAACTACCAAAACAAATGTAGACTGATTCGAGGTTGGGACGATTTGTTTAATAAAGTGAAAGAACACATCAACTCTGTTGCGGCTATGAAGCTTTCTCCATATTATAAAGTGTTTGAAGAAGAAGCGCTGACGTGGGAAGAAAAGTTAAATAGAATTAATGCTTTGTTTGATGTGTGGATCGATGTGCAAAGGCGATGGGTGTATTTAGAAGGCATCTTTTCAGGCAGTGCTGATATTAAAACGCTACTGCCTGTTGAAACATCCAGGTTTCAAAGTATTAGGTGACAAATCTCAATTATTAGTTATGAATACAATGTGGTATAACATATTTTTAATTTCAGTTCAGAATTTTTGGGTCTAATGAAAAAGGTGAGCAAGTCTCCAATGGTTATGGATGTCTTGAACATACCTGGAGTACAACGTGCCTTGGAGCGTCTCGCTGACCTTTTAGGAAAGATACAGAAAGCACTTGGAGAGTATTTAGAAAGAGAACGTACATCTTTTCCGCGATTCTACTTTGTTGGAGATGAGGATTTATTAGAAATCATTGGCAACAGCAAGAACATCGCTCGCTTACAAAAGCACTTCAAGAAGATGTTTGCAGGCGTATCTTCAATTTTGCTAAATGAAGACAATACCATCATTACTGGAATTTCTTCAAGAGAAGGAGAGGAGGTATTGTTTGTGTCACCTGTGTCCACGATAGAGCATCCAAAAATAAACGAGTGGCTCACGTTAGTGGAGCAGGAAATGAGAGTGACTTTAGCTTCCAGTTTGGCACAAGCTGTGCAAGATATCAAGCAATTTAAGGATGCCATTGACCCTAAGATGTTTATGCAGTGGGTTGACAAATATCAAGCTCAAATTGTAGTACTTGCAGCTCAGATTTTGTGGAGTGAAGATGTGGAGACTGCTCTGCAGAAAATGAATAGTGAGCCACAGAAGGGTCCCCTGGAAAAGGTTTTGCAGAATGTTGAGAACACTCTCAATGTTCTTGCTGATTCTGTGCTACAGGAACAACCAGCATTAAGAAGAAAGAAGCTTGAACATTTGGTATGTTTATATTATTCTTTTTTTTTTATTTAATAATTTTTAGGAATATAAATGAATTTTTTATCAGTAAATTATTTGTTACAAGGATTTTTAGTTAGTTTAATTTGTATTATATTAATTCTTCAATATCGTTACTATTAGCTTTGGTCAAAATTTTCTAAATTGCTTTTTGAATTTCACTGTTCAAAATACTACTCACACTTTTCTCAAGTTTTGATTTCACTCCACCAAAGATAATTGAAAACACTTCCTTGATGTGTGAGCCGGGCACCACTGTTTACAATACTGTTGTGCATTCTTTATATTCAATTTTGAGTAAACTAAGAGTAGAATCTGACTGAATTAATGTAAGCATACCCAAATTGAGTAGAGTAGCAGTGAAATGTGAGCAGAGCAAAAACGTAAAAATTCTTAACTTATCTGTTTGATTTTCTTAGTATGAATAATTTGACAAAAATATGCTATTGGTTTAGAAAATATATTCATTAGTAATATTATTAAGACCACCACTAACAGACATATGTCTAAAAAAGGAAAAAGCTCAAAAATGTAAATATTATAATAATCTTATTAAACGACTTGCATTTTAATACAACCTTTTTAATTATGTACATTAACTGTTGTATATTGTTGATTTTTTAATTGTTTATTGGATAGCGGCTTAAATTATTAACGGTTATTGCACAATTTCACTATAATAGAAGAGATTTGTAATTTGGTTCCTATAAAAACGCAACCTAATTGCTTGTTGTGTTTTGATAGACAAATTAAGATCCTCCTAACGATCCCTTAGCAATTAAATTGCATTTTTATTGCTGGCATACTTTTTCCAGATTAATGAATTTGTACACAAGCGTACTGTAACTCGCCGCTTAATTTCAAACGGGGTGTGCAGCAACAAAGCGTTTGAGTGGCTGTGCGAAATGCGGTTTTACTTTGATCCACGCCAAACAGAAGTGCTAAAACAGCTCACAATACACATGGCAAATGCCCGTTTTTACTATGGATTTGAGTACTTAGGTGTGCAAGATAGACTAGTTCAGACACCTCTGACTGATAGATGCTATCTTACTATGACACAAGCTTTGGAAGCGCGCCTTGGTGGTTCGCCGTTTGGTATGTATATACCCTTTTTTGATAATGAATTTTAAATGTTACACCCTGTAATTCCAACAGGTCCTGCCGGAACAGGAAAAACTGAGTCAGTTAAAGCTCTTGGTCATCAGTTAGGACGATTTGTGCTAGTATTCAATTGTGATGAAACATTTGACTTCCAAGCCATGGGCCGCATCTTTGTTGGTCTCTGCCAAGTGGGTGCTTGGGGCTGCTTTGATGAATTCAATCGACTAGAAGAGAGAATGTTGTCAGCAGTATCCCAACAAATTCAAACTATACAAGAAGCTCTTAAATCAGAGAAGGAATCTATTGCAGAAGGAGGTGGCGGTGGCAGTACGTAGTAATGTAATGAAAGATTTTTTTAATAATATTGTTTCATTACAGATATCAGTGTAGAACTGGTAGGAAAACAAGTACGTGTATCTCCAGACATGGCAATATTTATTACAATGAACCCTGGTTATGCTGGCCGTTCTAATTTACCAGACAATTTGAAGAAGCTTTTCCGTTCTTTAGCTATGACAACCCCAGATCGTCAGCTTATAGCCGAAGTTATGCTTTTCTCGCAAGGCTTCCGAACAGCAGAAAAATTGGCTTGCAAAATTGTTCCATTCTTCAAGTGAGTAATTAAGTTTAAACAGATTAAATTATAATTTGATCCTATTTTTTGTATTTAGGTTATGTGATGAGCAACTTTCAAATCAGTCTCACTATGACTTTGGTTTACGTGCTCTTAAGTCAGTTTTGATATCTGCTGGTAATGTAAAGAGAGACCGCATTATGCGCATCAAGGATGGTATGAAGCACCGTGGCGACACTAATATTGACGAGGCCAGCATTGCAGAAAATCTGCCAGAGCAGGAAATTCTCATTCAATCTGTATGTGAAACGATGGTGCCAAAGTTGGTTGCTGAAGATATTCCTTTGCTGTTCTCTCTCCTAAATGATGTATTCCCTAATGTCCAATACACTAGGGCTGAAATGAAAGGCTTAAAGGATCAAATTAAGAAAGTTTGCCAAGAAGAATATCTTGTTTGTGGCGAGGGAGACGAGCAGGGCTCAGCTTGGATGGAAAAAGTATGTAAAGCTTCATGGCAATTTTTTCTCTTTGTGTGATTGTGAGGTAACTTACTGTTTCATGCTAATCAGTCAACACTAGTTGGAGAAACTTGGGTCGAGAAGGTATTTGATGTTTAATGATGTTTTGCTTAATTTTTCTATAATCGAAAATTACTATCATCAACAGTGTAGTAATGAAAATTCAAAATTGTTTAGGTACTGCAATTGTATCAAATATCAAATCTTAATCATGGTTTGATGATGGTTGGACCTAGTGGATCCGGTAAAAGCACTGCATGGAGGGTCCTTTTAAAAGCTTTAGAAAGATTTGAGGGAATTGAAGGCGTAGCTCATGTAATTGATCCTAAAGCTATCAGTAAGGAAGCACTATATGGTGTATTAGATCCAAATACAAGAGAATGGACCGATGGCCTTTTTACTCATATTCTAAGGTATGAGATTTAATTACGTTTATTTGTTAAAAATAAAGTATAATCGTTTTAATAATGCAGGAAAATTATTGATAATGTAAGAGGAGAAATAAACAAGCGTCAATGGATTATTTTTGATGGTGATGTTGACCCAGAATGGGTTGAAAACTTGAATTCCGTACTAGATGATAATAAATTGCTAACTTTACCCAATGGAGAACGTTTGTCACTACCTCCAAATGTGAGGGTGATGTTTGAGGTATGTAAGCTGTACTTACAATAAAATATTTTAGAACTACTTTTTTATTATATAATAGGTACAAGATTTGAAATATGCTACACTAGCTACTGTTTCGCGATGCGGAATGGTTTGGTTCTCTGAAGATGTGCTTTCTACAGAGATGATCTTTGAAAACTTTATGTTGCGACTAAAGAATATTCCATTGGAAGAAGGGGAAGATGAAGGTTTTGGAAATAAATTAGGTGAAACTAAAGAAGATGCATTGTCACCTACTCTACAAGTAACTATATGATATTTTAGTTTGAATGAATTTTTAGAAATCTATTTTTTAGGTACAGTTGGATGCAGTTAACATTCTTCAGCCATTCTTGGCTCCTGATGGATTGGTGGTTCGCTGCATAGAGTATGCAATGGAACAGGAACATATTATGGATTTCACTCGCCTTCGTGCATTAAGTTCTTTGTTTTCTATGTTAAATCAAAGTGTCCGGTAAAGTATTTTGTTGATTTAGTAATATTGAAAGCAATATTTTGTTGTTTTAGCAATGTTTTAAATTACAACCACAATCACCAAGAATTCCCAATGCCCATTGAGCAGCTGGAGCGCTACATCCCAAAATGTTTAATTAATGGCTTGCTGTGGTGCTTTGCCGGCGATTCCAAGCTTAAAGTGCGCTCCGATTTGGGCGATTTTATACGATCTGTAACAACCATTCCCTTGCCACCAAACAACATGTCCATTATAGATTATGAAGTTAACATAAGTGGCGAGTGGGTACCATGGTCTAACAAAGTACCTCAAATTGATGTAGAGACACATAAGGTTGCTGCTCCCGATATTGTTGTTCCAACTTTGGATACAGTTAGACATGAGGCCCTCTTATATACTTGGCTTGCTGAACATAAACCTTTGGGTACGTAGACTTTTATTTGTAAGGTATTAAAAATATTTGAAAGAAAAAGATTAGTCATCTTTAATTTAGCGTATTTTTTCACGTTTGGTTAAATTTATGTTAATATTTTTGACATAATAAGTATGTTGATGCTTAATACTTGGTACTATTATATGTTTTGATGCAAAGATACAGCACATGTAATTTTTAATTTGAGATAAATTAGCTTTTTAATGTTTACCACCTAATGGTTTGAACTCATTGTTGAAGATAAGATATATGTGATTGACCATTGAGAGGGAGGGTATATAGTTTATTTGAACAAATATTTTAGTGCTCATAAACAATATACTAGTCACTACTTGAATAGTTAAAGAAACATATTAGATACTGCTAAGGGATTTAAAAATTCAAAATTATTGTTGGGCAGGTAACAGAGGCGTCTAGAAAATTGAAAAGTACAGGTTTCCAACAGTATTAATGAGAATCGAACCTTTTTTCTTCTAGGCGTGTACCAAGTATGTTTTTACCACATCTGCTAGACAGTGAAGAATAATATTTTCCCTAGGAGTCTATAAGATCATGGATAATTTTTTGATGATAATTCAGCAATGAGATCTTTTTTCTCCGTTTTCTGATCCCTTATATGGGTATTCATCCCTATAATGTCCATTAACTTTCAGTGCACTCAAAGACATTACGCTTTTGATTTAATCTTTTACTTCTGTTATGTTAGTTATGGCACTAACTGTTTGGCAGTAATAAGTTCTTTTGACATTTTCTTCTTTGTATATCATCAATCCCACAAGTACTAAATCCTTAAATAGTTTTGTGCCTGAGAACCACATGTTCATGGACATGATGTGGCCCATGCACCATGTCATTCTTCCTTTCTAATATACAGAATTAAATTCCATATACACCCATTATCTCATTCATATGTTAAAGATATCTTCAAATCAAATTTTGTCTTATTTCTTAAGAACGTACTGTTTAATGATTAGGCGTAGGCATCCTTTAAGAATCATAAAATTTTCATCTGTTGAAATTTTCTGATTTGACTGATAAATATTCTGGAATGACATGCACATTTTCAAAACTGATCAATTACTCTTATCACTAGCCTCATTATTTACAAAGTGTATATAATATAGCAGTAACTAAAATCAATAAAAGGGCATATTTTAAAGTAGTGTTTTAATAATAGTCAATAGTTTCAACTGAAGTTTATATATTATACTCATAATCAACAATGTGCAATCTAAAGTCTGACTTCCTCTGCAGAAGTATTTTGTACACCCATACTCTAGTTTTCAGACCTAGTCCAGATGTTAATTCATGAATTAAAAAGTAATATATATCCATTTGTTTCCAGAATACTTAAAAAAATATGTTTTGAATTAGTGTAATGGATTGAAACTATCTATAGGAAGAGGAATCTGAATGCCTGCAACTATCACATTAAAATACAATCTGTAAATACTCAAATATTTTTTTTATAAACCAAGGTCTTTTTGTCTTAAGTATCATGTTAAAAGGTTTTATGGAGCAATTGATACCATAGAAATATTCTCCTGACTAATAAAAAAAGCATTGCAATGAGATCACAAAGATGGTGAAGTGAAATTTAATTTAGTAGATCTAGCTATTGAAAATCTCACAAATCATGGGGTGTTTCTGGAATAAAGACACATACAATTAATACACAAATGTGGCGCCTAGGACAATTTGGACAAAACATCAATATTTTCTAGGACAGGTTAATGTGTTTTAAAGTGTACAAAAGAAGCTGCCTAATAACAGTCAAAATAAATACAACATTAAAGCTGTTTGCTTAGAAATTCCCTCTGTAATGTTTATAAACTCCAGTGACTAACTGGAAATATTATATGAAAAATAATTCTAGAAGTTTCAAGGAATGAGAAGAATATAAAGGAAATTGCTTCTCCATAATTCTACACCATTTAGATTTGCAACTGGTGTAGAATTTTAAGTCATTTTAAGATCACAATAAATTGTTTCATATATATAATATGAATGTGATTTATTACATTTCAGCTGTGGCAACGTTAAATTTAATCTGATTTTATTGACTAATTGGTGTTAATTCCTGTTCCACATTTGCTCAGTGTCAGAGTAGCCGCCTGTCAGGAGAACACAGGCAAAATTTTGTCCTACTGGTAGTTATTTTTGAAAAATAACCATTGAGATGTTTCAAAAGATAAATTCACGAACTGGTCCTTAAATGCGGTTTTTAATAATGGTTTTGGCTATATTAATATTACTTTGGTTTTGATAAGATTATTAATAATGATTGGTCACTAAAAGTTGCCTATTATAGCTTTAATTATTCATTTAGCAAATTACCAATACCATCTACTGAAAATTGTCTCCATTATTGATGGCTGTGGAACGAATCTGATGTCAGTAGAGACAATTCAGTTGATAATAATTTTAGTTTCTTTTCAAAAATCAAGATTAAACATGTGACAAATGCAGATGAGTTTGTCTGCTGTGGTTAAGAAATTTTAATTCTTGTATTTCTGAAAAATTACACTGCACTTCTTCCCATACCACCTTAAGATAAAACACAAATTAACGAGGACTTGACTAAACTGCAACCTGCTATCTAAATGTATAGGTATAAAGGTGTATAAATAAGTTCTCAGCTTTAGATTTCACAGAATGTAAATCACCGTTTACATGTAAGATATTAGTCCGCCCTCTTGCAGTTTTAAAGCAATGACATTTGGTCTTTCGAAACATCATGCGATTTGGCGTTTGATGCACATAACCTTAATAATCAGCTGTGTTCACGATGGCAATCACAAAAGAGCATATTCGATTTTCTATCCACTTTGCATTTCATCTTAAGAAAAACGCTGCTGAAGCCACCAAAATGATTTGTGGTGCATATGGTGAGAATACTGTAAATCATGTAACATGCAAAAAGTGATACCAAAGATTTCGCGGAGGAGAGTTTAGTCTTGAAGATTAACCCGCGCTGGACACCCTCAAACATTTGACACGGATGAGCTGCAGACACGTTAGGCTGGGAACCCACATGCGGCGTATAGCCCAGACATGGCCCCTTCCGATTATCATTTATTCCGGGCGTTACAGCATCACTTGGCTGATACGCACTTCAAAACAGAAGAAGAAGTCTGAAAATGCATCGATAACTTTATCGTCTTGAAGCCGGTGAGTTCCTATCACCAGGGAATTCGCAAGCTACCCGAAAGATGGCAAAAGGTCATCGATGCCAACGGAGAATATTTTGATACTTAAGCTTTTTTTGTTTGTTTTTAAATAAAACTTTAATTTTGCAGAAAAAAGCTGAGAAGTTATTTATACACCTATTAGATTCCAGTTTCAAATTTTTGAAAACCACATTCTACATTGATAGCGTCTAATGATTTTTACTGTTATGTAATTTTTTACTTTTTAAGGTAATTTTTAATATAATGATAACATTTCTGTAATAATTAAAATAGAAGTGAATATTGCACTCAATATAATTTTAATACATTAAGGTGGTGAACTGATTAAGGTTGTGATGCAGTGAATCCATGCTCTTTGTTTAAAATAGTGGAGAAAATAAGCTCAGATTATCAAAAAGTTTTTAACTTTAAATTTAGAAGATATTGATCAAATGTCAATTTTATCTTGACTCACTTCTGTACTGATTGTTATTTTATTTTGAGAAGGAAGAATGCACACTCTGATAACATACGAAGTGATCGATTGGGAATTGCTTTAGATAAATTATAAATATAAAAGTGTTGGACATCTAAAAATGATTTTTATTGCAGTACTGTGTGGTCCTCCCGGTTCTGGTAAAACTATGACCCTGTTCTCCGCTTTACGAGCACTTCCTGACATGGAAGTTGTTGGGCTTAACTTCTCTTCAGCTACAACTCCTGAGTTGTTATTGAAAACTTTTGATCACTATTGTGAATACAGAAAAACTCCCAATGGCGTAATATTAGCTCCTGTTCAAGTATTTTTTTAATTAAATGAATTAACAATTTTGATCCATAAATAATTTTTAGTTGGGTAAATGGCTAGTAATATTCTGTGATGAAATTAACTTGCCCGATATGGACCAGTATGGCACTCAGAGAGTCATAATGTTCTTGCGCCAACTTGTCGAACAGAAAGGCTTTTACCGTGCATCTGACCAGACATGGGTTTCTCTGGAACGCATCCAATTTGTTGGTGCTTGCAACCCGCCAACTGATCCTGGTAGAAAACCACTATCTCATCGCTTTCTTAGGCATGTTCCTGTTATTTATGTGGATTACCCAGGTGAAACGTCTTTGAAACAGGTAAATTTTTAGTTGAACTTCAAAAGTGTTATGCTTTATTTTATCGTATTTACAGATCTATGGAACATTCAGTAGAGCAATGTTGAGATTGACACCTAATTTACGTGGATACGCGGAACCATTAACAAACGCAATGGTCGAGTTTTATTTGGCTTCACAGGATAGATTTACACAAGACATGCAGCCTCATTATGTGTATTCGCCTAGAGAGATGACTCGTTGGGTGCGTGGTATTTGTGAGGCTATAAGGTATGTGGCAGAATTATTTTGAAGTATTTATTTTGATTGTTTCGTGTGATTTATAGACCTTTAGATACTCTTGCAGTAGAAGGTTTAGTGCGCCTTTGGGCTCATGAAGCACTTCGGCTCTTCCAGGACCGTTTAGTTGAAGAAAGTGAACGCCGCTGGACAAATGAAAACATAGATGCTGTTGCCATGAAACACTTCCCATCTGCAAACTGTGACAATGCTTTGGCAAGGCCTATCTTATACAGCAACTGGCTGTCAAAGAACTATATACCCGTTGAAAGAGAACAGTTGAGGGATTATGTGAAAGCTAGACTGAAGGTGTTCTACGAAGAAGAATTGGATGTCCCACTTGTTCTATTTGATGAAGTTCTTGATCATGTGCTCAGAATCGATAGAATATTCAGGCAACCTCAGGGACATTTGTTATTGATTGGAGTGTCAGGAGCTGGAAAAACAACATTATCACGTTTTGTGGCCTGGATGAATGGTTTATCCATATTCCAAATCAAGGTTTACTATTTATGCATATTAAATAATTAATTATTTGAAAATAAACTTGGTGCAGGTCCATAATAAATACACTGCTGAAGATTTTGATGAAGATCTTCGATCAGTTTTGAGACGTAGTGGATGCAAAGATGAAAAGATTGCTTTCATTCTGGATGAATCAAATATGTTAGACTCCAGTTTCCTTGAACGCATGAATACTTTGCTGGCAAATGGAGAAGTTCCAGGATTATTTGAAGGTGATGAGTATACTACACTTATGACTCAATGTAAGGAAGGTGCTCAACGGGAAGGTAAAAATATAATCTGCTATGTTGATAAAAAATGCAATGTGAGATTGTTTTTCTTAGGTTTGATGTTGGATTCAAGCGATGAGTTATATAAATGGTTTACGGGTCAAGTTATGAGGAATTTGCATGTGGTTTTCACTATGAATCCATCTACAGACGGTCTGAAGGATCGGGCAGCAACTTCTCCAGCTTTGTTTAACAGATGTGTTCTGAACTGGTTTGGTGACTGGTCAGATGGCGCATTGTTCCAGGTTAATGACATTAGGTATATGGCAAGTTCATATTTTTTATGTAATTTTCATTAGGTTGGAAAAGAATTCACAAACCGTGTAGACCTGGACAAACCAATGTGGAAAGCTCCTGACTTTTTCCCAGCAGCATGTAACTTTATATCACCTTCTCCATCACACAGAGAGGCTGTTATTAATGCATGTGTTTATGTGCATCAAACTCTGCACAAAGCTAATGCACGTCTAATAAAAAGAGGCAGTCGAACTATGGCAATCACGCCAAGACACTATCTGGACTTTATTCATCATTTTGTGAAGTTGCATAATGAGAAACGATCAGATCTAGAAGAGCAGCAGCTTCATTTAAACGTTGGCTTGAGTAAGATAGCTGAAACTGTGGAACAAGTTGAAGAAATGCAAAAAAGTTTAGCTGTGAAATCAAGGGTATGCAATTATTACATGTTTGATGTTATTTTTAATGATATACTTTGAAGTATATGTTGTACCATTATTGGTGCTGTAGCCTTTTGTTATTCTGACTAATGATAATGATAACAAAATTATTAAATTAATATGGCTAAACTCACCTAAGTAAAATTTAGCTATACATTTCTAGTGATTTTTTCTTCCCCTACTCAACATCAATTGTATACACCTACTTGCTTATGATTAATGCAGTTTATAAAGTTAATCTAAAGTATGTAGTGCATTCAAAATGATTGCATTGGTAAGGATGTGTATATGTTTGATCAGTTCCAAATTTATGAAAAAAGATTTAAGATTCTAAATATAATCCATCATTTTATTTACTGCTAACAATTTTTGTAATGAATTCAAAAAAATCTGTTTATCAAAGCAGTATTTTAAATTTCTTAATGAATCTGGTTTTTGTACATCCTTTAGGACTTGTGACTTGTATCAACCAGTTATTAACTTTATTATTGCTACTATTGCTACTATATTAGAAAATGATTGTAGGAACTTGAAGCTAAAAATGATGCAGCCAACGCCAAATTGCGACAGATGGTCAAAGACCAACAGGAAGCTGAAAAGAAGAAGGTGCAAAGTCAGGAAATACAACACCAGTTGGCAGAGCAAACGGTGCACATTGAGCAGAAGCGTAAAGAAGTCATGGCCGATCTTGCTTTAGTGGAACCTGCGGTCATTGATGCCCAAACTGGTATAAACAATTGACATTTGAAAATAATTGTAATTAACACTTGGTTAATCCTGCAGCTGTAAAATCGATCAAGAAACAGCAGCTGGTAGAAATCCGAACCATGGGGAATCCCCCAGCCGTCGTAAAGTTGGCCTTGGAATCCATATGTTTACTCCTCGGAGAAAATGCAAGTGACTGGAAATCCATTCGTGCTGTGATTATGCGTGATAATTTTATCAATACTGTTGTATCTAATTTCAGTACAGAAGATATTTCGTAAGTTAACTTTTATATTGGTGTTATGTTTTGTTGATGAACCCAAATAATTTTTTTTAGTGATGAAGTGCGTGAACGAATGAAAACAAAATATATCAACAATCCTGACTACAACTTTGAAAAAGTTAATCATGCCAGTAATGCTTGTGGCCCATTGGTAAAATGGGCTATTGCACAAGTAATTTTTATTTATTTAATTAATATTGATGGTGATCTAATCCCAAATTAATTTTCAGATTCAATATGCAGATATGTTAAAGAAAGTGGAACCTCTTAGACATGAATTGAATTCTTTGGAAAAGCAAGCAAATGAAAATAAGAAGCATGGAGAAGAGGTGAAAGACCTCATCTCACAATTAGAACACAGCATTGCAGCATACAAAGAGGAGTACGCTCAACTTATTGCTCAAGCTCAGGCAATCAAGACAGATTTGGAAAATGTTCAAGCCAAGGTGGATCGTTCTATTGCTCTGTTAAAATCTCTGAACATTGAACGAGAGAGATGGGAAGCCACAAGTGAAACCTTCAGGTCTCAAATGTCTACAATCATTGGAGATGTCCTATTATCTGCTGCTTTTATTGCATATGGAGGTTACTTCGATCAACATGTAAGAAATATAATTTCTCTAAATACTGTTATATTTATATTGCTACTTTTTAGTATCGCCAAAATTTGTTTACCACATGGAGTCAACACTTAGCACAAGCTGGTATTCAGTATCGTGCAGATATTGCTCGTACAGAGTATTTGTCTAATCCAGATGAACGGTTGCGTTGGCAAGCAAACGCTCTACCAACTGATGATTTGTGTACTGAAAATGCCATTATGTTGAAGGTATAAGGTGTTTGTTTCTTTTACTTTTATGTTACTAATTTGTTTTTAATGCAGCGCTTCAACCGTTATCCTTTAATAATTGATCCATCTGGTCAAGCAACAGAATTTATCATGAATGAATTCAAGGACAAAAAAATCACCAAAACCAGTTTTCTGGATGATGCTTTCCGCAAGAATCTGGAATCAGCTCTGCGGTTTGGCAATCCTCTGCTGGTGCAAGATGTTGAAAACTATGATGCTATTCTCAACCCAGTGTTAAATAAGGAATTGAGACGCACTGGTGGTCGAGTTTTAATCACTCTTGGCGACCAGGATATTGACTTGTCTCCTTCGTTTGTTATATTTTTATCTACTCGTGATCCAACAGTGGAATTCCCACCAGACATCTGCTCCAGAGTTACATTTGTGAACTTCACAGTTACAAGAAGCTCATTACAGAGCCAGTGTTTGAACCAGGTTCTGAAAGCTGAAAGGCCAGATATTGATGAGAAGAGATCAGATTTATTGAAACTTCAAGGTCAGTTTGATTCTGTAATTACAAATAGTAAAATAACCAAATCACATAAATTTTAGGCGAATTCCATTTAAGATTAAGGCAATTAGAAAAATCTCTGCTGCAAGCTTTGAATGATGCTAAGGGCAAGATTTTGGATGATGATAGTGTCATTACGACTTTAGAAACTCTAAAACAAGAAGCTGCCGAAATTGGGAAAAAGGTGGAAGAAACCGATAAAGTTATATCTGAGATTGAAACTGTTTCTCAACAATATTTACCTTTATCACAAGTAGGTTTTTATAATAATATTATTGTTAATATACAAAAATACTTTTGATGTGTAAATTAATTAACAAAGTACAAATTTTAGGCATGCAGCAATATGTACTTTACTATGGATAGCCTAAACCAAGTCCACTTCCTCTATCAATATTCATTGCAAATGTTCTTGGACATGTTCAGCAGTGTACTGCTTAGCAATCCACGCCTGGGTGCGGTAACTGACTACCAAGCAAGATTGAATGTTATAACTTCTGATCTTTTCGCGGTATGTTGTTGCTAAATGTTGACAACTCTAGAAACATTTTTATGGTGTATGTATTCTAGGTGTGTTATGAGAGAGTTGCCAGAGGCATGTTGCATACAGATAGGCTAACATTTGCTCTACTGCTCTGCCGCATACATCTGAAAGGTGTTCCAGCGGAGCCCAACCTCGACCAAGAATTTAACTTCTTCTTGCGTGGAAAGGAGGGCGTCGTCAGCACTGCCAATGTCGAGCATGTTGAAGGTTTGAATTACGAGCAGTTGGAGGCTCTGGCAAGGCTTTCGTCAAGGTAGGCTTTTAATATGTTGACTACAGAATTTTTGTTATAAATAGATATTTGAAAAAAATAGTATATAAAGGTTATTTATTGATTCACTTACACTACCAGTGTGGAATAGTCTGTTTCAAAAGCACGTCTTGTAATTTTTATTTTTAAGGATTTAAGGATTAAAGAATCTTGCAGCTTTATTACAACCAATTACTTATAAAGGCTATTTCTCTGTCGAAGAAGTTTTATTTTTGACGTCTTTAAATATTTCAGTGTTAATTTTGGTTTATGTAATTTCACATCTCTTTATAAAAGGTGTGACCAATTAGGAAAAGCTTGGACATTGTTGAGAAGAAATATTTGCTTAAAGTTTTATGCCCTGAATGATTTACAAAATAGCGTTGTCTTATGTTTTTGTCATTAAACACAATGTTATTCTAATTCGTCTAGAAAAGGTTAGGGTTTTGGAAGCATCAGGTGATTGTTATTGGTATGAGTTTAGCAGTCAATTTTAAGTAGTTATCCAACTATATAAATATATTATAAGATAAACAGTTTTGAGATTCCAAAGTAACAACTTTACAAATGTCTCTTTATTTCAATACATTTATGTATACAAAAACGATATTTTGAAAACATTTTTTCTTTGCTCTTTCTTTAATTTCTTACATGTTTCTTCTGTTTTTATTTTTATTAACAAATTAATATTCTTTAATCTGGTTCTTTATTCGAAGAAAATGCAAAGTTGCAGAGGGCAAGGTTAGGACTATAAAGTGGATTTCCTAATATAAGTAACTCCATGTGACCTAAAAAGTTGTAACACGATATGCTGGTGCATGTGCAGTTAATGAGTTTATAGAGAATCTTATCCAAACTTACACTGAATAATTTCAAACGAAATGTGCCTGCCTGTCTTGTTTTAACATTTCACGGATAGCATTTCCTTCTTTTTTTAATAATGATTTGTAATCTGGAGTTGTCGTCTAAGTTGAAAACTTGTTTTAATTGGTTGTATCATCTGTAGATACTGTTATGGTTGATGTTTTATCCTTAAAGCACAATTCTCATTTTCTCTTCACATTGTTTAAAAGTGAACTGACATGTAAAAAATGATCATATGAAAATCACGTTTTTAAATAATATGTCATAACATTCATCAAAATATTCTATAAGTTCTGTGAAGTTTATGTACAGAGACTGTTTTTCAAATTTTATTTTTCTTGAAAGCCATTAGACTTTTTTCTCCAGTAGCACTGCAGCCTCATGGACTTATTGTATTTGTTTCATTTTCTTTACAGCATGTTTTTCTATATTCTTCTTTCTTGTATCATTCAGTACAAGTTCCACACTAAACAGTTGCTGTGTTCTTCTGAATACATCATTGGTTTGCCTCTTATGAACTAATATCTCACACTCGCACAATATATAGATGGCTGTCTCTGTTTTCCCACCATGCTGTCTGCAACGTAGGTCTCTAATGTACAACCCTATTTCGTAGAGGTGTCCTCTGAGAAAGCAATGTTCTCTAAGGAGACCTATAATAGTTTGTAGCTGCTTTGTACTAATAGTTCTTCAGTTCGTTTACAAGATGGTTCTTTTGTGAAGGTTTTTCTGTCTATCTTAGTACATTTTCTCAAAATTTTTTTTCCTGGTCGATTCTCTCACCCAGCTTTGTATTGTACCATTAGGTACGCCCAGAACCGGTTCAGGACCTATATATGAAGTTGATAATCCTTCTTGTACTAACTTATCAAGTTTTTTGATGCCTAAAATTCTACAGTGTCCTGGTATTCCCATACCAGCTTAGATGTGACCTTCGGGTTTTTTAACGTCTTTAGGGATAGCTGACTGTCCGTGAATATATTAATTCACAAATATCTCCTCTTGGAAGACAGATGTTTTCCTAGTGAAAAGCTTAACTGCAAGTTTTCCTTTTCACAGATGTATGCGCAGTTGTGAACGAAACGCCAAGAGTTTCTGAACTCCGACCGCGGCCTTATAACCCGAGAACCAACCACATGATGCACCATAACACCAACTGTAAAAGCCTTCGCATCTATTTCTCTTCATTGCTTCTTGCCCATTGTGTAGTGAGAGCAATTTTGTTCTGAAGAGGGGGTACTTGATTTATAGGTTTTTTTAGAATCCTTAATGGGCTTCCATATCGAGTTGTCATATCGATTGAGACTGGTGACATAGTGTGTAAAGTTTTTAGTTTTGATTTTAGTCTATTGTTTAGTCATCTGTTAAGTATTGTTTTGTCCGCAGCATTGTGAGTTCGATGCCATTTGTCTCTGGCTCTTCTTTTCTCAGCAATAAGTTTTTTAATTTGGACTGGAATATTTAATAGTTTTGTTTTGTTTGTTAGTCTCTGGGGTAGCGAGTTGAACAGACTATAAAAAGCGAGTTGAGCTCTGTTATTGGTTCATCGATTTCATTGGGAGTTTTAAGATTTACATTTAGATTGGTTGTTTCTTCAATTTTATTGCGATATTCATTTCATTTTGTTTTTCTGTTATGTAGTTTTAGGACTGGTATTCTATGTATAATCAAACTACTAATTGTTGCTATGATTGACGAATGGGCTAAAAAGAGATTATAACTTGGAGTGATATCCATGTAGTTAGAGGAGATACCATTAGTGATGAATAAGTCTAGGAGATCAGGGATTTTATTTGGATCTGGCGATCAAAAGGTGGGAGTACCAGTGAATAGGAAGGAATAGTTATTGCCTTGTATAGCACTGGCTACCTTTCTGCCTTTGAATGTTCTAAGACGCGATCCAAATAATGTATGTTTACTGTTGTAGTCCCCTCCTGCAATAAATTTGAATCCCAACGTCACAAAAAACTTATTAAAGTCTTCTTTTTTCACGTTATGCTTGCGTGGGCAATAGACCGCTGCAACTGTTAGTTCATATGGCATCAATTTTATTTTTATTGATGTTGCTTGCAAGTGATCTAGAGCATATTTAGGTAGCTCCACGTGGCTGATTGTATTTTTTATTAGGATGGCAGTTGATTTGAGAACTTGCATCAAATTTAACTTTTACATTATTTTACGTACCTTAAAGTATACACAGAGTTTTATGTACAGTTTCTGAGAATAAACAAACTATTTCACTTTATATTAACATTTGTTGTATTTGTTCATTTATGATTGCTGTGTTATGTTTGTGGTCTTTTAATATCTCTATTTGTCTTAGCTATAATCAAAATAAAATTTAAACATTGATATTTGATTAAAAGTTATTTTTTAGAAAACAATTTATTATTTAAATGTATAACAGTTTTAGCTTTGTATTTAGTTAGCTCATGGTGGCCTCCAGATCAGAAAATTAAATTTTTATATGAAGCAGATATTATCTTACTTATGGAATCACTTTTATATACTTAGTATGCATTCTGCGCAATGGGTTAAAAAAATGTACACAAATTACACATTTAAAATTCCTTTTAACATAACCCCCATACATTTAAAGATAAAAATTGATGGGTTATTTTACAGGCTTCCGGCATTCAAAAAGCTACCAGAAAACATTAAAGAAATGCCAGAATTTGGCGCCTGGCTGCAGCAGGGAACCCCTGAGCAAAACGTGCCCAGGTTGTGGATGGAGGAGAAACCATTGAGCCCAATAGGCACTGCAATGTACCAATTACTACTTATACAGGCATTCCGGCCTGACCGAGTTATTGCAGCTGCACAGCTGTTTGTATCTGCAGTTCTAGGAGAACAGTTCATGCCAAGTGCAGAGAAAGAGCTCGACCTTGCTGCATGTGTTGAGAAGGAGCTGCGTGCTAACGTTCCCTCTCTATTGTGTTCTGTACCAGGTTTTGATGCATCTGGTCGAGTGGACGATCTTGCTGCAGAGCTGAACAAGCAAATATCCAGCATTGCCATTGGTTCTGCTGAAGGTTTTAATCAGGCTGACAGAGCTATCAATATGGCATGCAAGACTGGCAAATGGGTGATGCTGAAGAATGTGCACTTGGCACCACAATGGCTAGTGCAGTTAGAAAAGAAGTTGCATTCACTGCAGCCCCATGCTGGATTTAGGCTATTCTTAACTATGGAAATTAATCCCAAATTGCCAGTGAATTTACTTCGAGCAGGGCGCATCTTTGTATTTGAACCACCCCCAGGTATACGAGCGAACTTACTAAGAACATTCAGTACAGTAAGTATTATTTTGATTAATTGGTTATTTTATCATTTAATAATAATTTTATAATTCATTATAGGTTCCAGCTAGCCGAATGATGAAGGCTCCAAGTGAACGTGCGCGCCTGTACTTCTTACTGGCATGGTTCCACGCTATTGTTCAAGAGCGTTTAAGATACAGTCCGTTAGGTTGGGCTAAATACTATGAATTTAATGAGTCCGATCTTCGGGTTGCTTGTGATACACTTGACACATGGATAGAAGCTACTGCAATGGTATGAGTTGTTTACTTAGTCTCCTTTTTGACATTGTTATTGTATGAGGTATTTTTGTAGGTCATTTATTATGTTTATTATTACACAAAATTTAATAAATAAAAATATTATAATAATAGAAATTTGCAGGGTCGCACCAACTTACCTCCTGAAAAGGTTCCATGGGATGCTTTAGTGACACTGTTGTCTCAGTCCATTTATGGTGGCAAAATTGACAATGATTTTGATCAGAGACTTCTACATTCCTTCCTTATGAAACTTTTTACGCCACGCAGCTTTGAAGCTGATTTTGCACTTGTTGCTAACATTGATGGTGGGCCAGGTGGAAACCGTCACATTATCATGCCTGATGGCACTAGGAGAGATCACTTCCTGAAGTGGGTTGAGACATTGGCTGACCGACAGACACCATCATGGCTGGGCTTACCTAACAATGCCGAGAAGGTTCTACTGACCACTCGGGGCACTGATCTTGTGAGCAAGCTGCTCAAGATGCAACAATTGGAAGATGACGATGAGCTAGCGTATTCTGATGAAGTCTCTCCAACTGGACCCGCACAGATTGATGGAAGGCCATCATGGATGAAGACGTTACACAATTCTGCTGTCACCTGGCTGGATCTTCTACCAAAATCTTTACAAGTAAATCAATGTTGAATTATAAATTATTTTATTAATAACAATATCATATTAATAGATTCTGAAACGTACTATGGAAAATATTAAAGATCCATTATATCGATACTTTGAGCGGGAAGTCAATTGTGGTTCTAAACTTCTACAAGATGTTATTCACGATTTAAATGATGTAGTGTTGATTTGTCAGGTGAGATTTTATATATAGTTAATTGTTTGTGTAATATTATTGTTGTAATATTTTACAGGGAGCAAAAAAGCAGACAAATTATCATAGGATGATGTTATCTGAATTGGTTAGAGGAATTCTTCCTGCAAACTGGAGGCGCTATACAGTTCCTCGTGGTTGCACCGTCATACAATGGGTTACAGACTTTAGCCAAAGAATTAAGCAGCTGCAACAAGTTTCATATTTAGTATCCACTGTGGGTGCTAAGGAGCTACAGGTATATCTTGAGGTTTAGTTGCTTTATGTGTGATAAATCGTTTTGCTTGAACATTTTAGAGCTTTCCGGTCTGGTTGGGAGGTTTACTAAATCCTGAGGCATATATAACAGCTACACGGCAGTGTGTGGCGCAAGCCAACAGCTGGTCTCTAGAAGAATTACAGTTAGAAGTAACAATTACTGATTCATCAGACAAAAATTCTATTCCCAGTGACTGCTTTGCTGTGACAGGTTGGTTACAAGTACACCTTTTGTGCATAACTTGGTAACATTTTAATTTGCAGGCATTAAACTGCAAGGGGCTCAGTGTCGCAACAATCAGCTTCTGCTAACTTCCAGTATCATGATAGAACTTCCCCTCACATTGCTGCGTTGGGTTCATGTAACCGGCGATGAAAAGGTGTCGGGTAGCCGTTTGGCTCTGCCGGTTTACTTAAATTCAACACGTACCGAGTTGTTGTTTACTGTTGATTTAACAATAGCACCTGGCCAGGATCCCCATAGTTTCTACGAAAGAGGCGTCGCTTTGCTTACATCCACTGCACTTAACTAGATTAATAGAAACCTTGTCCGTTATATGTTACACTTTTATTTATAATATTTATTGCTGTGCATTATTAAATTTATATTTCTAGCTATTCTTTGCAGTTGAATAAAGTGTATACTTAAATAATTGTTGGTATATTACAATAATTTATAAAAAAGGCCATGATAATGGTACACTATTTTAATTGTAATTATTGATCACATATTTCTACATGAAAAATTAATTCGTAAACACAAACATAGTGAAAGATTTGTACAAACAATTTACAAATTGTATAATTTGTCTCATAAGAGTAATAAGAGGAACAACCAAAGTTAAGTGCCAAATACAAATTGCAGGGCAAAGATCAGAGGAGTTCGAGATGAAAAGAGGGTTAAAACAGGGAGATAGCCTGAGCCCCCTTTTATGTGTGACGATTATGGACAGAATAATTAAACGAATTAAGACAGAAACAACATTAAACACAGTCATAGGATACACCAACCTGAAACCTATTGCAATAAACAGTTTGTTATACGCAGATGACGTAGTCCTAATATCGTGACACAAGAAGAAAAATGCAAAGACTGCTAGACAAATGGGTAAAGGAGATAGAAAACATAAAGATGGAAGTAAACACAAACAAAACAAAAGTGTTGATTGTGAACGAAAACCGAGATGCCAACAGTAATAGGGAGATCATTTGCAAAAACACAACCCTAGAAAAAGTAACTTCCTTTGAATATTTGGGAACGATCCTAGATAGCAAGGGCAAAATGGAACCAGATCTAACCAACAGAGCAAACAAATCCTCGCGACTATATTATGCTCTAAACAGGACAAGCTTAGGACAACGAAATAAAAATGAACGTTAAGGTAAAGATCTACAACACAATAACATTACCCACAATTACATATGCGGCAGAAAATTGGACGATAAAGAGAGAACACGAAGGAAAAATAGAGGCAATGAAAATGAAGCACTTGAGGAAGATCACGGGAATTACGAAAAGAGAACACATTAGGAATACGCATATAAGAGAGATCGCCAACCAACCATCAATACTAGAAAAAATAAGGGAGAAGCAGCGGAGCTGGTATGGCCACCTCACCAGAATGAAAAAGGAAGCATTGCCAAAAAGAATGCTAGAAATGGGAAAACCTAGTAGGGGAAGGCGGGGCAGACCAAGAAAAAGCTGGTTAGATCAGATTGAACAACAAGGGAAAAGAAGAGGAAAATCGCTTACAGAAATGAAAGAGAGAGACAGAAAAGAATGGAAGAGTTGCCTGATGGGAAGACCGGGCCCATACTGACAATCCGACGCCTGAGAGGGCAGAAGGAATCGAGAAAGAAGAAGATAATTTGTTTGTCAATAGAATACAAATTGGGCCACAGATATAATTTAAATTAAACTACATATGGTAGTATGACCATTTTAAAATACATCTTTAATCTCCAGAACCTTTCAAAAATACTTTCCACCACTTGTACAAACTTTAAAATCAATTGTTCAAATCTACTTTTTCACGTTTTCTTAAGTATCTGGGCGTACTCGTCTTGCACTATTAGAAGGCCCTTTATACAATGAAGACATTAATTTTTCAGTATGTGAACTATTTCCTCCAAACGCTGATCACTTCTCAAACTGGGTAAACTTGTACAAAATTTCCTGGTATTCTGTTTTATAGTACAATTTAAGAGCAATTGACAGATTGTCTTGCCAGTTGCAGTTCATATTTAAACCTGGCACAGTTGTGGGCATGGAAATAATTGGAAGGCTATTTTATATTGATTAATGTATTAAATATATTACTTTAGCGACTGCAAATGTCACCTAGAATGAAAAAAAAACAATCTGCCATAATTCACAATAATTAGACATTTTAAATAACACCATACAGTAAATACTTACAAACATTTTGCATTTTCATACTTATAAAGTTTAAACAAAATAAAAACTGCTATGTACAGAGTATTTATCAATTGGATATTACAAAGTCGGTAAGTGAATAAATTTTTTTGAGAACACTATTAAACGACTATGTGAATAAATGCAGATTCTTTTACACTTTAACCAGCATAATTTAGAATAAAATTCTATAAGCTAATTTGCTAGTAATAATAGACTAAAGTAATAACAGCATTTTAGTCCAGTTAATAATGTGATGAAGACTTCTACTAAAGAGACTTCTGGTATTTCACTTGAAGTGGATTGGTAATTTTCTTTTTAGTCTTCTACTGTAGAAGTCGTAAGAGAAGATTCAGATGTTCTAATCTTTGGTGGTGTTTTTCACCTCGCATTTCTACTTCTTGAATTAATGGGATACTAAAATCATTATGGTAGTGTGTTATCACTGTGCTTCTGTGAATGCCCCTTACTATTTTTGATTAAGCTCTCTGGAGCATAGCAATGCTTGATTTACTAGCGCATCCTCAAAATTCCACTTTGTGAGTTTATATTGGTTTTATTGCAATTTTATACACTAACGGCTTGTTTTTTAAGGATAAGAGCGGTCTTACATGAAGCCAGCATAATTCTTTGAATCTCAGATCAGTTTATTTTCTCTTCAGGTAAGCTCTTTATCTAAGCATAGTCCCAGATATCTAATTGTTATACATTCTGATATTATGTTATTGATGGAAACTGGAGGTTAAAAATTATTTTTTAAAGAGACGATTATTTGTGTAGACTTTGATTCGTTAATTTTTATCTCGCACTTTTTTGTTCAATCCTCTAGTAGGTGTAGGTGTCAGCAAAGTATCACTTACTGTATTTGAAGTTGTTTGTTGGTCTGACGTATAAAGAAGATTACGTATTGGGCCTAATACACTGCCATGAAGAACTACTGCTTTGATTGTAAAGAAGGTTGATGTTTTATTTTTTACTCTCGTCTTAAATTAGCGGTTGTTCAAATATGACTTAAGTAGGTTAAAAATTGATAAAATTGAATGTTTAATTTTGTAAAGGAGGCTATCATGCCAAACCTTTTCATAGGCTTGGCTTATATTGAGGAATACTATGAGACATTACAAGGTGGTTCAAATATGACTGGGACTAACTTGTGTGTAAACAAGCTGCACTGCGCAGTAGCTGTGCGACATTCAGAGAATGGTGCCATAACCCTCATTCAGAAGGTACCTAGGAGCATGGAACAACGCATTGTAGGTAATTAAATTCCTCATTGGAGAAAACGTTCCGTCTGCTGAAATTTACCACAGACTCCCAACAACAGTATGGGGGAGAGTATGCGGATCCGCGTTTGAGTGGTGTAAGTGCTTCAGAGAGGCCAGGGAGTGCGTGGAGAATCAACCGCATGATCGCCGTGAACATCCGTCACCGAGCCAAACATTGATCGTGCAGAAGACATCGTGAAAAATCACCTGCACTATCGCAAGGTGAATGCACGGTAGGTATCACACACTTTGACGGACGTGAACAAAATGGTGCGCATGCAAGCTGCCAGTCGTCTCCTACAGTTTGAAGACGAAGATGATATGCATTTTCGAAGTCTATAGTGACCAGCAATGAAACGTGGATGTACTACTTCATTCCCGAGTCCCAGCAGTTATCACGCGAGTGGGGGCGTACTAATTCTCCTAAATCCAAGAAAGCGCGGAGCTGTTCAGCAGGAAAAATGATGGCAACGTTCTTCTGGAACTGGCAGGAGGTTATCAGTGTAGATTTTCTGACAGATGCCAGAATAGTCAATGAAACAGACGTGAAGAAAAAGATCCGATCAAAAAATAGGTGGAAACCGCATAGCTTTCCTTCAAGACAATGCACGCTTCATATGGCCAAAACAATGGAAACCCTCTGGAAATTAAAATAGAACCTTTTGCCACATCCGCCGTATAGTCCAGATTTTGTCCCAAACGATTTCCACCTGTTCGGAAGGCTCAAATCAGACTTGCAAGGCATGCGGTTTGCGAACGACGCCGCCGCCATCCAAACTATTTAGGAGTGCATACGCCGCCAACCAAACGCATCAGGATTCTTCCAGAACGTTAGAAAAATGTGTTGACTTTGGAGGGGAGTACGTTGAAGACTAACATGTGGAATTAAATGTTTGGCAATTTGTTTTTTTTTTGTAAAAAAATCAGTCCCGGTCATATTTCAACCACCTTGTATTTCTTGTCAAATTTGAAGTGAATAAAATAATTGGCAGTGAGCTTACTATTAGTTAGTATTTAGTGTGCACTTTAGAATAGCACAATTATTGAACTTATTCAAAAATGCAGTTGGTGATACATTGCTGGTGAATTATGGTTATTGCAACATATTAACGAAGCTTTTTATCTTTTCACTTGGTTCAAAAGTATGGTTTTATCAGAATAGTGTAAACTGCCATACTACATGTGAAATAAATAAGTTGTTTCTAATGGGTGATTATCTTTGTGTTCTTACTCTTCTTCTTCTTTCTCCCCTTCCATATTACCCTCTCGGGTGTTGGAGCTGGTTAGTTTTCTTTAGTTTCTTTCACCCATTTTTTCCATTCCTCCCTGGATTGTGCTAATTGCTTCATTTCCTCCAAATTTTATTCCTTTATTTTTTCGCTTTTATTTGAGTTGTCCAAGCCTTTCTAGGTCTTCATTTTCTTTTATTCTTGTGATTTCTTGTCCCCCATATCTTGTTCACTAGTTTGTTTGTATCCATCCTAAATATGTGGCCATACCAGTTTAATTGTCTTTTCTTTACTTTATTATCGGTTCTTATTTAATCTGGTCTCTTATTTCTCTGTTTTCAACTTTATTTCATTTCGTCTTCCCTGCTATTTTTCTTAAATGTTTCATTTCCATTGCATTTAATTGTCCAATTTTCACTTGCGTGTATTAATGTCGGTAATATAATGGTATTGTATGTAAATGTAATCGACGGAAATTTGACCTACCCAGTTTTTCACATTTCTGGACGAATTATAGCCTCAGGACACCAAAAAAGTTGGTTTGAGCCATTGGTTAGTGTGTGTGTGTGTGTGTGTGTGTGTGTGTGTGTGTCTGTCTGTCTGTCTGTCTCTGTCTGTCTGCCTGTCTGTCGGTCTGTCAGTAAATAGGATATCGCAAGAACCGTAAGAGCTAGAGACTTGAAATTTGGTATGCAAGTTACTTGTAGGTAGTGGACGCAGTGCGAAGCTTTTGGTAAAAATCAGCCGAGCCGTTTGGTCACAAGGTCGCAAAATCGGTCGTTAAGCGGTCGCGAATCTAAACGGTTGAAGATACAAAAAATTCATGAGAATAAAAATGATTTGTTATTACGAGATAAACATGAATTTAAAATAAAAGTTTGTAAAATTGGAACTCGAAAAGAAATTGAAGCTCAGGTTTTTTGCCAGAATTACCCGAATAATAGGATAAGGAAAGTCATGTGATGTTCACACCAGATTTTTAATTTTGTTTTCTTATTTATTTCTTTTTCTCTAGTATTGATTTTAGAGCATAGTATAGTTTATTTGATCTACTCATCCTACTTGCTAGTTCTATGTCTACGTTTCCATCGTTTGCTGTGATGCTTCCCAGGTACTTAAATGTTGTTACTTTTTCTACGTTGATGTTATTGCATTTTGTTTGTGTGTTGTATGGTTCTTTCTCATTTGTAATAATTATTTTGGTTTTTTCTACGTTTATTTCCATTTTTAAGTTCTTTATCTCTTCTGTCCATATGTCTATTCACCTTTGCATATTCTTCTTGGAGTCTGATATCAATACTATGTGATTTATATACATTAAAGAGTCGATTTTAACTGGTTCCAGTTTTTGATATTCGATTATTGTTTGTATTCGTTTCGTTCTTTCTCTAATATTTCTGAGCAGTCTGTTCATGACTAGTATGCACAGCAGAGGGCTGAGACTGTCCCCCTCTTTTATTCCTTTCCTCCATTTAAAAACCTCTGATCTTCTCAGCGCTATCTGTACTTTTCCTTTCACCATTTTGTATGTACTGCGTATAATTTGGATGAGGTGTTTCGATATATTCATATCTTCTACATTTTTCCATATTACTTTTCTCTTTATTGAGCCAAAAGCTGCTCTGAGGTTAATAAATGCCACTGTAAGATCCTCTCCGGTCTCTAAGCTTCTGTCTGTAATGTCCCTTATTATAAATATATTGTCATTTGTTTGTTTTCCTGGTATAAATGCGGCTTGTTCTTCTTCGATTTCATTTTCTACTGTTTGTTTTAATCTTTTTTCTATTATTTTTGTATAAATTTTGAAGCTGACATGTGCCAGGCATGTAGCTCTGTAGTTGTCGCAACTTTATTTGTTCTCCTTTTTTATGTATTGGTTTTCCCAATCCGATAGAATATTCTTTGTTTCCCAAGCTGTCTTACATATTTTTCAAAACCAACCTACACTTTCTTTCCCTAAATATTTTATCATTTCAGGGTCTATTTTATCTTCCTCCTAGTTTTTCTTATTTTACTTTGGTTATCGCTTCTTCTACCTCGTCCCTTCTTATGTTTTCTATCTTTGGTGAATTTTTTCCTTGTTTTTCTTGTTGATCTTTGTTTTGTTCTTCTCTATCTATTGTAGAGTTAAATTTGTCCTTGTAATGTTCTTTCCATACCTTTACGATGCCGTTTATATTTGTCTGAAACTTATCTTCTTTGCCTTTAATTTCTTTTCTTTCCTCTCCTTTCATCGCTCTTATTTTGGCCCAGAAACCTCTGTTATTTGTTGTATAGTTTTCTCGCAGTTCATTTCCAAATTCTTCCCAGTTTTTCTCTTTGAGTTTAAACCGTTTTCTAGACTTATTTACTCAATTTGATATAATCTTTCTTCTCCTGTTCATTTTTTGTCTTAAGGCATCTTTTCAATGCTCTTTTTTTTAAATCTCTTATTTTACATCATCGTTCCACTACTTTGTCCTTATTTTGTGGGGGATTGTTACATTTTGTTCCGCAAATTTTTCTGCTACCTCTTTTGTTGTGGTTTTAAATGTGGTGTTCTTACTCAAATATTTATTTTGTTTTTTTAGACTAACTAATTTTAGTTGTGTGGCTTATCGGTAGCTCGCCCCAATATTATCCTTAATAATTGGTAATACAATCAAGTTTAAAATAAACTTGCTCTTTTGGATAATTTGTTTTATGCAGTTTGATAATGTTGTTTGAAGGAAACTGGTGTTTTTTATTAATCTGTGATATTTGCCTTAAATTGATCAAAAAGCACGAAGTTTCTAAAGAATGTGGACCCGTTTGTAGAGCATTATTGTGTACTGTTCACAATGGAATTAGAAGGAGAATGGCATTTTGCAATATGTCTTCCTAATATATCCCAAGGATGGTCAAATGGTTTTAGATTGGGAGACTTCTGTGATCAATCTGTGTACAGGATATTTTCTATTTTCAAGAACTTATTTACAATATTCATTCAATGGAATAGTGCTTTATCGTACATAAATAGAAAACTAAGGTCTATTGCTCTCCTTTTCCCAAGAACGACTGCTTAATAATCACAAATTTTTGATTTTAATTCTAAAAAGCGACCTTGTGCAGGCATTATGTTCCAGGGAAATCTGTCATTTTATCGTTAGGTAAGATTTTCAGTTTCTTAATACCTTTTCACAAACTTACAACACTTTGTGGGCCTAGAAACTTTCAAGCCGCTGTTGCTTGGTCGACACCAAATTCAATGGTAAATGATTCAATCTTGTTATTACCATATATCTCACACTCTTCTACACACAACGTTCACCACTCATGTAGCAAGCGTACTTTTTTCCATCTTGCTACCAATACTGATTTTTATTTCAACAAGGGTTCATGAAAAATGTTTTCAGGCAGGACACAAATGTCATACATTATTTCCTTTCCCTTCCTCATTATTTTTGATTCTTACTTTATGAACATTACGAATTTTAACCGAAATAAAAAAATTTTATAAACTTTTGCAAGACATCATCTTTTTTTTAACATTTGTAAGATAACTCGGTCCGATTTTAAAATTAATTATTTCCCCCTCATATCGTTTGTTTTGCCTCTTATAATTAATAATAGTCTAAAAATGATAACCAATTCTTCAACCAGTTATTTTTTTATTTCTGTGCCTTTTTAAGTGAAATGTGTGAGAACATGTCATCAACTTAATATTTGCAGAATTAAAGTTGCTCTAAAAGTACCGAATATTTGTAATATATTTCTATTGGTTAGATATTAACTGTGTCATCATATAAAGACATGTTTACATATTTATATATCGATGGAATGCAGATTAGATATACATTTTGTGCGTTTGTATATGTAAGTCACGAAATGTTTGCGGGCGGCTATTTGACTTGGCACTCATCAGATGAGCATGTAAACGCTTCATTAACTGCCGTGATAAAGGCAAGAACAACCAAAACTGAATTTCTAAAAATGCTATTAAAGAGCTTCCACTTCTGCTTTTTAAAACTTTAGCGTGTCCACTATGCCTCGCATCTGTATTTTATATTACGTGATTGCCCTTTAACATTTTAAAAATAAAATGCCGTTTACAAAAATCGATTTTAAAATATATTTAATAGTGATCTTATAATACATAATAACTCTTTAAAGCAATGTTTGAATAAAGGTTGTTAAAATCTTCAACAAAGTTTAGAACAGTTATAATATGTTGAGTTAATAGCTTACAAAACTCTAGGTAAAAAGGTATGAATTTCGTTGATGGCATAATCACGGGACCATTTATACTTACTTTATTATATAATTTCATATAACTTATTTAGGTATAGCACTGCGAACTATTGCGAACGCCCCATTATATCATCGCATATATATATATACAAAAGGATCTTCACAGCTGACGCTGTCTTCCTTCACTCAACCGTTTCTTCCACTCCTTCTTGTCTTCCCAATCTCCGTCTGCTAGCCCTCTTCTTTCCATGGCTTCGTCTACCTCATCTCTGAAAAATCTTCGGGGTCTTCCTCTCTTTCGTTTTCCTGGAGGACTCCACTCTGTTATTTTCTTTATCCATCGATTATTGTCCGTCCTTCTAACATGGCCGTACCATATTAATTTCTTTTCCTCGATGTAAGTCAGTGTGTCTTTTTCTACATTCATTCTCCTCTCTATTTCTGTATTTCTAATTCTGTCCAGTCGTGTCACCTGGCAGCACCTTCTCCAAAATTCCATTTCTGTGGCTTTTATTTTTCCTCTATTTTTCTTATTAATTATCCAGTTTTCTGCCCCATATGTCATAATACTTGATAATTGTGTTATATATTCTGTGTTTTGTATTTTTTGTAATGTGTGTGTTCCATAGAATGGGATGTAGTTGTCTGATACTTATTCTAGTTTGTCCTAACCTGTTCTTTATTTCTTCTTCTGTAGATGTATTTTTTGATATAGTAAAGCCTAGGTATTTGAACTTATTTTTCCCTCTTATTTCTACATTGTCGTCTATTTCTAAGTTTTTTACCTCTTCTTCTGTAATCGCTAAATATTCTGTCTTGTCGAAGTTTATTTCCATACCGGCCTTAGTGTACTCGTCTTTTAGTTTTCGTAGCATATAACTCAGGTCCTCTTCATCTTGGGCTATTATCACTTGATCATCTGCGTAGCTTAGTATCCCCATTCCCTCACATTTCCTTTTCCAATTCTTTAAGGTATCTTCTAAGAATATCTTCAATAGGGTTGGAGATGTGCAGCATCCTTGTGGGAGCCCTTTTGTTGTCTTAAAGTAATTACTGATCGTCTGCCCCACTTTCACTGCCACTTGGTTGTTTCCATAAAGTTGCTGTATTGCCCTGATTAGACTTTTATTGATCCCTATATTACTCATCGCTTCCCACAGTTTTTTTCTGGGAACCGAGTCGTACGCTTTTCTGAGGTCTATGAAGGTCAAGTGAATGTCCCTGTTTTTCGCTCTTTTCTTCGCTATAAGTTGTTGGATAGTATATATGTTGTCTATACAGGATTTTCCGGCTGTGAATCCTGTTTGGTCTTCTCCTATTTTCCATGAATATTGTCTTCTATTTTGTTTTTACTATTTTTGCATAAATTCTTCTCATTAGAGAGATCACACTAATGCCTCTATAGTTGTCACATATTCTGCGATTACCTTTTTTAAATATCGACGTTATATACGCTTTTGTCCATTCATTCGGTAGTACATCTCCATTTAGTGCTTTACGAAACATATGTTGCATCATGCGTAGTAATTTCGGGGTTCCATACTTTACCATTTCGGGTACTATTCCTCCCGGTCCTCCTGATTTTCTATTTTTTAATGATTGTGTGGCCTTTTTGACTTCTCCAATTGTTATTTCTACTTCTTCGTGTTCTATTTGGTCATTTTGTTTATTTTCTATCGTTTGTCCTTTAAACTCTTCTCTATTTTCTGTTAGCAGGTCCTGGTAGTATTGCTCCCATTTTTCTTGTTGTATGAACGGTATGTATGCCTTTTCTTTTGAATTTGTTCTTAACGTTTTTAGTATTCGCCATGCTTCTGAACTCTTTGTTCCCCCTATGTATTGGTCAATGTTTGTGCACATGGTTTTCCACTGATCATTCTTTTCTCTTGTTACTAATCGTTTTACCTCTTTGTTCTTCTCTTTGTACTTTTGTTGATCTTCTTGCGTTTTGGTGCTTAGCCACCTATTATATTGTTCATTCTTTTCCTGGATACTTTTTAGTGTATTTTCACCAAGGATTATCTTGTGATTATTGTTCTTTTTTATTCTGACTCCCAGTACCTCCCGAGCTGTTTCTTTTATACTAGTTTTTATATGTTCGTACATGTCTGTTATATTATCAAATGTGAATTCATTTAGTTTCTGATCCAATTTTCTTTGGTAGAGTTCTCTTATTTTTTCGTCTTGTAGCTGGTCGACTTGGTAGTGCTGATCCTCTATTTTTTCCTGTGTTTGTTTGTAGGTTATTGTTGTTTTCCTATACCAAGGAATTCCATCTTTGCGATTAATAATTTGTGGTCTGTGCCACATTCCGCCCCTCTTTGAACTCGTACATCTTTTATTTTTATTTTAGTGTTGATTCTTATTATGATGTAATCGATAATTGATTTCAGATTTCTTGTCATCCGTTCCCAAGTATAGTTGTGGATCATTTTATGCCGTTGAAACCCATTCGTTATTCGGAGGTTATTTAATTCACATAATTCTATAATTCTCTCTCCATTATCATTTGTAACTTCCTCTCCGAATGGTCCTATTGTCTTGTTGTTAGCTTCCTTGCCTGTTCTATCATTAAGGTCACCTGCTACTATAATTTCTTGGGAGTCTCTTATTTTCTGGATTTCCTCCCCTAGCGTTTCCATAAAGTCCTTTTTTTCATTTTGAGTGCTATCGTCAGTTGGTCCATATACGCCGAGAATTGCTATCTCTTTCCATATATTTCTATTTGTACTTTGATGATTCTCTCGCTTATTGGTTCCCAGGATTTGATTCTCTCTGCCAGTTTCTTTCTTATTATCATTCCTACTCCAGCTTGAGCTCGTTTTTCTTTGTTGACTCCACTCCAGCAATGAAAAACGTCTAGGATAATTTCCGTTCCGTTTCCCTTCTTCTTTGTTTCGCTGGTAATTAGTATATCTATTTTCATTTTCTTAAATTCTTCTATGACTTCCAGATCTTTATTGTTCCATCCCTGTACGTTCCATGTTCCTACTGTGATCTCTCGTTTCTTCTTCTTTACGTTTCGGTTGAGGTTAAGATTTGGGTTCAATAACGTTGACGCAGAACTGCCCCCCGTAACCGATGGGGCTCCCTCCACTGGAGGTGTGGATTGCCACCCGGGGAAATTTTACTTTCAGTTTCGTTTTCATTCTGCTTTCGTTTAACCCCTTTTTTTGTTTTACGTGTGTTACGCTGCTTACACCTAGCGCCACAACTTCTAAAGTTGTAGTTACTGAGAATATCATTTCCTATATCGTCGATTTAGGGTTATTCCGCCCATGTTCGCATACTTTAAATTAATGAGGGGTGCAACTTATTGAAAAAAAATCGAACGCGATTTAGCAACGTTTATTGTGGAACTTTATGCTCGGATCGCGTTACTATACATTTCGACTTCTGAGGCTGGTGCAGAGGTGCCCTTGGCATTATATAACCATTCTTTGCTACCCTGTCTGGATGCTGACGAAGCATCAGGTGAAGAACACATGATAGTCACATTATTTTGTTTTCTTGGAAGCGCAACATTGTTGCACTTACGTTGAAATCTTAACATATCGTCCATTTTAAACGAATTGCATTCAACAAATTAATTCTTACAAATTTAAATTATTCCGTATGTACACTGCCGTTCATGAAAGCTGGATAGTAAATAAAAAATGAATTTATACACTTTAATGTAAAAAAACAATTTGTTAGTTTCATAAAAAAATCGCCTTCTTGTTCTGTCTAGCTCATCCCCTAGTAACTCTAGGGGGTTGAGGTCTGAACTCTATGGTGGCCATGTCATCATTTTGAGCATTTTTTTCTGTTTGCTGTGGTAGTCCTTACAAAGCTTTGAAGTATGTTTAGGATTGTTGTCTTGTATCATCACGAATCTCTTCCCGACTAATCGCAACCCAGATGGTATGGGATTTTCCGTTAATTTTTTTTTATAATGTTTTTCCCCATAATGCCATCGTGCTTCCGTGCTTAACAATCGGAACAATACAGTCCTGGATCATCTTTTTAATCTTAGGTCAACGCAAGAAGGTTTTCTGTTTCTGACTGAAAACTTCAAATTTGGATTCGTCGGTCCATAATACGTTTTACCACTGTTCAATTGTCCAGGAACGATGCTCTTACGTCCACTATTACGTTACCGGTTAAACTTCGCAGCAATATTTGAGACAGTTGATGTTTTATTACGGTTACTCATCCAGTCTGATAAACTGATCCTCTGTATCTGGTGCTACTCGTGATGGCCCAGGACGATGGCGAGCCCTGTCCCTTTGTAGCGTTGTAAGGTAAGATTCACTGTCGAAGAACAAACTCTTAATGTTTTTACGATGTTACACACTGATAGCCTTTCTCGGTGTAAAATGAGAATGACTGAACGAGTTTCTATGGAGAAAGGCTTATCATGAGCCACTGAATACTCCAAACGAGACGTAAAAAACCCAAGTAAGCATCATAAGGCATTATGATAAACTTTTAAAATAAGAGGTAGGGATAGAAAGACTCGAAGTGTTGAGTGACAGTTTGACGTAAAAGCGTTATGATTTTTTTATTCTAGTTTTCGACCTAACAAATTCTTATAAAAGAAATCTACAAGTAACTAATTATTTTCTTTCAAAACATTATTGTCCAAGGAGATGGTAAAGAGTTAAACAAAACAAAATTCATTACGAAAAGTGTATTTATTTACTGTGTAACTGAACTTTAAAAAGGTGTCCATACTTCCATGAGCGGTAGTATAAGTTTATAACATTTACGATCTAATTAGTGTTAGATAACTTAAACAATATTTTGATTCATTTACAAATTCACTCCCGAGTAAGTTTTCACATTAACTACTTACAACTTTCCGTCTCTGCTCAAAAATGTATTAACGATTCGCCCAAAAGAATGAAGTAGAAGTAGTGCACTATCTTCTTTTAATGAAACTATTATACCACTTTTAATATTTGCCGATTGCAGTCACTATTTTGCTGTGACACTTTTTGTTTAAGATCTACCACCTTCTCCAAAAGTGCTGTTAGATATTTTGTTAAATGAACAAACTGTTAACCAGTGCTTTCTTGAAATTCGGATTTAATACATTTATGTGTAGAAAGTAAATGAAAAAGGGCCCAAGAGTAACGCCAGTGGAGTTAGTGTGAAAGGCGCTTGCTTAGTTGTGACCACCTCTAGAATAACTGAAGTGCCGATTTTGCTAAAAATCTGTTCTAAACGAACTTTGCAAAATGTTCTCAAAAGCTGATATTTAAAAAACAGGTCGATATATCATGCCCAAGCGCAGTTATGCCCATTTTAGTAGGGCCATGTGCGTTGCGGCGCGCGCAGGGCACGCCCCTTGCTGTTGAGTGTGTGCAAGAGGGTCGCCTCCGTCGTCGTCGCCCAACTCATGTCGAATTGTTTAATTGTGATGTGAATGGAGATAGGGTCTGGTGCAATGTAGAAACATCCTGTCAGGTTTCTAAGATATGCAAATTTTATTCGTTATATCTCTAGAAAACTATTATAAAATGGGCTTAGGCATGAAATTTTTTGAATATAAGCTTTTGAGAATATTTTGTAACATTGTTCGTTTAGAAAAATCGGCGTCTCTGTGAGTGCTTTTAGAGATAGTCGCAACTACGAAACTCCATTCCAAAGCAAGCGCTTTTCAAACTAAGTCCACTGACGTAATCCTTGGACAATACGAATTCCACGCCTCACGCGTTCCGTTTTACGGAAATTTTAAGTTCTTTGAAAAAGTAGCCTTTTCTTTTAGAAGTCACTTTGCGAGGATTCTTTGGCTATAAGATAATAGAGATATCTGTCGCCGTGGTTTAGTCACAGCGCTCGGACACTGCTTTATTAAGTTTTTTTACTAAACTATATTTCGATCTAAATACATTTGTGATATCTTTAAATTAGGCGCCGTACTTGGCGAACCCATGAAATATTTAAATGCAGGTTTACTTTCCTAAAACAAGCCACATGATAAGTTCAGTGTACGACCGAAGAGAACTTTGGCTGGTGTTTGGTCAGTAGACTCGTGGACAGTGAACAGTACGTCAACAGGAACAAATGGAGATATTAATTCCAATCTTGTTGAATTGTCCATACTCCTTTAAAGTATGTCACGGAGAATTCTTTTAATTTCTCGCGTTATGGTTTCAGAAAGGGCTTCAAGATTACGAGGCTTCTCTTTATAAATTTTAGCTTTTAAGTAGCCGCATACAAAGTAGTCACAAGCTGACATGTCTGGTGACCGACCAGGCCACCACATCCCAGGCGTCCAATGAAATGTTGTTTTAAAGAAGCCATTGTTGCTCTTGATGTATGGCAGGTCATCCCATCTTGATGAAACTCTGTTTTGGTTCTTAATTCTGACAGAAAATAACCATGCAATACGTTAAGATGGCGATCTGTGTTAACAGACAATGTTCGCCCGTTTTCACGTTTGAAATACGCTATGCCAAACAGTTACTCGCTCGCAATGTAAACGTTGTTGGTGAAATTCTTGTAGGTTTTAGGGTGTCCAGTACCATTTATTCTGTTTGTTTACCGTCCCCGATAAATGAAAGTGGGTCTTGTCACTCATGATCAAAACGATCTTGTCTGTCAGTAAGTTCAACATTGTTTCTGCGAAACTATATCGTCTCACAAAATCGTTTTGCTGCAGTTCTTGGACTACCGTAACCTTGTAGGGACAGAAATGAAAGTCCAAGTGTAAGATTCTACGAACTGACCTGTTTTACATCCGGAAAACGCGAGCGTGACGTAACTCCGAACGACGAGAGCTAACTTCCACCGCTCGTCGCGCTCTTTAATGGTTTTCGGGATCTGTACAGTTGGATCACCTCCCCATGCAGTCCTCAGTCTCAAAAATTCTGTTTGAAAACCCACTTCATAATGGTATCCCGTTTTGGAACGCGATCATGACGACCAACATTAAAATGGTTTCGAAATAGAGGACCACAGAACGAGCCATTTCAATTAAAGTGTAAACAAACACACGGTGTGCTACAGAACAGGCTCCATTGCTACTGAAATGACATATGTCAATAAGTAGATATTAACCATTCCGAAAACATTCGGTCGACCCCAGTGCGCATGACAACCTTTTCAAAAACACCATACCTCCCTGCCGGACACTGTAGTTGCTGGAAGTTTGTTACCAAATATTTTTGTTTTATCATCACTTACTATATATGTAGATTTGATCATAGAGCTCCTAAGGTTTTAGGCATTGCAGTTTCTTTTCTTTTGTTAGGAACATTCTGTATCTTGAATGACTTAATTTTGATGTGTCTTTTCATTATTTAAAGTTAATGAAATCTTAACTTTTTTGTTACAGTCTAAATAGAAATATTCAGATTATTTTTAAACATGTTTACCACTATTTTACCTTTTTGTCGGATTTAAAATTAGTTACAATTTTATTATAATTTGTCTTGATTTGATTTTGCATTGCAATGTTGGTATAATATAGTAAACATATAAATATGCCATTCATATTTATCTTTAAAAGATTGGAAACCGAGGAAACGCAGCACAGAGTTTCAAATATTAGGTACTCGTTTTCGTGTTATAATTTTCTATAATATTTAAAACTTTATTATCATAAATTTAAACAGCCCTATATTTCTATGCAAGCTTTAGTTTTTGTTTTAAACTTCTAATCATTCTCAGAATTTTGTTTTGGATCTTTTCGCAGAATAAAATCGATCGAATTATAACTTTGTAGGCTCAGAATATCGTTCAGTAGGTTAACATGGAGTAACTAAAGCCCTCTTTGACACAATGTTTTTGTTCCAATCAAATTACAGACGTAGTATAGCTCCAGGGGTGTTGGGGTTCACGCTGAAGGGGTAGTACCTTTTGCCGGGACGGTCACATCGAGCGTTATAAATGGGAGATGGTTCCCGGTAACTGGTCCCCGCAGGGTGCCCAACCCTCACTTATGGCTCCACGTGCCACACCCTGAAACTGCGTGACCCGCAGGCTAAATAAGTGAGGGTAATCAGATATGGTAAAGAGTCTGCAACGTCTGACCCAGAATGGGCGGTTGCAATGAGCAGACACGGCTCAACAGCCGTAGAGAAGGCAACGTGTCTAAGGGATAGTAACCTGAGAAATTGCTCTGCCTGCCGGAGGCAGAAAAGTGGCAGCCCCACTACCGGCTTAACCTGCACAGCGCTCGTAACGCTGCCAGGGGATTTTAAATTACTGGCAAACTTCATGAGAATCAACCGGACGGATCACCAAGTAGACGAAAAAGGCGTGAAAAGGACAAACGAGCTGGAATTAAGAAGAGAATACAGATAGCCACGTGAAATGTTAGAGGGCTAGGAATAAAAGAAACTGAATTAGACAAAGAACTTATGCAAAGAAAAGTAGACATAGCAGTTATAAGTGAAACAAAAAAGAAACTAAAAGGCACTAAAGAAACTAATAATTATATAATGATCTACAGCGGAATACCTCAAAACAGACGGGCAAGTAGTGGAGTCGCAATCATGGTCAATAAAAAGTGGAGAAACAAAATAGTAAGCTACGAATATATCAATGAAAGAATAGTAACTACCAGAATGAAAACAGATAGAGGACACATGATGGTTATAGGAATATACGCCCCTGAAGAGGGAAAGAAAGAGGAAACAGAGCAGTTCTACAAACAACTACAGAAAGTAGTAAACAAGTATACAAAGACAGACCACCTCATAATAAGTGGAGACCTAAATGCAAGAGTGGGAAACACCCCATCCCAGGAACTGTAGGCACATGCGGCGAAAACGTAATCAACAATAATGGACAAGAACTACGACATTTCGCTACTTTCAACGAACTAAAACTAACAAACACGTTTTTTAAGAAAAAAGATATACACAAATACACCTGGTCAGCAAGAGGATTAAGATCAATCATAGACTATGTAATAGTCAATAACAAGATGACAAACCTCGTGCAAGACGCAAGAGTTTACAGGGAAGTGATATAAATTCAGATCACTATCTTCTAGTAGCCACTATAACCCTATTAACAAAATGGAAGAAACGAAAACCACAAACACAAATAACCCAGAAGAAGTTTTCAAAATACATCTCCTTAGAGAGGAAAGTACCCGATATTTATATCAAAACAGACTACAAGAACACTTACTACGTACACCCACTAGTAATGAAATCAATGAAGAATGGGATAATATAAAGATCGGCATCATTAAAGCAGGAATGAAGCAGTAGGGAAGAAAAGAAAAGAAAGAAAACTAGAGGATTAAAAATATGGAATGAAGAAATAGAGAACGCAATAAAAGAGAAAAAAGAAGCATATCTAATATATCTACAAAGAAGAACCCCCGAAAATAAAGAACGCTACAATGAAAAACGAAACTTAGTAAAACAGATCGTAAGACAAGCCCACGAAGAATCTTGGGAAAAACTGATAAGCAACATAGAACACGACGTATATGGAAGACAGGAATTCGTTTATAAAATGATGAAACATTTGAACAGCACAGTAAAGGACGTAGCAAAATTAAAAACGATTAACGACAAAGAGTGGAAGGAACACTACACAAACCTATGGAATAATCGAGAAATCAACGAACAGGATATTTTAATACAGGAAGATATTGATGAAACTGATTTTACAATTGACATGATTACCATAGAAGAACTAAGAAAATGCCTAAAGAAAATGAAAAACCGGAAGGCTGCAGGGCCCGATGGAATTAGTATAGAATTATTGAAATATGGAGGACTACTTCTAGAATTCAGAATACTACATCTTTTAAATGAATGTTGGCGAAAGAAGAAGATCCCAACAGAATGGCAGACAGCAGAAGTCATATCAATATTTAAAAGGAGACCGCTCAAAATGCTCAAATTATCGAGGAATCAGCCCCTAAACACTACCTATAAATTATACTCCAAAATAATTAATGAAAGAACAAAACCCATAGCTGAGGTATTACTAGACGAAGGGCAATCTGGATTTCGCAAAGGCCGCTCATGTAGTGATAACATATTCGTTTTAAAGAGATTAATTGAAAAAGAAGAGAATTCAACTTGGAAACCCACCTTGCATTTATAGATTTCGAAAAGCTTTTGACTGCGTAGACAGACATAAACTCCTTGAAATAATGAAAGAAAAGGATTCTAACCACCTTATAGAAATCATAAGATCATTATATATTAGCACAAACATAGTAATAAACAACAACGGCAGTAAGTCTGATAAAATTCAAACAAATCAAGGACTAAGAAAGGGTGTGGGCTATCACCCACTTTATTTAATATTTATATCGACGACGTGGTTAAACTTTGGAAACCACAAGGAAACCCAGGGATAAAACTACGAGACGACAAAAACATAAACTTACTGCTATATGCCGATGATTTAACAATAATTCAAAAGAACGAAGACGATCTGCAAAGATCAATTTACCGTCTCAAATTACTCTGCGAAAACTACAACTTGAAAATATCTAAAGACAAAACAAAGATAATGGCCTTTCAATGAAAACAACCAGTGCGATCGAAAATAATAATAGATGGAAAGACTTTAGAACAGATATCTCATTTCAACTACTTAGGCTGCGACACCACATACGAAAATGATAAAGATGTAGAAAACAAGATTCATAAATTCCAAGCAATTTGCGGGACAATAAATAGAACGCTAAAACATAAAACAAGAAAAGAAACAAGAATGAAATTTTACAAGACCATGGCCGTCCCTGTACTCACTTATGGAAGCGAATCGTGGATAACAAACACAAAAAACAAATCTAGCATACAAGCAGCGGAAATGAGGTTTCTCAGAAATGTTAAAGGTTGCACAAGGAATGATAGGGTAAGAAATGAAGAAATAAGGGAAGAACTAGAAATTTTCAACGTTAACGACAAAATAGAAGAATACAGAAACAATTGGAGACAACACGTTAATAGGATGACAGAAGAAAGAATACCGAAACAAATCCTAAACTACCACCCAAGAGGACGCAGAGATGTAGGAAGACCGAAGAAAAGATGGTCCTAATCAAATGAAGTTCGGAACAGGCAGAATGGCCTAAGCCTTGACGACAGAAGAAGAAGAAGAAGTATAGCTCCAAGATATTTCTGATAATTTTTTGATTTTGGTTGAGAAAAATATAATAATACATCTTTTGTATTTACAATTTCTTTAGTAAAAGGAAGCTATCAAATATTTAATGAAAAAATACATTTTTTCTGATTTTGCCAAAAATGAACATCGACTGTCTTTGGGCAAATAAGCGATTGCTTAGATGAAATAAATATGATTTTGTAAATCCAGAGATGATGGCTATATTCTTAAAATTTCCAACATTACAAAAATATTGAGACAAATTGAGATTAAGGCTAAAGATTATAATACACACTAAGGTGGGTGGGACCTGGTAATTAGAAAAAAAACCCGCAAGATATAATGGAAGTAACAAAACTCTGAAAAAGTATGCTAATCAGAAAATTGCCAAGTGGGAAAAGAAGCGACATACAAGCATAGTCTAGCTATTGTAAACAGAATTCAAGGATCAATGATAAATGACTAGGAAGAAGTAAGACGTAAAAAAGAGAGCTCTATCTATCAACATTAATACTATTATGACGAGAAAAGTTTTGAAAATTGTTCATCTGATGAAAACGCAAGAGAAAAGTGCAAATGTAGAAAACAAAATGAAAAATAATAAAAGTAAAGAAGTGTAAGACTATAAGATCATTTACTATGGAGCGAAGAATAATCAAAGTTAATAAGGATCGGGAAATTTAGTGTAAAATTCTTTTAAATCTCCACATTGGCTGTAATTAATAATGGCACAAATCCAGAGAGTAGAATCTGAACTAGGCTGCAGCATACGAGCCCTGCATTGCCAAAACATTGTTTGACAATAGACTGAATCACTTCATTATCTTTAAGAGCGACCATACCAGTTTCAAATGAACTAGATCTTGTAGAGAATTGCCGATTAAATGGTGTGAAATAAGATTTTAAAAATGCGATGTGTGACTTAATACAAGTGTAGAAAATTGCTGGAATGAGCTGACGCTTGCAACCGCACCAAAGAAAAACTGCCCTCACAGTACAAGTACAAAACTGTAAATGAACAGTTAATAAAGCGCAAGACAAAATTACTGAAGCAGCGACTGAATAGATTAAACGGCGAAAGAAAGATTTTTGAAATGCTAAAAAGTAGGCAGAGGCAAAATAAGATTTAAACGCCGTCCCATTAAAAGAAGACTATTGAATCGACTGGAGAACAGCATCGTAGAAAGCCAATTGGGCATTATAAAAAACACTTTGTTTTTATTAACTTGAAAGAGGCCTACGATAGGATACTTAGATAGCTAATCTAGGAATATCCCAAAGAAGGCATATGTAGAGCTTATCGAGGACATATACAAGGATTTGGCTTTATTATCAGATTGCGGAGTGCAGTGAGACTAAGATAGCCATCTGTTGTTACCTATGGATTGCACCCTCAGTCCTTTCCTGTTCATCGTCATCATGAATATTATTATACCAGACATTCAAGGCAAGCCAGACTTCTATTGACAGATAACATCATCTATGTGGTGACTTACATCAAGATATCCAACAGAAGCTTACGAGATGGATGAAAGCCATTAAAATGGAGTAGACGGTACGTGGAGTGTGTACAATAAAAAATATTTCATTCAAGTAGGTAGGCAAAAATTGAAATGACGCATCTACAAAGAAGTCGCCCACCCCAATATAGTGTGAGGGACTTTCCTTGTCAAGTACAGACGGATGTTCGACGTTGCTAAGATAAAGAAGTTGTAATGATCTCTAAGCGTCAAATTTACTGACAAGCGACGCACTGAGAATGTTTTATTCAAGACACAAACAGCCACTAGTATCGACAACTTTCGTAAGAAAAATATTGTTAAGATCATGTTGAGAAAAAGAGGACAATTATCTAATCCAGCAGGTGAGGTGAACCCATGTAGATTACATGATAACCAAAGCTAAATCTGGAGAGATTTTACTATGCTTGAACTCCCTGCCAATAGCATCTAAGACAGAGCGCGTCGAAAGGCAGCTAATATATAAACAAATATTGAAGTAAAGAAGGAAAGTGAAAAATTTTGCTTTTACGCTCATTTAATATTATGCAATATGGAAATAGTCCTTAGTAGTAAGGTTTCCAGCTGTAGTCCTTTCTATATTAAAGATCATTCAAGATCATAACTCTCTCGGGAGCCAACATCGAAGACAGCTCTATCAGATGGGATTACGCGACCACAACCCATACGTTAGACTCGGCTAGCTTTGATCAACACTTAGCTAATTTCTTCCATCTCTGCTCTCTAAGAAATTTCACCTGAAAATTCTCACGTGAAAGGAAATGTGAAGAACAATTTCAAAAAAGATATTTCAGACACATTACGACATATACGATAATCTAATGGTAGAAACCCGTCACTGGAATAGAGTAGCTATTATAATTAACGAAGTACTTCAGAAAAATTTTATCAATTACATACTCTTTTCTGGAAGAATTATTTTAATAAAACTTAAAGGAAAGGCAATAGATCTAAATATCATTCAAGTTTATGTACTCACTGCGGAAGGAAAGACAATCTTAATATTATAATGGGAGACTTTAACTCTAAAGTTGGAAACATACAAGTAAACAATGTTGTTGGGACTTACTTCTAGGCAGAAACCAAAGAGGCAACAGATTGGTAGAATTTTGCAAAGAGAAAGAATTTACAATTACAAACACATGATTTAAATTATAATTAAGAAGGCTATATACTTGGAAGTCTCCTCAAAACAGAAATGGGAACTACAAAACTTTATCCTTGTTAACCAAAGGTTTAGGTCAAGTACTAAAAGTTCCAAAACCCATCCTGGAGCTGATGTTTTCTCAGACCACAACTTGCTGATGGTACAATTACGGTTGCAATTAAAAGGTACGAAAAGAAAATGTCCAAGAAATTTAGATTTAAGAAAACTAGAACTAAAAGAAAAACTCGCCTCTGAACTTTCGAATATAGACTATAGAACTAGAGTGCTAATGAAAGTTGGAAGTATATGAAAAATTGTATCCTGAAAATAAAGAAACAATTGCTAAAGCTTGATAGCGAACTAAAAAAGAAAGTGCTAGATCACAAACAATATTTTAGATCTGATGGATCAAAGAAGAATATGGAAAAATACAGATCAGAATAAATACAATGAACTGCATAGACAAATACGAAGAAAAATAAGGGAAGTGGAGAAAAAATGGATGGAATCTCAATGTGATGAAATGAAGTTACTTTTAAAGAAACACGATTACCACAAGGTACATAAACAAATACTACACGTTCATAGGAAAAGAGGAAACATGACATTATTTATTGAAAATAATACACTTATTACTGATGACAATGTATGTCGGGACCTTATTTAATGAAGATAGGGAGGAGGTTGAAGTCAATTATAATGACACAGATAGTCCGCAAAATATCTTAAGATCAGAGGTGGAGTATGCAGTAAAATAAGCTAAAACAAGAAAAGCTGTAAACCCATATGAGAACAGAGAGAATAATTAAATTAATGGGTAACAGTGCAATAGAAATATTAACTAATCTGTTTAACAAAATATATGGCACAGGTGAATTACCAATTGACTATTCCAAAGAAAAGCAATCCCAAATTATGGACACATCAGCATAATGAGTCAAGTACTTAAAAGGTTTCTAAGAATAATTCACCAAAGAATCTATAAGAAATTTGAAGATTGCTTGAGTGAATCACAGTTTGGTGTTTGCAAAGTATTAGATACTAGGGAATAGCATGTAAGTGTTAGTACAAAAATGTCTAGATTATCAAAACCAGTATATATTTATTTCATCGATGTCGAAAAGGCATTCTATACTGTCAAACATACGGAACTCATACGCACTCTAGAAAGTATAAACATAGGATATAAAGATCTACGTACCATAAAGGAGCTTTACTGGATTCAGACTGCAACCATAAAAATAAATAACGAGGCCAACAAACTCAACATTAATAAAGAAGATGGACAGGGATGCATACTTTTGCCAACACTTTTTAATATTCATTCAGAGATTGTCGTTACAAAAGCCTTAACCAATAAACCGAAAGAGATAAAAATTAATGGAGAATACTTCAACTGTATACGACATGCTGACGACATGCCAATTCTCACAGATAACAGTGAAGATCTAAACCACTTATCAAAGAAGATAAACGACGAATACGCTGATGTAGGCCCGAAAATAAACAAAAAAAACTAAAATGATGATTGTTAATAAAACTCCCATAAACAACAAATTACTACTTTTAGATGGTAAACAAATTAGACAGGTTAATACGTATAATTACCTCGGATGTCAGGGAAACGAAACCCGGGATCCAGATTAAGAAGTTAAAATTATAATAGAGATAGCGCAAAACGTGTTCACTAAAATGAAACAGTTACTGTGCAACAGACAACTTGACATTAGGTGGAGAATTAAACTAGAACAATTCCTCTACATCCCCAATTAGACGGTACGGTGGGAATCTTGAACCGAAATTGGATAAATATTTCGCAAAGGTTATATCGGAACACCCACAATACTGGAATCAGTATATTTACTTATCTCCGATGGTTACCTACCGTTCATTGCATTATTAGACAATCTGGTTTATTCTTGGAAGAGACTTCTGGCTGCCGTACAACCTACAATTGGAAAACAAGTCGTCGGAAAAGCAGGTTATTGGAAAACTATATGCACTAAACAATCTCGTCCATAGAAATATCTAGATCGCTATTGATTAAATAAAAAACCAGTATAATATCGGAGTAAAATAAAATTCTAGCAGAAAAGTTTAGTTAAGCTTTACAATCCGCAGAGACATCATATCTTTTCTCTAAAAGGTCCATATAAAGTTTGTTAAAAAATAGATAACGTAATATAACACATTTGAAAATCGCTTTCGAGCGACATATGAAGCCGTATTACGGTGACTAACTGGTGTGGTGAAATATTTTAGCTCTTGTAAAAGGTTAGGGAAGATAAAATAGACCCTGAAATAATAAAATACTTAGGGAAAGAAGGTGTAGATTGGTTTTGGAAAATATGTAAAACAGCTTGGGAAACAAAGAAAATTCCATCGAATTGGGAAAACAACTTGGTGGTACCAATACATAAAAAGGAGAACAAATAAAGTGCGACACCTACAGAGCTATATGCTTAGCACCCACCAGCTTCAAAATTTATACAAAAATAATAGCAAAAGAGTAAGACAAACAGTAGAAAATGATATCGAAGAAGAGCAAGCTGCATTTATACCAGGAAAACAAACAAATGACAATATATTTATAATAAGGGACCTAATAGACCGAAGCTTAGAGACCGGAGAAGAACTTACACTGGCATTCATTGACCTCAGAGCAGCTTTCGACTCAATAGAGAGAGAAGTAATATGGAAAAGTCTAGAAGACATAAACATTTCGAAACACCTCATCCAAATTATACGCAGTACATACAAAAGGGTGAAAGAGAAAGTATAGATAGCGGAGAAAAGATCAGAAGTTTTTAAATGGACGAAAGGAATAAAACAGGGGAACAGTTTCAGCCCTCTGCTGTGCATACTAGTCATGAACAGACTGCTCAGAAATATTAGAGAAAGAACGAAACGAATACAAACAATAATCGAATATCACTCACTGGAACCAGTTAAAATCGACTCTTTAATGTATGTAGATGATATAGTATTGATAGCCGACTCCAAGAAGAAGTTAGAGAAGAGATAGAGAACTTAAAAATGAAAGTAAACGTAGAAAAAACCAAAATAATGATTACAAATGAGAAAGAACCGTACAACACACAAACAAAATGCAATAACATCAACGTAGAAAAAGTAACAACATTTAATTACCTGGGAAGCATCATAACAAACGATGGAAACATAGACATAGAACTAGCAAGTAGGATGAGTAGATTAAATAAACTATACTATGCTCTAAAATCAATACTAGAGAAAAAAGAAATAAATGCGAGGGTAAGATGAAAAGTTCTCGGTCTGACAATGAAAGACTGCGACTTTCAGTTAAAAAATAATTTTATTTTTCTACATAATCTCCCTTGACTTCAATACACTTGATCCAGCGCCTCTCCAACATCAGTATTCCTTCTCAGAAATGAGAATCTGGATTATTGTGAAAATATTCAACAACTTCTTCATTGGATGCGAAGTGCTTCCCAGAAACAAATTTTTTTAAGTTTTAGGAACAGATGGAAGTCTGAGGGTGCCAAATCAGGAGAATAAAGGGTGGATGGCCGAGCAAATCATACCCCAAATCCCGCAGTTTTCCCATCCCCAACGCAGGTGCATTGTCCTGGTGAAAGATTATTTTTTTCTTCTTCAAGCCAGGCCTCTTCTCGCGCATCCAGCTGGTCAAGAAGGTTGGACTAATATTCACCTGTAATTGTTCTGCCTGCAAGATAATCAATTAACAGGATCCCTTTCACATCCCAAAACACGGTGGCCACCTTTTCGGCAGATGTGATCGACTTCTCTTTCTTTGGCGCTGAACCACCGGCTTCCACCCACTGCTTGGACTGCTGTTTCGTTTCTGGCGTGTAGTGGTGGACCCATGTCTCATCCATGGTGACAAATCGCCGCACAAAATCGGTCGGATCCCTGTTGAATCGGTCCAAAGATTGCTGCGAAAATCGTTTGCGCATTTGCTTTTGATCGGGATTCAGCAAATGCGTCGCCCATCTTGCGCAGAGCTTTCGCATCCCTAATTCTTCGTGCAAGATGTTTCGCACCCTTTTTCCCGATATCCCCACAGCCTCAACTATCTCACTCACCTATCGTCCAACACGATATCATGCACTTTTTCGATGGTTTCCGGTGTGGTTGCGGTTTTTGGCCGTCCTTGACGTGGGTCATCTTCGAGGGATGTGCGACCACGTTTAAATGCAGCTGCCCACTTTTTAACAGTTGACGTGGAAGGAGCAGAGTCCCCGTAAACTTTTGTCAACTTCGGATGAATTTCCTTAGGGATTAATCCATCCAAAACGAAGAATTTTACAATCGCACGATATTCAAGTTTATCCATTTTAACAAAAAATATGCAACATGTCTACTGAAAAAATCCGTGTAAACAAACTACTTGAGCGAACAAGTTGAAACTAGTCATACGAACTAATGACACGTGCACCCAAGCAGGAAGCATAATTGTTTGCCGATTGCAGCACCATTTCTGTGTCAGGCCGAGAACTTTTTACCTTACTCTCGTAAGTACACAAAATTAAAAATATACAACACCATTATATTACCGACATTAATATACGCAAGTGAAAATTGGAAAATACAGAAAAAACACATCGGAAAGTTAAATGCAATGGAGATGAAGCACTTAAGAAAAATAGCAGAGAAAACGAAATGGGATAGAGTTGAAAACACAGAAATAAGAGACCAGATTGAACAAGAACCGATAATGAATAAAATAAAGAAAAGACAGTTAAACTGGTACGGCTACATGGTTAGGATGGATACAAACAAACTAGTGAAAAAGATATGGGGAACAGGAAATCACAGGAAGAGAAGAAAGGCTTGGATAACTTAAATATAAGTAGCAGGAAAAGAAAGGGGAAAAATATGGAGGAAATGAAACAATTAGCACAATCCAGGAAGGAATGGAAAAAATGAGTAAAAGAAACTAAAGAAAATTAACTCCGACACTGAAGAGGGTAATATAGAAGGGGAGAAAGAAGAAGTAAAGGCTAATTTGTAACTAAAGTATTAACACACAGTCTTTGTAATAAGATGGGACGCGAATATATTTGGACAAGATAGAACCTACTAATTAAACATTGATTACGGCTATTAAGTTCAAATAAATCGACAATTATTTGGACAACAAGCAAATTTCAGGACTCTTATACGAATTAAAAGCAATCGGCTCTTTGGTAAGTATATATCAATATATATATATATATATATATATGGATATATTACCGGATACACAGCTAAAAATTTATTAGGTTTCTCATTCTAAGAAAATACAGAAGGTATTAACAAGTAATTATATTATTTTCAATACCAGGCTGCATTTGGTAAAGCTTTGTTATATATATATATATATATATATATATATATATATATATATATATATATTATTCCGGTTTATACCGCCCTGTGCGGCTTTCCGGTTCTCAAACGCCACATGTCTCGGTTTTGAGCATCTTCCTCTTGTACTTGATACTTGATCATCGCATCTCTTATTCCGTTATTCCATGATCTTCTGGGTCTTCCTCTTTTCCGTTTTCCTAGAGGAGTCCATTTGAAGATTTGTTTCGGGCATCGTTGGTCATCCATCCTCATCAAGTGTCCAAACCATTTTAGTCCTCTCCTTTCAATTCTGTCCGTTATTGTGTCTGTGGCCCTCATTCTACGTCGTATTTCATCATTTGTAAGATGTTCCCTTCTGGATACCAGCTCGCTTCTTCTAAGGTAATCTATCTCTACGGCCTGTAGTTTTCTTTTATATTGATTGTTAATTATCCACGTTTCACAACCATAGCACAACACTGATTCTGTATTTTAACTTTCCTCGACATGTGCTTATCCTACCATATCGAATTTAAGCTTCCTAGTACTTTACGGCTGGTTTCAATTCTAGTTTTTATTTCATCCTGGCCTACCCCGTTAGTAGTTATTAAAGTTCCTAAATATTTAAATTGTTAAACTTGTTTAATTTCTTCCGTATCATTTACTATCACTTGAAAATTAGCATTGGTGTTTATTGCTATATATTCTGTTTTTTCTATGTTGATACTTAGGCCCCATTTTTCGTATGTTTTATAAAGTCTTTTCAGCATAAATTCTAGGTCATAAGCATCCTGTGCAATCACAACCTGGTCGTCAGCGAAGTTAAGATTGAATAAATGGCCAAAGGATTCGACTTATAAATTAATCAGAACAATAGTGATGGACGATTGATGACTGCTGCAGGATCATCACGAACGAGAACTTTACCCGGAATTAAAAATTGTGCTGGGATAAAAGCATCATAGGGCGAGACTACAATGGAGAAAATCAGAGGTTTGAACCCAACAATAAAAGCAAATGGAGTACAATGAGGTTCCTTGAAATTAGCAGATGGTCTTCTGGCGTGAACTTTAAAGAGCATTGATACTGCTGAATTCAAGTCATTGTTACTAGCGCCAAGAAGCCGAACGTTGAAAGTTTTACGTCACCTACATGAGGAGACGTTAAAAAATCACTTCGAAATATAAAGACATTGCAGTTATATTAAATAAAGTGTAAAGAAGACATAAAGGAATGGTACCAGAAATCTAAGTTATGGACATTGGAAATAGTCCTCTTAGAATTAGAAAAGTAGCTATAAGGTAACATCATATACAAAACGCTATGCAAAAAATAGTTAACATTTCTGATTTGTCCCTAGAGCCGGACAACTGCAACCAAAACATTATTTCATCAATAGATCTGAAGCATACACGATATCAAATCAAGAGTACTTGCATCTCTGGAATTCCCGTGCAGAATATCAATTTCCCCAGAGCCTTTTATGCAAATAATATAGTCATTGTAGTTTTAGAGTAGAACAGCCTTAAGGCAAGAGTACTATAACGATCGACACCTAGGAATTGGGCTGCGGCCAGCCACAGCAGTGGAGCAACGCATAGTCGTTCAGAGAGTTCTATCCGAATTGCGAAGGAACATTTCAGTGATTTGCTCGGTGTGTCGAAGTGGAACCGCGTATTTAAGTATTTAAGTGTACTAGGGATGATCGAATAAAGAAGAGTTGCCATGAAGCATAGATCGAAATGCTTCGGAAAATAGATAAGCTATTGGGAATAATTAGTATTAGCGTGATGGTTAATTAGTGACTAATGACTTGCTAAAATAAATAATGTCTGTACATAGTGTGTAATTGTTAAATAAAATATATATATAATCCAGCCTATAAACGTTAAGTATGTTACAATATATTTGGTCTACATATATTTAGTGTAAAATAGATTTTCATTATGGCGAAAAACTACTTCGAAATATTAAAGATAATCACTTTTAGAGAAGAATCGCAACTAATGACGAGAACAACGAGAAACGTAGATTTAGTTTAGTGGAATTTTAATGAATTTTATAACTACAATTGAATACTTCCCATCAATTTCTATCAATAGGAAATAGGAACCAAATCTTGCAGTAACAAGATAAAGCTCTAGCGCATAGATCCTGTTTGGTGTAGGGAACGCTTTTGCCATTCCCAGCATGTTCGGATGTTGCTTTATCTGATTAAGACTTATTTTGTTTAATGACACATTTATTATGAGGTTAATAGTTTAATAATTTAATAATTTAAAAAATGTTATTAATAATATTGAATCACATTTAAATATTGCTCTCATTTATAAACTCAAACTTGATTTATTTATTTCGTGTGTGATCACGCAATCGTCAAATCTCTGTGACCTAGCATTGATTGCACAATACATCACTTATAACCACTCCATTCAATCGAGGTTGCTGAAATATCTTTCGTCTGAAGAAGCAAAGTCACTTTTAAATGGACTTTGCCTTGTTGTTTGATACTTAACCCCTGCTAAAAGTCCTGTTGTTTATTATTAAACAAGTGCTGGTCCAAGAACATAGAAACGATGTTATAGTACACTTTTCGAAAAACATAAATCAGAAACATAGAGAAAACAAAACTCTTTGGGAAGCTTGGAGTTTTTCTGTGGGAAAAAGAAGATACCTCAAATAATATTGATTATCTTGGCCCATTTCGTTGCATGCGCAAATGCTCTAGGTTCTCCAGAACCGAGCACAGAAGACCATCTTAGGTGTTTCGTGTTACATAAGTAATACTGTCATGCACGTTTACGAAAAACTTTCTTGCTACTTTTTAAGTGTAAAATTCACTTGTTGCTTGGAGTGAATTAACATAAGCAATTACAGTTTGTTGTTTGCAGGTGTTCGCTTGTGACCACTTTAATGGCGATTTCTACTTTTGAATGCGGGCGCAACTGAATCAAATTAGTTCTCACAGCAATCCATTGAACTTCTTTTCAATTACAAAAATAAGTAATAGGAAATGGAACCCCCATGAGCACAGGTGGATACCCATTTTAATGCACTTAGTAATTAAGTAAGATGTAAACATATTAGAAATTTTAGAATTGGAATTTTAGACATTTTAAGAAAGTTTAGATTATTAAGAACTATTTGTGTTAGATATTACTTTACATAAATAATTTTCCTTGCACAGAATATAATAAAAAAGGAAAGTGTGTTTTTTTATTAAAACTTAAAACGGAAATTTTCTGAAATATAAACTGTTGTCTCCATATTCCAACACAATAAAAATGGTGACGTTCCGCAAGCTCTAAGCTTCGTGTTTCATACGCGAAATCAGCTATACTTTAAGAACAAGATTATGATGTATGTCCAGAAGCTTGACAAAACTTGACAAAAATATAGAAGTTCATCTTCTAGAGCACACCGACGCCGACGTTAACCATATGGCCTTTGTTGATCAAGCCATTGGACGCATACAGAAGCAGGCGCTTTAAGACTATCTGGAGCCTGCATTCTACGACAAAGTTCTCCAGCTTATCCGGGTCCTGAAGCTATGAAAGACACCAAGCCCGGAAGGCATGTCAATTTGTGTGCTGCAGAATCTACCTTTGCGCTCCTGGAAAATTACGGACGTCGTAGTGCTTCTCAAGTTTCGAAAGTTTGGCACGTTACCTCAAAACTACCAAGTACCAATCGTGAAGAAACTGATGATGTATAGCTGACTAAGAACAGTAGTTGAAAACCTTCAGCTGATTTTGGAGAATCAGTTTGGATTCCGTCCGCTTATTCCATCATCTATTAACTCCTTTAGGTGGTGGAAAAATCATGGAAAGCAAACCACCACCGCAGTTTTCCTTAATGTGGCCAAAATCTTTGACAAAGTTTGATATAACGACCTCGTCTTTAAGATGGTTTTGTCCATTCCGCCGCTAATGCTCCGACTAATTTAATTCTTCCTTTCTGACCAGAGGTTCCCGATCAAACTCGGCGACATGGAGTGAATTTTACGCACAGTAAATTCCGATACTCTCCATGACGATTCTCCAAATGCTGCCAAACTCGCGTTAGCCTTCCCTAGCGATCCAACGTATCTAAGAGGAGCTGAACATGCTCGAATATTGATGTAGCACTTGGAAAATCTGAATCAGTGATGGGAAGAGTGTAGCCGTCTTATTTTCCATGAACACACGACTTGGTCAGCGACCAGACCCGGCAACACTCATAATCTTAGGGAGATTCCTGGAGCAAAGAGGTGCGTTACCTTGGAGTAACCTTTGAAGAAGAAACTTACTTGGAAATATCACGTGAATCGGGCAGTTGGGAAGACAAAAGCAGCTTGTGACAAGATAATAAAACCATTATCTTCCCAATAATGATGTAACCTGCCCTGATTGAAGCTACTGTGCAAAAATCCATGTGGAACAGTTTCTACTGGCCCAGAATTGGATCTTTAAGACCATCTTTGGTGCTGTACGGTTTGCCAGGCACATTCTCTTTCACAAAAACTCCCACAGCTATTATATAGCGTTGAAGGTCACAGCAACCTTACCACCCGTGGGCTCCACAACTATAGGCTTGACAGAAGCGACCACCATAAGCACCCGAAGGTTTTGATACCTCCGTAAGACGGTATAAAGGCGTCTAAACACAAGATAGCCACCATCAACGCCAAGTAAGTGAAGAGATAGGAGCATATGGATTGGACTTAAGGACCCCCAAATTCGTCAACAAAGTCACGTCGTGAAACAGTGTAAATATTAGATAATGTAAGATTGGACTCTTTTAAGATTATTATAAACTTTAATGACGTTGCGATTTTTATCTCTAACAATATACAGAGAAGCTGCGTACCATTGGAATGCGTGGTCTAAATACAAGTCGGTAACGATGGCTCGGTTGTTTAGAACCAGGTTAAAGTGGATTGTATTAGATTCAGAGATATGCTTTATTTGGTCATAAGTTCCGACGCTTGCTTGTCGACTTTAGAAAAGCAAGACCACTTTTTTCTTATCACAGGTTACAATTCGCCGGATGAAACACTTGTTGTAGGAATTTGGAGTAGCTTTTGGTATGTTATTATGTATTGTTGAGCTTGAATAGCAATAAAATTGTGTCGGTTTGCGACACTTCATGCGTGAAAATGCCAAATAACATATTTATAGTATGACAAAGGTGGATATGCTTTGCACAAAGCTTTGGAATTTACCAAGATTGGGCTAACTGAAAGTGCTTGAACTTAATCATTTTTATTGCCTTGAATCTTTTTGAACGCTTTTCAAGTTTTTATTCATAAATTACGTAACAGGGGGAAAATGATGCAATTTATTAAGAAAAAACTTTTAGCCTAAAAGGTATCAGAGTAAAAAATAAGTAAAAGAGATACTTAACTGTACTTAACGCTAAAATCGTCTAAAACCAATTTTCAATTTCTGATAAAATTCCGTATATTTACTATTTGCCTGCTCTAGTTCAGATTTTAATGGAGCATCCTGTAGCAGATAGTAACAGATCGTCGCCTAGAACGAATCAACCAGCAGAGCATTCCAAAGCTTTGCTTAACGTTAACTGTCTAAATAGTAAAAACACCAATAACTTTAAAAGTTTTAAACGTTGATGGATTGTAAACAGCTGAATGTGAACAGCTTTCGTTTTTAACAATTTTTCTATTTCTATTTTTGTTTTTCTTTGTGTTTCGTATCTCCATATTTGTTAGCGTATTTCTTATCAGTTTGAAGAATAAATTATTTTCCTGGTTCCTATACAATTCACTTGTAGATATCAGAACAAATCCACTATTGCGATAAATGAGATTTTTTATGAGTGAATCAAATATAAAAGAAAATTATTTTTTTAATTTATTGAAGAATCATATAAATACAAATATACAAAATTATTTTTCTACATAATCTTCTGTAGGTAGTTGTTTAATCCGACTGTCGTAAAATGAAGGTGGTTGTAACACCAGCCAATCGCGCAAGGACACTTCAACAGCAACATTGTTGCCAATCTTTGTTCTCAAAGGGCTTCTTTTAGTAACCAAACAAATGATAATTGCACGGTGGTAGGATAAAATTATTCCGGTGTAGTCCAAAACAAATCCTCAATGTTTTGTTAAGTTTGTGCAGTTGTATGGGACCGGGCGTTGCTAAACACTTACTTGCACATGTCAGTCTTCAACCTACTTCCTTTCGAAGTTAACACATTTTTCCAACGTTCTGGAAGAACCTTGAAGCCCTTTTAAAAAATGGCTTTTGGTTGGCGTCGTATCCACTCCTGAATAGTCTGGATGACGGCGTCGTTGTCCGCAAACCTCAAGCCTTACAAGTTTGATTTCAGCCTTCCGAACAGGTAAAAATCACTTGGGACAAAATTGGGACTGTACGGCGGATGGCAGAAAGTTTCATTTTAATTTTCGGAGGGTTTCCATTGTTATTTTGGCCGTATGGGAGCGTACATTGTCTTGAAGGAAGGATACTCGCTTTTCACTTGGATCGGATCTTTTACTTTGCGTCTGTTGCTAAGAGGTCTGAGTAATAATCTGCGTTGACTGTTCTGGCATCCGTCAGAAAGTCTACGTAGATAACTCCCTGCCAGTCCCAGAAGAATGTTGCCATCACTTTTCCTACCAAATGGCACATCCGCACTCTCTTGGGTTTGGGAGAACCGGCATGCCATCATTCACGTCATAACTGCTGGGACTCGGGAATGAGGTAATGCACCCACGCTTTATCGAGGGTCACCATATGCATCACTTTCATTTTCAAACTACTGGCAGCCTGCATGCCCATCATTTTAAGCTTTCACCTTGCGACAGTGCAGATGGTTTTTCACGATATCTTTTACACCGATGGACAGAATTGCTTCACGTTCCTTGATTTTCTCACAAATAAGCGCGTCTGCACGATCAATGTTTGATTCGGTGAAGGATGTTCGCGGCCGACGATCATGTGGTTCATTCTCCACGCGCTCTCTGCTCTCTCTGAAGCACTTATATTACTCAAACACATGGGTCCGTGAGATACGTTTTCCCCCATACTGTTGAGTCTGTGGTGAATTTCAGCAGATGGAACGTTTTTTCCAACGAGGAATTTGATTACAATGCACTCTAACAATTCCCAAATAGGACTGACCTCGAGCAGGAGGAAGGGTGGATATTATGGCTCCATTCTCTCAAAGTCGTATAACTGTCTCACTAAAATTATGACACTAGTCACGCTATTACATTCTACAGAACGTGTATAAAGTGTATCGCAGTTTAAACAAAGTTGAAATACTTTAGCATTGACAATTTTAAGGAGAATCTAGTTAATCTTCCTGAACGATATTCACGGTATTTTTTTATCTAGGGGCAAAAGCTCTGCAGCATCTTTCAGAAAATTGTTGATGGGGATACATATCGAACTATAAAATATCGTTTAACCAATAGATCAATAAGGCGTATAAGAAATTGACAAAAATGTATCAGGTTTTGCTATATTGGCAACAAATTAGACCCTAAAGGCCTGATGATACCAATTCAACTGTAACTACAAAATGATTAACATTAACCTTACTTTTAGATTGTCCATTCTTGCCTACTTTACTCTCGATAGTTTTATTTCGTTTCATATGATAATTTTTCCAATATGAATTCTTACAAAGTCAGAACACATATGTTAACTGAGATTTTTGGAGTCAATTTTGATGCAGACTAAGGTCAATTGGTTTTAAAAAATTTGTTATATAGCTTTTCTATAAATATACATACATATCTATCATTATTCGATTGCTTAATCGCTCATCGTTACAATGAATTTACTGAGTTACTGTCGTAACAACATGAGCCAATCTTTCGTCAACATCAATGTTCTGTCAACACCCGAAAAATGCATGTCCGTGGGATAAAATTACATTATAAGTAGGCACGTTCACTAACAGTTTCTATTTTCACCATCGGTTTCTTTATAAAAAAAAAAAAATAAGAACAACCTATTGCTCATTTTTAGTATCAGTCATGATTTGACACACCTGCTCATCGATCGCTGCTCACAGACTAACTGTAGGCGATAAGCAAACCCAGTTCGCTTCACTTACTTCTAGAAGCTTTACAATCAGAGGACATCTAACTTTGTCATTTAATAGTCAGAAGGTGTAGCCTTGCATGTGTTAAGAATCGGTGCCAAATATTTGAAGTACAGAAAAATATCATTTTAGATGGTAATCACGAGTTGTTTCCAATTAGGTCTAATATGCAATCAATTTTTTTCATCTAATTTTTATTGTTTCTTGATATTTATACCAGATGTGTGAGATTTAATTTAGGAGGCTTTATTGGATCACCAAGTGAATCGTCATTTCCTAGAGAAAATAAGACTTTCTTCTGAAATCAAACTCGAATTTATTCAAAAACTCGTATGTGCTCAACTGCTGAACCACAACAATTGCATTTTTTATATAAAATTGTTTTACATATTTAATAGTTACATATGTACTCATTATAAATATGAATAAAATGTAAGCCAATAACAAAGACGCATATGGTTGAAACTAATAAATTACAATCTTACTAGATTACTTACATATGTACACATTATCTTAGTATACTTTCCTTGATATTAGAAGGTAGTGTTAGATCTCAACAAAGTCTTTAACTCCTCAGTAGTAGAAACATCCGAACTTAATTGATTATAAACTCCAACATATATTCTATTATTTCATCTAAATCCCCCTTCTCTTATTGTATATTTCTCTCAATCTTGCCGTTATTTATTGGTTGTGTTGTTGATAGCTTTTACTAAAAAAAAATTTTTTACATCAATTTTATATTGTTAACCATATAATATTTAAGTTGTGTACATATTGGATTTAAATTGCAATAGTGCAGGGACAATCGTAGAATAGCACCTCCACTACTTTTTACTACTTCATCAATTGCATGCGTTGTTGAATGATATCTTAAATACGACTCCAACAACTCCAGTAGTGAGAATTTTAATAATATCTTTACTATGTAGCCAAGTAATGATTTCTTTTTTCCAGCTTTGTGTCAGTTTTTTTTTTATTTTTACACTGATATTGAGCATTATCCATAATTACCACACAATTTTTTTCTGCACACTTATCCAATCACTTTTCAAACTTGCGATAATCTCTTTAAACGCAGTAATAAATTAGAAATAATTTTGTAGTATGTCTTTTTTGACTCAAAATTTAGACATGTCTTTTAATAAAGCCTGTAATAATAGGTCTAGTAAAAAGAAATCCATTATTTTTGCATGAAATTGAAGGTTTTATTTAACATACTTAGAATGAACCGATTTAGGTCAAATATGCGCCGTTTTGTACGATAACTTGTTGCCATTTTGAAGGTAATTGCATTATGGCTCTCTCATAGAAGTCCTCGTCCCTATTAAGAAAAAACTGGGACAGTCGATTTTCACAAGCCTCTCCTGAGGCTAATTTTTTACCAGCAAAATAGTTTGCCATGGACAGGGACAGGCGGTAATCACTTGGTGCTAGGTCCGGACTAAAGGTGGATGCATAAGAACCACGCAACCAAGCTCCCGGAGCTTCTGGCGAGTCACTGTCGATGTGTGTGGCCTGGCGTTGTCTTGACGAAACACAATTCCTGTTCTAGCGGCCAAAATTTGCCGCTTCTGGGCGATTTATTCCTTCAGACGGTCCAATTGTTCACAGTACAGGTTCGAATTAACAGTTTGGCCGTAGGGGATTTCTTGCCAATTCCACTAAACGCACAGCAAAACCTTCCTGACCGTCAATCCTGGCTTGGCCACCGATTGCGCCGGCTCACTGCGCTTCGACCACGACCATTTTCGCTTGACGTTGTCGTAAGTGATCCACTTTTTATCACCAGTCACCATCTTCAAAAATGGGTCGATTTTGTTGCGATTCACAGATGGAGATTCGATCCATGACGTTTTTTCGCGTTAACTCGTGTGGCACCCATACATTCAGCTTATTTTTGTATCCAGCCTTTTTTAAATGATTCTAAATGGTTTTTTGTGCAATGTTTAGCTGCTGGGAAATAGAAACAGTGCTTATATGACGGTCGGACTCGGCCATTTCCATGATTTTATCCACATATTCGACAATTGGCCTTCCAGAGCGTGGTGCATCTTTGACATCGAAATTACCGGAACGGAATCGACGAAACCAAAACTGCGCTTGATTGGCTGTTACAGTATCAGAACCATAAACACTATTCACATTTTCAGCCGTCTGGCTTGCGTTTTCACCTTTATCGAACAAAAACTGTAAAATATAGCGTATTTTCTCTTTGCCGGTGTCCATCTTTGACGTGAGTTCAAACAAAACTGAGTCAACCATTCACAAAGCTGTCAAATAAGTTTTTGTAGTACAAAATGTCAGCTTTCTAACGCCATCTAGTGTAAACTGATCAGACTTTTAGAGCGCGAGATACAATTTATTAAAGCCATCTATTGGAAAAATAATGGATTTCTTTTTACTAGACCTATTATTTACATATAATGTACATAATATACATAGCAAAAGTTTCTTTGTTTTTTGAGTTATTAGAGATTTGGCCCTAAATAAACTGTTGAAACAATTAAACTATTTGGCAAATCATCATGTTGAAATTCCCGTTTTTTGGCATTTTTATATTATCTTTGAACAAACGATACTTTAGTATGGTCAGTAGAAGACTGGTGCTGCTGCAGATAGATAATTCCAGACAACATAGGACCGTACCCCGTCTATAACACTGATTTGGCATGATCGGTTCACCATCTGTTTTAATTATCATTCCCTTTTTGAACGGATATCAACTTTGCCAACGTATGGAAAATATAACACACTCTTCTTATGCCAGTTCTTCGATTCCAAGTCACAAAAGTGATACCAACGAGATCTAAAAGACTTGGCTCATAGCTAGATGGATACTACAAAAAGATATACATTTTGATTTTTAATTTTGTCCCTTCTTCAGAATAAAAAAATGATATTAAATAAAAAACTTTTGTACCACTCTAAAACAACAATTATCCTTCTTGCTTCTGGAGCCTCAATACTAGCTGAAAAGCGTTCTAATAGTGCCTTTCTTTTACTTTTAATCTTTCTACATCTTATTTTCAACATGGCAACCATCAACTCAAGTTGTATCCTTCTTTATTAACAAAGTTTATTTTCAATAAGACAATTTCTTATTCTTCAGTTCGGACTGTTTTTGTGCTCTTGTTTTTATTTCAAAATTTTAAATGAAGTACAAATAAGTCTTCGCCGCTTTTATCAAAAATTGGGTATTTATTGTAAAAAACAGAACCTTTATTCAAAGTATTGTCCTTCGCTAGTCACTACTTCTTCCCATCTTTCTGTCAGCATACGGATACCGCGTCGGAAGAACGCTTCATCTTTTGAGGCTATCCGCGAATCGATCTAAATTTTTGGTATCTTCATATGATGTGAAAAGCTGCTCAGATAGGCCACGTGTCATCGATCGGAACAAGTGATAATCGAAAGGGGCAATGTCTGATGAATACGGCAGGAGGGGTAGGACTTCCCAATTGAGTGTTTCTAAGTAGATTTTGACCGGCGCAGCAACATGTGGACGAGCATTATCATGCAGGAGAATAATTTTGTCGTGTCTGGAGTAGTAGTGGGTGCGTTTTTCCTTGATTGCTCGGCTCAATCTCATCAATTGTGTTCGGTAGAGAGCCCCGGTAATGGTTTTACACGACACCAAGCTGATCGCACCAAATACACAACATGAGTTTTTTCTTATGAATATTTGGCTTGGCTTTGTTTATGTTTGGCAAGCAGCATTTCACATGTGCAAAATCGGTGTTCAACGTTTCTGGGCTTCAATTTATATGGAACCCAATTTCCTTGCTTTTGAATCATTTCCAACAATTTTAAATGATGTGTGATTGCTTGTTGGGTCATTCCTAATGTAAGTGCAAGTTCTTCTTGCGTTTGGCAGGAAGCTTCCTCCAATAATGCTTCCAATTCCGCGTATTTGTACACTTTCGACCTTCGGTTACGTTCTTTGTCTTCGACGTTGAACTCACCCTTCTGAAAGTTATGAAACCACTCGCGACAACTTCTCTCGCTTAAAGCAGCCTCCATGTGCTTCTACAAGCAATTGATGCGCCTCAGTTGCAACTTTCTTCAAATTAAAGAACTAAATCAAAAGTTCCCGCAAAACACGCTTATTCGGCTCAAAACTCGAAATTTTCGCACAAAAATAATTATGTGATGAATCAAAATTGCTAATATTTTAAGGTAATTTTGTTGCCAGATATCCAACCTTACGATATGACGTTTTACATCTGACAATTTCAATCATAACTTACTGGTGGAGACGTATTTGTACTCGCTTTAATAATCTTAAAATTTTCCATAAAGTTGTTGGTTTGAAATTTAGTAAATAATCATCATCATTTACAGCACTTGAATCATTTTCTAAAGTTGGAAATTTATTTCTGAAGATGAAACCAACGTGTAGCATAGTTATTTTTTGAGTCTTCAAGAATATTAAATTTTGTTGTGCATTTTTACTTTTTCTTAAACAAATATACCGAACTACTAAATTTTTTCGCCAATACTAACTTGCTTAGATCATTATTTTACGACTATACTTTTGCATGTATTGCATATATGTTTTAGATAAACGTTATATGCTATAAGCTCTTAGCCACTCCAAATTGGTTTTTCTTTTTTATTTTTATATCCCTATTGAGCTTTAGTTTGTTCTGCTAGGAGCATTTTTTCAACTAGGCGCATCTAGAAATAATACATACATAACTTTTTTATGTGTATATTTCTTTGAATTATTTACAATATGCTATTGTACATTCAGTAAATTAGTTGGTAAATGTAAAACATGACATGAGGAAGTAATGTTCATAAGCCTTATTTCTGTGGTATGACGGGAATAAAGTCTAGTATCAACCTAAAATTAACAATATCTAATTAATGAAACTAAACTAAATTTTAAGTAAAGCTATTGGCTAAATCTAACAGGTCATGTTTTTTTAAGTCTTTTGAGGTATTTATTGTCTGACTAATAAAGCCACTGCTAAGTTATTGGTGTGAGCACTAAGTTTGGCTTAATATTTTGCACTTGCACTAGCTTAATTGTAGGTAGGGGAATATCTTGGTAAATGGCCCAATTTGGAACGTATCTTGAAACATCCGCTATCATTGGGGACCTTGTTTTCGTATCTTTGAAATATTTCTAGGTTTCAGTTACTTGCAGCTCTCCAAAGCTGGATTCTATATGCCCAGATCGGTTTTATTATGGATTTGTAGAGCAGCACTCTGTATTCCAGGGACAACTAGGACTGCCCGCTTATTAATCAGTACATTTGACGGAGTTTCAATCCAAGCTACATCCTCTTTTTTATGTTTGTCCGTCAGGTTAGCCGTCTGTTTAGGTGAATTTCTAGATATTTAACGTTGTCCTGTTGTGGGATTTGTGTATTGTTTAGCAATACTGGTGGGCAAGTTTCATTTCTTAAGGTGAAAGTTATTTGAACCGATTTTTTAACCAATCATATATTTTATTCAGGTTTCGTTGTAGGACTGTTGATTCTGTTAGCGGATTTTCATGTGATGCTAGAACTGCAGTATCGTCTGCATAAGTTTCTACCAATGTTTGTGGTATAGCGGGTAAGTTGGCCGCATAAATCAGGTATAAGACAGGTATCAGTATGCTGCATTAGGAAACTCCAGGTTCTATCGACTAAAGCTTGATTGTGTATTTTTAAATTTAACTTGAAAACTTCTTTCGATTAAGTATGCCTTTAGCGCTTCATAGTATTCTGATGGTAAAGCTATCTTGATCTTATATACCAAACCCGTCTGCCATACTTTGTTGAAAGTCTGGCTTATATACAGGAATACAGATAAGCAATATCTTTTTAGATGTAGGTCGCGATTTATTTTTGTAGTTACTCTATGGACTTGTTCTATTGTGTTATGGTCTTCTCAAACTTACATAATACAAATAAAATAAAATTGATAAGTTCTGAAAAGAACTATTCTACAACAAAATAGTGAAAACAGTATTGACAAAAAAACAAAAATAATCAGAAAAGATAACAAAAATACTTGATGCTTGAAACTTTGAGAAGTGTCCATTACCAATTGCTGCCAACAAGTTTCTCTAAGTACTACATAATTTTCCACTGTAATGCTAACTCCCGTTTTAACCAACCACAGTAAAGATCAAAACTTTCCTATTCTTTCTATCGCCACCTTCGAATAGTAAATGAAGTGTATTTCCTGATTATTGAGGTTTTTAATCCCCATTCGAGCTAACTATAGGGTCACAGCAAAACAATTTAAAAAATAATTTGTTAATCTATAAAAGTTTAGACAGCAGAGCTCCAACATTTGCAAATGCTACAGCATTTTAAACATTTTCTAGAGCTGAAAGTTTATGCCTGAAGAAGAAGCCAACATATGGCATAGCTATTTTTTATGTAACATTAATTTTTAGTCTTTATAGCACGTCAATAACGCAATTGAAAAGTTATGGCTTCAAATTATAATTTTCCTAAGAGCTTCCTGCAAAAACACAAGTCAAGTGCACCTGAAAGAGTCAGCAGGCCTCGAGCCTACTAAAAGCTCACAAGAAAACGTACAAGCAAACGCTTTCAGTATGAATGATCTAATGGATTCCGAGCGCATTAAAACAGCACGGGTGTATAATTTCCGGTTTTTGTGCGAAGTGCGTGTGAGGGGAATTTTTATTATTGGCATTGCCTGTTCGAGGCATTAAAATGAATATGACACCTGCACCACATTGTAATGAGAAACGATGGAGGCTGCGGCGCCGCACTCAAGCGGGGATAGAATTAGAATAAAATTAAGGACGCTTTAAAGGCTTCTGGTTGTTATATTTCTGCCTTAAAATACAAATAAATTGTGGAAATGGCAATTTTTGAGCTCCCCAAAGCTTGTATAGCCATAGCGGAAATAGTAATTTCTTATTGCGTGCTTACAGTTACATTCCATTGTTTCTCCATGCATTCCTAGATATTCTACAGGGTGTTCCTCTAGTTCTCGATTCTTGTTTTTCCTTCACCCTTTTCATGTAGTTAACATAATAAAATCAAATTTAATAGAAACATACTTTCTCAATAGTGAGGCATAATGATTTTATAATAAATGTATAAAGTAATCACTATTGACATCAAAGTACGATTCTGAATGTTATCAGAGACTTTAAACAAGGCAACAAAAACTAGTTTTTTTTTCTTGCAATTCTAAGAAAGTTGTGGCTTCTCACGATATACTTTCTTTTCAATTTGCCTCAGAGGACAGAATTTGATGGAATTATTTAATATGTGTCTCTTAGAATGATACAATTTTCAATAAAGAAAACAATATCAACTATACTCACATTTTGATAAAAATAGCCAATATGGAAATTCTGATCATGAAATTAATTTATATATAAACTTAAAATATATTTATATATGGAAAAAGATAAAATCAATATTTTTTTTATCAAAAAGCAAAAGTTCAGCATTGTGACCATACACAGCGTAAAGATTCTCATTAGTTTAAAATGTGGGTATCCAAGAAATGACGTGTCCATTTAGATGAAATCAAGTCTCACAAGAAAACGGTGATATGAACGCAGCTTAGATTTTTTCCACGTAATAATTTCTGTGAGAAGCTCAACTGTCTCTTTTCCATTTGCTTTTTACTTTGCTTCTGTCAATTTAAGATGATCTTCTTGATGGGCATCTGACAATGTTCCCGTGCTTCTAATCGTTTCCAAATTCTAAATGGAAATTTTGCCGATCGGTTTTTAACCCGAAACTGTGCAATAAGTTGTTTCTGGCATTCTTTTATTGATTTTGTAGTATGGACAAACAATGATCATGAGCATACTATACATCTGTTCATACTGCATTGGTAGTAACAAAAAACGCGATGAGCTTTGAGTATTTCATAAAATGGCGCACTCAAATAAGACACACCAAGTTTTGATCTTAGCAAACATATAATCGATTTTTGTTTCGTGTAAATGCAATGCAGACTAGAAAGTAGTATTGATACTCATGTCTTTTCGTAATTATGATTTTCGTACGTAAAGATATGTATAAGTTTAGAGAATAAATTTGAATGTTTTACGAAAAAGACAATCCATAAAATTTTTGCAAGGTATACATTTTTAACTCGATCGGCTTTTTTCCTGGATCGGGAACGTGGAAAAATTTAACTTAGTGCCCATTCATAATGAACATAAGCATAAGACGCCCATGAGAAATACGTAATACGTAAAGTTGAATCAGTGCAAAGTTTATGCGCTCGGTTCAACTTTACGTATTTCTTACGTTCATTTGCAGTGATTTTTAATTTTTCCCTAGATTAATATTGGCACCAGTAACAGAATCTTTGTTTTGATTCTGAAATTGCATAACCTAACTTTAGTGTTGTCGACATTTTGGCTTTGTTTTTACAACAGATGGGAACTATTAATTAATTTAGCAAATATGCATCTGTTCCTACGCTATAAAACCGTTTATGGGAGACAAATTTCAGTTTTGCTTAAATGAATGTTTTAGTGAATAGGTAAATGACCAAATTATCGAATACGAAAAATGTAAGCACTATCTTTTGAAGTTACAATTTGGTATTGAATAAGAGAGACGAAGAGTGTATTCGAGAGGGGGGAGAGAGGGAGAGAGCGACAAAGAGATAGAGGGAGAGAGAAAAAGAGGGATAGAGAAAGAGAGGGAGAGGGGGAGAGGGAGAGAGGGAGAGACGATGAGAGGAACAGAGCGACAAAGGATAGAGGGAGAGAGAAGAAGAGGGATAGAGGGAGAGAGGAGGAGAGGAAGAGAGGGAGCGAGAGAGGGAGATTGGGAGAGAGAGAGAGATTTGATAGAGAGAGAAGAGAGGAGAGAGGATGAAAGGGAGAGAGGGAGAACCCAATTATTAAAAATATTACCCTATATAGAGTATAAATATGGTGAATGATAAAGCGCATAAAGGAGAGTTACAGCATTAAAAATAAATGTATTAAGAGGAAAAGAGAGAGAGGGGAAAGGGAGAGAGACTGAGAGAGTATCCAACAACACAATAAAACAAATAACGAATGTTACAGATAATTTTAATCAAAATATAGAAATTAATATAGAACTCAATTAAAAAAGATGCGACGAAATATAAATTTATGGTGAAATCTGTAATATTTCTGATTATATATATTTTTCTTATATCTCATACTATTCTTTGCCCTTTCAAAAGTTTTCTGTTACTGACGCAGCCACCTCTTATTCAATAGTGAATACTTTTCGTTTTAGATCTGTATAAGTTGTTATTAGAGTTAGTTATATTAGATGATTTAATCAAAAATATAATAACAAATATGCCCTTCTTATAAACAAAACTTTTTTGTATACTGCAGTTTAGATTACTTTTTTTCTTGTTTTTTTAACTTCTACCCATTTAAGATTATAAGTCTCTCACGTGTCACAAATTTTATTCCTGTCATTTCATATCTTAGTATTTTTGCATGTTTTGATCTCGTCTTCCCATCGTAATGTTCTTTTTCTATTTCTCTGTTAAGCCTACCTCTCTTTTCAATTTGATGGGTCTTTTACACCATTCGTTTTCATTTCTTTTAATACGTCCTGTCCAGATACTATTTTTAAAATCTGGCTTTTTATTGCTTAATGTACATTAATTTATTTACTGTTTTTTGTCGAGGTTAGTGATTTTTGTTTGCCGTTATAACTATCCAACTAAATTTAATTTTACGTTCTATTGCAGCTGTTTGTATTCATCATTAGTGGAAAAATTTTTTATCAATATTTTAAATCAATTTTTTGGTTCTTCCGTTAGCCCTTTTAGAATTATTTGTAGTTTTTCTTTCAGTTACAACTATTGTGTCATGAATATTTTGAGCGGTTCAAACTTTCCTTTGTATTCTGATATATCTATTTTTTATCTACTTATCTAAATTTTAGTTATATTCTCCACAGTAATTGAGAATAGATATTGGGGTTAGTATATCACTTTGTTGAACAGTATGTTTTACTTTAACTTGTTCCGTGTTTTTGTAGTCACTAAAGAGTTTTATTTGCATTTTAGTTACTTTGACATATAATTTTATTAGTATTTTACCATATCTGCAGTCAATTTTCACATCGTTCAACGCAGTTCTTTTTCGAAATCTACAAACTTCAGTAATATTAAAATATCATACTGTCTGGTTCTTTCTATTAAAATTTTTATGATTCCAGGTGCTTTATAGTCCAATTTTTTTCCTAAAATCGTTTTTTCTTAGTTGATATATTCGTCTTAATTTTCGATCGATGGTATTCATCCATCACTCCCTTCTTTATACACTTATTGTACAATGTGGATAATTTTGAGTTCCTTCCACAGCTTACTTGGTCCTTCTTTAATCATTTCTTATAACCGTATCTTGTTACTTCCTTTTACATTATTTTTGGAATGTCTTCAAAGCTTATATTTATTTTTTTCTTTGATTTGTTTATTAGTCCGGTTTCTTCCTTATAAGAAATGTACAGATCTTATATAATAAAACTTTTGGGAATGTGTATATTGCTTTTTAATTTAATTATTTTTTCTTTGCTGCGTTTTAATGTCTGAAATCTTTATACCTTTATTTTTTTCTATTGTCTTTATTGACCCTATTTTTTATGTCTTCATGTTTTTCTTAGTTATTCCACGAACTAACTTATTCAACCTAATATATTTGATTGAGTATTTTTTAATTTCTTTTATTGATTGTTTTTCTGTTGCAATAGCTATTTTACTTTATTTCTTTGTATTTTTTCCTCCACTGAATGTATTTAGTTGTCTGTCCAGCTGTTCTCTACATCTTTCTGTTTCTGTTTAATAAACGTTGTCTTAAGGTGGTATATTTACTTACTATCTACTTATTTGCGACGAAACGATGGTAACTTCTTGTGCTAAAATGATGTAATACACCCACATCTTGCACAATACGCTTTTGCAAGTTAAGACGTACTTTATTTCGTTATGTGTTGATCCATTGGGATTGGCACATGTCCATTCCCCATTTAAATGTTTCTTAAGAAAGGTGTCATATGGTATAGTCAATGTTGTTCTATAAAATTTACTAAAATACTTCCTTTCTCGTTATAGATTATTCTGCCACGTCATTATTAGTTTTTATTTTAGCATTGAATCGTCAAGTATTGTAGCAGAGACGTTAGGAAACACTTCAAATTAAAAAGACGTTGTAGAAGGTTTAAGAGCGGTTCTATTGGGTGACCTGTAAAAACAACGTGGAGAAATGATGCCACAAGTACAAAATGTGTGCAAATGAAAATGGCCTCCTTGAAAAGAGAAAAGTACCGAAGAAGCAACACAACGTAGAGATCCGAAATAAAAAGAGGAAAGTTAACATTTTGTTTTCACAGACAATCAATGGAACAAAGGATGTCTTAGTTTCTGAGGGTTATTTTACAGGAGTTATCCGTGACTCGCTACTATTTCTGTTATCAGAACATGTATAAGTTTGGGGTAACATGGCAGTTCCTCCATAGACCTTTGCACGTGACATGTCATCGAAGTAAAAAGAAATATTGTTTGTACATCGTAAATAATTATTAAGTGAAAAGAAAATAAAGTCAAGTTCATTACAAAGCTTGGTTCTTTTTTTGCAGAATGATAATAAATGACGGAGACAAATTAATACAAGTTATATTATTATCTTGGTTAACTTAATGCAATATTCTTTCATTTTATTTGTTTTGTTTTGATCCTCTATGTTGATATTTTGTTATTCTAATCATTTACTCGCAATGAGAAAGCCGTCAAATAGTCGCAATGCCAGTATCAAACTATTCAAAAGTAAATAGCATCAGTATAATATTGTTCACATTCTTGGTATCTCTCAATGTAGAGTTTAGAAATATATAAGACGATTTCAAAAGCTAGAGCATAATGTAAATAGCCCAGGGAGAAAAAGAAAACGAACTGATAGGTTCCGCAACGTTGTTCGAAAGAAAATTCAATGAAATTGACACTAAACAAGAAATTTCTCATTTCGTAGCAAACAAAAATCTGTATTAACTCAACATAAGTTGCAAAGAGAGTGGTATCTTACATTTACGAATAAACGTGTATTGGTGGAAAGGTTCTGATAACTAAAGCGTTGAGTTACTGCTGTTCAATCAGTTTTACATACAAACAGTTTTTAACTTAAATAAGCTCACGATAGGAAGTTGTTTAGTGAATGTTCAAGACCATCTAATGTGGTTATGCATCTTTATGGTGCATTATTTGTCATGGTAAGGGGTGATATCTGTGCCCCAGATAAAATTCTTATTTCTTTACTCAAAGGGCTTATCATAAATCAAGATGTGCACCGTATTCATGTTTTGGAAACTGTTGTGTTATTTAACACTAAAGAAAATATTGGCAAACAAAATATGGGCATTTTAGCATGATTTTTCTCCGATCACAAAGCTAGATTGATTCAAGTATAATGCAAAGAAAACTTTCCTTATTTTATTAGCTCTGAAGAAAAATGATCGTCGAATTATATTTACTGCAGGCTTTGGTCAGCTTGGAGACCCGAATCAGTGTAAAGTCATTGGAGTCGTGGTGTCTCCTAGCAAAACGGGTCAATCTGACAGTTGGTCATATTGCAGAAAGTCAATTTTTGTGTTCGATACTATTTATTAATAGTTAATAATAGTAAGGATTTGCACACTGTGATGGAGTATTGTTTGCGAACTTGTCAAGACACTCTTACTGCCCGCTCATCGTGCACATTTCTGATATGGGGCGACGTGGTAAACATCGCGCTGTAAATAAGCACAGTATTACCTTTTCATCGGTTTAAACGCGGATACTCACTGGTTGTTTACTAATAAATTTATTATTAAAAATCCTTGCACCTGTAATTTATTATTACCACGTATTTTGCCTTTGCAATTGTTGTTCCATCTAAAATTCATGGAACTGTTAGAACAGTATATGAGATTGTAGATCTATGTTTTATCCATCCGGTGTAATTGCGTTTTAAAATTCGCTTTCACTTTAACATAAAAACTTTTGAATGTTGAAACAATACGCTAATCCTAGAACTTGGTAAATTAACTGTCATTTATCAAACCAAAATTAGGGTACACCATTTCAGTTACTTTCCACGTTCAACCTCGTTAGAGACATCAAACCTTCGTTCAATGTGTCAGCATACTACTATTCGATCATCTCTAAATTCTTAACTGTTCTTCTCTTTTGACCTTTGTGACATACTTTGTGACATTTTATGTTACACTTGCTCTTAAGGTCATTGACCAATTTTCGTCCTGTAATCTAGGGCGAAACCCTAACTAGGTATTGTTCGTCGGGTTTGCCAAATCCAGATTTTTTGACAAGCTTATTACTTCCCCCGCTCCTTTTTAATCTTTGCTACAGATAGGCATTAGAGAAGTTTTGGTTTGCTCTATAAATCAGTTTAACATGTAAAAATGCTAGATTAGCACGTTAGAAAAGTATATTTAACATTGATTTTATCATGAATTCAAAAATATGTTGACAAAAGTGCTAAATAAGACAAAATGACTACATTAGATGACTCTGAAAGAACACCACTTCTTCTTCTTCTCCTTCCTCCCCATTCCCTGTATCCTATCCGGGTGTCGGGTTCAAATAACACCTCAATTAATTTATTTGGAGATTTCTAGTTGCACTTAGTGCAATATAATTTGTTACTACAGCGATTATGTTCTAAAATACGAACGTTCGGCGTCTCGCAGCTGCTGCAGCCACGACGTGAATCATACATGAGAATTAGTGCACCAGCTATTTATTTATTGTTGATTTATTCCACACAGAACATGTTTTAGATGATTCTGCAACTTGCGGCAATTGTAACTGTCAAGATCACGCTCAGGCTACACAAATAAGTACCATCTGCTCAAGCAGCAGCATCGTTGAACTGCTAGTTAATATCAATTTTACAAATAATTGTACTTTTATATTAGGTTATAGTGCAGCGGCCTAACGTATTTATGCGGGTTTGCAAAAGTATTATTAGTATATTTTTGACATCTTTGTTTAAGGTTCTTTTTTGATCTATACATTTAGAGCGCCAAGTGTAAACAAGTTTAATATTATGAATGAAACTGTTGTGTACAAAATGCCTACGATTTATTTTGTATTTAGCCTACTTAGTATTTCTAAATATAGAATAACGAGTGGAATAAACGATTTTTAAGTATTTTTATGCTGTGAATTTTATGTTAATTTATATTTATATTTCCAAAATTGGCAACTTTTGTTATTTAAATCCATTTTTTTCTAGAAGCATGCTTTGAATGTAAATAGTTGTTTTGTCTTTTTTTCAGTTTCTTAATCTCCTTTCAAATCTAAATTATTCTTATTTTCTTTGTTTTCTAAAACATTTCTTCTTCCTACTTTTTTACCTCCCCTCCTCCACTCTATTTATATAGCTTCGGTCAATACTACCACCCGCCGTGGCCTGTCCCAAGCCAGATTGAGAAAGGGTGAGGAGAGGAGTAATAATTTTATTAAAAAAACAGGGTTCAATTGATCCGGTTGATAACACTCTGTAATAGCCCCTGTCCAAGGTTACGGATAAAAATCGGCCAACGATTCGGAAAGTGGAAAAAAATTAATTAAACTAATTCAACAGTAAAAGAAGCGGAAAAGCGAAAATACGAGAGATAGGTCTCTCAATTGTGGACAATAAGCTATCTAAGGGAAGAACACCCCGAAAATAAAACTCCTACTCCTTTAGGTTCAAGGTGGGGTGCAGGACCCCAATTACCCGTGAAAAAACCAAAAGATAAATGCATCGGAAACTGGACGGAAAACATGCGAAACGACAAAAATGATGAGAATGGCAGCGTAGAACGTACAAAGAATCAAATCAAAAATGACCGATATAATAACGGAAGTAAAAAAGTGAATATCGACATTATAGCGTTAACAGAAACGAAAAAGAAAAATTGAGGAAGCAAAGAAATTGATGACTACATATAATTTTATAGTGGAGTATCAAAAAAAGAATGAGAAAAAAGAGGCCTCGCATTACTAATCAAGAAAGAACACGAGATACATATTGTTAACTTCGAAAGTATAAATGAGCGAATAATTAAAGTGCACATGAACATCATGGGTAGAAGAATAGTTACTATAGGTGTATATGCACCTACATAGGATGAAATCATACAGGTGAAACAAAAATTTTATGAGGATATGCAATCAACAGGGGAAAACATTGGAGACAATAGAAAAATAGTTACGATAGATTTTAATACCCGAGTTGGAAAGTGTGCAAACAGTAAAGTAATAGGACGATACGGGGAGAATTCTATAAATGATAGTGGAAAAGGCTGTGGATTATTGTACCCAAAGCAGCTTAAATATAACAAACGGATTTTACGAACATAAAGCCATACATATGTACACGTAGACCCAACCAGAGAGACAAATAGAAACAGTAATAGATTATAAAATTATCAAATAAACATCTACAATTAAAGCATCGGATACTCAAGTATTTATAGGGATAGAATGTGGCTCAGATCACTATATGGTAATTTCAAAGTTACATTTTCCTTTTATTAATTTAGCATTACAGTTTATGCGGAACAAACCGATGAACATGAAGAACGGCTAGAAAAGATTAAAGTGATCAGGTATAATATAGACACTTTAGAAGATAAAAGTATTAAGTATCATCAAAAACTGGAAGAAGTAGAATATATCGAAACAAAAGCGCTGTATAAGAATATCAAACAAGTAATATACCAAGCGGCATATGAAGCGTTAGGAAAAAATGAAATTAAACAAGCAATCAAGAATATCTGGTAAAACAAAGAAATAGAATATGAGACAACAAAAAAAGGAAGCGTATTTAAGGTGGCTCAACTCCAAATACAGCGGAAGATAGAACATAATATATAAATAAGAGAAATAGGGTAAAAATAGTTGCAGCAAAGAAAAGGAAGACATGAGATGGAAAATGTAGAAAGATTGAGTCATACACAGGAGGAAAGGATGTTCGGAAGCTTGGAAATTTGTAAATAAAATATAGAATAAGGCATATAGAGAAATAAATACAACAGCACACACACACATAGAAATACAAAAATACCCTGTGGAAATTACTGTATAAATAAAACTAGTTACAAAAAAACTCAGATAAATAAAGAACAATAAAGCAAGCGGCCCAGGCAATATAACAGCAGAATTCATTAAAAATGGAACAGACAACTTGAAACGGATGATTACGATACTATGTAAGCTGTGCATTGTAACACAAACTGGGGTATCCTCATCATTACGTAAAAAAACTGACAGCAACAAGTGTCAAAACTATAGGCGTATAACAGTAACATTTATGTTCAGTTGATTTTATGAAAGAATGCTAAGGCAACTGATAAAACAACAATAAAAAAATCAAGAATCTGAAGAACAAGGTGGTTCCGAGTTGGACATTTATGTAGCAACAACTTGTTTTGTCTTAAACAAATAATGGCGAAGAAAATAGGCATAGGAAGAAGCATTTATCTCTTATTTATAGATTTAATAAAAACATATGACAACGTCACCATAGCAACACTATGACAGGCCTTAGAAGAAACGAACATTAGCAATATACTCATTAAAGCGGGGCAGGAACTATATCGAGATAGGATTATAAAAATTAAGATCGGTAGCAATACTACAGCAAGATTTGTAGCAAACAAGGGACTTAAACAAAGTTGTTGCCTATCACCAACTGAGTTTAAAATGAATATGCTTTAAGACAGTGGAAACGCAAGTGTACGGCCATGACCATACTGCTAAACTATACTGCCATCTATACATTACAGTTCGCAGATGAGCAAGTTCTAATAGCAGATGACGAAAGTATTGAGTATGTGACACAAAAAATAAAAGAAGGGTATGAGCAGGCGGGGTTAACTATGAATTCAAATAAAACTAAATATGTGTGTATATGAGAATAGGAAGACTTAGAATTAGGTGTAAGAATAAAGCAAGGTAGACGAAACAGTAAAAAAATAAAAGGAAGAATAACGAGAGAAAGAAACGCAATAAAAAGGCTAAATGGTATATAGTGGAGTAAATAAGTAAACATAGAAAGAAAATTTAACATCTATAATTTCATAGTGAAAAGTATAATTCTACATGGGGCAGAAGTATAGAAATGGACGGAAGCTTATAAGAAGCAATTGGTAGCAACAGAAATGGACGCCTTAAGAAGATCTTGCCGCATGTCAACATTACAAAAAATCCATATTAGAAAAAATGAGAAAGAAACAATTAGTGAGGTACGGTTGCGTCATGAGAATGGGGGAGAAGAAATTACCAAAGGCAACATGAAAGCGGAAGCCTTCGAGAAGAGGAAGATAGGAAGACCCAGAACATGTTGGGGATAAAGTATCAGAAAAGCAATAAACGCAACAAAAATCCAGGATGAAGATTGGAAAGATTGAGCGCAATGCAAAAAAGAGAGCTGAAGATCGAAGCGTCGGTTATAAAACCGAAAATAAAAAAAAAAGTAGTTTTATTTCTAGGCTCTCTTTCGTTCTCTATCGTTCACCTTTGGACACCATGAGATACGCCTAGCTTTCTTGTGTTTTAAAAATTCTATTCCAACTTTGTTTTTTTTCCAATAATTTCATAATCCTTTCTCAACTTACTTCATAACTCTTCATTTGTCAGCAACACCTATTAATTAATACAATGATTTGAGTTAATCCCGCATCACGTTCACTCTATAATGTTTTTAGTTATTATACAAATTATAACATATCTTTTTTAATTATTTGGCATTTGTTATTGCATTAGCAATAAATCAACTCAGAATCTTTTTAAAAAAGATACTAACCACCCGCATAGTAAGTGATTAAGAAAAACCTCAGTTCAAGATGTTGCCTTAAGAAAAACACGTCTAGCTGTCTAGCAATCTTAATTGCACTGAGATGACTAAATTATGGTGCGGAGCTACCGATGTTATTATATGTACAGTCAGTTAAATAAGAGCATGTTTGGTATAATTAGCAGTTATTAAAGGTATCGCCCTAATTCTTCCGTGAGTCGATAGAGAGAACCTTTGTCCTCGATGCTTTGTCACAAAAGATTCAGTTGACATTGAATTTTTGCTAGAAAAATGCGTAAAGCACCATGAACGCCACGAAAGCGTTGTGCTATGAGGCTGTGTTCCTCTATAACCACCAGAAAGGTTCAAAAATGTCTGCTAAGTACACAAACAAGTCGAAAACATTTGTCAGCAAGGGGGTGCAGAGATATAAAGAGGCAAAAACGGTCGATGACTTGCCGGAACGTGGCTCGATAGGCAAAATGTCCCTTAAAGTCAAAAAATAGATCGTAAACTTGTTTTCGCAGAACCCGGGCTTAACACTGTGTCAAGAATTAGCAAAATTAAACCAGAAAGATGTAGATATATTGTAAGTAGCTATTCGAACTCATCTCCGTGCACATGATATGAAATGCCGTCGTTCAGCAAAAAAACCTTTATTAGGTAAAAACCATATAATGAAAGACTTGCTTTGGCAAAGGACAATATCGATTGAGATTGAAGCAATGTGATTTTTATGGACGAAGCATCCATTTGTGGTTTATTTAAAAAAGATATCTCTGAGAAGATCTGTTATGTTATATTAATTTTTTCCTGTATAACATTCCATGAAGTCTTGCCCTTGTTGATATCTCGGTGAGTTTTGCATATTTTTTTTCATATTAAATTTTTTAAATATTGATGTGTAGGTTTCTGTCCATTGCTATGGTGGTTTCTCTCAATGAGTGACCATCTCAAACATTTTTTGCATTAATTTTGGGTTTCCAGTTTACAAGTTTCAGAGCTATAACTTCTGGTTCAGGGGTTCTGTCGTTTTAGTAATCTAGTAATTACGCATTGGATTGAAAAATGGTAAAGAGATTTTTTGTTCGTCTCGTCGAGCTCTGTCCGGTGGTATAGTTTTCCTCAAACATTTTTGGAACATCCTGTATGTATGTATGTATATATTGCTAATAATTGTGTTTATGTAGTTCACTCAACTCACTTGTCTTGCTTTTACTTGAAGTTTCTTAAGCATTATTTCTTCTTATCTCTCTTATATAAATATAATTAGCAAACCTCAAGTTGTTAAGTCTTATTTACTCAATTTGTTTTCAATTCGTTGTCTAATTGTATGAAAGTATTCTGTTGTATTGTACTTTTTCTGCAACCTGCGAGTTTCTTTAGGTGATATGCCTCTGTTGTTTTTTCTAACTTGTTTGTTGGAGAAGTAATTACGGCCATCCGACTATCATGGCTCTATAGTTCGCCCATGTCAAAGAAAATAAACCTACTGAAAGATTACAGCCACCTCGATTCTTTCATGGTCAAAAGGGTGGTTAAAATTGAAAACAAATTGAGATCTTGGAAACGGCAACAAATAGCGATATGCGGTTTTAAATTCTATTTAGACCGATTCAATTCTTCTAAAACGGCGTTATCAATTTGAGCGCAGAAAAATACGGGATACGCCAGAAACGTATTCTAAGAACACCATAAAGTTCGTTTGCTCGGCCAGCCACTCACAAATGAGGAACCCTCTGGCAGTTTTCGTGATTTTGTAGACTCCCTAGTGGAGTTTCTTTCTGCAAAGTTTAATTAAAGTGGATGTTCATTTAACGGCTTAATCGGGGTTCTAAGGCAAAACAATTTTGGCAGATAGTGACTTCTAGTAAAGACGAAACTGTAGAACTATAACATCAGTTCAAATAACACTTAATAACCCATGTCTTTACTCCCCGTTTTCCATCCCAAAAACAGCCCCGAATTTTAAACAATTTAGTTTTTCCTCTACCCAAGTTGTAGGACCTAAAAAAGGACACTTTTTTTTGTAAATGAATTTTTCGTGCATCTTATACAGGATAACCAAAAAAAGTGCATTTGCGGAACCGGAATCCATAAAAAAATTTGGTTTACTTCATAATTGCAAGGGGATCCCAAAGCACTGGTATGCAAAAAATCACATTTTTACGATTATTCCTTCAATCAATGTATGTTTGGGGGGGGGGTAGGTTTCTGGTAGTTTTTCAAGATTAATCCTGTTATTAGATCATATCCGGCAGACATTTTTGTATTCACTTCAATGAATATTTATTACTTCGCTTATTCGCATCTTCTTAATAGGTAATGCCATTTGAAAGGGGGTATCAAAAAAGTTCAGTGATGTAGTTCTTTTCTTCTGGAGTGATGTCAACTGCATATCGTGTAAATACTACTTTTAAATAGTTGGCAAATACAGTAGCCTTGTTTTTATTGCTTTTTCAAGGTTTTATTTGAACTATGTGAATAGGGAAATGCATTGTTGTGGTTGTTTGAGACTCTTTGTTGGTCTCCAGAGTGAATAATCTGTTACCCCCATGGCAGAAAATGTTTAAATAGTCTTCATGTTACGCAAGATAATTTTCAAGTCTCTACATTTTTGCTTTTAGTCTACTGTAATGATTTGTTGCTCTTAAATTGCGCAATATTCTCATTTATTTACGCTTCTCAGCAACTTTCTTTTTTATTAATATTGGAAGGACTCTTCAATTATCAAGTTAAAATGAAACAGGCATTACTGGTCACCCAATTTGTTGGGTGGTTGTAGTTGTGTGTTCAAGTGAGTTTAAAATATCGTCTTCACTTTTCAATAGTACGTCCAGCATGACTTTTTATCTAACATTCTTCAAAAATCTTCCCAGTTAGTCTTATTATTGCGTAGTGATAGAGGTCTGCAACAATTATGCACCTGAATACTGAGCGCAATTATGATGAAAAAATAGTTTGATAATAAATTTAAATTTATTTCAGCTTTAAGATAATTTCGAGGTATATTTTTTACCACGCAGAAATTAGGAAGGTTGGGTAACCAGTTGAGAGGACATTGTTTTCAGCAGTTCTGTTCACTTTGGTATAATCACAATGAATCCCTACTGGTAATGCTTGGCATTGTGATCTGCTGCAATAAATCGGCTTTCAAGAGTATTGAAAAAGCGGTTAAATTGTTCTAGCTTCCTATTATGGCAGCAGTGCTCGTGTGTTCAATACTATTGAGGTAATGTATACTACAAATGAAAAAATTATTAATTTTTAGGTAGAAAAGTTCAGTGAAATGGGCTTTGGATATTAATACAATATCTAGCTTGTTCAATACAAATTATTTCAGTTCCTACCTATGTTGGAAAAGTTTATTGGTGTTCCATTCAGAGATTCTTAATTTATATTAAGGCATTCTGCAATATTAAAATGACTGAATAAAAGACCGAGAAGATAGACGCCAGAATACAGGAAATGAAGAAGAAAGTATAACGGAAGAAGAGTTAGTAACATCATTAAAGAAAATCAAAAATGGAAAGTCACAAGGACATGACGGAATCACAGGCGAAATGTTAAAAAAAATGGAAGAACAAGGAATTAAGACACTACTAAAAATGTTTAATAAAATATGGAAAGAGGAGAAAATACCAAAAGACTGGAAGTAGGACAGATTGTCCCAATATTAAGAAAGGAGATAGGAAGATATGTAATAACTACAGAGGCATAACGCTGCTCAGTATTCCTTTAAAACTATATGAACAAATACTTGAAGGTAAACTCCGAACTGTAATAGAACCAACGTTATCAGTAAACACAGAGCGGTTTCTGTAAGGGTAGAAGCGCACATGACCATATATTTACTGTTAAGCAAATAATTACAAAAACAATCCAATACAATGAGAAAGCTACCTTTGCATTTATTGATCTCGAGAAAGCTTTCGATAGAACGCCTAGAGAGAGAGTGTGGAAAAGTTTGAGCAACAGAGGAGTAAGCCCAAAAGTAACGAGGGTAATTAAAATTTGTACCAAAAGACAAGGAATTACGTGATAAATAATAAAAGAATATCAGAAAAGTTTGACACAAATAAAGGTTTAAGACAAGGAGGGGTAATGAGCCCGGTACTATTCACCATCTTTATAGACGAAATAATACGAACATGCCATCAGAGAATCAAAGGGTTAAATGTAGGATACAGAAAATTACAACCCACATTCATACAAGATTGTTCATTTGCAGATGATATTATAGTAATGGTAGGAAGAGAAGAAGAACTACAGAGAAACCTACTGATATGGAATGAAGAATTAACATATAACGGAATGAAGATGAATATCAACAAAACAAAAGTAATGACCATTGGGAAAGATCACCAGAAGATAAATATACAGATAAATGGAGAGGAGACAGAACAGATAAAACATTTTAAGTATCTAGGGGTTATTATCGATGATAGTGGAAGACAAGAAATAGACATAACTGAACGGATAGAGAAATGTAACAAATTATATTATGCAATGAATGTAAACTTTATAAATAAACGAGAGGTGTCACAAAAAACCAAACTTACAGTGTACAAAACAATCTTTAGACCCATTATTACCTATGGATGCGAATCGTGGGTACTGACACAAAAAATGAAATCAAGATTGGAAGCCACAGAAATGAAATACCTGAGAAGACTGAAAAGTGTCATCCTGAGAGATAGAATAAGAAGCAAGCAGATAAGGGAAGAATTAGAGATCAACCCAATAACAAGTTTTATCGAAGGACGACAGTTAGCGTGGTGGGGTCATTTGCAACGGATGGATCAAGATAGACAAGTCAAACAAATATGGGAAACGAGAAAAGTAGGCAAAAGGAAACAGGGAAGGCCACAAGAAACATGGGACAATGTCATAGGAAAAATATTAACAAGGAAAGGAAATACAATGGTGGAGGCAAAGGAAATGACAAGTAACAGAAAAGAATGGTATAAATTTGTACATAACTAAATAAGTTAATTAAGTTAAGAAAGTAGGTATATAGGTATCATAACACATAATGTATTTATTTTAGTTTATTTTATAAGCCAACACCAATTTGGTAAATGGCTTTTGATTATATATATATATAAAATGACTGAATAAAAGACCGAGCATACTACTCATCTGTTCCATAAGTCGTGTAAAAATATGTTTTTAACTTATGAATGTCATCTGTTTATCTAACCATTTGGGCACGCGGTATTTATATTCCTTCTAGTTGACTTAGTGACTCAGTCGCTATTTGAACTTTTTGATTAGCATTTATTTTTTTTCTTAACGTAGGATATCTATCGATTTGCTGTTTGTAAACAAAAAGACCTTTATAGTTAGCTGGGCGGTTTTCTGCACAGCTTACGCATTTTACATTCTTACTTATTTCTTTCTTTTGACAGTCAGTAAGCAAATTATTGTCTGTTCTTTTGTTACTCATTTTCCACAATTTTAGTTTGGATTCGGGAAAATTATATTATTTTTGTCGATTGGTTGTAGTGTGTTGTGTAGACTGTTGTATATTGTGATATTTATCCGAAGTTTGGTTGTACTTACGATAATGAAGTAATTTAAAAAGTCATAGATAGAAATCAGAGATAGAAGCAATGTTTCTTCAGCTTTGTCAGTAAATTGCTATTTCTTTAATTTGCATCACTTCACTCGTTAAGACTTAAACGTAACGCTCTATGTTTCTCGACACCACCCGAAACCAAAAATAAGTAACAAGTATTATTGACCTTCTTCTCTTCTTTTAGGGCCCAAATTTCTTCTCCGTGGCTCTTGGTATGATTTTTAATTGTTTTTATATCTTCGTTTGTTCCTTGGATATTTGTTCTAATTTCCTGCAGTTGGATGTTCATCTGTGAGTTCATATCTGTTATTAATCTTTTTAGCCTTTCCATGTTTATGGCGGGGTTCTTATCATCACCTTGTTTCTTTTCAACTTGTCTGTTTCCTCTTGGTTATCTTCCTCCTCTCGCTTTCTTTTATAAATAAAGTCTTTTATTGATCCTGTACTAAATACTCTTGCACGCGCACTAAAAACGAAACTTGAAAATATCGAAAAAAATGCTAAAAGAAATAACATAATAATTATAGGGGCTGACTTCAAGGAAAAAAATATGAAGTTGGAATAAGAAGTTAAGGATTTCTTTCAGAGCCAGATGGGAATATCAATGACAGTAAAAGACGCATTCAAGATAGGAAAACCTGAGGCAAATGCTACAGTAGTGAAGTGCGAAAACTTTCAACAAAAACTAGAAATCTTACAGCAGAAACAAAAACTACCTAGGGGAATATATATAGATAACGACTTAACTTCAGAAGAACAAACACGAGTATGATACCGGAAAATACAAATAGAGGGCATAAACTACAAGTGGTCAGACGAAGAAGGAGGCAGCCTGAAAAAGGATGAAGGCTCAACCCCAAAAAACTGATCAGCACTACGGAGAGACGGAAAGGAAACGAACACAGCAAAGATAATGGCCAATGAGATGGTAAATAGACAAACGCTCACAAACGAAAACGACTAAGAATAACACAGGCGGCAACAAGAAAGCGGAACATCCAGACAAAAAGAAACAACCAACATAATAACACGAAATACTAAGCTAGACACAAGTAAAGAAGACAAAACAAGAAGAACAATGTCAGAAAGTATATAGAGGAATAATAGACACAAGGAACAACACCTTTATCGGATGCTGGACTGTAAGAACAATGTTTGAGAGTGGGAAAACTGAACAGATAGCAAGAGAGATGAATAATTATGGAATTAAAATACTAGGAATTAGTGAAACAAGATGGAAGGGAGAAGGGCGAATTCAACTAACAAACGGCAACACAATTATCTACTCAGGAAAGCGGAAAACAGCCCAGACAGAGATGGAGGTAGCAATAATGGTCGATAAATCGACTAACAAATCCATGATAGAATGAGAACCAATATCAGAGCGAATTATATGGGCCAGATTTAAGGCTTTAGAAATGTAACAGTTATTAATATATACGCGCCAACAAATGATAAAAGCGAGGACGTAAAGAACGATTTCTACGAACAATTCCAAAGCGCACTGCGAAGCATTAACAACAAATTCAAGCGAGATATGAAAATCACAATGGGAGACTGGAACACAAAGGTCGGAAATAACAATGAGGGTTAGAACATGCAATGGGAAACATGGACTAGGTGAAAAGAACAACAACGGGGAAAAATTAATAGAGTTCTGTGCTACAAATGGATTAATGATAGGAGGCACGCTATTCACGCACAAGAAGATACACAAAGAAACATGGATCTCACCAGGTGGGAAATACAAGAACCAAATTGACCAAATAACTATCGAACGCAAGTGGAGAAACAGCCTAAAAGACGTTAGAGCAATGAGAGGGGTCGATGTTGGATCCGACCACGAATTGATGAGCGCAAAATTAAAATCAAGCCTACAAAAGAATTTTGTACGAAGACAGCACGATTCAACGTCCAAATGTTAAAAGAAAACGAGGGAGTTTTAATGAACTTTCGAGACAAACTAAGCACACAAATTGGGGACACAGTCATAGAGGAATGTAATATTGAAGATATCTGGTGTAAATACAAATATGCAGTAAAAACTGCTGCCATGGCAACTATTGGCGCGGAAACAAAACCAAATAAACCCTGGATCTCTTCAGAAACACAAAACATAATTGAAGAGAGGAAAAAATTAAAAATGGAGCTAATAAGCACAACACACAAAGAAAGACGGAAAACGATCGAACTGCAATACAACGACAACAAAAATGTAAAAAGGAACGCAAGGAAAGATGAACGGTTATACATAGAAGAATTGGCCCAAATAGCAGAAGAAGCCTCCAAGAAACATGATGTCAAAAAACTGTACGAGATTACAAGAACATTAATGGATAAGAAGCGCAAACAGGCAATCAAACTAAAAGCAAAATCTGGGGAGCTGCTCAGAACAGAAGAATAAGTAACAAGGAGATGGATCGAACACTTCACAGAAATATATCAGAAAGGAAAAATAAACGAAAACGAAACAATAAGAGAAGATTTGGGAGCAATTAAACATTGATGAGACAGAATTTACAAAACAAGAGGTAGAAAAGGCTATACTTAAATTAAAAGATGGTAAAGCAGCAGGCAGTGATGCTATCCCATCCGAATTATTAAAGGCCGACCTCGAAACAACAACACAAATAATGCATACCTTAATAAAGAAAATATGGACAGACGAAGTCATACCCAAAGACTGCGACGAAGGCATTATAATTAAACTGCCAATGAAAGGCAACCTGGCCGAATGTGAGAATTGGCGTCCGATTACTCTGCTATGTACAGCCAGCAAGATACTAACAAGACTGATGCTTGACAGGATGAGAGGGGCAGTTGATAGAAAACTGAGAGACAACCAAGCAGGATTCAGCCCACAAAAATCATGTACAGACCAAATATGCACACTGAAAATCATTCTGGAGCAAGTCACAGAAAGGGGAGGGGAAATATTTGTGATCTTCATAGACTTCATTAAAGCCTTCGACACCATCGACCGCAGCAAAATGTGGGAAATTCTAGCTACCTACGGTATACCAACGAAATACATAACAATGACACGCATGCTATATGAAAATTACTACGCAAGGATCAAACATGAAGGGAGACTAACGGAAAAGATACCAATTCAATCCGGAGTTAAACAAGGTTGCACGTTGTCGCCACTGATATTCCTCATAGTGATCGATTGGATTATGAAACATACGGCTGACAACAAATCAGGATTAAATTGGACTGCATTCGAAAAACTCAAAGATCTGGAGTTTGCAGACCATATATATGTTTAATTACGACAAACAAACTACACATGCAAGCAAAAATTGACAAATTAAATAAGACGGCAAAACAAGTGGGGTTAAAAATAAGCACTAAGAAAATAAAACTCTTAACAGAGGCAAACGAAAGTGGCAGGAAAATCAACTTAGAGAAGCAGGAAATAGAAGAAGTCGAAGAATTTTGCTACCTGGGAAGCGTAGTGAATAAAAAAGTGGGAGCGAAGCGAATATAACAAGACGGATAATGCAAGCACAAAAGGCCTTCAATATGTTATGGAAAATTTGGGCCTCAAAGACATCAACAGGAAGACAAAAATAAAGATCTTTAGATCAAATGTTAAAAGCGTTTTAATGTATGGAGCCGAAACTTGGATAGAAAACAAGAACAACATTAAAAAAGTCCAAACCTTCATAAATAAATGTCTAAGAATAATATGCGACATATTCTGGCCACAACGCATCACCAACGAAAGACTCTGGGAAATTACAGAAGAAGAGACGATTGACAAATCAATACAAAGATATAAATGGAGATGGATAGGACACACACTCAGGAAACCACAAAACAGCATCACCAAACAAGCCTTGGACTTCAACTGGACAGGCAAGAGAGCGAGGGGTAGACCCAGAGAGACATGGAAAAGAAATGTGAATAAAGAACTGGAAGCCCAAAACATCAATTGGACGCAGGTTAAAAGGCTTGCACAAAACAAACAAGAGTGGAAAAAATTTGTGAAGAAGATTGTGGACCACTCAACTTCAGATGCGCAGGACTAGCAATCTGCCATCTTTTACCACAGCATAACATAGAAAGAAAATTTAACATCTATAATTTCATAGTGAAAAGTATAATTCTACATGGGGCAGAAGTATAGAAATGGACGGAAGCTTATAAGAAGCAATTGGTAGCAACAGAAATGGACGCCTTAAGAAGATCTTGCCGCATGTCAACATTACAAAAAATCCATATTAGAAAAAATGAGAAAGAAACAATTAGTGAGGTACGGTTGCGTCATGAGAATGGGGGAGAAGAAATTACCAAAGGCAACATGAAAGCGGAAGCCTTCGAGAAGAGGAAGATAGGAAGACCCAGAACATGTTGGGGATAAAGTATCAGAAAAGCAATAAACGCAACAAAAATCCAGGATGAAGATTGGAAAGATTGAGCGCAATGCAAAAAAGAGAGCTGAAGATCGAAGCGTCGGTTATAAAACCGAAAATAAAAAAAAAAGTAGTTTTATTTCTAGGCTCTCTTTCGTTCTCTATCGTTCGACACCATGAGATACGCCTAGCTTTCTTGTGTTTTAAAAATTCTATTCCAACTTTGTTTTTTTTCCAATAATTTCATAATCCTTTCTCAACTTACTTCATAACTCTTCATTTGTCAGCAACACCTATTAATTAATACAATGATTTGAGTTAATCCCGCATCACGTTCACTCTATAATGTTTTTAGTTATTATACAAATTATAACATATCTTTTTTAATTATTTGGCATTTGTTATTGCATTAGCAATAAATCAACTCAGAATCTTTTTAAAAAAGATACTAACCCCCCGCATAGTAAGTGATTAAGAAAAACCTCAGTTCAAGATGTTGCCTTAAGAAAAACACGTCTAGCTGTCTAGCAATCTTAATTGCACTGAGATGACTAAATTATGGTGCGGAGCTACCGATGTTATTATATGTACAGTCAGTTAAATAAGAGCATGTTTGGTATAATTAGCAGTTATTAAAGGTATCGCCCTAATTCTTCCGTGAGTCGATAGAGAGAACCTTTGTCCTCGATGCTTTGTCACAAAAGATTCAGTTGACATTGAATTTTGCTAGAAAATGCGTAAAGCACCATGAACGCCACGAAAGCGTTGTGCTATGAGGCTGTGTTCCTCTATAACCACCAGAAAGGTTCAAAAATGTCTGCTAAGTACACAAACAAGTCGAAAACATTTGTCAGCAAGGGGGTGCAGAGATATAAAGAGGCAAAAACGGTCGATGACTTGCCGGAACGTGGCTCGATAGGCAAAATGTCCCTTAAAGTCAAAAAATAGATCGTAAACTTGTTTTCGCAGAACCCGGGCTTAACACTGTGTCAAGAATTAGCAAAATTAAACCAGAAAGATGTAGATATATTGTAAGTAGCTATTCGAACTCATCTCCGTGCACATGATATGAAATGCCGTCGTTCAGCAAAAACCTTTATTAGGTAAAACCATATAATGAAAGACTTGCTTTGGCAAAGGACAATATCGATTGAGATTGAAGCAATGTGATTTTTATGGACGAAGCATCCATTTGTGGTTTATTTAAAAAAGAAATCTCTGAGAAGATCTGTTATGTTATATTAATTTTTTCCTGTATAACATTCCATGAAGTCTTGCCCTTGTTGATATCTCGGTGAGTTTTGCATATTTTTTTTCATATTAAATTTTTTAAATATTGATGTGTAGGTTTCTGTCCATTGCTATGGTGGTTTCTCTCAATGAGTGACCATCTCAAACATTTTTTGCATTAATTTTGGGTTTCCAGTTTACAAGTTTCAGAGCTATAACTTCTGGTTCAGGGGTTCTGTCGTTTTAGTAATCTAGTAATTACGCATTGGATTGAAAAATGGTAAAGAGATTTTTTGTTCGTCTCGTCGAGCTCTGTCCGGTGGTATAGTTTTCCTCAAACATTTTTGGAACATCCTGTATATGTATGTATGTATATATTGCTAATAATTGTGTTTATGTAGTTCACTCTCAACTCACTTGTCTTGCTTTTACTTGAAGTTTCTTAAGCATTATTTCTTCTTATCTCTCTTATATAAATATAATTAGCAAACCTCAAGTTGTTAAGTCTTATTTACTCAATTTGTTTTCAATTCGTTGTCTAATTGTATGAAAGTATTCTGTTGTATTGTACTTTTTCTGCAACCTGCGAGTTTCTTTAGGTGATATGCCTCTGTTGTTTTTTCTAACTTGTTTGTTGGAGAAGTAATTACGGCCATCCGACTATCATGGCTCTATAGTTCGCCCATGTCAAAGAAAATAAACCTACTGAAAGATTACAGCCACCTCGATTCTTTCATGGTCAAAAGGGTGGTTAAAATTGAAAACAAATTGAGATCTTGGAAACGGCAACAAATAGCGATATGCGGTTTTAAATTTATTTAGACCGATTCAATTCTTCTAAAACGGCGTTATCAATTTGAGCGCAGAAAAATACGGGATACGCCAGAAACGTATTCTAAGAACACCATAAAGTTCGTTTGCTCGGCCAGCCACTCACAAATGAGGAACCCTCTGGCAGTTTTCGTGATTTTGTAGACTCCCTAGTGGAGTTTCTTTCTGCAAAGTTTAATTAAAGTGGATGTTCATTTAACGGCTTAATCGGGGTTCTAAGGCAAAACAATTTTGGCAGATAGTGACTTCTAGTAAAGACGAAACTGTAGAACTATAACATCAGTTCAAATAACACTTAATAACCCATGTCTTTACTCCCCGTTTTCCATCCCAAAAACAGCCCCGAATTTTAAACAATTTAGTTTTTCCTCTACCCAAGTTGTAGGACCTAAAAAAGGACACTTTTTTTGTAAATGAATTTTCGTGCATCTTATACAGGATAACCAAAAAGTGCATTTGCGGAACCGGAATCCATAAAAAATTTGGTTTACTTCATAATTGCAAGGATCCCAAAGCACTGGTATGCAAAAATCACATTTTACGATTATTCCTTCAATCAATGTATGTTTGGGGGTAGGTTTCTGGTAGTTTTCAAGATTAATCCTGTTATTAGATCATATCCGGCAGACATTTTGTATTCACTTCAATGAATATTTATTACTTCGCTTATTCGCATCTTCTTAATAGGTAATGCCATTTGAAAGGGGTATCAAAAAGTTCAGTGATGTAGTTCTTTTCTTCTGGAGTGATGTCAACTGCATATCGTGTAAATACTACTTTTAAATAGTTGGCAAATACAGTAGCCTTGTTTTATTGCTTTTCAAGGTTTTATTTGAACTATGTGAATAGGGAAATGCATTGTTGTGGTTGTTTGAGACTCTTTGTTGGTCTCCAGAGTGAATAATCTGTTACCCCCATGGCAGAAAATGTTTAAATAGTCTTCATGTTACGCAAGATAATTTTCAAGTCTCTACATTTTTGCTTTTAGTCTACTGTAATGATTTGTTGCTCTTAAATTGCAAATATTCTCATTTATTTACGCTTCTCAGCAACTTTCTTTTTTATTAATATTGGAAGGACTCTTCAATTATCAAGTTAAAATGAAACAGGCATTACTGGTCACCCAATTTGTTGGGTGGTTGTAGTTGTGTGTTCAAGTGAGTTTAAAATATCGTCTTCACTTTTCAATAGTACGTCCAGCATGACTTTTTATCTAACATTCTTCAAAAATCTTCCCAGTTAGTCTTATTATTGCGTAGTGATAGAGGTCTGCAACAATTATGCACCTGAATACTGAGCGCAATTATGATGAAAAAATAGTTTGATAATAAATTTAAATTTATTTCAGCTTTAAGATAATTTCGAGGTATATTTTTTACCACGCAGAAATTAGGAAGGTTGGGTAACCAGTTGAGAGGACATTGTTTTCAGCAGTTCTGTTCACTTTGGTATAATCACAATGAATCCCTACTGGTAATGCTTGGCATTGTGATCTGCTGCAATAAATCGGCTTTCAAGAGTATTGAAAAAGCGGTTAAATTGTTCTAGCTTCCTATTATGGCAGCAGTGCTCGTGTGTTCAATACTATTGAGGTAATGTATACTACAAATGAAAAAATTATTAATTTTTAGGTAGAAAAGTTCAGTGAAATGGGCTTTGGATATTAATACAATATCTAGCTTGTTCAATACAAATGATTTCAGTTCCTACCTATGTTGGAAAAGTTTATTGGTGTTCCATTCAGAGATTCTTAATTTATATTAAGGCATTCTGCAATATTAAAATGACTGAATAAAAGACCGAGAAGATAGACGCCAGAATACAGGAAATGAAGAAGAAAGTATAACGGAAGAAGAGTTAGTAACATCATTAAAGAAAATCAAAAATGGAAAGTCACAAGGACATGACGGAATCACAGGCGAAATGTTAAAAAAAATGGAAGAACAAGGAATTAAGACACTACTAAAATGTTTAATAAAATATGGAAAGAGGAGAAAATACCAAAAGACTGGAAGTAGGACAGATTGTCCCAATATTAAGAAAGGAGATAGGAAGATATGTAATAACTACAGAGGCATAACGCTGCTCAGTATTCCTTTAAAACTATATGAACAAATACTTGAAGGTAAACTCCGAACTGTAATAGAACCAACGTTATCAGTAAACACAGAGCGGTTTCTGTAAGGGTAGAAGCGCACATGACCATATATTTACTGTTAAGCAAATAATTACAAAAACAATCCAATACAATGAGAAAGCTACCTTTGCATTTATTGATCTCGAGAAAGCTTTCGATAGAACGCCTAGAGAGAGAGTGTGGAAAAGTTTGAGCAACAGAGGAGTAAGCCCAAAAGTAACGAGGGTAATTAAAAATTTGTACCAAAAGACAAGGAATTACGTGATAAATAATAAAAGAATATCAGAAAAGTTTGACACAAATAAAGGTTTAAGACAAGGAGGGGTAATGAGCCCGGTACTATTCACCATCTTTATAGACGAAATAATACGAACATGCCATCAGAGAATCAAAGGGTTAAATGTAGGATACAGAAAATTACAACCCACATTCATACAAGATTGTTCATTTGCAGATGATATTATAGTAATGGTAGGAAGAGAAGAAGAACTACAGAGAAACCTACTGATATGGAATGAAGAATTAACATATAACGGAATGAAGATGAATATCAACAAAACAAAAGTAATGACCATTGGGAAAGATCACCAGAAGATAAATATACAGATAAATGGAGAGGAGACAGAACAGATAAAACATTTTAAGTATCTAGGGGTTATTATCGATGATAGTGGAAGACAAGAAATAGACATAACTGAACGGATAGAGAAATGTAACAAATTATATTATGCAATGAATGTAAACTTTATAAATAAACGAGAGGTGTCACAAAAAACCAAACTTACAGTGTACAAAACAATCTTTAGACCCATTATTACCTATGGATGCGAATCGTGGGTACTGACACAAAAAATGAAATCAAGATTGGAAGCCACAGAAATGAAATACCTGAGAAGACTGAAAAGTGTCATCCTGAGAGATAGAATAAGAAGCAAGCAGATAAGGGAAGAATTAGAGATCAACCCAATAACAAGTTTTATCGAAGGACGACAGTTAGCGTGGTGGGGTCATTTGCAACGGATGGATCAAGATAGACAAGTCAAACAAATATGGGAAACGAGAAAAGTAGGCAAAAGGAAACAGGGAAGGCCACAAGAAACATGGGACAATGTCATAGGAAAAATATTAACAAGGAAAGGAAATACAATGGTGGAGGCAAAGGAAATGACAAGTAACAGAAAAGAATGGTATAAATTTGTACATAACTAAATAAGTTAATTAAGTTAAGAAAGTAGGTATATAGGTATCATAACACATAATGTATTTATTTTAGTTTATTTTATAAGCCAACACCAATTTGGTAAATGGCTTTTGATTATATATATATATAAAATGACTGAATAAAAGACCGAGCATACTACTCATCTGTTCCATAAGTCGTGTAAAAATATGTTTTTAACTTATGAATGTCATCTGTTTATCTAACCATTTGGGCACGCGGTATTTATATTCCTTCTAGTTGACTTAGTGACTCAGTCGCTATTTGAACTTTTTGATTAGCATTTATTTTTTTTCTTAACGTAGGATATCTATCGATTTGCTGTTTGTAAACAAAAAGACCTTTATAGTTAGCTGGGCGGTTTTCTGCACAGCTTACGCATTTTACATTCTTACTTATTTCTTTCTTTTGACAGTCAGTAAGCAAATTATTGTCTGTTCTTTTGTTACTCATTTTCCACAATTTTAGTTTGGATTCGGGAAAATTATATTATTTTTGTCGATTGGTTGTAGTGTGTTGTGTAGACTGTTGTATATTGTGATATTTATCCGAAGTTTGGTTGTACTTACGATAATGAAGTAATTTAAAAAGTCATAGATAGAAATCAGAGATAGAAGCAATGTTTCTTCAGCTTTGTCAGTAAATTGCTATTTCTTTAATTTGCATCACTTCACTCGTTAAGACTTAAACGTAACGCTCTATGTTTCTCGACACCACCCGAAACCAAAAATAAGTAACAAGTATTATTGACCTTCTTCTCTTCTTTTAGGGCCCAAATTTCTTCTCCGTGGCTCTTGGTATGATTTTTAATTGTTTTTATATCTTCGTTTGTTCCTTGGATATTTGTTCTAATTTCCTGCAGTTGGATGTTCATCTGTGAGTTCATATCTGTTATTAATCTTTTTAGCCTTTCCATGTTTATGTCGGGCTCACTTTCCTTGCTAGGCGGGGTTCTTATCATCACCTTGTTTCTTTTCAACTTGTCTGTTTCCTCTTGGTTATCTTCCTCCTCTCGCTTTCTTTTATAAATAAAGTCTTTTATTGATCCTGTACTAAATACTCTTGCACGCGCACTAAAAACGAAACTTGAAAATATCGAAAAAAATGCTAAAAGAAATAACATAATAATTATAGGGGCTGACTTCAAGGAAAAAAATATGAAGTTGGAATAAGAAGTTAAGGATTTCTTTCAGAGCCAGATGGGAATATCAATGACAGTAAAAGACGCATTCAAGATAGGAAAACCTGAGGCAAATGCTACAGTAGTGAAGTGCGAAAACTTTCAACAAAAACTAGAAATCTTACAGCAGAAACAAAAACTACCTAGGGGAATATATATAGATAACGACTTAACTTCAGAAGAACAAACACGAGTATGATACCGGAAAATACAAATAGAGGGCATAAACTACAAGTGGTCAGACGAAGAAGGAGGCAGCCTGAAAAAGGATGAAGGCTCAACCCCAAAAAAACTGATCAGCACTACGGGAGAGACGGAAAAGGAAACGAACACAGCAAAGATAATGGCCAATGAGATGGTAAATAGACAAACGCTCACAAACGAAAACGACTAAGAATAACACAGGCGGCAACAAGAAAGCGGAACATCCAGACAAAAAAGAAACAACCAACATAATAACACGAAATACTAAGCTAGACACAAGTAAAGAAGACAAAAACAAGAAGAACAATGTCAGAAAGTATATAGAGGGAATAATAGACACAAGGAACAACACCTTTATCGGATGCTGGACTGTAAGAACAATGTTTGAGAGTGGGAAAACTGAACAGATAGCAAGAGAGATGAATAATTATGGAATTAAAATACTAGGAATTAGTGAAACAAGATGGAAGGGAGAAGGGCGAATTCAACTAACAAACGGCAACACAATTATCTACTCAGGGAAAGCGGAAAACAGCCCAGACAGAGATGGAGGAGTAGCAATAATGGTCGATAAATCGACTAACAAATCCATGATAGAATGAGAACCAATATCAGAGCGAATTATATGGGCCAGATTTAAGGCTTTAGAAATGTAACAGTTATTAATATATACGCGCCAACAAATGATAAAAGCGAGGACGTAAAGAACGATTTCTACGAACAATTCCAAAGCGCACTGCGAAGCATTAACAACAAATTCAAGCGAGATATGAAAATCACAATGGGAGACTGGAACACAAAGGTCGGAAATAACAATGAGGGGTTAGAACATGCAATGGGGAAACATGGACTAGGTGAAAAGAACAACAACGGGGAAAAATTAATAGAGTTCTGTGCTACAAATGGATTAATGATAGGAGGCACGCTATTCACGCACAAGAAGATACACAAAGAAACATGGATCTCACCAGGTGGGAAATACAAGAACCAAATTGACCAAATAACTATCGAACGCAAGTGGAGAAACAGCCTAAAAGACGTTAGAGCAATGAGAGGGGTCGATGTTGGATCCGACCACGAATTGATGAGCGCAAAATTAAAATCAAGCCTACAAAAGAATTTTGTACGAAGACAGCACGATTCAACGTCCAAATGTTAAAAGAAAACGAGGGAGTTTTAATGAACTTTCGAGACAAACTACACACAAATTGGGGACACAGTCATAGAGGAATGTAATATTGAAGATATCTGGTGTAAATACAAATATGCAGTAAAACTGCTGCATGGCAACTATTGGCGCGGAAACAAACCAAATAAACCCTGGATCTCTTCAGAAACACAAAACATAATTGAAGAGAGGAAAAATTAAAATGGAGCTAATAAGCACAACACACAAAGAAAGACGGAAAACGATCGAACTGCAATACAACGACAACAAAAATGTAAAAAGGAACGCAAGGAAAGATGAACGGTTATACATAGAAGAATTGGCCCAAATAGCAGAAGAAGCCTCCAAGAAACATGATGTCAAAAAACTGTACGAGATTACAAGAACATTAATGGATAAGAAGCGCAAACAGGCAATCAAACTAAAAGCAAAATCTGGGGAGCTGCTCAGAACAGAAGAATAAGTAACAAGGAGATGGATCGAACACTTCACAGAAATATATCAGAAAGGAAAAATAAACGAAAACGAAACAATAAGAGAAGATTTGGAGGAGCAATTAAACATTGATGAGACAGAATTTACAAAACAAGAGGTAGAAAAGGCTATACTTAAATTAAAAGATGGTAAAGCAGCAGGCAGTGATGCTATCCCATCCGAATTATTAAAGGCCGACCTCGAAACAACAACACAAATAATGCATACCTTAATAAAGAAAATATGGACAGACGAAGTCATACCCAAAGACTGCGACGAAGGCATTATAATTAAACTGCCAATGAAAGGCAACCTGGCCGAATGTGAGAATTGGCGTCCGATTACTCTGCTATGTACAGCCAGCAAGATACTAACAAGACTGATGCTTGACAGGATGAGAGGGCAGTTGATAGAAAACTGAGAGACAACCAAGCAGGATTCAGCCCACAAAATCATGTACAGACCAAATATGCACACTGAAAATCATTCTGGAGCAAGTCACAGAAAGGGAGGGAAATATTTGTGATCTTCATAGACTTCATTAAAGCCTTCGACACCATCGACCGCAGCAAAATGTGGAAATTTAGCTACCTACGGTATACCAACGAAATACATAACAATGACACGCATGCTATATGAAAATTACTACGCAAGGATCAAACATGAAGGGAGACTAACGGAAAAGATACCAATTCAATCCGGAGTTAAACAAGGTTGCACGTTGTCGCCACTGATATTCCTCATAGTGATCGATTGGATTATGAAACATACGGCTGACAACAAATCAGGATTAAATTGGACTGCATTCGAAAAACTCAAAGATCTGGAGTTTGCAGACCATATATATGTTTAATTACGACAAACAAACTACACATGCAAGCAAAAATTGACAAATTAAATAAGACGGCAAAACAAGTGGGGTTAAAAATAAGCACTAAGAAAATAAAACTCTTAACAGAGGCAAACGAAAGTGGCAGGAAAATCAACTTAGAGAAGCAGGAAATAGAAGAAGTCGAAGAATTTTGCTACCTGGGAAGCGTAGTGAATAAAAAAGTGGGAGCGAAGCGAATATAACAAGACGGATAATGCAAGCACAAAAGGCCTTCAATATGTTATGGAAAATTTGGGCCTCCAAAGACATCAACAGGAAGACAAAAATAAAGATCTTTAGATCAAATGTTAAAAGCGTTTTAATGTATGGAGCCGAAACTTGGATAGAAAACAAGAACAACATTAAAAAAGTCCAAACCTTCATAAATAAATGTCTAAGAATAATATGCGACATATTCTGGCCACAACGCATCACCAACGAAAGACTCTGGGAAATTACAGAAGAAGAGACGATTGACAAATCAATAAAAAGATATAAATGGAGATGGATAGGACACACACTCAGGAAACCACAAAACAGCATCACCAAACAAGCCTTGGACTTCAACTGGACAGGCAAGAGAGCGAGGGGTAGACCCAGAGAGACATGGAAAAGAAATGTGAATAAAGAACTGGAAGCCCAAAACATCAATTGGACGCAGGTTAAAAGGCTTGCACAAAACAAACAAGAGTGGAAAAAATTTGTGAAGAAGATTGTGGACCACTCAACTTCAGATGCGCAGGACTAGCAATCTGCCATTTTTACCATTTCAAATTGAAACGCCAATGGTGCGATACGCTCCACTAGGAGTTACATGAAATGAATGAATGAATTATTGACCTTAATCAAGTTATGGTCGCAGGTATAACCGCACAACATATTCGCTCCTTTTGGGTGCACAAACCGAAGTTCGGTTATAACTAAACATATATTTTTTTTGATAAGGTTATAATGCCCCGCGAAATGAGAGGTTAAGACTCTCTTGTGTTCGTTCTGTCTGCTCGGTCGTCGCGCACCATTTCTGATGCGGGGCGATGTGACAAGCACCGCCCCTTAGACCACCGCCATTATTACCCCTTGTTCGAGTGAACTCAAGTACTCAATTATTTTTAGTGACTGAGTAGGCCACCCGACAGGCATCAAGCAGAACTGGACCGTCCGCACCGCAGCCCGCACCTCAATCACTGGATCACTTTGGTGGTATAACTCTAACATTAGCGTCTATAACACACTCTCAAGTTTAAAAATAAAAAAAGTTAATATACAGGGTGTCCCAGATTCTATGGGATATGAGGTTTACACCTATTTGCGCAGAAATTAGAAAAAAACTAGTTACGCATTCATAGTATTCCTCCTCCAAGCTTCCTTTATCTTTTGCCATCAAAGCAACTTGTCACAATCTTTTATGGATTATTATCCCTTCCAGCATCACTGATAATCTGCTTGTCGTACTCTCTTATTTATTTCAATTTCTTTTGTTAATCTTTCGTTTGTAAGTATTGTCCCTTTCAAACTTTTTATATTCACTACTATCATTTTTATCAGTTTATCATATATATAACCATGCTTTTTTTTAATGTATCAAATGTTTGTTTAAAGTCTATAAATACTATCTCTATTTCAATATCTTGTTCATAACATTTCTCTAATATTTGGTTCAATACATTAATTGTTTCTGTAGTCAATCCTTGTCTGTTCTGGTAGTCCCGTACGGCCTTTTCTTCTTTTTTTGTTTTTTTCCTCTTTAGTTTTCCAAATTCTACAGAGGAAGTTATTATACAGACTTTTGTTCAAGTTTCTTTTTGATGTTGAACACTGAAGACTTTCGAAATGAGCCAAAATTTTTCGAGTTACTTACAAGTTGTGCAAGTATTTCAATATTCAGTTTCCACTTTTTAGAATATAAATTTTAATATGAACTTGCAGCCTATCATGCGTTTTACCTGCTTTTAGATAGCACTTTACCATGTCTGGTTTTTTGCAAAACTCGCTCGTTTATTTAATTATTGGGTTGTCGGAAAAGTCCTGACGTATTTTTGGGCAATTTAAAACTTATTTATTAATAACATAACAAAGTTCAATCAATAATGTATTGTACATTTGCGCAATTTTTCACAAGCCTGTCTTGCGTCCTTTCCTGCGTAAAAATAAAAAAGCAAAATATGCCGAAAATGCACAGTTTGGTCTTCCATTTCCAACTTAATGTAAGAATTGAAGGACGCGACCAAATCAAATACTTATTTGTTTCAAATGAAGTTGAAAGCATCATTTGTCAAAATATATAACACTTGTGCCGATTGGGATAACTTTTCTGACCTAAAAATACGTGTACTGCCATCTATTGCAAAATCCGTCATGACTTTTCCAACAACCCTATATTAACAGTTTTCCACATTTATAATATTATACAAAAACAAAATGTTCGAAAAGTTTTGTTTTTGTTTTTTTGATTGTTTCATACGTTGTCATGGAAACCCGCTATATTACCGGGGAGATCCATAAAATATTTAAGAATATTAATGAAATGGCTAGAAATGTCACAATGTTGCAAACTGTATGTTTATATATAATAAAATTTTTTTGGTGACAGCCAACTATGGTTCCTATTTAAAACAATACAAGTTTGTCTCACATCTCAAAATACTTAAGAGGTAAAAAATAATTTTAGCGTTATCGGAATCCCCGTAAGGATCTGCATCAAAAATGTTCTTGCAGTTTTAAAAAATATTCATTAACAACGAAGTTATGGCACTATCGAAATCGGCTAAAAATGACTTTTGGCTTGTATCTCCAAAACGGTTAGAAATATCGGAATAAAGTTTGCACCAATCGATTTTTTTAAAAAACAGACCCGTGAATCCCAACTAGTTTTTCTAATTTCTACGGAAATAGGTGTAACTCCCAAATTCCATCGAATCTGGGACACCCTGTACAGTAGGAAAAACAAAACTAAACAATTGCTAGTACCCGACGGTACAAAGTAATCGTTAATTTGCCATGTTAACAAAAAAATATAAAACATTTTATAACTGTTAGATGTAGAAAGTAGGAGATAATGTGGTGTCTGCAAAATGAAGAAACCGATCTTTTTTATACAGAATGTCTAAAAACATGCAATAAAAAATAATATTTCATTAAAATTCATTTAATAATCTTTTTGCTTATTTGCACTCGTATTCAAATCGAATTCCAATATTGATTAGATCTCAGTCACTCGCATACCTCAAATATTTTATTTTAAAAATCAATGATTAAAAATGCATTTGGTTTAAAATATATATAATCTATTAGTACAAACTTCTGGCGTCTACTGTAAAGTTAAGCAAATTTAAAAATACATAAAAGAGAGTCGCGATGTTATATTCGGTATGTCATAATTATTCGAGTATTCGTGGATAGTACTTAGCCACATCTAGTATTATGACCAAAAATGTATATAAACAAAGTAAATACAGATATGATAGAGCAAGCAATGTTTCAAACGAGCTTCATATAAAAAATCGATGACTATCGAACGTGTTGAGCATAAGCTATGAGCGGTCTTTCGTATCAACTAAGAACGCCGGTAGTAACTTCTTTGAAGTTCGCAAAAGCCATTACAGGCAACATCGGATAATTATTCGCTCTATTCCCTAAGATACGTCACGAAAATATTTAAAGCTTTCCTGGTAAACAACGGAAAACAATTCAAAGTGTTAAGGTTTCCCTCTACTTTAAAATTAAATAAAACATTTACCTTGATTTCAAAGTTCAAAAAGGTATAATTCTACGCACTTTTGTAAATATTATTTTAATTTTTACAGCTATTGGTTGTTAAAAAAATACTGGTTACCGAGAATATTACGGAAATCCTGCTTCTGAGGCAACACCGTATAACTTAGAGATTTAACCAAAAGCTGCTGTATTTACAACTTTGAAGTCAGTGCAAGATTTTTTTTTATAAAATGATAATATCGATATTAAATATTTAAAATATTGTAAAAAAATAGTAGGAATAAATTATAACTCAGCTTATTTGTCATTAATGGCAATAATGCATAAATAATTAACAAAAATACCCATCGTTTCACGAAACACCCCACAAAAACAAGCGAAGGCTGTGCTAAAAATGTCACGGTAACAAAGAGAACACAATGTCAATGTCTGCAGGAGTATTTTAAACGATAAACAAGTTTCAATATGCAAATACTTGCAGTGGCTCTTAATAAACAATAAAATGGCCCTAGTGTTCCCGAGAAACTTAACATTCAACAATTTGGACAATACCGCGAAAAAGCTAATTCCAGGTTATCTGGGAAAAACGTGCTGAAGATGGCAACGATGGAAGACTTTTCTGTCGATTAGAAATAAAAGGTAGTTTTAAAATCAAGTTATTTTGGATATTGCCCCCGTCTGAGACCAGCGGAGGGTATTAATAGACGTGCAGCATGGCACTGGGCGCGGATAACCTCTACCTTCTTACCTCCACGTCAGTTCCCGCCAAACTGAAGAATGTTAAACGTATGAGTCGCTTTCTTGCTCTTTTTGTGCGCGGAGCAGCAGTCATTACCCGCGAGGCCCATCTGGAGGGGCAGGGCCGTACCGCCGGGGTTTTTGAAATAAGTAGGTTAATGGGAAAACGGAAAGCATCGACGTGGGGAACGAAAAGGTTTGTATAGTTAACTCTCTCATTATCTGTGTAATCATTGTCACAAAAAAGCTAGAATTAACGTTACCCATAAGATCGAAACATTAACGGTTTCGATTGAATATAAAAAATAAAAAAATAAAGAAACATTAAAACAAAAATCTTATTAAACTACTAATGTAAAACAGAAATTTTAATTTTTTTTTATAACGTCATGTTTGATATAGTGTTAATACTTGTACTCGAATGATACATTTGTGTCAATTGATTTCTCATAATGTTTTCAGAGACCACTTTATCTAACCATAAGAAGATTCAACAGTTTTTAATCATTTACATTAATGAATAAAAATTCCCTGAGCCAATTCATGGCCGAGCGGTTAAGATGCTTGATTTCTGTATGGAGTTTCAAATGACTGGAGGGTGGCCTACTAAGATACTAAAAATAATTGAGTCCCTGCGTTTGTTTTAAACAAAGGATGACACTGCAGTTGTCTAAGAACAATAAGATTAAACATATGAAAGCTTTGACCTTCCAATTTGCAGCCATGATTACTATGTATATATATAATATGCTTTTAAACTTATTTCAGTTACCTTCTAATAATTAATTTTGTTCAAGTATTTCTCGTTTTACAAATTTGTCACCTTTTTGTTCATTTTTCACTTCTATGTTTTTTAATTTGTATATTGCTTTTTTGTATTACTTCTCTTCTACTATAATCTTGATGCACTTTATGACTGCTACGACTAATTTGTGCTGGGTTTCCAGTTATGCTTCTATTAACGTTTTTACCTGTTTTATTAAATATTGTCATTCATATGAATACACAATAAAATCTATTATGCTTTTTGTGTTCCTTTATTTTGCTATACATGTGTACATTTTTTCTACTTCTTGCCTCCAGAAAGTATTTTTCAATGAAATTATTAATTTTAAGCCATTTTATTTTACATTTTCTTTTTCACTTGGTTTTCTTCATCCTCGTCCATTATTTTGATTATTCTGTATCTCACATTATAACTTTTTTCTGTTCTTCTCTTTTTCTATCTATCATCTTTTGGAATTTACTGTAAAAATTAATCATAAAGTTCTCTTCAGTTCCCGTTGTTGGTGCATATATTTGAAAAATATTTATTGTTTCTTCCAATTTTATACTGACTAAAACTATTCTCAAAGTTACTACTTTAAAATTTATTACCTATCTATTAATATCTTCGTTTACAACTACTCCTACCTTTTTTAAACTCTTTTCCCTAAATTTACTCCCGAATATTATAAAGAATAGTTTCTATTATACGTTCAGTGAATACATATAGTAATAAATCATTATGATACACTTCTGAACCGTCCCTGAAACGTGAGAAATATGTGCTCCGAAGCCAGGTTTACAATACAGCAGTTGTAACAATATTTTAAAAAGAGTACAAACAAGTCTCCACCGTTTTTTTTATCAAAAATTGGACATTTATTGTGAAAGAATGGAACCTTATGTTTTATTCAAATTATTGTCCATCGCTAGCCAATACTTTTTCCATCTTTCTGGCAGCATACGGATACCGCGTTGGAAGAACGTTTCATCTTTTCAGAATAAGTGATAATCGGGAGGGATAATGTCTAGTAAATTCGGCGGGCGTTTTCAAGTAGGTTTTGACCGGCGCCGCAACATGTGGACGAGCATTATCATGCAGGAGAATAATTTTTGTCGTGTCTGTAGCAGTAGTGAGAGCGTTTTTCCTTGAGTGCTTGGCTCGATCTCATCGAATGTGTTTGGTAGAGAGACCCAGTAATGGTTTCGTTCGGTTTAAGCAACTCATAATACACGACACCAAGCTGATTCCACCAAATACATAACCTGAGTTTTTTTTTTATAAATATTTGGCTTGGCTGTCGGTATTGAAGCATGGCCACGTGGTCTCCATAATTTCCTCTTCTTTTTAGTCTATTTATTGTAGTGGATCCATTTTTTTATCACCAGTGACTCTACGATGCAAAAAACCCTTTAGTTTATGCTTGGCAAGCAGCATTCCACATGTGCAAAATCGGCGTTCAACGTCTCTCGGCTTCAGCCCATATGGAACCCAATTTCCTTGTTTTTGAATCATTCCCAACGATTTTAAACGATGTAAAATTGCTTGTTGAGTCACTCCTAACGTAAGTGCAAGTTCTTCTTGCGTTTGGCCTGAATCTTCCTCCAATAATGCTTCCAATTCCGCGTCTTCGTACACTTCCGGCCTTCCGCTACGCTCTTTGTCTTCGACGTCAAATTCACCGTTCTTAAATTTACCCACTCACGACAACTTCTCTCACTTAAAGCAGCTTCGCCATATGGTTCTACAAGCAATCGCTAATATTTTAAGGTTATGGTGTTGCCAGATGTCCAACCTTACGATGTGACATCTGACAATTTCAACCATAATTTACTGGTAGGGCCATCTTTTGTCAAAAGATGGAGACTTATTTGTACTCCTTTTATATTTACCATTTAGCATTTGTAACAATATTTTATATTTACCTCTTTGCGTTAAACAGATGAATCAAAATTTAAAAACCTATTTTTACAATACACTATTATTACTAGTGAAATACAAATTAAATCACAATTTCTAACCGCAGCACTAACACACAAGTGCCTAAAATTGGGTCAGTGTGTATCTGACTACTGAAATACCTGCACTTTTTTAAACCGGCCAATAACGGACAATTATTTAAAATGAGCGGGAATTTTTGACAGTTTTATTACTATACGTATTCGCTGAACGCATTATAGGTAATTATATGACTCATGATCCCCTCTTTTTTGTTTCACTTAGTTCTATTCAAATAATCCAAACTATTATCATTGGATTACTGCATCTTTGATGTTGTCCATGAATAAGTGAACGTAACCGATTTTAATAGAAAACACTGACCAAAATGGAATTTAAATTTCATTAAAAATGCGGAAATCTCCCAACTTTATATAAATTAGTAAAGTTGCCAAAGCAATTATGCATAATATAAATAAATATAATTAAAATAGGATAATAAAGAAAAACTCAAATAACAAAATAAACCGAGAAGCAGTAATAAACAAAAATAATAGTCGTTTGATCTTAATATAAAGTACCCTGATTTTTTAGGATATTAAAATTATTTGTTTTAGTAAGTTGCGCAGTTACGTTCGGAAGAAAATGTTGAACTTTAAACATCACCTATAATTTGAGGAAAGAAAAATTTGTTAGTTATGGTTCAGATCAGTGTACAAGCTGTAGAATGATCATTGTCTCGTTTGTTTGCAAAGTGATGTGTGTATATGGAGTTTGTTGTGCCATGCCCTCTTCCGGCAATGCAAAGACTCTAAGCAAAAGTTGATTACGTAGAAGATATGACAAATATAAAACAGTCATTGTTCCGAGAAAATCGCTGGGATTCTGTTTTTTATTAGGACACCTATTGGTTAGATAAGCTAGTACAACATAAGATCTTTAGGTTGATAAAAATATTAAACTAGAAATTAGACGTAGAAAATCGACCAACAAGGTGAAGGCTTTATGTTTCATTTTAAAAGTCGACTATTATTGAGGAATAGACTTATTTTAATGATTCTCTGTTTTTTTTTGTAAAAGTGGAGATTGATCCAAAAAATAAGTATAACGAAAATTATCTACGAGAAATTTAATGCATACAAATTTATTTTAGTCTGATAGTAAACAAAAAACACCAAAAATTACTATTAAACTGGTCGTACCAGAATTAGAAAATGATAAAAAAATTTATTATCTTACCTAATGTTCACTAATCTTAGATTATCTTTTACAGATTTTTTTGATAACTTTTATTTCATTGGCATTTTAAAAATCCTTGTTGCCACTTTTGCGATATTATTGTATCACTATTTGTTAATAACATTGTTATTGCTATATTTTCTATTTTTGGTTGATACCACTCGTACTAATTTTATTTATTAACTTTCGAAAGCCTGTAAGGCGTAGACGAAAGTTAATGTGATCACGATCCTTTCTATGTGTCTGTCGACACGCGATGTCTCCGGAACTACTTGAGCGATTTCATATTTGGCCAGTGGATACCTTAGGTTTATAGCGTCCTCGGTATTGAATTCCAGATCTGCACCTCTCGTTTGACTTGAGATACGGGGGTCACAAGGTCACATGCGTGACTTGCTTCGCTTTCGAAAGTTGCCTGGATTTTACATCCGTATCGTTTTAGATGTATTCAAGCATTTTAGAAATTCTTCCCCAACTACTCTTATCGTAATCTATTTTTTCTTGTTTCTTGTTTTGTCCTACAAATCGCTGACTTGGTATTGGAAGCGCCGCATTTTATCAATTTTCCATCAGGTTTTTTTATATATATATCTTTAAAAGAAATAAGAGAATATCAAAATTTTATTCTGACATATGATGCCTCTTTTAAACACTTTACTAGTCTGTTGATCGGTGATTGTTTAATACTTTAACGCACTTGAAGCAACTATTTTCTAGAATTGACACCAAAACGTTTGTCACTCGGGGAACGCATTTTATTCTCAATAGCTCCGTTTTTTCAAACTCTTTAAAGTTTGGCGTTTCTGAATGTCCTTAACAAACTCGCAAATTACTTTATAAGAATAATTTTGGAGTTTACGTTGTAAAACAAGCAGCACCAAAGAGCTATAGAAGGAACTAGAAGGCTTGTAGAGCAAATTAAGGCGCATCGCAGAATCATCACTATAAATTAAGTTGCGAGCGTACAAAAACGTCCAAAATCCAAAAAGCATTTTAAAGGGTTGTAAGAAAATGTGCACGGATTGCTGACGAGCTTGGAGGGAGGGGAAGAGGTACGATCGCTGAGTGATAACAAATATTTCCGCACAACAACAATTTCTATAAAAACAACTGCTTCAAGTGTGTCAAGGCACTAAATAATTACCTATTCCGTTTTATTAACTGCCTTTGTGTTCTTCGTTAATTGTTTTCTTTGAATCCTTTGAATTTTTCACGATTTTAGTGTATGTGTATTTTATTGGAATTTTTTTGTTTTTATTAGTGATCCGGATTTATTTACTAACTATCGATAATTATTTGCCTCATTTTTTTCGGTCCTAAAATAGTTATGTATTGAAAACTTTTTTTACCACTGAATCTCTATAATCTACCTTTAATACTTTAATCCCTGTAGGTCCCGTATTAGTCTAATTTTTCAATTAAACACCACAAACTATTTTTGTTAATTTATCATTGCTGCATTTAAAGTCATTTAATAATTTTGCCTTTTTACGCTATGGTGAACTGGCAACAGCAAGAATTAATCAAATAAAAAAAGAAAAAGATTCATTTACGGAAAGTCTATGTACTATTTGTAAATTGGAAGTAAGAAGCAACTATACATAGGCTTTAAGGTTTTATATTTCTTGCGAGTGGATAAAATTTAGCTAGACTTGGTATTAGTTTGCTAAACCTGGCAAAATAGAAGAGGCTGAAGATCTTGGTGCATCTTTTTTCTTTAATTCCCTGTTGCTGATTACTTCTCTTTCTAAAACAATTGATTTTTAACAATTTAAATTTACTAAAGACGTCTCAAGTAAACGAAAAATAACTTCCCGCTATTTATTTATTAAGAAAACTAGAAAATTTCTCAGCATTTATAGAAACACAATAACTTGCGCAATTAAATGATGCGAAGAAACGGACAACAATGGAGCAACTGACAAAGCTTATCAGCAGACTGTGAACAAAAAGATCACTGGATCTGTTGTCGAAGGGACTAACTAATCAACATTCAATCTTCCATAAAATTAATTAAAATTTTGAGTTCAGTCAAAGAAAAAGAACAATTGAGAAAGGGGAGGGGGAGGAGTAAAACAAAAAATGCATTTAGCCTTTTGTCCCACCTTGTATTTCAGTACCTATGTGAAACCGCCAATTATTGCATTAGTATAAAAATTTACCCCACATTATAAAATTTTGTTTTATTTTTTCTCCATTTACTGCATTGTTCTTCAACAAAAAATGAGGGCTTCTCTAAAATCCTCATTGTGCATTTTTGAACATTCATAAATGTTTTTTCTAGATCCTATATTATTTAATAGTACCACACAAATGGAAATATACGAAGTGCATTCAAGTTATAACACCTCCGATTTTTTTTCTCACAAACTAATCAAACGAAAACTGTGAGACTTGTGTCACTTCTTGACGTAATTTTTCTACAGTCGTACATATTTTTCACAACGTCGACGCCATGATTTCATGGCCGTTGCGCACGCTTCTTTAAGGGTGTGTTTTGCCCACTGGAAAATTGCTAATGCAATAGCGACACGACTAGTGAATTTGCAACCACGAACAGTGTCTTCCATCGTTGGAAACAGCCAAAAGTCGCTAGGAGCCAGGTCGGGTGAGTAGGGAGCATGAGAAATCACTTTAAAGTTGTTATCACGAAGAAACTCCGTCAGCATTCGTGGCACCCACCTGGAGGACACTTTTCGCATTTTCAGGTCATCATGCAAGATTGTGTGCACAGATCCCACAAAAATGCCAACTTTGGAAGCGATATACACTCATTCGGTGATCCTCCAAAACAATTTTCTCCACTCGCTTGATCATGTCATCAGACCGGCTGGTGCGAGGCCGAGATTGTCTTGGTTTGTTATCACACGACTTTCTGCCTTGTTTGAACTGAAAACAAAATTTCTTTTTTAGCCGCTGTGTAGTGAACGAAAATGAGCGCAGCTTTTGAGCGTTGTAGGTAGAGAAGCTTAAAAGGGATTTTCCCGTAAGGTACCCCGAACCACTACTTTTTTGGTCAGTCAACAATTTCAACGATGCGGGCAAACCCGGGTTCCATTCCCAGAGCTCCAGATGGCCTACTCAGTCACTGAAAATAACTGAGTACCTGCGCTTGCTCGAGTAAGGAATAATAATGGCGGTCGCCAAATATAACGCGTGATTTGAAGACAAACAATTTTTGGATGGACTAGAAATTAGTTAAATATAAATGTTACTGACATTTCCCAAGGACTAGCGTGATGAGGAAAATATTCGCATTGTTCACCGTTTTCTCGAGGGTAACTCTCCATTGACGGTTGCTCAAATTGCTCCTGAAGTTGGAATAAGTCTAGAGAGTAGTTAAGCAATTCGAAACGTCATCCTACTTTACGACAATGCCCGGCCTTACACAGCTGCCCACATTAGACTAAAAATTGAGATTTTGTTCTGAATTACATTGGAACAACTTTCATATAGTACAGATTTATCGCCCTGTAATCATTTATTTGTACCACTAAAGAAGCACTTGAAAGACAGAGATTTGACGATATTGTTGCTAGTGTCACATTTTGCAATAGCGAGATCAAAAAACTATCTGTCTGTTTGGTAAATGTGTTTCTAAGACAGGAGATCACGTGGAAAATGAACTTTGTATGTTTTTATTTCCGTGGTGGTTCAATAAATTATATTTGATTCAGCCACACCTTAGTCGTTTTTTGAAAATCTATAACTAAAGAAAAATCATAGTAAGTGAGACATGGTAAAAGAAGTCGTCGAAAATAAATTTGCTTAACATTACAAAAAATAAAAATTGTACTAATAAAAAGAAAGAATGTTTAAAATACGCTAACAAAAAATCTGCCAACAGAACATTCTACATTACCAATTCTTTAAAACAACCAGTTGCAAAAAAGTGTAGTAAATATGTTTATTATTTATTTATTTATTGTCTGTTATTACAGTATTCTTCCTTTTCTTTTAAAAATGCCAATAACCTTGTTTCTTCTCTACTTTTTCAAACGACTCCTTACTTCTTATTGTGAATGATATTTTGTAGCCCTTATTTCTAATAAAATTTTGAATCGCTTGTTGACATCACATCTTATTTTCTTTTTTAAATTGTATTTAGCAATTTTATTTTTATTTATTTTATTTCTACTCGGTATCTTTAATATTTACACAATTTGCACTTTGTTTTAAAGTATTGTTTTAGATTTTGCTCACATAAGAATATCTATTAGTTGTTGAATTAATAGGAGAAGAAAGAGAAAGACAAAACAACAAAGTAAAAAGAGAAAAGCATGAAACAAAAGAGGTGATAAGAAATTACAGATTAAAAAAGTACCAAGTAAGCCAAAAAATTCGAGAGAAGATAAAAGAAGTGTTGGGAGGCGATGTGCAACTGTCCCATTAGAAGTCACTGGAAGGTGGTTGGAATTGTTTTAAGGGTACAATGCTAAAAGCTGTAAAAGATGCGTGTCGTAAAACTATTAAAAAGGACGAAAACAAACGCTATGGTGGAATTAAGATGTCAAGAAAATATAGGATTACAAATGAAGATTTTGGCAGACAGATGGAGAGAAACAGCAAGAAAAAAATTAGAAATTATTTTATAAGATAGGTGCTCAAAGGAATAAGAAAGGAAAAAAAGTTAAAAGAAATTAAAGACAAAAATGGGAGGATTCTCACAAAAGATCAAAGAATAATGGCAGGGTGAGAAGAGCGCTTTAAAGAGCTGCCAGAAGTAGAGACAACAAACAACGACAACAGTAACACCAATCAAGGGCAGAAATAAGAAGATAAGACAAAAAATATAAATTTAGATCAATTAAGGGAAGCTCTAAAAGCGATCAAAATGGAGAAAGCAGCGGGACACGAAGGAAATGCTGCCACAAATGGTGAAACAGACAGTTCGAAGTAATTTGGAAATACAGAAAAATACTACAAGATTGGCAGATAGCAGTAATAATACCACTACACAAAGAAGGATATATAGTAAAAGGTGTAAAAATTATAAAGGAATCTCTCTACCAAGTGTGCTGTGAAATCTATATGAAAGAGTATTGGATAGGAGGCTCAGAAAAATAGTCGAACCACAACGAGATGACACTCGGAGCGGATTTAGACCGAGATACAGTATGCAGAATCACAATTTTACACTCTGGCGGATTCATAAAGCACAATCAAGTAGCTCATGCATGCTTTATATACTTTACGAAGACCTTTAGCAGAGCAGCAAGACAAACAATATGGAACAGCCTCTAGAATAGAAATGTGGAAAAAGGCATGATAGCAACAATCATGAGCTTATACGAACAGCATAAATTACGTAAAAACGAAAAAGGCAGCAACCGAAATATTTGTAATTAAGGAGGCAGTGAGACAGGGAGGAGTCCTTAGTTCACTGCCATTTATCACATAAACGAGCGACATAATAAAAAAGTGCAGACCACGAACGAGGAAGTGGAATATGACAATATGCAAACAAATCAAAGAACATAAGAATTAACCCAAATAAAGCAAAGATAATGGTAATATAGCGGCAGGAGACATAGACGAACATCTGATTAAACAACGAAAATGTTGAACAGGTGAACAGTTTTAAGTAACTAAGATCGACAATTGATAGCAAAAGTACATGTAAAGGTGACGTAAACAGAATTAGTGCCGCAGTAAACTTGTATCAAGCATTAATCAGAAAGTCGATATTAAAATCCGTACCGACAGTAGCCTACGGAAGTGAATTGTGAGTGACTACAAAAAGGCAAGTAGACAGAATACAAACGACAGAAATAATGTTCATGTACGAAATACGGAAATCAGGAGAAGAATAGTACTGTCTATACATGAAAAAATTGTAAAGGCTCAGTTGAGATAGCATTTAAACAAAATGGACAATAAAAACTAGTAAAAAAAGATATGGACAGCGAGAGAAAGGGGAAAAAACCAAAAGAAAGTTCAACTAAAACATGGAATGCGGAAATTGGGAAGGTACTGTCGAAGAAAACACAACAGAAGGAAGAAATAGTGCCGAATAGGAAGAAGTGGCGTAAGTTTGTTAAGGCCGAGCTGAAGAAGTAGGACAGAAGAATCTAATCCTTGACACTTGCAGGTACAAGAGGATCCGACAATGTAGTATGTGTATATCTTTAATATTTGTGCTACAAAATGTAGACAAAAGTTTACTTAGCATTTATTTTTTTATTCAAAACTTCTTAATTGAAACCAAAAACTGTGAAATGTAAAAGCTGAAAAATTGATAGAAACAATTAAACAAAATTGAGAACAAAATAGATGTTAGCAAAGTTTAATATTCAATTGTTTCAATTTATTTGGTTTTAAGTTTTCTTAAAATTATAAAATTTGTTTCATACGGTCGCATGTTAAAAATAAAATTTAAAATTGTTATTGTTAAAGACGTTTTACCACTTTGTGATAAAAAATCACTTTTTGTTAATGCGTTTGCACTTGTCAGCAGTCCGGCCCTGCCGTTCCCGCGCTACGAGCGCTCACGATCGGCGCTCGGGCGTACTGACATAACACGGCAAGCGAGCACGCATGGTCCGTCCGTTCAGTTTGTTGTCGGCTGTGAGACGTACGGAAACGGCGAAAGTTTAACCGAGTGCAGTGCGTAGCCCCCCGGGGGCCCGGTCAGGATATGTCTCAGTACTACCAGCCAAATCCCTCGGGAGTGGAGTACATGGAGGTGGAGACGTAAGTGTAACGGTCGCCCTCCTGATGCGCGGCCCGCGGGCCGCGGCCTTGGCAGCGCGCTGGCGTGCAGGACCGCGTGTCGGGCAGGGGCCTCGGGAGCTCCGGCTCCATCGATTCGCCCCAAACGCTTTGCGCCCGCTGCCTTCGCTCGCAAGCAGCCCCGGTAGGGTTTTGTTTACAAAATGGCGGCACGCGGCGGCCGCTTTTGGGCACCCGGCGCGCGCCGGGGCGATATCTCCGCGCCGGGCCAGCAGCCTCGTTAGCGAAAGCTCCGCGGGAGCGGACGTCACCGCCGCTTTTGTTTTCATTCCGTTTGGAACCTGCGGCAATTAATTGGCGCTTGGTGATCCACAAGATTATATAAGACACCATTGTTCGCGGATTTGGGGTTGACAATTGGCTTTTCCTTATTTTGGTAACCGCCGCGTTCCTACTGTAAAATTGATCGCAGGAAGCGCCGATTTTTACAGTAGCATGTATACATTTGTTTCAATTATTTAATAAACTAATTAAAGGTGAATTAAAATGATTGAATGACCAAAATTTTTCAATTATACATAATCGGTTTCAATTGTTTAGAGCAGTAGTCCTCAACCTTACTTTCTGCAAAGTACATTGGCGCCATTTTTGATCGACAGGGGTGAAGGAGCATATCACTTACGATCATTAGGAAAATTTCAAGAAAACAGCTGAGACAACTGGTGTTGACTGAGTTTATTTTTTATAGTTTGAGCTTTTTTTAATTAATTTTAAGTACTACTTAATTAAGCGTTACAATTTGCTGCCGAACAGAGCCTTTTTTCAACTACTCATTTTGTTTTCAGATGTTTTTAGAAAAATTTTGTACGTATTTTGATCATTTTTTATATCCATGACAAAATTGATGTATTTGGATAGTCTGCATATTGAAAAATCTTAAAAAATTTTATAAGTTTTCGGCATAAGTTTTAGGCTTTTTATATAAGAGAAAAGGCTATTGCATACGGTCTGTCCATCTGTACGTCGCTTTGTTCAGCTTTTTAATAACATGCACCTATATTGATGTTTAATTGATAGCAATAGATATGAATAGATTTACAATTCTGTAATAATGATTTGCATTGTTCTACGTTCCCGATCCAGGGAAAAATTTGTATGTGTAAAAGACCGGGATATCTGTGGAACATTGTTCCACGTTCTCACCTTGTTATTTATTGCGATGTTTCACTTTGTTTCATATCTTTTAAAGTTTTAAAATTTTCAGTAGTTGTTTCCGTCTCGGATTTAGTTCTAGCGGTGTATTTAAGTAAATTGTATTTAATCGAATACATCACAATTATTTGGTTTAGTTGTGCTGTGAAGTTTTATGAGCTGCCTCGTTCCAGGGCCATTCAATTGTTATTTTGGATGTGAGAAATCTACTGAAGTATCTGGGGATTGTCAATGTACCATTTACTACTTTTCTATTATCTACAGGGATATGTATATTTGAATTATTTGAGTTTAGAAAAGACTTTATTTTTTCTCTCTTAACTAGGACAATACTTTTGGCAAATTTTCTATTTTACTCTAAGGTCATCTCCTAACGTCATAGACTATTATACATCTCAATTTCATTGACTAATTTTCTTGTTAAGGGACTTTGCCCATTTATCATCTAAATACTGACGATTTGTCTGTTATTTTACTGTAATTTGTTTTATTTGAAATCTCGCCTAGTCGTTGCTTTGATTTCGAATTACACGCCGCCGGGCTATTTCTTTATGGGATGCAATAAAGTTTGCTCGGAGAATCAGCAACGAGGTTTTATGTCTCTTGGAAGGAGACATCATTTTAAGCGGCTTTTGCTTCTGGCCTCACCACAATCAAGATGAAAATTTCCGTCCGGTACTCTTCCGCTTTAATTTGCAATATACTGCTGGGCGAGTCTTAACAATGTTGACTTGAAGATACAGTATGACAAACTGTTCCAAATATTGACTGTACGCCCATTTTGATATCAAGAAGACAAAATTACTTCTTCATCTTTATAGCGTCATAAATATTATTTTTACAGGAAGCGTTGGTGTGTGATTGCGTCATCTTTGTAAATCCACACCTGGTTCTTCTTTCTCAGCTAATATTAAACGTTGCAACAATTCGATAGAGCGGACGTTTCTCACCATTGACGGTTTTTTTTATTCCAAAACACTACCAAATTGAATTTTGATTAATCGGTTGGCCTCGGAAATCATAAGTTCAGCGTCTTCGGATTTCAATGTCGAATTTAGAGGTCGGGGCACTTTTTTATCAAATTTGTGCCATTCAAAGTTGATTGTTTTTTGGTATTAGTAAAATGATGTGCTAATGATTTGTCATTTTCAATTTAAAATTCCCTGCACATGTCATTTTGCTACCTAACCAAGCGCTGAATATTGGATCATCTGCTATTTATTTAGAGATGCAGTTAAACGCACCGCCGTGGTGCTAATGGGCAATTGATACCTGACCTTTCGTCGGCAGCAATTCAACAGGTCTCCGATTCAACGTGTTGCCTACACCGCCGATTTTTTTTGTGAGATTCTCGACTAATTAGTTTAAAAATTCCACCGACTTGTAATATTGGAAGTGGGCTCCTTGAATGCTGTTCGGAAGGCTAATTAAAGTTTATGACTGTATAATTCACGCAGCAATAACGTGTTATGCGATTCAACTGGTTTGAGACGGAAACTGGGAATTTAAGGATATCCTGCAGCCAGGGTGTTGAACAATGAAAAAGTTGCGTTAGCAATGGCTGGAAATCGATTCCCTGCGCCCGATTCAACGTCTGATTAAAACGAGATCGGATCGCGCGTGTTATGTACTTATCATTTGGATGGCGCGTAAAACGACCCGCTTTCGTTTAGTCACTTTCCCATTTAGATGGTCATTGGTTGATAGCGCTGCCCAAGAATTGACATTAGCTAAAAAAATAAGTCGATCACCCTCCAAGGTGTTGGGATATGGCGCGATTTTAATATCCGAGAACATTTTCGCAAACATGTTTTTTAAGTCTTGCGTTTCCAAGTTTACTTTCTTCCACTTGCATTTTGAAGAAAATACTGCAAGGCTGTAGGTTGGAAAAGAAGTAAAATTTAAGAAGACTGCATAAACGCGAGTGATTTGATGAGTAACCTGCTTTGTATACGCAGCATGATCATAAAGTTTTCTTCTTATAGATTAATATTCTAGGTATAAAGCATTAGTTATTTGACAAGCGTTTCAAGTGATAATGCAAAATGGACAAAAATGGTATTGGTAAGGATATCCATGCCTGGATTTTGCAGACATGAGTCTCTCTTTAAAACCTTTAACTATGGGTAAACAAATTTAACCGCTATAAAACATGCATCGAAAACGCAAAACTCCTCGGAGGCTAGAAAATAACTGTAACTCCATGGTTGGTGATACGGTAACTGACAGCCGAGTAAAAGTTCGTGAATTAACAAAACTCAGGAGTATTCCACTTGTATGAGATCACTTTATTTTAGATAATAAATTGCATACATACAAACTAAGCCAGACGAGTGTCGCTTTAGAACAGTGGTCCCCAACTTTTTTGGCCATGGTCTATCTAAGCATCTTTGAGCATCTTATGACATATAATTTTTATTTATTCCAAAAGTGAACTGCTATTCATGCGAAGGAAGCCTAAAAGGCCATTAACTGCTAAAATAAATCAATCTCTAAATTCCTCAATGTTGAGAACCACGGCTTTGGAATAAAGTGAATTCGTATGTGAACATTAGTCGGTTATTTGTATGCGTCTAAGAAGAATCGAATGGTTGAATCTACCATTATACACCGAAAATGAAATTGACTGCAAAAAAGGCGAAAAGAATAGCATCCGCTAAAAATATTGGGATACGAAAAGAATTTTCCTGATTCGTTGCGAAAGGAAAAATTGTTACTGACGAATACTACGCAGAAGTTGTGGGATTGCCAAAAGGTGTTATTGCATCATCCCTTCACAAAAATCGAAACATTCTGTTCCTTGCTAGAAAAAATTTAGTTCATATGAAGAGGTGATCCAGAACGGAAATCGGTAGTTTGAGAAACTCGAGGGAAACGTTGGGGCAAGTGCGTGGCCTATGTCGAAAAACGAGGTATTTTATAACACTCAAATTATTGTCTTTTATGACACATCAAGTTGTTCGTTAAACAATTCTCGTATTTTATCTCAATGAAACTATGTCTATTCTAAGATCTGCGGAAATATAAGTTTTTGCCGATAAACTTAAAGAATTCTTAGAACATTCGTTACTTCCAATGGAAGTTTTTTCTTTAACTGCTCGAAGTGTATCCGTGTATTAGTCTGACCTATAACCTTATCATCTAAAATTCATCGTCTTCAGCGCCGTCTTTTCAACGTTCAGTGACAGTTCTGAATTTTTTAGTTCGAGTTGGTACAATTTCGCATCCCTTCAATTCAAGTGCTCAAACTTTTTAATAGCCAAGAATAGAACACAACATTTTTAGTAATTAATTAAACGGTCTGGGCTGTACTTGCGGTAGGTCTGACGCTTTGTCAGAGCGTTTGCTACCCGCACTTGCCGATTGCAAATTCGTTGAGCAAAGCGGCTCGTTTACACACAAATGAAGTCGAGTATCATGCCGGTTTAATCTTTACGAGAGAATTATGCTTAGAGTGGCGTGTTGGGCTCGTTAACTACAAAATTCTGCTTTAACTGCTGCAAGTGCTGGACAATCAGCGGATGTTTGTATTGCGTCTTATTGCACTTCCTGGGAGACTTAACATAATTTTTTGCTAAACGACGTAGATGCTCAGATAAGTAAGCGAATGAGGGAAGCAGGAAGAGGAAAGCTATGTGCAGCAATGCGGAACTACCTAAATATGAACAAATGTATTTAAGAAATTTACCTAGACAAGGAAGCCGAATGTTGTAGCTAATTTTCTAGTTTTTGTTTTGTGGTGGGCTACTCTGATATTTTGACAGATGTAGTCTAGGATTATTTCTATTAGTAAACATGAAGTGAGTTATTATTGTCAAAACTCGGGTAAAATTTTCGAAGTCGGTACGAAAACTGTGGAATTTTTGCTTAAAAAAGTGCACCAAAAGAACCAAATGCCCAAAGATTGTTTACAAAATTGATTAAACTGAACTTTCGTGAGTGTCGGCGTGTGATAAGAATATTGCCGTAGTTGGTCAAAGTGTCGTTGCAAATTCTAAATCATCGACTCGGCATCGTTCACAGTAATCGGACATTTCGGGAAACTCCCTTCAGCGAAGTACTCACTAAATATCTGCTGTTTATTGCGTATAAAATTCAACTGGCGCAAAATCTTATGCTGACCTTTCTCATCGACGACAGAACGTCAATTGATTTTTAAACCATCATGAAGTATAATTTTAGAAAGTCCTTGCGTAACCCATTAAAAGCAAATTCTCTTCCAACTGGTCACCGTTTGGTGTGAATTTTGTGACATAGGCCTATGCATTTCTAAAATTATGTTGGCCAGTTTACTTGGTTTTCTGGCACCAACTGGGCAACATGGATCTGGAACAAATGTGATTCAGCAGGACGGCGCCACTTGCCATATAGCTTGAGCACCAATCGAGTTACTACACCAACAATTACCCGGTCGTGTAATTTAACGAAATGTCGACATATCAACTGGCCACTAAGATCCTGTAATTTAAGACTGTGACTTATTTTTGTGAGTTTACGCCAACAATCTACAAACACTTGACAATTTCAAGAACGAAATTGATGTGTCACTGATGAAATTGACCAAAACCTGGATGAAATTGTAATCGAAAATTTTGTGAAGAGAACCAAGTTTTATCGGCGAAGCCGAAGTGGTCTTTTGTTAGACATACTTTTCCATGTTTAATCGGAGATTAAACTGTAATACCCAATAAAAATTCAATCGTAAAACTAATTCAAAAGTCGTTTTATTTAAAATTCGGCGTTCAATTGAGACCACCCGTTATAAGTTGAATTTAAACATTTGAACATGAAAGAAAAAATTAAGTGTTTCCAAATACGTTGACGAGATCTTCGCAGCAGATATTCATAAAGAATCAAACAAATTAGTGTCTGGGCGTTTTGCTAAATTGCTTAAATGATTATATAGAACTTCTTTACTTTTGTTCGTTCCTTTTCCCTGCAATATTTTATCTTTTTTATTATATATCCTTCTAAGGTTTTATACATTTTCTTACCTTTATTCTAAACTTTTTTTGGCCTTGTGTGGAAAAGGACGAAATAGATCTTTTACTGTAATATCTTTTTGTTAACTTTCAAAATAAAATCACATTTATCTAAGAAACTCAAATCATGAGATGAGAATGTTTGTTGTAATAATATCAGTGACTTTGCTAAAACAACAGTTTGCTACAGAAGGAATAGTCAAAAAATTTTAAAGTTAATCTATTGTAAGATGAAGGCGGATGATGCAATCACATTGCGTAACAATTATCAGAAAATTGGACATTTACAATTTAATAAAGGAATTCGAGTTTATGGCTCCTCTATTGATTTTTCTAATAGACGAGCAGAAAACAACATCCGTTAAAATAAAATAAAATAAAAGGGTTCAATAATTTTTTAATTGCTTTAAGGTTGTTTCGATTTTTCTTTTATGACTTTTTAGTGCGTTAATAGTGTTTGCCTATTATAATTTATTTTAATTTTACTGCTTCTCTGCTTTGTGACGACTGCTGGAACTTGCTTGGCTTAACTTTAGTATATTGCCATTGAACTTAATAGTGTCGGAATTATTTCACCTTATGTGCTGGATATTATTTTAAGTTTATTTTACTCTCCACAATCTTGAATTATCTTTTTTTTGTTGTGTAATATATGATTGAGATGTTCATATGGTATAAATTGGGTTGGATTTGCATAGATCCTTTATTAAACATGAAGAGTATTCAATTGCTAGACACCATGAATAACTAGGTCTTCGAAAGAACTACTCCTTTTAGAGAAACTCAATTTTGACTATCTTTATAGGCGCTGGAGTATTGTTCTGCAAACGCGTGTGCCATCGATCTAAACAAGGGATAGTCGGAGGTGTAGTGAATGCGACGGATAGGATAAGATATTCCAACAAAGCGCTTCCCAGCCGAGCGTTCTCTTGTTGAAAGGCTATTTGGCCTTCAATGCTCGGGTCAAATTAAATAATTGTCGGTAGAGGTTGCTAGTGATCGTTTGACTGTTTTAACAGTACATCAAATACATAGCACCGATTTTTTTCTTTTCATGAATATTATTCTGTTTTGGCCCCATTGTTGATAGTTAGTCTGGATCGTAAACTGACTTTTTGCGTTTGAAATCATCGAAATATATCCACTTTTCATCTCCATTAGCAACATGATGCAAAAAACTTTCTTTTTGTCTCTAAAGCAGGACTTTGCGCCTGGTTTTTCGCCTTCTAATATCTCCTTCCTTCATTTCGAATGGTACCCATTTTTCTTCCTTGTATAGGTTCCTCGTAGCTTTTAAACGTTTGTAAATTGCAGATTGAGTGACATTTCATGCTCCTGCAAGTTTATTTTTTTTGTGTTTGGCATGAATATTTATCTGAACTTTCAATATTTTCCATGTCAAAATCGCCACAATTGAAGCACCGAAACCACTCTTGGCATATTATTTCTTATGAAGCACGTTCGTTATATGCTTCTACAAACGTTCGATGAGATTCCGCAGCTGTTTGTTTATATTCTCTATATAGAAGCGGTAAAGCAACACAAGGAAATGACGCTTATTTAGCTGAAAATCTGAAATTTTTGACAATAAAATTATTATTGTTCCAAATTCGAACCTTTGTGTAATGAATATTGGTGGTAGATGTCAAAACTAAAAATGATTGTGGCACAACCACATTTACGTCTGTTCAATCTATAGCTATTTGTAAATTACCTGGGCGTTTGCCTGTTCTTAAAATTTATTCCTATAACGGAACGTTTGTTAGTAATGCCCTCGTTTCTGTTTTAATTTAATGTTTACCATTCATTACACTTTATAATTGTACTGTCTGGTAGACAGTAAAGTAAGATGAGCATGCGTAGTTCTGCCCGTAACACTCGCATGACAAACTACTTCACGTCTAGTTTACTTTCACCATATAAAAATTTGTTTAAAGCGCTTATAAGCGAACGTTGTGATCTTTTTCCAGTATCGATCTTTTTTCCATCGCTTATTTAAGCTGAAAACTGGACCAGTACATTGTATTTTTCAAAGTTTATGAGATAGAGAGATATAGAATGATGCTACGAGTCGATATCATTGCGGAAATGGCTCAGAATGATGTTCAACAAGAGATATTTGCCTAAAATTGTCTGTATTTGCTTCATCCTGGATTAGACTTGGAGATTATTAAAGTAGATCTTCAAACAACTGTATGTGTAGAGTTTTGGGCATATTTTCAGACTCTTACGTTACGACAGCAGTTCAACATAACGTAAATGTTCTAGTTAGATATTTCATCAAAACAACTTCGGCCAAAAACGACCTGGACACAAGCGATAATGGAAGTCGATCTTTTTATTTCTCCATGAGCTGTGTGTTATCAAAAAAGATTGATTCCGTAACAGTTGGTTGTCGTCCCTTGAATGATAGAAGTAATTCAGTATGGAATAAGCTAGCATTGAAGCAAGAAATCTAGCTAAGTAGGATCATTTGCAGTTATCGCTTCAAGACTTGTTTTGCTCTTAAGTTTTATCTGATAAAGTTAAACCTAGCATTATCGGTGCCCATTTGAGCAGCGTTTTAATAAATTGAAGTAGTTGCCGGAAAATTGAAGAGCCTTTTCCGATATATTGATTATGTAATGCAAAAATTACAATCATATTCAAACATTTAGAAATGTAATCAGTTTAATTTTGAAACACAATATTTTGACTAATGTAGTGATATAAATAAATGTAATCAAAGAGAAGTGGAATTTTCAAATCTACTAATTACATGTATTACGTGTATAAATAAGTTCTCAGCTTTAGATTTCACAGGACGCAAATCACCGTTTACATGTAACGTATTAGTCCGCCCTCTTACCGTTTTAAAGTAATGACATTTAGTCTGTCGAAACATCATGCAATTTGGCGTTTGATGCACATAACCTCAATAATCAGATGTGTTCACGATGGCAATCACAAAAGAGCATATTCGATTTTCTATCCACTTCGCGTTTCATCTTAAGAAAAACGCTGCTGAAGCCACCGAAATGATTTGTGCTGCATATGGTGAGAATGCTGTAAGTCATGCTACGTGCAAAAAGTGGTACCAAAGTTTTCGCGGAGGAGAGTTTAGTCTTGAAAATCAATTACGCCTTGGACGCCCTCAAACATTTGACACGGATGAGCTGCAGACATTTCTGGATCAAAACAATGCGCAAACTGAAAAAACAGCTTGCAGAACAGCTTGGCGTCACCCAGCCAGCCATTTCCATACGTTTGCATGTAATGGGTAAGATACAAAAGGAAGGCAGATGGGTTCCGCATAAACTGTCCGATAACAACAAACATCGATGGCGTGACACCGCACTCCATTTGCTTTCAAGGAACCGAAAAAAGGATTTTCTGCATAAAATTATTATGGGCGATGAAAAATGGATCTTGTGCGACAATCCCAAGCGCAAAAAATCATGGGTAGGCCCTGGCAAACCTCGACATCGACTCCAAAGCCCAATATCCACGCCAAAAAGACTTTGCTCTGTATCTGGTGGGATTGGAAAGGTGTGCTGTACTATGAACTGTTGAAACCAGGTGAAACAGTTATGGCGGATGGTTACCAACAGCAACTCATCAATTTGAGCGACGCAATTGAAGAAAAGAGGCCATTTACTGGACAAGGAAGTCGCAAAGTCATCCTGCTCCATGATAATGCCCGACCACATGTTGCAAAGGCGACGCAAGAACACATCTTCGCGTTAGGCTGGGAACTTCTCCCACATACGGCGTATAGCCCAGACGTGGCCCCTCCCGATTATCATTTATTTCGGTCGTTACAGCATCACTTCGCTGATACGCACTTCAAAACAGAAGAAGAAGTCCGAAAATGCATCGATAACTTTATCGTTTCGAAGCCAGTGAGCTTCTATCACCAGGGAATTCGCAAGCTACCCGAAAGATGGCAAAAGGTCATCGATGCCAACGGAGAATACTTTGATACTTAAGCTTTTTTTGTTTGTTTTTAAATAAAACTTTAATTTTGCAGAAAAAAGCTGAGAACGTATTTATACACCTATATGTGTATTAGCTTGAGGTGCTAGTTATCGATTCCCACAAGATACAGATTAGTTCTCGTTTTCAAGGAAATTAATGACACGAAATAAGTGCAATAAAAGTTTCATTTAAAAATGCTAATTACATGAAGGGTATTCAAAAGTCATTGGTACAACATTTTATTAGGATAAGATGAATACAATTTTTATCAGAGATATTACTTTCCTCTTAAATGTCTGTCTATACTTGTAGGAGGAAGACAACTTCTTACCGCACACTAATTTTTTCATTGCGTCAGAGAGAACGTAATTGTTCGACAAATGATCCGGCGAATCTGGAGTATAAGGCAACATGGGGTACTTGAAAGCCTACACGGTGGCAACTAACATGTGACTGCACATTACCATATTGAAGCAATACACCATTTCCCATGGCTGTATTGCTAAATATCTCTACGAAATTACTTCTGTCACTTTCAGTAATATTTCATGATAATGTTCACACAAGGAGGCAAACAATCTATCAGCCCCACTTCTTGGATTCTTGAGACGACGGTTCTCAATATGCTGCCATTCTATAGACTACGATTTCTATTCCACATTTTGTGTTAGTATCATGATTTATCTCCTGCGATAAGATACTCGAAGAAGTTCTCCCGATCTATGATGTGCAATTGCAGCAACTGTTAGCATATCTCTACGCAGTTTTTATTTTGCAGCGAGGGTGTGGGGAGCTCAATGTGCACAAATCTTTGTCATGTTCAAGTCCTCACGGGTGATGCTATGCAAAGTTTTGCGAAGCAGACCTGTTGTATTTGCGAGTGCGTTTGATGTCATTCGCCAGACTGCCTTTATCGCGTTGGACACACGTTGAGTAATGTGTGGCTTGCTCGCATTTGTTGGATTTCCGCCGTTCTTGCCTTTCTCAGTATAGCCCTTGCAGTCCTTGAACTCCGTCATTCAGTAAACCGCTCTTGAGACTCGGTGCTGTGTTCGCACACTGCTACTAACCTCGTATGGCTGTCCTACCTTCAAAGGAACTATACTATCCATCTCTACTTATGGTTTTCTGGTTTGTCTCAACTGCATTCGCAAAACTGCATGGAAGATTCGCTAAGTTTTCTTTTGTGCGTTTAATAAGTGCTGACCGATGGCATCACATGGAACTATAGTCGTATCTTTACATATATATTGTGCGCTCACTTTAATTTCCGACGAAGTTTTTTGGCGGAATGTTGGTTATATTTTAAACACCCTAAATATTATTTGTTTAAAGAAAAGACTTAAACTTTGGTGATATTTTAGCCACTATAAGGCACTTTTTTCTCTCTTTTGCGTATTTTTTTGTCTCCTCTCTTCCGCTTTCTGTAAGTCTGTCTGCATCTTTCACTCACTTTTCTCTTCCTTTTCCCTCTCTCTTCCCTCCCTCCCTCTCTCACGCGCGCGCGCGCACACACACACACACAGACACACACATCCCCCTCTTTCTATTGGTAGAAAGCGTGACATCCTCCTTTTCAGACATTGCATTCAAATGTTTTATGTGTAATACTATTGGACTATGTGAAAGAACTTATTCCGATTTCATTTGAATACTTTGAGGAGTCTTTTAGATATTCCTTGAAACCACGCGGGTTTATTTTCTACTGGTGTATGTTAGGGAAATTGTTCATGCCATGGTCCAATACAACTAGATTTCGTTCTCTGTGGTTACTTCTGTTGCTAATTTGTACATCTCCAATTATAGATAAATATATGCTGTCTTAGCTGTCGGAATCTTTGCTTCTCGTCGACTGTACTCTTTTTCATTGGTATGATTTTAATATCTTAAAGTTGATTTCAGGATAATTTTTCAATTGCGTCATCGGCTCTTAGTTGAACTTATTGTTTATCTACTTCATTCTCAATTACTTCTTATTTGATACAGATCAATAACATGGCAGAAACAAGGCATCTTTTTTGATCTAAAATACGTACATACCTTCTAAGAAAGAGAATGTTAAGACTTAATGATTAAAATGAATAACGCGTTGTATGGTTGTGTATAATAATTTTTAAGATTAATGACTCTGTCAAATTTGCATAGTTTTTCCATATTTAATTATGCATATGGTTACGTTCATTCACCTATGCTGCTATCAGAGATACACACCAACGTAATTTTTGCCATCTATTATTTCACTATTACACATATGTTCCTGTCAGTTGACTGTTTTATTTTTATTTATTCATTGAAATTTTGATCAAATTAAATTAAGAACCTTTCGTGTGCATTTGTGTTTTTCTTTTGCGTACACTTGGGTTGGTTAAAGGAAAAACATGATCAGCAGAATTTTTATCCATCATCTATCGAGCTACTTGGAGGCGTTATTATGACAGTATGTAATTATTTTTTAGCCCGAGCTATTAACCTCGCAACTTCAGCACAACTGACTGGGTCAAGTCGTCTTGTCCTAGAACAAGGATTTATCTGTGGACGTGGCGAGATAACCGAAACGGAAATATTTACGAAACAAATGCAAACATGATCATTTGCTTCTTGGAAGCGGCGTATTTTAGTTCGTCGTGAAATATTTGATCGGAGAGCGACGCATTGCAAAATTGCGGCGCCTACATCAGATCGGGAGCGAAATGTGCGATGAACCGCTGCGAGCCGAACGAGCTATTTATTATCCTACATCGCCTTGACACGTGTGGCCTCTCATATTTGCATTGATGTATGCAGGCTTCAGCGACGGTTAGTGATCTCATGGCTTATCCTTCTGAAGCCGGCGCGTCTAGGCTTTGAATCGCCCAATGAGCGCGCTTGGCCGGATTTACTCAGCAGGTTGACTTGGCTAGAAGCATGAGTTGGAGTGAATGGACGCGTAAAGCGGTATTGTTCCGTCTATTGTGCGTTTTTCTTTTCGAAACGCAAACGCATGGAGGAGCGGCGCCGGTGGCTGTCCATGTGCCGCCTCCTTGGTATCGACGAATGGAAACAATTTTCATTGGTCGGTTTTCATTTTCTAGGAAGTATTTTCCTCGTTTTTTAAATTACTTAATATAACATCACAAATACTGCCTAATGCGTTATTTATAAGACATTTCTTTCACCATATTAAAAAAATGTGTTCTATTGTCCTGTGTTGAGATGAAGAGCCTCGGCTAATGATACATTGAAAAGTTTTCTGAGTGACAATGGAAACAAAAGAATTCTGACTTAAGATCTGTTGTATTACTTAATAATTCTAAAATATAATTAGTGATTATTTACTGTAATAGTAGTTTTTGGATGTCTCTTGCGTGCACGTGCCAATTACGCTTGAAATTTGTAACTGATCATCTAGAATCATCATCTATCTGAATTTAATTTCCGTTTCAACTTTTCTTTCTAACAAATGAAGCGGACAAATCCTACTCTAATGATGTCCATAGATATGTAAGGTTTTAATTATTTTTAAAATTTTCCATTCTAATTATAACTTTCGGAATTTTTTAATCCCTCCCTGGCTGAGGATCCAAACTATAGTTTCTGGTTGGCCTTTTTATCTGCTATCCATTAAAATTCAAACGGTATTATAAAAATTGCTCTACATAGCTTTTACAATGGATCAAATTATTATGATTTATGGTAGGCAAAACGCAAGGCAACTACATATATGAGCCTGCATATTCAAAATAGCAGAAATAATTTTAAACACAAAGCTGGGAAGGATTCTAAGAGCGTAATATCTTACCGACCCATTGGTGTTCTACTTTCACCAATTTTTAAGCTTTTAGAAAAATTGTTACTTAAAGACAATTGATTCCGATTTCATATCTAATGACTGAATTCCACATTAACACTTTGGCTTTTGGTGGGGTCATTCTATAACACGACAGTGCCACCGTATTACATATTTCATTAATAGAGCCTTGGAAGTACTCGAATCGCACCTGACCAATCGCAAATTTTGTACAGAGTAATTCAGGATGTCTCGCCTGTACATCCCATTAATTCAAGAGCTCCTCAAGACAGTATCTTAGAACCGCCGTTACATTTGTTGTTCACTTCATAACTTCCAACGACCGATAGTATCGTACTAGAAACATTCGCAGATGATACAGTGATCCTTACTTCATACACAAATATCAACAAAGCTTCATCATTCCTTCAGCAATATCTGAGCACGCTCCAAGTATGGCTTCAGAAATGGAGAATTAAGATAAATGAACAAACGTCGTCCCATGTAACTTTCACGCTATGTAAGGGACCATGCCCAACGATTTATATAAATAATACAGGAATTCCACGGACAGCTTTGGTCAAATCTTTGGGGCTACACCTAGATAATAAACTAAATTGGAAACAATACATTACGAAGACATGAAAACAAATAGATATGAAACAAAATAAAATGTATTGGTCATTAAGACGAATACCCTAACTGTCATTGGAAAATAAGCTTCTCCGTCATAATTATTCCCATATGGAATTAAATTACAAATATGTGCCAGTAAGTGCAGTACTGAAATTTAAAAATGTTGATCAAAAATATTAAAAGCTAGTACTAATTCCCCTGGTATGTCACAAATGAGCGGATCCACGACGACTTGAAAATCTTCACTGTAAGGGATGTCATCCGTTAAATAAGTCAGCATATTAGCTGATAGATTACAATGTACTTTGTTGACTTATATTGGATAAAAAATATTTTTCTTGTTTTCTTCTTTTTACTAGCGTTATTTTTAATATTATTCTTTTTATCTTTGCGTCATTTATCATTTGTTTTAATTCCTAAACTGCTGCAACCTTTTTCTATTTGCTACTTCAACAGTTATAGGACATTCTACTTCGTCTTATGAAATGTCTCTCCGTTTTTAAGATTTCCAATTTTTGTTTAAAAGTGAATGTGTTCGTTCGCTCGAAGAAACGGCTATATTTTATTAATCTTCCAGCCGCTGTCTTTGACACGTTATCGACAGCTTAATTAGGTCACTGATTAAACATAATATGATTCCAATTTAAATTCAATAACTGTGTCGGGTCGTAATTTATTATTATTGTTATTGTACCGAGGTTTTTTGACGCACAAAGCATTAATTTAAAGAAATGCGTACCAAATCGTGTCGTAAATATATTTTAATTGCTCTATATTACGTGTAGCAATAGTAAATGCACGGCTCGGGGGTTAGGGGGATGACGTATTACTGCACTGACCAGGCGAAAGAAATTTGAAAACTGTGGAAAGCATGTTGAAAAATGAATAAAGAAACTTATTTTTCATCTAGAAAATATTTGTATTCTAAATGTATTGCGGTTTCTTATCACTGAAATGATTAATATTTTAGACAGACTACTAGACTTTGAACTTTTGATCAAAATATTTTTTGTATCTTTTTTGTCGGGAAATTAACAGCCTGTGATTCAAAAAGGCTTTGAAAGGTCATGTCATAAATTAGATTAGCATAATTATTGAAGAAGAAAAAATGAAGGTACCTAAATTAATAGTACGTACATACATGCATAAATAATCGATCCTCTTTTACTTTACAGTGTAGAGGATTAATAGTACATTAATTAAAAAGAGTTATCTTTGTACATTTTGAAGAAGTTTATTATTCCGCAGTTGTTACTGACTCATCTAGTTCACCCAAAAGATCTATATTTGTAGTGCCGGGCCCGTTTTCTTGGCGACAAGGCAAAAAGTGTGCCAAATTAGGCTTCCAGGACGCCTTTCCGTGCGGGGCAGACAGCAGCTGGGTCTAGAGACTGCCCCTCGCACAAAGTAGCAGATTTATTTGCCAGGGAAGCTAAGGTGTTCCTGGGGTGCAAATCCGGCGTCTTATTGATTTCCTTCCCTTTATTTTTGATCGGGACCGGGACTGCAGGCGCGCTGCAAACCAACTTCAATGCTGGCCGTCTGTACAAATCGCAATGTCTGGGGGCACAATAGAAAGGGCCCCTTGTTCAAGCAGCTGTCTCGTGGCACGCGCTATCAAAGAAGTCCGCTGCCGGCATCTTGCGATTGTGCGGCCAAGGTGTTGCCGAACGGCGCCCCAGCCGCTCCGTTTTGAAGGAATCGGTATAGGGACGGGACGAGATGCAAATGCGCCCTTTCGGTTTCTTGTTTTTCGACCTCCAGCCACGGGTCATCTCCAGTCGCATTGTTTTTGAAAGGTCGTGGGCCGGGAAGGGTTTTCTGGATTAGAAGGGGGCTGAGGCCGAAGAACTTTCATACATTGAAATCGGACCGGATGTGGTCCATTAATTTAAAGAGAAAATATCTAAGATGAATGGAACAGGTTGGACGAGTTCTAAAATATTGTGGATGTTGAGGTAATATGTGGGTTGTGTTTAATAGACCCTATTGATGTGTAATTTATCTTTACTGTTTTTTTCATTGTTCCCAAGATGTATGTTTTTACTTTTATGCAATTTCACTATAAAACCCACTGTCATTGTTCCATGTGGAAGATGATTGATGACACTCTCTCAATCAGCCTCATCATACAAGATAACTCGTAATAATTGTACTTTATTTGTGGTTATTAAAAGAACATTATGCGTTATGACGCTTTTTACTCGCGCTGCCTTCTAAAGCGCCGCTAATGCGTAGTGTGCGTTGTAGCATAATAGCAGTGCAGTTAGTGTGCATGGAAAGCTTTGCGAATCAATTACAAAACAATGCCTTAGTAAATCTTTTCGCCAACATGTTATTTCATTCATAGGAGTCATTAATAAAAATCTTATTCACGTACACACCCAGCTAGCGTTGTCTTTGCCTACGCACTTTTCCGTGCGGATGAACTTTGAAAAATGCACGGCCAGTGGGTGGCATCTCCACGACATTCTCGGTTTTCGAGAAGCCGTCTCGCTATGCCGTCTGGGAGCGCGTTCGCTTCCATGCAGAATGGCTGGGTGTTGAGGAATAGTGCTGGCGCGAGATTCCCACGAGGTTACAGCATCTCTGCCAGGTACCCGCTCCGAGGGCCTGTTTCAATGCTCACAATCTTTTAATCAGCGCGAAGGGCCAGACCAATAAACCGGATTAGGGTGCTGCGCTTTTCTTCTCCGCTCAGAGCTCATCCTTGCCATCCTAGCTAGGCATTCATAGCGTAGCGAGCGATTTTCTCTGCGAAGTCCATTTCAATAATTTTCGAGGTATTAATTGGAATTTACTTGTAGTAAAATCTTTTTAGGTGGCCGATTCTGATTTTGTTTTAAAATCTAATTGCATAATTTCTGGAATTATTGTTAGTTTTAACTAGCGGTTACGCAACCAATTGTACTCCTCATAATCAAAGAACCTATATAACCACAATGGAGTGACAACCAATAATTTTCTTAATCGTCTTGTGTTTCTTAGATTATCTTTTTTGTTTTGCTATAGTTAATAATGGTAAGGTCAATACCAAATAAACCTACATAGCTTGCAACGCATAGCGAAGCACTAACGCTTTTGGTCACCTGTCGATTGGTGAAAACAGAATTTCGAAATTCCCAGCCGTTCGCGAGTTTATGCTCGGACGAACGGACGGACAGACAGACAGACGAACAACATGAAGTCAGTAAGTGACTCCGCTTCGCTTCGCCACTTAATAACAGATGCATTACTCACTTATTGTATTTTTTTTAATAATTAAATTAATTAAATGGTACTACCATGGTTAGGGCATATGTCATGGCAATTATTTTTTTTAAGTTAAGAATGGTATCACAAAAAGTATGTCTAAAGAAAGCCGTGCATTCATAGTGTGTGTCTACAACACAAGATGGCTCTCTGATGTTTTGTTTTTGCACAGAGAACAATATTAAATCAGTTGTCAATCAACCGCCGTACAAGATGGATGTGTAGAAATGCGTTCGTATATCGAAATAGCCGTTTTCCGTGGCAGAAATGCCAGAGAATGCCACAGAGAATTTCAAGCGATCGGGAGTAATGCTCCTCCGTACCGAACAGTCGCGAGGTGTGTAGTAGAGTTTCAGCGAGGACGCGAAGCAACCAACGACTAGCAATGGGCAGCACCGATGTATCACGTGTAGTAATCCATCACCTGCTGGAAACAGACAACTTCTATCAACTCTCTGTAGCATTCCCTATTTCTGCCATGAAAAACGGTTATCTTGATATGCGAACGCTATTCCATTCGGGTCACATACACTTTGCGATACGATCCCTTACTTTAAAAAAAATAGTTTTCATGATTTATGTCCCAACTCTCGCATATTATTAATTCTAATCTTGTCCGATTGTTTATTTTTCTCAGTTGGAATCCGGTATTTACCCACTGTATCTATAGATATTACATATTGTGGGGTATAGTTCATGTTTCTAATTTGTTGAAGTAGAAGTTTTAATCACAGATGCTGTTCTTTGACTTCTAAAATGAATTGTGGCCCTCGGTTTCCCCGTAAATTAGATATGATTGTTAATGTTAAAAAGAGATGGCGCATCTTCGAGCTTAACAAGATTTTTTTACAAAGCGGTACTAATGAGTGTGTTGGGAATATACCCGGATGAGCCCGAAGTGTTAAGCAGCATTTGGGCAGATGAATTAGCAATTCGAAGGCCAAACGCTCGACTGCAAAAAATTTGAAGTTGGCCATGCCTACACTGATCAGACACCGAAACTGGTTCTTTTCTGCTAGTTCCGATCTAAGTTTACGGTTTGTCCACCTTTGTTGGAATAGCTCGGCGCCCACCGGGTTTCATTCAGAAATCTAGCTGGCGTGTATGAATGCGCGCGGAGCGCGGAAGGAGGATGTTGCTCCATTGATGTCATAATTGTTTATAGGTATGCAAACGGCCCCAGAAAAAACTTCTGAGAAACTACATGTGCGATGCAATTAGCCGCGGTCTCTGTTAAGAAGCTGTTCTCAATGCTTTGCATCATTGCTGCCGGCTATTTCGGTTCAGCGGCTTGCTCCCGCCATTAATCGCCGATCGGGAAACGGTTGTTATCAGTAAATACCTGCGCGGCCAAAGTTCAACATCCAAGTTCATTCCCATAAAATTTCATAAAAGTCCAGAACAATGGCCGAGGAATGCGCTTTAGCGAACGTAATTGCGGTTGGCACTGGCTCCGTGCTGCTGCGAATTATGATAGCAGCCATTAAATCAATCGCTTGTTTTGCCGGCTGCGATTGATTACATTCCGTGGGGTTGGTTGACTGCTACTGATAAAGGGCAAAGAATTCTTGACCACTTCTTCCGCTATGTGCGTGGGATCCGACCGAAGCATTGCCACGCAGTACTTCGTTTCATCGCATCTTTGGAGTAGTCGATAAACGATGGTTTTATACATGAAACATTTATTAAATTTAAACGATAAGTTGTCGCTATAGTTTTTGAATAGAAGAAGGCAGATATAGAAAATCTTTAGAAGAAAAATTGTCGAGATTATAATAAACTGAATTCAGTAAGATCATTAAGCAGATAAGTTAGAATTAATTTTGATAGTTAAATTCTTGTAATTGTGACTTTATTTTTTTGTTTTTTACAAGTTTTTTGGTGAATACTTTAGTCTGTACCATATCACATGGAGGTACCCAAATAACGATAAAAATTAGTTTCTTCATTTAGTCATTATTTAGTTATGTAAATTTCCGTTTCTATCCAGAAATTAAAAATCCTAGGCCATCGAAACCTTTGTTTTGTAAAGACCAAAAATAAAAATTAATTGGAGATGTTACAGAGGCGATTAAAATATGGAGAGCTTACTTTGAACAAATTTGAAATCCAAAAACTGCCGCAAATAAATTACAGCAGCCGCGATGAAGTAGAAGTGCTAGCGCCGACAAAGTAGGAAATAAACGAATTATTTCGCAAACAAAAAGTAAGAAAAGTCCCGGCGAAAATGGAATAGTGATAGAGTTAATAAAATATGGAGGTGACCAGCTAATAAACAAGATATGGCAAAAGGAGGAAACATCAAAATTATAGATAGAAGCATAATACCGCTACATAAAAAGGGCGATAAGTCAGATTCCAAGAATTATAGAGGGATACTCTTAATTAGATACAGTGTATAAAGTACTAACTATAGTAGTACGTAATGGATTACAAGCATACTCAGAAAAATATATTGGAGAGTATCAATGTGGTTTTAGAAAGAATCGTTTAGATCACATTTTTACGTTAAAAGAATTACAAACGTTATGTGGAAAATATAAAATAAATATGTATATGCTATTTTCGTGGATTTTCAAAGAGGTTATGGTTCCATAGAGAAAAATTGTATCGAGCGATGAAAGATATGGAAATATCGAACAAAATAAGATTGGTAAAAATGGCAAGTAAAGTAAAAATTAAAAATTTAATTTCTAACCTGTTTACAGCAATAACAATATTTTTTAATATAATTCTTGAGAAAGTGCCATAAATTGTACGGGAACATGATTTATGCAAAAAGAGATATGGGAAAGAAAAATATTAAGGAAGATATTTGGAGGGAACCAAGAAGGTAACACATGGAAAAGCAGAACAATCGAGAATTTTTTTAAGAAATGATATCTCACTTCTACAATTACCTTTATTTGTTACTTAATATTTTGAAAATTTGTAAACTTATTTAATTACTAATTTTAATTAAGATGAATAGTGGATTCTAATTAGATTTATAAAGCCGTTCCCTAGTAGGTGGTTCATTTGAATGCAATTTACTTTTTTCGGATAGACGGAAGTAAAAATGTTATTATTAGGGGTGCCCTGAATATTTTGATAAAACTTTCCTACATGATGTTCAGTTCATCTAAATAATTAGAATTTTATTATATAGATATGATCACTGAGCTCTTAACTTAATAAAACGTGAGCAAAACGGCCCATACAACTGGACTATGTATTTTTATTAGATTACATAGCAAAGAACAAGTCCTTAATATTCTGGAAACTATGACTATATGTAGCGCAATTCTCCGAAGACTGTGTCTCCGGCACCCACGTAGCTCCTCGGCGTGGAAATACCAAACGTAATTTCAGATTGTGCCGCCATAGTCGCGCCGTGTATGCAAAGTACCTAGCAATGGTAATGAACCCCATTATCAACAGATCGTCAGAAGAGTGTAATGAATGCACGTATGAGGGGTCATGCGGGCCCGGCAGGTGTCCGCGGACCCCTCCAGCCAGCAGATGGCTACCCTTAGGTTTGATCGATACCGCCGAGCCTTGCGATGCCCCTGCGAGTTTGTGATTAATTTTTTGTCCGGCTTTATTGCCGAGAATCGGCCTAAAGCGTGATGAAGGAGTAGCGGACGACGGCGAGGAAGGCATCAAAGGTGGCGTCGTCTCTAGTCCTGACTTCCGCCCATTGTTTTTGCGACTTCTGCACCTGGGGTGGCTAATTATTGGATCATTTCAGGAACCACACGTCGCTGGACAAGTAGCACATCAATTGTTGCAAATGAGGGAGTAATGGTCGTCCTCCCCTTGGCGTTACTCTTGGCGGAGCACTTGATGGATCTGCTGTGCAATTGCTGTTTCCATTTAAGCAATCCGCGGCCCATCTAAATTCTAATGGAAACCATTAATCCTTTCGACCTTTCCAAAACTTTCGCCACGCCGCCCGACAGCAGACGCCACCTTATTTAGCTAACAATATAACAATGAAAGTAAAAACCACCCCGCCGTTGATGACATTGTGCGCGTGACATGGGGGTGTTTTGCAGCTGCCGCACGAGGCCTCCCCACAATAGGAAATCGCCCTGTGCGTGGGGCCAAGCCACATGTACCCCCACATCTGGATTATGTATACAGGCACATCAGCAACCTTGCTTAAAACACTCGCCATTTCGTGCACATGTCCCGAGCGGTTTATATTTGGCGGGATTTTCAGCGACTACTCCACGTTTAATCTTTCTCATAAATTTACCCTGGATTTGATTAAAGGGTATTCCATTATGGGTTTATTAGCATGTAAGCGCAAATTTCTGATAATGATTGGCTGTATTTGAGGTCATTTGTATTCAGAATTCAAGGTGAGAGATTTGAATAACATCCATCTTCCGCCAAGTGTAGATAACTATTTATCGCCTTATCTCGTTTTACATAAATGTAATTGCATGTGGATTTATTATTTTAGGTTTTTCTAGTTCATTTGTTTTTCTTTGAACTCTGTAAACAATGCATTTTTTCTTTGGGCCAAGCATGTAGCGCTTCCTTTGATATTTTAACGCTTCGCAAACTGCAAATCTGCTGGTGTTTGGATAAGGCAGCGAAGAGCGATAAGATGCAATTATGTGTGGTAAAACTTTGAATGTGTGTGCAAGATAACCCAGGCTTATCTGAAATTAGGTTAGTTTATTTTTTAATTTTGTTATACCATGTCAGCCAAAAAGTTTGCATTTTATATTACTAATAAGCTTCATTTTCAAATATTACATGGTATCTATTTGATATTGATCTTTCTACGGTGTATGCATTCCATGTGCTACTTGTATGTATGATTTAATATCCAAATATCTACCCGGAAAGTGCTGTCTTATAAAGCGAATGATCAAACTACACATCTTTAGTAACTATTTGAATTTTCTTGATCAATCTTCAAGGTTTCTATCTAAGAAAAAGTTAAACCCTTTTTATTTATTTTAATTGTAAATAAGTCTTATGTTTAATCCCTTCACTGCGTTTTGTATCATATATGATACAATACACATATATTTCTGAAGGGAATGGTTCTGATTTTCTACTGCATGATGTAACAGATATGAGGCATTTCATGATATTACTATGTGGTTCTCTAAGCAGGCACTAGAGGGCATAGTTGGTCAATTGCAGATTATATAGAAGCAAGTCTGCGGTTCCCCTAGCAACAGAACTAGTGAATATTTATGGAATATATGATCTAAACACTTATTTGTCTATAAATATTCATAAGCAGTAGCGGTACACAGAAAAACGCATATCTATCAATATATGATACAAACTGGCTTTAGTTAACATACAAGATGGTGTATATGTAATACATCTATTATAAATTTGCATATAAAGTAAACAAAGACAGCTGATATGAAATGTGGCGTGGCTGAGCTCTGAGCGTACGTTTGGTTGCCTATATTTATGATTGTTTTACATATCTTACTTTCATAAGGTCACTGCACCGACTAATCTCACTGTTATCATTTGTAAAAAAAAAATTGTTCCAAGTTCTCACCTCCCATCAGTGACACTTAATGGTGAACCTATTCCTCAACAGGTCAAATACTTGGGAATTCATCTGGACAAACGCCTCACATGGAAAACACAGGTAATGAAAAAACTAATGCAGTTAGGGCTCAAATTCCGACAAATGTATTGGTTAATTGGAAGAACATCCTCCATATCCATAGAAAATAAGTTGCTACTGTATAAAATGATCATTAAACCGATATGGACATACGGACTCCAACTCTGGGGATCGGCCAGCAATTCCAACTTGGAAATCCTCCAACGCTTTCAAAATAAAGTCGTAAGGACGATAGCTAACGCTCCACGTTATGTCCCCGATTGGGTTCTTCAACAACATCTTCCTCTCCCAACCATACACGAGGAAATTCGCAGCTAATGCAACATATCTAAGAAAACTTAGTGTTCACCCCAATATCCTACTAGCAAATTTGCTTGAAAAACAATGTACTAAACTTTTAAAAAGATACGATCCATTAGACTTAGAGACACGATTTCAGTGATCAGTGTAATTTGTGACTTCTTCAGCACCGACGCAATTCGATCTTACTAAGCAAGAATGAAGTCGGTGGATTTTATTCTTACAGGATATTGCATGTCTATTAGCCAAACTATTTACTTATTGTTGATGTTCAACAGATGGTAAATGTGCAGTATTAAAAAAAAAGTTCTACCTTGCAAAAATTTGAGGGAGGCGGGTGAAAAATTGTCAGCATAGGCTTCCAAAAATACCTTTTTGCGGGCAACCCTCGTATTTTATGTGAGAAAAGTGAAGACACTCATAACTGACTTTATGATGTATATTTTACCCATAATGCGATAATAAATTATTATATATTAAAAGTGACGTATGCTAATACATATGTGTGTACATATATGTTCCAGTGAACGAAAATTATGCTAACAATAATTTTCCGTTATGAAACTGTTTTTTTTTAATTTGTAAGGTGGAAAGATGACGAAGCAGTTTTGCTTCTGTCAATTCTAAGAGGGGAAATTCCAATCTCTGAAACGGACATTCTATGATGAAGTTAGGAAGAATATGTTAATAATATGTCCTAATGTTGTTAAGCACTATAACAAACGCGTGGGTGGTGTTAACCTGCTTGATAGGTTGTAAGGCTGATATAAAAACAGAATGTGTTCGAAGATGTGATACTTCCGAATGTTTTACCATCTGTTGGATATGGTTGATATAAATGTATGATGGCTGTATAGGAGAGTCTATGGGAACAAAATGAGAATGGCAAATTTTAGAGGCGTGGCTGAAAGTCTGTGCAAAATGGAACTCAGAAATGTTGCTAATGGAGGAAGACCTTCAGAATCAAACAGCAAATACAAATGAAGAAGCGAGGACTTGCTTCACATGCGCCAGTCAAAAATATTAGCTATTGGCCAGATTTAAATCAGAAAAACATCGATAAAATTATTTTAGTGTAATATTTGTTGTATTTCTGGATGTATTTTACCAGATATATTTTTACTTTCCTTATCCTATAATAAGGAAAATGTCGTTAAAAGCCTTTAAGTAACACTACATCTCGAAGCAAAGGAAACACATCCGATAATGAAATGAGCTTGAACTTAAATAATAACAGAGATAGTAGTGGGGCATATAAGTGTGATGTACACTGGAAAAATAATCAATTAAAAAACCTATAATTGCAATTTTTGTAAAACCAATTAAAAAAGTTATGTTTTCTTTTACTTATAATCTTATTCCACTTACTATAGGTCCTATTATTTTTAAATATAAACATATTTTTTTGTAGTTATGTCACTTCAGTCAAAATTAGATCTGTAATCTGATTAAAAGTTTTCTGAAATTTCAAATATTGCATCTTTGCAAGTCTTTTTAAAATCCTATTTTCTGTATGTGTTATGGGGAAAAAATTTGCTTTCCTTTCAACGTTTTGTTACTTCCGATGTGCCCATAACTTATCTTTTTGATTTGAACTTATCTTTATTACATTTTTATATTAAGTTTTTGAGCTATAAACTTATCTATCAGCTGTTACACACAAAAACTAAAAAATTTCTTGTGGCAAAGCCCCTATGATATAGGTAAATTTTCTAATATTGTAGTTTGATATAAGTCTAATGAGAATTTAATGCTTGTAGTGCGTAAAAATCAAAAATATTCATAGTACTCTCTCTTCACTCCCTCAACCCACCTCTCCTGTTTAGTTATATACCTAAGAAGCATAGGTATGTGCAAAAATTCAAAAACATTTGAAAGTCGTTTTCCCCATCCCCTAGTTAAATTTGCTATGATATGATGTTGCCTGCTATAGATAGTATTTTGACGACTAAACGAACTTAAATTTCAATAAAATTTTACTTTTTCTTATACAAATCAGGATTGAACAGTAACACAAAAAGATAGGAATATTGTTGCATACATTGTGTAGTCGTTATCTGTTAATGTCGTTCATTAACCTTGCTAATTAAATAAACTTAGCCGTTTACTGTACATATCGGCGATTATTTCTGTATCGTTTAATAACCGTAAACAGAAGATGCGTCCGCTTACCGTTACGTAGCTACCGATATTCGCATATTGTAATTTGAGGTTCAGTCGTGCGAAAGGCCAATGTTACGGTTTCCGAGAAAAAGGCAGGTGCGTAATCTGTATAATCCATCCCTTGGAAGGAACCACTCCAGGTTCAACATTCGGAGTTAACCTAACTGTAGGCTAGTTCAACGTCCAGGGAAGAATGAGCCCCTGCACCCACGACCCCTGAATAGACAGGTGCGACGGGACTATCAAGGCATATGTCGTGGCACGTGTCATCCTTCACTTAAAAGCTTCGTGCTTCGCCTCTATTTAATAAATATCTATCTTACGTAACTTTTTACCTCCCTCCTCTGTCGTGCAACAGTTGGCGATTACGCCAGCCTTACCCCCTGTAATTAGCGTCCCGCCTAGCCTCTGCGCCGCACTCGCCCCGTATATTTATGCGTTTGCTCGTTTTCAAGGTGAATTCGGAATTAACATTTTTAACGCCCGTGAAATGCAAAATTGCGGCGTTTGCGTGCGAACTTCCAAGTTGTGGGCTTCCGCGATTATCAACGGCCGAAGAGGCGATGCTTGGGCGGCCCACATTTTTGTTGTGGTGGCCACGTTTCGGCTCGCAGTGCGCTCCGTTTCAATTCTTGGGCGCGCAATGCCTTCCGATGGTGTCTGGAAGCAATTCCAAATGCGGAAGGCGTGGGCTAGATCAGAATTCGCCATGTGTGCAAGGTTTTTTGTTTGCATCATGTCGTGTAATTGGATGCTACAGTTTGTTGCTTTTTCTTGTTATTCCGCCTTATTTAAATACAAGGTACTTGAACCCCCATTGCTATGACCGTATACGCCAGAACAATTACAATGACACTGTTGGTGATGGGAGAGACCGCACGACTTATTATTTTTCCCTTCCATATACTCTTATTCTGCCTGCATAGGCCATTCTTACATTACTTTGCCAACTGAACGGAATACTTTAGTATACATTTTTGATAGAAAATGAAAGTTTTTCTACGATTTTGGTTTACGGTGGTTTTTCCAAAAAAAAAAAAATGGAAAAAGATTTTTCTCAGAAATTCAGCTTGATTATTTAAAAGCTACACATCGTATGTTTTCATTAAGTATTTACTATTTAAGTAATTTTTAATTATATTATGAAAGTGCAACTGGAAATATTTGAGGGGGGCGTCTGGTTTTTGTGGGCGAAAATTGGTCAATTTTCATAATTTTTTTTATAGAAATTATTTTATTTAGAGATATGAGGTTTCGTGCATTTAAGAAGATGTATTAAGAGGTATTAAAAACAATTTTTTATTTAATTATATTATTTATTTCAACTCCACCAGAGAGCGCCGAAGTCGTCCCCTGAAAAACCGTGCGTTGTGCGGTGGATAGGATACAAAAAAATCAAACTGCATCTTATATATATATATATATATATATATATATATATATCTTGTCTGTATTCTACAACGAAGATGTTAAGATCAGTAGAAAAAAAATACCAGTCTGCAAAAAAAATTCTCGGAAAAACGTCCTTTTTACCCTCTTCTAAAGTAAAATAAAATATTTTAGGTTCAATTTGGAGAATTGGTTGTAGAATACAGACAAGCTATTGATTCAATAAATACACAAAAAAAATTTAGATCGATCGGATTAATGGTTTCCCGGATATCGTATCCACCGCGCGAAAAGCCCTCATTTTGAGAAAAACGCATTTAGAGTTTTTTTTCGGTTTCGCATTCAATTATAATAGACAAAATGTTTACCAATCATCAGTCTGCGATTCTTGCGCCATAAAGTAATCCTTGGGCCTCTTGAAAAAGTTCTTCTTGCTAATCAAGCTATTTTTTTCTCTTGACTCTCGCAACTTTGCAGGATTTCTGAGATTTTTTATCAGCACATGAAACTTTCATTTTTATCCCTACCGCACTTTGTTTTATTTGGATCTTTACAAGATCCTTTGTTTTGCGAACATTTAGACATAATGATATCAAATTCAACGCTCGTTCAAAGGTCACGACGTAGCCGGCGAGAAAACTCGTTGAAACTTGCACCGCGGAAAACTGGTGCGGCGAGCATGCATGTATAGGTATAAAGATACGAATAAATCAATAAAAACATTGCGATTTTGAGGTCGTTAGCCTTTCGAAAATATAAAAACCTGAAATTAATTTTTTGATCCAAAAAAACACGACGTTTCTTCCGAAGAAACAAGTCACAACTTGCAGGGCGGAAAAAATGGCTTGGCGAGCGTGGAAATATATAGGTATATATACATATGGGGCAAAAGGCGTCAGCTGCCCTAGCCCACGACGTTTTCATCTTGTCGTTTCGGCTTCAAATCGTTAATAAAAAAAATGACCAATAAAATTATTTAATAAATAAATTATTGCTGTTAACATATCTATGATTTATCAACTGTTAATCCGCTTTAAATGACTGTTTACATTATTTAGTGAATACAGTCGAAGTGATTCGCGTTCGCGGCGCACGGCAACTCGCATCTTCGTGTTCGTCGTTTAAATACTCGAAAAAACAAAGAAAACCCTATTTTTTATTAACTATGTTTATGTAAAAAAGTCTGATCTTTCGATCCAAATGGTCTAAAAAATTCAAAAAACTGAAAATAAAAAGATATAACGTGTTTCAAGCTTTTACATTTTTTGAGGTTATAGAGTAAAAATTTGCCAAAAATAATGGCACCGTTGGAAAGCTGAGAAAAAAATACGTAATATTGTGTTCTTAAATCATTTTTTTCATTGATGTTTTGAGACCGAAACGACGAGATGAAAACGTTGTGTTTGGCGCTCACGCGATCGTCTGCGGTAGTACTGGGACAATTGACGCGTTTTGCTCCATATATACTTATGCGGCAAATTGAGATATAGAAAAAATAAAAAAAGCATTATAATCCTAGGGATTTCTGAAATAATAAAAATCTCAATATCGATTTTTGGTAAAAAAAAAACAGACGTCCCCCTTAAGTTGATATTAAAAAAAACTAAAACATGCAATTAAATTTTAATTTGTGATTTTTATAACGAGCCGCGAGTAGCATATTTTTCTTATTGTTGTGTTGGAAACTTCTTCACACGAGTGGACAAAAATGTTAAATCAACTATTCTTAATTTGGACCCAATTGCCCTTTTATGAGTAAAGGAAAAAAAAGAGCGATATACAGTCGTATCATTTTTCCTTAGTTACGCAGAAAAAAAAATCGTCTGAAATGACACTCGAGGTGAAATACCTGACCTTTCTAAAAATATAAAAAAAGGCAATTGCGATAATAAAAATTCGTATAATTGGTAACAATAATGCAAAATTCAAAACATATTCTCGGTCCCATTTAAAGTAAGCACCTTTGGATCTCGCGTACTTCTTCCAACATAGCAAATCAGGAGACTTTTATATTGAAACGATTGAGCTTTTGTTTCCAAGTCGTGACTATAAATCCTCGTTACGGTTTATAACTTTTTGGAAGAAATTGTTTAATTGGTTATATTATGAAACAAATCATTAGTAGCTGCAGCACGATGTTGATTCTTCATCGGTAACAGTAGCTGCGAAATGAATTTTGTCAAGATTTTCCATCATAAATTTCACACACTTAGGTTTTAGAATATCTGGCTCATTTTCTAGTTCTCGGACAGTCAGGTACCGATCATTGTTGATTGTAGCCTGTACGTTTCCTACATTTTTTGGTAATCTTCTAGAATGTGGCTCACTTTCAACATAGTCCCGGTCATTTCAAAATCGTTTGTTTATGCATCATTTTGAAAAGTTTTTTGAATCATTCGAACAATGTCTATGAATGAATGTTTCAGCGTTGTCAACAAAGTTTGATAGTACACCGGGATGATAAGACTGAAAAGAACTTTACGAATTTTCAGTTGGTGGGAAAATGGCGTTTTGGCCTGGCAATACATTAGTTATATATACTACTTTCGACTGCGCTATGCCCCGCCTCCTTCCAAACGCACCACAAGCAGTGTAATTAATTATTCAATTGGCCAAATTATGGCACTAGCCTGTTTTGTTTCGGATTTTCCATTCAACATGATGGCATGGATTTCCTGGGATAATTGTCAAACACCGTGCATATTGAATTGAGAAGTGTTTTCCTATCAATGAGGCACGAATTTATCCACTACCCAACGCATTTGAAAATACAATCAAAACATGGTTATGACGTAGTGAATGGATTGCAAAGATCATTTAATAGTTGGGAAAACTACTGGTCAGTGAAGCATAGCATTTTTAAATAAGCTGATAGCTGTCATTTAAAAAAAAAACTTCTCAGAATAACCAAAAATTACCCCGAATTAAAGATTAAATAGTTGCCTGTTTGACTTTCATGCACCCATAATTTTTTTGGTTGTAAACTGTCATTTTGCATTTTGTTATATTTACAGGAACTTGAACTTTTTGTTGTAAAATAAAAATGTCTTCTTATATTTATGGTTTTTTGTATACGTACGAAGTTGTAAAAAAATTATCATTTGTGAAAAATACAATTTTATTCACAAATTAAGGTGAAAAACGATAACAATTATTCTTCAAAATACAGACTGTCATTGTCAATAACTTTTTACCACCACTTTGCAAGTTGTGAAAGCTCGGTATCTAAAGCAACTTGCAAGTCTTTTTCCAGAACAGATGGTCGGGTGGAAAGTGGTTGAGCTTTTCAAGGCTAAAATTGTCAGAATCCAACCACTTGTACCATTTTGAAACAGTCACAGTTCTTTATTCTTCGGCATCTTAAATTTCATTTGCAGCATCTCTTAATTGCTTCGTTTCCAACTTTAGTCGATCAGAACTCGAAGTCCAATTTTGTCATTTACCATTTGAAATCGCAAGATAAAGTTTGTCACCACACCATAAACACGAAAAACGCCAAACAAATTTTAAAAATGTTTTTTACAACCCTTATTCAGATGTGGTATCTTTTTGTTTCAATTCAGGTTTCAAATTTAATTTTTTTCAAAGATTTCTTTCACATATTCACTTGCAGATTATGAGAGCTTTATATTTGAATCTTAAATCACATTTTATTTAAACTACGATACCTGAATGGTTCGGTAAGAGCTGCCGCTGATGATCTCATCTGTTCTGCAATTTTTTGTCAATTTGGTTTAGTCTGTCTTAATGCTGCAGGCCCCCAAAATAAAAGTTGATAAACCCACCAGCTCTGTTTGCACAGCTTTTGTGGGCTTTATCGAGAAACAAACTTCGCGTGTTTTATCCCTGGTAGACACATGTTGGTCCAGCAAATAATGCGTCTCGTTAGCGTGGTACATGCAGAGCTTCCGGCCAACCGGAGCGATAATCTGCGGCTCCCATATGCTGCTGATACTGCCGTTTCCTTTTAGCATAATTAAACTCCTTGGCTCTACTCGGTTAATTGTCAGCGTTGAAGCGCGCGTCGCGGCCTATTGCGTAATCAGTTTTAATTGGACTGCAACACGAGGGCTGCTAATTAAACGATTATCGGAATCATTTGATTTCGCTAAATTTATTTGCGTGTAGGTCTGAACACAATTTAAATACGAGTTCCAGTTTGTTGAACCTTTATTATTGGTGGTTAGTGGGGAGGAGGGGGATTATCGGGTTGGTTATAGGAAATGCAGAACGCTATGTTATTGATACAAGCAAAGGTATTTTATTGTTTCTATAAGTGGGTATGTAATTGCACAAATACTCGTAATTTATAATAAGGTTTGGAAGTATTTTGTCCCATACAATTTTGGCCCCGCAAACGTTTACCGTGCTAGCAAACTTTACGAACCATAATTAGATTTTGATAGCTGTGTATATTACAAATGCTTCACTTTCTATCAATTTATTTATAGATTCTATTTTAAGTTATACCGTGAAAAGTAGTGGGTACATGACTTTTTTAAATCACGGCGTTTATGATCAGTAAAAAATAATACGTTATGGAGCGTTTTCCATTTTAGTGTATATTAATTAATCAGAATATTTTTAAATTGAAAAATTTGCAGTGCCCATTATTTCTCGGATCAACATTTTCTTATTTGTTTGATTGTAAAAGAAATTCCTTAATACTTGCGAAAAATGGATTTTTATGCGGCAATTACTTCTTTAAAATACAGTCCATCATTAGCAATGACTTTTTGCCAGCATCCTACAAGTTGTCGAATCTATCCACGGTACCATTCTGCCGACTTCGAAACAAAGAATCTTGACGCGCTTCTTCAACTTGTTCAACAACCCTTTTTTCAAGGGACAATGCGCTTCCAAAACCTGTCATCCAGCGAATTTTCATGTAGTTGAGAAGTCTCGACTCGCTTGTCGGTTTTTGCTTCAGTTGGATAAATATTGTTTTTTAAGGGGTTGGTGACTAGAATGCGAGTCCGACTCGGCGCTTCGTCTCTGCGCTCTTTTGTGCTCCCCCTAAATCCCGCAGAGATTCTGTTCCTTCTAAGAGTCGCAGTCAATTCTCTTATGTATGTATTAATCTATGGACAGTTGCCCCAGAGTTTCGGTCTTTTGCGATATAGTGCTGGTTGTTGAAGATTATGCGTCAGGTTGTTTCCCCCTCTTCATTACTTAACCTACAGTGTGTATTGCCTCTGTATTACCCTACTACATGTGTTATCTGTACACGTCCTAAGAGAACGATGTCCGATGTCTAGCCTGCTAGGTTTTCTAATTAGTTCTTCCCCAGTCTCTTAGTAGCAGCTCAGCGAGAAGCATGTTTTTTGTCTACGCTACTATTGCTGTTCGAATTCTGCTTTTAGGTATGCCAAATATAGGTCCTGGTCCTATAAATGGAGTAGATGTTCCAGTTTCAGCAAGAGTATCTGCTTTTTCATTACCCATTACACCGGTGTGGCCTGGAACCCGTATATGTTGAAATTTGTTCTTCTCAGATCGAGTTACCAGAGGGGATGGACATTGCTTCGCCAGTTTGGGCTTCTACGAGGCGATTTCAGCGCTTTTAAAGCTGCTTAGGTATCTATTAGAATACTGATGCGTTGTTGAGTATAACCGCGCCTCATATTCTCCTGCATTATATCCATGCATTATATTACCGCAAAGATTTCAACTTGAAAGACTAAGGAGTTAGTACATAATAATAAACTCATGTTTACTTAGAGTCCTACAAGTGTATACTAGCTCCTATATCACGATTTGTATGGGAACCATCTATATACCAGATTAGAGCGCTTGTTAGCTAAGATGGGTTTTTGAGCCTAATGGCTGCTACCATACTTTACAGTAAACGGTTGATTAACAGAATATTCAGGAAGTACGCAGTCAGTACCCATGCTTACCATGGGATTACCCTTAACTACCTCCTTTCTTTGTGATCACAACTATCGTTGTGCATATGCCAATTTCTGGTGGATCTCATTCTATAGACACCAATCCAGGCTTCCCCCTTTAGATACACGTCCAAGGGGATTACACTTATAAGCTATAGGAATACTTCTCATGACTCCACAGATGTACAAGCTAACTTTGTGATAGATATCCTCTGTTCTAATTTTGGCCACCATACTAAGGTTGTAGTATGCTGCTATGAGTCTGACGACCATGGTGTTCACAGAACCATTTTCGGTTTTTATCCCCATGTTTTTCCTAGCATATGCCTGCCCGCCACAAGGACCATTATTGCTTTGTTTATAATAATAATAATAGTTCCCCGTAACAGGCCTCGAAGGCCCTTTGGGGTTGTAACAGGATATATCTGCTACAATCTAGAGCCTACGGTACACAAGGGTAGTAACGTGGCTAGCGTACCGACCGCCTATTATTACCCCAGAGTTTGATCTCCAGGTACTCATTTATTACAGCCTGAGTGCCAGCGATTGAATTGGCGAGAGCGGGATTCGAACCCGCAACTCTTGGTTTCGTAATCTAGCGATCTATCCACTAAACCACCACGGCTCTCTCTTTGTTTATAATGATGTCCATAAATATAGTTATTACACTATAAACAAAAAAACAAAGAATTTAAGTGTTAAGGAATTTTTTTTTCAAGTTGATATATAATTGGCTTATAATAATGTCAGAAAGTTAATATGTGTTTTATTATTGCAATAACGTAATGTAGCAAAATATGAACATTTACTAAAAACAGTTTTCACTTTATAAAGTGCCACTGCCGCACTGTTATAGCTGACACTCTTCCTTTTTAGAAGAAGGTAAGGTGTAGAAAGCTTATGGAAATGCAACAAAAGTAACTACTGCAAATTACTTTTCTGTACGTTCCGTGTAAATATACCAGTTGAAATTAGTAAATGTGTTGGCGTTATTTAATTCACTTCGTTTGCACAAAGTAAGTACATTTCTATGAAACGGTAGTAAATCTTACTATATTTAAAAGATAAGAAAAATACTACGTGAAAGGAGAATAAAATATCATTTTATTTATGTGTTTACATTCAACCATCTTTTCCGATAGCATTTTTTCTATATTCTATTTATTTATTCATATTGTAGACCACCCTCACTTTTAATACGCAATATTAGATTTTATTAGCCTAGTAAAATCGCAGTTGAATTTAATAAATAAAATTTGAGTCTTCTTTGTTGCATTTCTTCTATTTTTGCTTATTTAGATTTTTCTTTTCTTTGTAACTTCAAGTTCAATTCCTACTTAATCTGTATGCGCACATGGATGACAGTTTAACCCTCAAAACATGCTACGTGAATTTTAACAAAAGAAGGGTTATGTCATAGTAATTTTTGACTGTCGCCGTTTTTTTGTACAAAGCAGCGGTCGCATATTTTCCTAGTACAGCATCTCGGTATGTATCTTATCTACCTCGCGCAAACAATGTAGAAACATGCAAGGAGGTATCAAAGGTTTCGTGGCGCCAGTATGATTCTGCAGCTCCTTTCAATGCTCAAAAAATTGGAAACTTCCAGATATGAAGAATGCGAAACAAATAATATATTTTCCGTAGACTTCTATACAAATAAATAGTTGGTGAGATAATCCGCAAGAATGAAGAACAACAATTAAAACAGTATTTAAAAAATATTTCTGTCGTAGGAAGAGAAATTAAAAAAATGTATCTAAAATTTGTTCTCAAGAAATAGGAACTGTTTCCAAACAGAGGCAGTATGTTATTTAAGAATATAATGAAATTCAATGGAAGAATAAAGTGAAGATCTAAGAGAACATGTGTCTAATAAAGACAGAAAACTAGGTCTTTAGATCGGGTTATTTGCATTTGTTTAAGTGGCCATTGGACTATATTAAAATATTTTCAAAACTTCTTTGCTCTGATTACAGCTGCCGAACACTTCTTCTAAAATGTAATTCTCAGTTTTTGCGATTTTTAGAGGTTCTCAAGATTTCTTCGTCTAGGACGGTATACAATGACCTTGGTTGGAACCCTATAAAGGGTAACCACAAGGGTTTAAATCGGGGGAATATGGTGATTAGACAATGTTTTTTATTGCCTTCTCACTTACTGATGAATTTGGATCTTGTAGCCGAAGAGTTCTAAATTTGCGTTCGGTATCGTAATGTATTCCAGATCTTTAAGGCATTTCTTATAGAAATATTCAGATTTTCCACTAATTGTTCAATTTCATTTATTTTCTCTGTTAGAACAGCATGGTCGATCTGTCCTTCCTTCATTACTATTAAGCACACTTTTCCGCGCGCAATTATTTTTTGTTCAAAAGTTACTTATTAAATGATGATGACTCTTCGATTTGATGTCGGTTTGGGTCCCACTGCTCTTTTCCACTTCTGTATCACATTTGAATTATTTGCACTCATTCGGAAGTTTTTCACTCAATGAAGATATTTTTGGAGAGGTGTGTCACATATGTTACACTGATAAGACCTTCTCTATATATCATGTAATTTTCATCAAATTCGCTTGAACCACAGACTTATTCGACACGTGGTACTAAAAAAATATTGTGGTTTATTTAGTATAATTGCAAATTATAATATTAAGAATTTTAACAAAACTAAATTTTCTCATATAAAAAAAAACATCAAGAAGATATTTCTCGAGGTATAATTAATTGAAATCAGTTTGCTGTCATAACTTCTGTTTTTGTTTGCCGCGCAGATTTTTCAATACAAAGAATGAATAATAAATTCTGTTAACTAATGGAAAATTTAACATAGCCTAGTAAAAGCTACTTTGATATCGGTAGTCTTTACAAAAAGAAAAACGTATAAACCCCGAACATCCTTTGAAATAAACGGCTTGATTTGGTTTGGAAATGTGTTCCTCGGGCTTTTTTAACACTTGGTTTATACCAACCACCTTGTGCTCATTAATTTCGTGGTGGCAGCTGTCACCGACCATGCGAAATCACATAATGCCCGAACTTGCGACAAAAGCGTCCAGCCTACGGCGTTCATTAAAAGTAAATATCGCCTTTATCGGAAATCAAACTGCTCCAGAAAGTTATAATCTTCGACGCATAATAGAAGATTGTTGCGCCATCCCCTTCGAGGAGATATGCTCCGCGTCCGTAGTTAAGAATTCATTTCCTGTCACGGTGCGCGTTTCCGCTCACAATAATGGGAAGTAAGGGTGCTATTTTATCAATGCGTTGTATTGGCGTGCCGTCGCCAAGTTCAATGCGGCCAATAATTTTCTGCCCAAACCCCCATTGATACAATTTTTAACGCGAACCACGGCCGAGATACGGGAATTGAGTGCGACCGCAGGCCCAAAGTGACTTCCAAAATGGAATGGTCACATCTAAGCCAATTAAATAGGTCGACCTCTACATGTGCTGGCCGCAATTTGTAAGGTGACACGGACTGCTGTCTTTAAACCCGAAGGCTCGCCTACCCTACCATTAAAGCTAGCTAGCTGCACCCTTCTCGATTTTTCCCATAGGCAGTGCTATGGGAATGCCCCATTTTCTATTCACTTAATATAGGGCAGCTCGAAGATTCACAATGCAAATATCTTTACAAAAGTTTACCTGATGCATAGTCCTCTATTTAGATTTAGATATTAGCAGACAAGGGTTGGAACACCCCATTCAGTTGCGTAGTGGTTTCTCAAACAGGGCGAAGACCTAGCCGCTTTGTCGATCGAGAAAGTCGAGAAATTTCGCTGCGGACAGCGAGCAAAAAACTAAAGATCCCGTCGATCAAATGTTTAAATGTTGCGCTTATCAGAAACGATTGGGGGACCATTTATTTCCTCCTTCCGCAGCTGGCCAGGCGTCGAGCTGCCTTTGTGCCCGCCCTTAACTTTCATTGTGCCCTCTGTTCACATGAGACCCCCGCTTCCAAGATTACGTAAACTCAGTCGATCAGAATTGCGATTTTTCGTGGGAATTTTTATAATGCGCTTTTCCCACTTCCACATTTACCAAAAACGATGTTAATATTGATGTTGTTTCAGATTGAAACCAGAGATTTTGTCAGAAACCAGTTGCAACGAGGACACCGATGATTCTGAAGCTACAGATGATGTGCAGGTCAGGGGTAAAAAACAAATTAATAAGGGGCGCTGGAGTAAAGAAGAGGTAAGTGCAGATTTGCTGGTTTCTTTGAACGAAGCGTACGAAATGAATTTTTTCATCTGTTACAGGATGCTAAATTGAAGCAGTTGGTGGAAGAATACCACGAACGATGGGATGCGATCGCGCAACACTTTCCTGATCGGTCCGACGTGCAGTGCCAACAGCGCTGGACAAAAGTAGTAAACCCTGAACTAGTCAAAGGTCCTTGGACAAAGGAAGTAAGTTTTCTAAGATTTTAAAGTTGCTGTACGTGCCCTAATTGCCCAGCAACTTAGTTAGCTAACGCCCAAATTGATCTCCAATGCCGCCTCTCGCCCCGCGCGTAATTTATAGCGCCATTGTACGGCCCGAATGCAATTCTGTCGAGCTTTTGTTCTCCCCCCCTCACGAAAGCGCCCATGCATAGAAAGATGGTAACTCGGGTGAAGTCCAGGCTGGAGAGAAACCCTTCCGCGGACCGGTTCCCACAGAGCCGCGCCTGAACAGGACGTTGCCCTTCTATCATTTACCACCAGTAATGGTGATGGACAGGTCTTCCGTCTTCACCACTTCTTGCCTCATGCGTGACGTATATAGACACCTTGCAATAACGCAGTTGTAGCGTGCATATATGCGCTCACAAAGGACCAATCAAGCATGCCTGTGCATATGCCTGCGCGTGTTAACTTTTTTGCTAGGTCAGTTTCCTAGTTGAGATAGCTGGTTATCGGAACTGATTCTTTTCATTGTTTTTAACGTCAATTATATAGTTTCAAGAGTTTCTAATTGGTTAGTTTTATTTTTATTCATACAATTATTAATCTAATTTAATATATATGTTATTTTTTGTTTTTTACGCTATTCTCACGTTTGTAACTTTATATGTTTCTTTTATAATTAAAACGATAAATATATAATTAGAATTACCTATTGGCGTACCAGAGGAAGGCCTCTAATAAACATTAAGTAAAGAAGGTAGATTAAGGAAATGGTGAAGAACGAAGTAAAAGAAAAAACATTGAAAAATAAATCGATTCAAAAAAACATTTAGAACATTTTTTATATAATTAATTTAAAGAAATCATTAGATGTGCTACTACGTAAGGTTAAATAGCAAGTTGACTGGATGAAACAGAAACATTTACGCCAACAATCAAAATTGGACTTAAAAATATACGTTGTCATTTTAGAGAAATTATATAAATGGCAAGTTTCCTAGATATTGTAACGGATAATAAAAACAGTATAAATTAGAAAACGGCAATGAAATCCACATTTTCAATTTGTCAGCATTATTGAGCAAATAAACCGTGGATAATTAATACTTAGAAGAAAATAGAGGACACAGTTTTCATTATAGAGCGTATTCTAGGAAGAAAGATGTAAAGAGGGTACGTTGCACTAATTAAGAAAGAACTTCAGGTGAATAATACGAATGAACAGATTTACGGAGTAAAGTCTGAAAAAATTGAATCGGAAGAATTTGTTGTAATATCAATACTCTTTGGCGGGTTTTATCAGTTTATGAAAGTTGAATAACACTTTAAAATACAAAAAGGCTGAAAGAAAATTGCATTTCACACATTTTATTTGAGAGTATGATGCAATTTGGTGTAATACATGTTTTTCCTTATACAAATACATTTTAGTGACACCAAATCATTATTTAGCTGATGGTTCCAATATGGGCAAGACTATTATTTTAACTAATTTGTTCTTGCCTCTAATGTAGATTGTAATAAAATTAATTTTTCTAATACATCTTTTTATCTACAATCTTCTACTATTTCTCTTTGTCTTTGATTCTAATTTAATTATGGCTTTGGCGACCTAGTAATCTTAAGGCGCGATAGATCTCTTTTGATGTAATGAAAAATTTTGTACCCACACATTTCGGGCGCTCCAATTTAGTTTGAGGTAAAGAAATTTCTTCGGAGAGTATCGCTATAGATTTTAAATGCATTTTTATTTTGCCCAACAATTGAGGGAAAGTGGTATGCGGATTTTAAGTTTCCCAGAACAGACGGTTTTATTATTTGTACATCCAACTAAACGGAAGTGTGCTTTATCAGCAAATATTAGTCTCCTGCAATATTGCATTGCATTAATGTTTCGGGTAAATATCTTTCAAGTGACGAGCAGAAAATGAGAGATTTTGTGTTAATACCTGACCCAATTTAAAATTAACGAGGTTTCAACATATAAAAAAATAACATAAAGAGTGATGTTATAAGATTCATATTTACATACAAGAAAGGCAATTAGATAATTGCTTATCATGAATTTCACTTTGTGCTATTTTTTTATAAAGTATAGTTATACGATAGCAGAATAGTCGGTATTTTTGATATACCATTTATGGTCTGGAGTTCTCTGCTTGTTATGTAGTTGCCTTAGATTTTTTTGTTTTCATTGTAACATGTATTATATATTTAATACCACTGCTGTTAGTCTTATTTATTTCTCCTTATATGTTAGTTTTTATAATTTAATATTTTGTATTCCTTGTTTTCCTTTATTTTTCAGTAATCAGATTTCTTTATAACAGGTCGTTTCTACTTTTAGTACTACACTATAATGGTGAAGCTCTACCGCTCCAGATGGAAGCATGGCCTGCGAACTGAGAGGTTGTGGTTCCCATATGTTCGCCCTCCCTACCCTCCCGTCGCGCACCATCTCTGATATGGAGCGATGTGACAAGCCTTAGACGATAGCTACTATTGTTCCTTGTTCGAATGAACGCAGATAGTCGATTACTTTTAGTGACCGAGTAGGTCACTTCCAAGGCATCTGAGCCCCAGGAATAAACCTGGGTTCATCCGCACCGCAGCCACGCGCTTCTCACCCACCCTCTCTTTTCGTCCATCGTTCAACATACGCATTTCCGAAGATTTTCCATGTCATTCTACTTTCAGCTTCATTCATCCAATTAGTTGTTATTTTTGTGATATCCCCTGCCCAGCACCTTTGGTGGTCTTCCTACACTTCGTTTATCAGCTCTTGGTCTCCATTCCAACATTTTTCGTGTTCCTTCTAATTTTATTTTATCTGGCTTATTCTTTCAATAACATCTGTAACTTGTATTCTTCTTTTTAATTCATTTTTCATTGTATCCCTATGAGTTATTCCAATCATCGAACTTTTTTCATTTTTCTTTGAGTTCTTCGAAGTTTTTTGCTGTTTTTTGAATCATCACTAAGGTTTCCTTCTCTATATGTTATCACTGTGTGCATACACAATTTTCTCTTGAGATGGATGAGGACGTTATCTTTAAGTATGACTCCTAAGAATCCATACGCTGCACAGATTTGTTGTTGTATTTCAGCAGTTTGTTCATTTCGCTAACTAAATATACATATTTTTTCGTTATTTCTATGTCTATATCCTTCAGTTTTCGTTTTTCACTAGGTACTAAGTTTGTCATAAGTTTTGTTTTATTGGCGTTTATTTCTAAGCCAACTCCTCCTACACTCAGTGTCAAGTTCAGTTGCCATTGTTGTGAGTTTTCCTAAGTCTTCCGATGTTAAGACTCTGTCATATGTGAAACGAAGACTTAACGGTTCTCCGTCTATCGATTTGCCTTTCGTATCCCAGTTAAGCTGTAAATAGTTTGGGTGATAGCGTGCCGCCTTGCCTGACTCCTCGTTCTACTTTCGTAAGTTTCGTTTCTTTAGCTTGTTTAACCGTCAGTTAGTTGCTTTTGTGTAAATGCTGTCTATTATTTTAGCGTATCTGTAATCCATATGCCTTTTCTGTTGACAATCGCTGGGCACTTTTCAATTAAAGATTGATTTACTCGATCCAATTGTTCACAGTAAAGGTCTGCATTCACACTTTGTCCAGGTTTCAGCCCTTCAAGATGAACGACCCCGCGAATACTTCACCAAACACACAAAAGCGCCTTTTTGGGGTGTAAACCTGGCTTAGCTGTACTTCGTGGCGATTTATTCGGAGAGAGCCACTGCCGTTTGCGTTTTGGATTATCATAGAGGACCCATTCTTCATCTCTAGTGATCAAGCGATCAAAAAACGCTTCTGTATTGTGCCTCTGAAGCAATAAGTTGCATGTGGTGGGCCGGTTAGCTTTGTTTTCTTCGGACGGATTATACGGGACCCAAACACCTGCTCTGCTTACTTTACCAATCTGCTGCAAATATTCTTGAATGGTCGACCAAGGCTTATTAAGAGTGTTTGACAGTTCCTGACACGGATTTGCTTCCACTTCCGCCCTTAACATGTGATTGTCTAAAGTTGTTGGTCTTCCTGATCGATACGAGTCGGAAAGATCAAAATTACCAGATTTGAACTTAAGAAAACCACCTTTGGCATATACGAACGTCTAATGTACTTGGATAAACATCGCAAATGTGTTTGGTAGCAACTGTTATATTGCTACCCTTGTGAAGCTCAAAAAACATACAACGCCGGATATGTACCTCTTTTGGTATTTGGCTGGCCATTTAACCATAAAAAAATTAAGATTTAATTATTTACGAGTAAAGAAGTCCTAACCTCAAAATGTTTTTGGTACGACTTTGAAATACACAATGAACTGATAAATGACAAACGAATATCGACATGTGCAGAAACGATATTACTTTCCGGTCCCTCTGTTAGCTTATAGATATGGTTTAAGAGGCTTATCTGTCAATAATTATCTAGATTTGCTTTATCTCCTTTTTTTGTGAACAAGGATCGTTATTGTATTATTCCATATAGTGGGTATTATGTAAGTATAGATTAAATAACTTTCTTATGATTTCCAGTAATGTGTAGCCTCTGATTTTTATAGCTTCTATCGTAATACTGTTTTCGTTGAGAGCTTTATTCCTTTTCGTCTTAGTCCTCTTTCTTTTTTTATCTGTTTTCTCTTTAGATCGTTGATTAATTATGTCCTTGGTAGTTTTCTATGATTTTTTTTGTTCTTTTGCTTGTCTGCTTCTGTATAGTTCTCCATAAAACTTTTGTTACATTTAAAATCTTTTCTTTATTTGATGTTCCGCCTTTTCAACGAACTTGAAAAGTTAGTTACTGAGTTCTATATGTCTCTGTCGGTCCGTCACAAAATTTGAGATTTTTTAAAATTTGAAAATGGATTCTTATAGGAAATTTTACGCTGAATTCGAAAATGAAGTCGAAAAAATTCTATGTCGAATCATTTTCGAGATATTCGATTTCGAATTTTTAAGTTCGTTCTGGGATTGCTTACAGAGCAATCTCTTCGCCGGCCCCATGTTTTGATTTTCATTTTCATTATTTCTTTTTTTACATTGTTGAGTTATGTTCGAGTACTTTAAGATTTTTGTTTTCGTCAATAGGTTGTTGTATTTCTTTACCTCTATATCTTCGAATATCTTTTTTTGATGGCTTTGGATATCTTTTTGTTTATTTTTGTAGTTGGTTTCCGCCCACGTTTCTGTTACTTCTCATTTTTCTTCTTTCTTCTGCTTATGTTTCATGTCTGATTTTTTCGTCTTTTTTAAGTTTCGGCCAATATCTTTTCTGGTCCTCTTTTATTGCCTTCACTTAAGGTATCAATATTTGGATCTTATCTAAATTTGGTTTCCAAGGTATCTAATAAATTGTTGATATTTGTCAGCGCTCCCCGGGTCAATCCAATTTGGTCTAGTTTTTCTTTGGACCAGTCCGTCTTTCTTTGCTAATGTGAATCTCTATCGTAGCCTTCACCATTTCTGTAATTGCTAGCTATTGTAAATTTATTCAGCGCTATGACATTTGAATATTTGTTTTTTATCAGTTACAATGCAATTTATTTCGTTTCGAGTTTTCCGTCTGGGCTCTTCCATGTTTTTCGATGTATTTTTTTTTTCATTTGGAATAAATTATTTTTTAATGAGAAGCCCAATAGAGTTGTTCCTCTGTCATATCTGCCTTCAGAACTAAACTGCCATATTGTTGTTTCTGTGTTTCTCCTTTCTGGTCCACTTTGGCATTAAAATTGCCACATAGGATTGAGAAGTCGGCGGGTGTTTCATTCATTACTTCGGTAAATCGCCTTAGAAGGTATTCACTTCGTCATCTGCCTGTTGGTGCATATACTTGTATTATTTTCATGTAGTATCTTCGTATGATCTTCAAACAAAGGTGTGCTACTTTCGTCAATATACCTTTTGTTAGCCTGGTATTGTTGGCATACTTTTTGTGTATGAAAAAGGCAACATCTCCATATGGTTTTATTTCACTACCTATGTGGTAAAACACTATGTTATATCATACCATAATATTGGAAATCCTTCATTGTCGGAGTTTATTTTCTTTAGCCTAATTTTGACCGATTATTTTTATTCGTCGGTCGAATGAGGAATTACGATGAGTTTTTGAATGATTTAATTAGATGTTATTGTTAACTCTAAACTTCTTAGTGCGAGTTGTATCAATCTGTTTTAATTATCTTATTGCTTACATAAATAGTATTGCTTTATTGAACCATTTTGCTTACCATCCAAGCCAAGCCAAGTGATCAGCATTTGGCAAACATCAGTAGACCCTAAAGAACATAAATATTACATCGCGTATTTAAAACGGAAAGTATTTAATTATCGCTCTTCGCGATGGAAACTAAACATGGACATTGGCAAAAAGTATCATCAATAAATTAGCCAAAACAGAACAAGTAATGGAAAGACAAGTCCTGAAAATCAAACTAAAATATCGAGTTACAGATGATAATAGATATACAGCACGCAGCCTCTTTGAAATTAAGATGGACAGAGCATACAATGAGACAAAAAAACAGTAGGTGGCACGAAGATATCCAGTATGGGAGGCCAAGCAGAGATCGATAAGAGAAGTGGAAGGGGTCCTCAAACAAGATGGGCAAATGTCCTTAAAAGAGTGAGAAAGCGCCAAAGATCGCAATTTACAAAAGATCTAACACTAAATGGAAAAGGTTGGACGAAGATCGAGAAGATACCACTTGGTTTGCATGTATCTACATTTTCTTGAATTAAATAACTAACCTTTGTTTTGTAAATTGTAATCCGTCCACTAATTTGCTTTTGATGTTGCCTCCAATTTTCTAGTTTATTCTTATTGACTCGACCGTTGCTACCCGGAAGATTTATGACAAATTGCAAATGCTTCGTTTTCGCCATTCGGCTACGCCCTTGAAGTGCCGCACTGGTCGTTGCGAACGGTCCAGTTCTGTCAAAGTGGCGGCTAGTTATTTCCACCTGCCTACCTATAATTGTATGTTAATGAACTTGAACTCTGCATTAGCTCCGATGCCACCGCGCACTTCATTTGCAGAAAAACTGTCCGGGGTGGCGTTTCCGCCAATTAATCCCCAGCTGTTCCGGCCGCACAAGTTCGCATACATTAGGAGCACCTGTGCTCGGAAGAGCTCCCCGGCAACCGATCGCGCCCGCAGGCGCCAACGTGCAGATTATGCGATTTCTCTTATTTTTATTGCGGCGCTGACGCTGCGCATACTTCCCAAGGACAGCCGCGGATTCCGTGCCAAACTCAACGCCGGTCACGTACATAAAAAGTTTGAATTTGATTAACGCTAACTGCTTCTAACGGACGTCCTCTGATGAGCGGTTGCAAACGGCGTCCAAGGGAGCCTGCGAGTACCAGTTCGGAGAGCGCAATTATCTCCCCGTGGTGTGCTGGAGCTGGCCGAATTGATCGAGATCGTGATCGTCACGAAAGAAATTACGGCGGGCCGGTCGGGCCTTTGTATGAAGTGAGACACTCCCCGTTTCGTAATACAAGAGCAGCGGTCAGGGTCAAGATAACCACGAAGTATCCTAGATCGTATTTACCGCCACCCCCTTACACTCCCGCTTTATCTGCGGTTAATCTGCTGCTCTTACGTCGGAATGCAGGATCGCCATTACATAAAGATGCAGTTGCTTCTCTACTTCACTTAAAACCTTATATGAAACATTTGATAGACGAGATAACGCGAGCCTAATATTACGCAGTCCGGAGCTGGAACATAGACTTGAAGACAAAATACGCGCCATTCTAAAGAATAGTTAACTTGTGGTCAGTTTAATTCGTAATATGCAAGTTTATCTAACCTGATAAATAATCAACCGCACGTAGTCATCTGGTCTTCTATCTATAAGGGTAACCTTCCCGATAATTCTCGCCAACGACAACTCGTCAACTGCTTTTTAAAGCACTATGAAGTCAAAAAAAAACATTTTTTCAACTCGACGGGTTCATAAAATTCTCGCGTAACTTGTGAAAGGTAAATGTACTTGGTGTGGATTTTGGACAGATGGTGTGATAAGCTCATATTTCTTCAAATATGATACTAGAAATGCTGAAACTGTGAATGGTGTGATAGTTACCATTACATGATAGATAATCTATTTTTGGCACTAACTGGGCAAGGTAGATCTAGAACAAATGTGGTTTCAGCAGAACGCCGCCACCTGCCATACAGCTCGAACAGCAGTCACACAATTAGTCTCGTGATTTAACACCGTGCGATTTATTTTTGCGTGGTTACCTGAAATTCAAAGTCTATTCCAGCCATCTATAAAGAGCTGACGACTTCAAGAACGAAATCTGACACGTTCATAGTAAAATTGATCAGAACGTGCGAAATTGTAATCGAAAATTTTGCGAATGGAGCTAAGATTTACAACCGAAGCGGAGGTAGCTATATGAAAAAAACCTTTGAAAATAATTAGAATATCGTGAAAAAATTTAAAGTAGATGGGGAAAAAGAAAGAAAACAGAAAAGTTAAATGCTATTAGGTGAAATGGAATGTATAGATTATGGGAATAAACGAAAGTAGGGAAGGAATTCAAAAACCCAAATGGAAGCCCGAAATATAGGTTATACGAGTGTATACAAGATAGGCCAAAGTAGAAATAAAACAGATAAAGAGGTTGAAAGAAGCAGAATTAGATATACAGCATAGGCTACTAACATCACATATACAAAATACAACCAAGATTCAAGAAAGATTATTGTAATGTAAAGTAAACTCATTTTTAGCGGAGATCTCTTTAAGGCATGTAGGGGTTTTTACATACTCTTCAAAATAAACTTAATTTTAAATGAAATATAACCCAGTCTAGGCCTTCCAGCAGCTACAAACAGACCTTGATGAAATACAACAACGATGCACCAAATGGCATATCCAAATCAACGAAACCAAACCAGTGCAAGTTACTTACGCCTTAAGCAGAGGAACCTGCTCACCCGTAACATTTAATAACCACCAAATCTCTCAGGCGGATAGCGCAAAGTATCTTGGCATTCACTTGGACAGAAGGTTAACTTGGAAAACCCATATCTGGACCAAGCGCAAACAACTTGGACTGAAGCTTCAGAAAATGTACTGACTGATAGGGCGCAATTCTCAGCTTTCGCTAGAAAGCAAATTACTACTATATAACGCCATATTAAAACCTATTTGAACCTACGGCATCCAACTCTGGGGCACAGCCAGTACATCTAACATCGAAATCATACTCAGATTCCAATCAAAGGTACTTAGGCCCATAGTAAATGCACCATGGTACGTCCTTAATGAAACAATGCGACGTGACCTTGCAATTCCTACAGTTAACGACGAAATTCAAAAATATAGTGCGCGGTATAGTCACCGCATCAGTGCTCATCCAAACATCTTAGTGGAGGGATTACTAGATCATGACAATGAAGTGCAACCGCGATTAAAAAGGTTTAAACCGTCAGAGCTACTCCACTGGTTTGAACAATAGTGATTGATAGTTTCATATTTAATTCTATGTATATTAAACCATCTACTGAATGTCACATCAAGACAGATTGTAGAAACATATAAATATAAAATAAATGAAATATTAGGAATAATTTATCCACACATTTTCTATATTATGTCAATTGTTACCATGCAATTTGAATAATACAATGAAAAACTGAATCAATAAAAGAAATGAAATTTTTATGATTAATACTGAATCGGGCGACATGCTACAACAGTTAAACCGCAAGTATAAATTTTAATTAAGGATCCGTTATTAAATACTACGCTCCTCTAATTTTGTCATTGTCCGTAATTTACTTAATCATAATTTCAAATTGTTTAAAGTGTTACATTATTAACTGAACATTTTTTATTTTTCCCGTTCTCCGCACGTTTTTCCATGCTATTTTGATGATGACAAGTCACGAAACTGCCTCTGCGAACAATTTAATCAATATATAATTGGGCGCTCTTTTCTGAATTCTGCCTGCCAATAATGGAAACCAACAAAGATCTTTCCGAAAAAAATGAGGATGGGTGTTGGAGTACTTTGAACTGGACTATTCGAATAATTTTTCACCATAATTTCATTTAACCCTCGCGAAGATCCTTGGCGCACCGTATATCACATATTTTATTGATCTAAGCCGCACGTGTGCCGGTGACTTATTGTCCTCCACAATTGCAACGGTCTCAGCGCTCCAGCAATGGACAAACTGGTTTGCACGAGATCCCAAGATCTGCCAAGAAGGGTTGGGAACCCGTTTGATCTCTGAGGACGCGTTTCGAATATCCCGGCCCAATGCGCTCTGAAGCCCAGAGGCTCTTCCGCGTTGCTGAAAAATCGCGAGCTCATTTGCACCAAGGTGTGCAAATAGACCTCGCGAGTGGTGTTTACAATAGGAATTCTCACGGCGCGCAGACAGCTCGCATTGAACTTGAACTCCGAGCGTGCATGCATGCTGGCTCCTGATGGCTCTTCATTAGCGAATCATTACCGTTGTTATCGCCGAAAGAGCGGCGGCGGGCTGCGCGCCTTCGTCTTGCTCGGCTGGTGATCGAACTTCCGCCCAAACTCGAAAGTACATGATGCAACCGTTTCTCATGGCATAATTACGTTTTGAGTAAACACAACGGGAACAGTTAGAGGCCATGTAAATTCGGTGCAATATCGTCATATGGTTTGGGGCCGTGAAATTCGTGGGGCCACATGTTCCTTTTGCCAAGCGCCAGTGACCTATGAATTCATTTTCGTGATGAGATCTTCCGGTCTATTACATAAGGCATGGGAAAGTTTGATAGGCGGGCCAGTTCAAATATGTTTATGTATGGATATCACATTATCACACTAAACGAAGAAAATTTTAAGAGAAAAGCATATACACTCTAATAATTAAAAATGTGTCATACAAAGATAGTGTTTAAAACAAATTAAATTTAAGAATTCTTTAGCAACAGGCGAGAAAATACGGTAATTATTACAAGGTTGCCATTTACATGTACGTCCAATGTCATTGTCCATCGGCTTTTAGTAAACAGATTTAATTATTAACTAATTAGTTTAATTAGCTATCGCTTACTTAGTTATTCAGGTTGGTGGCTACTGGTTTTTTTATTCATTTAAATGTGCATCGTTTAGTTCTATTTAATGTAGTTGTGCCCTTATCTGTATGGAAATTATTTATGTAATTTTAAATAACAATTTGCATAGCTAAAAAGCGTATCATTTCAAACACTTTAACCTGTAGCATCACAGAAACGCTAATACATAATAGAAGTGATGCCAAATGTTTTTTGTTAATTGGGATGGATTGCTAAGATTTCTTTTTATAAGAAATATAAAAGCAACATTTAGGATTTGTATTCACTTTTTGATTGAATAAACATGACGATTGTGTGATACTAGCATACAGAAGGTGACTGAACTAATAAAGTTGTATAATTATGAAAATTAGTGGTCGTGTATTCACCCCAACTAATACAAACATCACTCCAACATTAAATATTTACAGTGACAAACAAAAAATTGTTTTATTAATACAAAGTTAGCTGCCGTTTGCTTTTAATATATTTGCACCGACTAGAATGATTCTAAATACTTTAACTTTAATCCTCTCAACAACTTGTTTTAGCGATTATCATCTTTAATCAAGATTATTCATTATTATTAAAAATTGCGTTTCATTTTTTAGAAAAACTTGCAAAAATTTATTATTACTTGTGGATTTTTTCCATCTCGCGCATGAAGTTTTCACCTGTAAAAATGGTTATGTTAACTGCAAATTTAAGGAAAATGATGAATTTCTTTCCTATTTAGAATGTAATGATAATTTTGCATATGTGGATTACGTGGGTGATTTGATTAGTAACGTGGTCGGCATTATAATTATTTAAGATTACAAATCACAGTGTAAAGTGAGAAAATTTGAATCTGAAGTGCGAAAAAGACCCAGTAAAGGATTTTGCCTGTATTAAGCGACTCATGTTTTTACTCTGAAACTGATCGACTGTGGGCAAACGAATTTAAGAGCGCAGAACAAGCATCGAAGACGAAGCACGCCCTGGAGATCCCGGAGCAACGGTCACGCCAGAAATCATCGACAAAATCAAGGATATGGTTTTGGTCGACAAACGAGTAAAAGTGCGCCAGATAGCAAAGCCCATGGGTGTCTCAATTGAGCGAATTCACTTCATATGGCATACTAAAATTACATGTGGAAAAACTGTACAAGACGGATGCTAATATTTTGCGAGTGTTACAGCAGAATCCATTGGATTATTGAGGCTTTTTATAATCACGAAAAAATTTAGATAAACCACTATAACAAATGTTAATTTAAACAGTGGACTGCACGATGTGCAACGATTCCGAAAAAGGCGAACAGCGTATCATTAGCTAGAAGGGTGATTGCGTCAGTTTTTTGAAACTCTCCTAATTGACTACCTTCAAATAGGGAAAACCTTATTGACAAATACTACATTTTTGAAAGGATCAAAACTAGCGATAGCGAAAAAATATTTTGGAATGCCTTAAAATGGTGTTATTTCACTGTTGTTACCGTAACCGTATCGCTGAATAAACATTGACTGATACAATATTTTGATTACTATCCGAATCAAAACTCAAAACTTTATTGCCTGGACAAAAATTTGGTTCAAAGGAATATTTTGAGGGTCTCTTCCGTAAAATAATCGCGAATCTAGAAAAACGTTAGTGCAAATGCATTGAAATAAATTACTTTATCAAAAATCTGTTATTTTGAATTTTCTATCAATTTACTTGTACCTTTACAATATGTAATCAAGTGTATTTTCAAAATTATTAACCATGTATTTGGTTTTTGATTTTTATTGCATAAGGAAATTTTCCCTTACGATCCACTTTTGAATAATATGAAGTTTTAGCCAAACAATGGGTGTTTTTGAGTCATTAAAGTAGTGCATAAAATTTCTTTCAGCAATTCACATTTCACACCTTTTAAAAATCTTTGTCACTACACTTAATCGTTACGGCCACTCGATGCTTTACCATGCCTCATTAAGAAACAGTTTAAGTCGATCCTGGTTGCGAGTTGCGGCCACATGGCTACCTCATTCCCCCGTACCCGTCCCACGACAGACTACCCTAAGCAGTGACACCTGGCTGGTTTAATTTAGTTATAATAGACAATCAGATAAGGATTTTCATCTGCCTATTATACACAATTCTGCTTATTTGGGTGAACTGTACATTACACAGTGGTGCGAAAATTATACATGGGGGGACCTCGTATTTGTCAGTAGTAACTGCAAGAAAATGTCGATAGACACGCTATTGCTTACAATAATAATTACATTTTTACTATTATGAAAAATGGCATTTCTATAGACCTAGAGAAATCTATTAAAATTATATCATGTGATATTATTTGATCTAGGAATGTTGAAATTAGCTTCACCGCCCCTTCACATTTCCATATCTACCTTTTAATGTGGATATTGATGGAATCCTGATGAAAAATATGATCTCATTAAAGAAGTTTTGAAAATCGCAATTATTCACCCAATTACAGATTTTTTATTTTTTAAATTGTTTTTGTTAAAGTATGGCACTTAATTTTTATAGATGTTACTTGCTCCTTAGAGAATTTGATAAAAGCTTTGTTAGTCAACGCTAATTTGCGAAGTTTTCCATTAATGGAACCTGATAGGTTTCGTTCTTCATAACAGTTTTGGACTGATCACTTTTTGACAGTTAACAGTATTTTAATTTTAAACTGTTATGGATTCTCTCTCCCTATCCCCTCTCTCCTCCCTATTTTCTCAGTTAAAGTGCAACCTTGAATGAATTTAAATATTGAGAACATTTGAATAGGAGTAAAGGAATTACTGAGTTTGCCTTTTTAAATTATTAAATGGCCTAATTCAAGTGTGTCTATCAATTATTAAAGCAGCATGTGTAGACCTTGCTGAGTTATAAAGCAATTTTCTCAAAAGATATTTCATTTCCTATTTGAACTCCACTCATTATCTTGTATTTGACCTACCATGTCGTTTTTGTTTCCTATTTTATCAGAAAACCTATATGGGTACCAAAAATTTCAGGAAGATGAAAAAGTCATCGAATTAGTCAAGAAGTATGGGCCAAAGAAGTGGACTTTAATCGCCAGACACTTGAAGGGTCGGATCGGTAAGCAGTGCCGAGAGCGATGGCATAACCACCTGAATCCCAATATAAAGAAGACGGCGTGGACGGAACATGAAGATCACATCATTTATAATGCACACCGGGAATGGGGCAACCAGTGGGCCAAAATTGCAAAGCTTCTACCTGGAAGGTAAACAGTTTTGGTTGTCTACCCCCATTCTCCTGCATTGCACATTTATTTAGATTTTGTTAGGTGAAGGAGATTTATTCAGTGATTTATAAAATATAAATTTGGTGTATTTTATGATATTTATACTGTTATTCTTGACATAAAAAATATTCAGATCAATTAATGGTATTTAGATTATTTATTTTACTAATATTTGTTATACAAAGATGGTAGAAGCTTTTACCTCATTTTATTCTACTATATATTGCAGAACGGACAACGCGATAAAAAATCACTGGAATTCCACGATGCGGCGAAAATACGACTCTGAAGGGCGCATACCTGAAGGAGAGAGCCGCCGCAGCCGAAATCGCAAAACTACAGCCCGACAACCTGATGCTAGACCAAAGCCAACATCACACACAGATACCTCCTCTGACACGCACTGTTTGAGGCAGGACAACCTGCCGGCGGCATATGGTGATGTACGAAATCTTGCATCTTTGGCTGTTACAGCCAATTTTCATGATATTCCCATTGTATTTAGGACTATGTAGCAGAGTTTTATGACCAAACCAGCAGCCAATCCAGTGGTGGAGGATTTTCAGCCAATGGAGCAACTCCAAGCCCCAGTCCTCTTACTCCCACCCCTACTCCAAACCAAATTATGATTAATTCGTTTGAAAGACTGCAGCCGTCTCCTCCTGAGAATAGTGAATCAAACCAAATACAACAGTTTCAGTATTTGAACTCAGAAATGTACAGCCAATCAAGTCCACTGAAATTTGTCCACCTGCATGAAGATCTTGGGCTTGAGTTGGGTTCAGGAATCAGCCCTCTTAAAGGGTCTGATGTTAACCATCACTACATTAAGACAAGTATGTATCATTTTCTTCGTTCGAATTTGTCAAAAAAATTTAAAATATTTGTTTTATTTATAATTTCCATAGAATTTTAAGTTTTATTTTGACATATGGGCGAGCTGTGTGGTTTTTAAGATATACTTTGTAGGGTTGGTGCCATCAAGTTTTCAATCAGATAACAATACAACAGTACCTGCTACATTAAGTATGTCTTCACGAGCCACCACACCACCTATTTTGCGCCGGAATTCTAAAGTTCGGCGTCGACCAGAGAGCATCAGCAATTTGACAGACTACGGTCTTCCTGATTATCTTTCAAATGATGTAATGATTCTATGCTTATGTTTCAAGTCCAAATAAGTTTTTAGTTGCTTATTTCAGGATGTGAATTTGGTGATTGAACGTAAATCACCAATGAAAAGTGGGAACACGCCTATTAAGCAGCTACCATTCAGTCCTTCTCAGTTTCTCAATAGCCCTAACTTGTCTTTTGATGTTACATTGGCCTCCACTCCATTGAAACAAGTTGTGCAAGTTATGACTCCTCGAAAAGAAGAATTAGTTTGGGTAAATTAATTACAGTGGTTTTAAATTTTTTCTCCATAAATGTGTCTGTTAGGAGAGAGACTACAGTCCGCTGAGCACCCCTAATGGCTTACCAGCTTCAGACAAGCTGGAAGCACGGGCCTCTACATCTGATGCCGTAACCCCCAGCAAACCTGATCGTAGTTCAACAATGGATGAAATGCCTCGCACGCCCACACCATTCAAGAAAGCACTGGCTGATCTTGAGAAGAAGTCTGGCTTTCTTAAAAACCTTCCTGATACTCCCACCCGACTGGAAGATATTACCGAGATAGTTAAGAAAGAGCAGGACTTAAGTATGCAGTACGAAACAGACTCGAGCATGATGATTTCTGTAAGTGATTTTAAAGGTTTTATTATTATTTTAAATTTGCATTATTACAGAATGATAGTGGTTACCAGACTGTTAAGAGAAAGAATGGACCGTTAATCGCTGGTGGCAAGGAAAACATACTTCCCAACAAGCGAGTGCGTAAGGCACTTGCACCAGCTTGGAGTGCGGCTTCAAACATAAATTCTTCTGATTTGTCATTTGCAATTGAAACGCCGGTAAGTAATTTTTTTTATATATAAAATAATGCACATTTTAATCATATAAATGAATTTACATTAAAAAAGTGATATTTATAAAGTAAAAAAGTTATTATAAATCCAAAATTTACATATTCCATATCCAAATATTACAGAAAATATACTTCTAAGATATCCCCAGTGCTCTGTTTTTAATTTTAATTTTTATAATCTATAATTTAGAACAATTATTTATAGATTTTGTGTTGTCCACCAATATTTTTAACTTTTCTGCTTCTCTCCAACTTAACCTATCTCTATGTTGACATTCGGAATGTGTATAATATTTAGTTCTGTGATTCTCAAATTATACAGAGTTTGTCCTGAAAGTAACTGGATGGGAAAACTTGTGGGGGAATGTAGTGGGGAGCCTTTGCAACACATCACAACCAACTACAGTTGGCTTTGAGCAGTTGGAGCAAGTGAATTATGAATCTAGTGAACCTCTGCGCAATTGATGTGCCCTAAGAAAAAATGCAGTATGCAGATTTGATCGAACAATGGTACACCATCAAATTTTGTGTTAAGCTCGGAAAATCTCTGTCTGGAGATTAGTAACACCTAGATCCTCCACTAGGAGAATGCTTCGAGCCACAAGGCATTGATCATAGGAGAGTTTCTGACCAAGAAAAATATGCCATTGCTGTTATAGCCTCCTTACAGTCTTGACCTATCTTCCTATAGCTTCTTCTGTTCCCCAACGGAAGAGAGACATGAAAGGACACCAATTTAAGACAGTTGAAGCTGCTCAAGCAGCCATAACAAACCACCTCAGCATCATCTCTGAAAAGCAGTTCATGGAGGCTTACTAACAATGGAAACATCGCTGTGACCTCTGTGTGGCTGCACAAGGGGGGGGGGGTCTAATTCGAAAATTATTAAATGTACTTGGCAATAACTTCAACAAATTGAGTTTGCCAGTATCAATCAGGTTATTTTTAAGGTAAACCCTGTAATAACATTGACACCACTAATTGATATATTGTGCTGCTTTGAGATTTCAGATATTCTATTTCTATTACTTGCAATTTTTGTTTCCATGTGGATGATCTTTGCCCTCTTATTATTTCTTCAAGTATCCACAGCAGTATAATGCATCTACTTTATTTTCTGGTTATATAAGTTCAGATTTCAAAGAAGTTCATTCATTTTAATGATTGTTGTCTCTTGTAAAATAAAATATAAAGATTACAGGGAACTTGTGCTATCTTAATCACATTTATTTTTTGAGTGTTAAACAAATTTCTGTACCTTCACTTATATTTCTGCCGTGTTCAAAATTCTTGTATAATATCTGTTAGTTGGTACTTTGAAAAATCTGCATTATCTTTTGGCCATCTTTGTCTGTTCAGGTGCCTGAATTTGTACATCAAATATAATTTTGCGAAGAATATCCTATTTTGTTTTTGCTATCTGAATCAAATTATATGGTTGTTAATATCCGTTTTGTTCAGTTTAATTATGCTCTGGCTTTAGAACTTTGTTTTTCACTGTTATCAATGCTAATTGCATACTTAATAAATAAAGGATATAAATTAAGGTATAAAACTTTGTTTGCATTTAGAGTATATTTTAGTTTTTCTGTCATAATTATCACAGAATTGCTTAGTAAACTATAATCTTAGTCTGTTTTATTTCCGTCTTATACCAATTCAATTATACTTACATTATTAAGACATTAAGATTCTATGATTTACTTCTATGTTGCAATATGTCAGACATACATCGAGTTATCAAACTCTTCATGCATACATTTGGCTTGATCTTCGTCCAGTTTCTGGATCTTAATGAAGTAGGGACTGCAAATTGCCATACCTGATAATGGTTTTGAAGTGTATATGTTGTACTTTATTGCAGAAAGAAATACCCACACGTCATTCATTCTTTACTGATCGTTGATATTTGATGAAGCTTATTGGAACTCTTGAACTTTTGCTTGCTTCAATCTCCTCTTTAGTTCGTTCACGCGTTCATTGCAAGGCGTTCCAACATGCATTTTTGTCCAGTATGATTGATTGCTGATATTTTGTCACAAATTTCTATTTGTAGATATCAGTGTTATGTTGTGAATTGGCTACTGCCACATCATGACATAAAATCCTGAATATTTTCAGTATTTTCATGTAACATGTGATTTGCAAATTGTAATTTAGCTTTTATACATTAAGGTGCCCATTCTTCCAGAATACCCATTGAACATTTTTTTTAGGAATTCTGCCTTTTCTTACTGGCCTATAGCTTCAAGAATTGTTCTTTGATATTTTTTAAATGACATTCATGCACCTAAAACTCGTTTTGAATAAACTGAATCGGTTTTTGATTAGGAAGATTCTATGTATTGTGCAGATTTACAAAATAACCTTTTTTTATAATTTTTTATTGTAGGAAGAATTATTTATTTAATTTTAATGTGTTTTCTTTTGCAATACAAGTATGGTTTTTACTATTGATATTTATTTTTTATTATGGATTTAAATACAATCCATTAATAGATAGCCCTAAAGTGACATTTTTGAACTAAATATTTGGTGATTTTAAGACAACTATTGTATCTTTTATATTAGTACTAGTTTTATGAGATACTGAGTCTTGTTCTAAGTAGCTGATACAAAACTCGAACTGAATATATTCAGCAGTTTTTCTTCAGTGACTGCCATTAGGTCAAAATACATAATTTTGATAAAAGGTGGGTAAAGCTAAAATTTTATTTTTAACCTATAATTTTGCGATATTGCAACTTATTCTATTATTTATATTTTCTCTGGTATTATGAGCTATTCTTGCTTGTATTTCTCATATCACAAATGTTGCTCAAGAAGTAAGATATATCCTTTTATAAAAATCTGCATAAAGTTTCATTTATATCTCCATACTACCATAAATTTCATGATTAATGAAAAATTGGAAGAACTACCATTAGATTATAGCTATGGGTTTTATATGAGTACATCATGTAGTAGAAAGGAACATATTAAGAATTATTTTAAGCAAATGCTGCAAATAACAGTAAGAAACAATAAGTATTACAAACTTCAAAAAGTCGTTATGATTGTAAACTAAGTGATAAAAAATAGAGTTGAGTTATATGAAGATTTAGATAAAAGTTCGAAGAATGTGTATATATATCTAGGTATATACTATTTTAACAACCAAAAACATTTCGTAGAATATATTGAACAAATCAGTTTTTAAATATAGTAAGAGGACTGAAAAGTAACTGCTCAAATTAATAATAAAAAGACTCCACATTAAGCAAATTGATATAAGCAAAGGCCAATCGTAACGTGAAGAAAGAAATTGATTTACATATTGATGGTGGTGTAAAAGTAAATAACTGCTTTCTAATTGTAAGTAGTAGACCTAACATCATTTTGTAAGACCTTTCTCTAGGTCTTTGTAAAATTTGTGAGCAGTGTAAGTTATCAAAAAATATTAACTATAGGTAGTAATAATTTGCATAAACATTTTACCAGTTTTTTTTGGTCTCCACAATTTTCCATACCCTTTGGTATTTTCAACGAACTTAAAAAGTTCGTTACTGAATTCCATATGTCGTGTCGGTCTGTCTGTCGTTGTCACAAAATTATGGATTTTTTAAAATTTTAAAATGGATTCTTATAGGAAATTTTACGCTGATTTCATAATCGAAATCAAAAAGTTTCTATCTCGAATAGTTTTCGAGATATTCGACTTCGAATTTCGGGAAAATTTCGACATTGCGATTTTATGAGTAATTCTTAAAGAAAATTTTACGCTGATTTCAATAATGAAATCGAAAAAATTCTGTGTCGAATAGTTTTCGAGATATTCGACTTCGAATTTCGGGAAAATTTTCGACATTACGATTTTAAATGTGATTCTTATAGGAAATTTTACGTTGAATTCGAAAATGAAGAAAAAATTCTATGTCGAATAATTTTCCAGATATTCGATTTCGAATTTTCCCGAAATTTGAAATCGAAATCGAAAGGTTCGTTCTGGGATTGCTTACAGAGCAATCTCTTCGCCGGCCCCATGTTTTTATTCTTATTTCATGCAACATATCATCCCCTCTGAATTTGTTGTTTATTTTAAATTTTTGACAAGTATCTGTATATTTTTGTGTCTAAAATCGAACAAATTGATAGTTAGAACTTCAATAGGGAACTATTATAGAGTAGCATTCCATACCCAGTGGGTGCAAAAGTTTTCAAAAAGGCGAACATTACTGACTTCCCTCTGCAACTCGCAAACCTTACAAAACCTTTTTTCTCTCATTCCACACTTTTGATTCTCCACTCAAATCCACCGGTCAGTGAATGAGGCGCGTGGTATAATGGTAAGGTACAGAACTGGCAATATTTTGATCCTGGTTCGCGCCCTTTTGGGTGCAGAAAGTTTTGCCTCATTTTCGAGGAGTGAATTTACATGTTTGAACAGAAATGCCTTTCCTGTACGCCCCACATCGGCTGCCACATTCTTCAAGATATCAATTGATCGATTGGTTTTTCGTTTTTCGTTTTTCGCACTATTGTTGCTTTGAATGTAATAGATATTGCAGAATGCGGCTGACAATGAAAGCCGTCGTAGCCGCATTGGCGCTGGAGTACACAGATGAACCAAGTTCATCCAATGCCGCTGATAATGAACTGACTCGTGAGGAGAGCAAACTGCTACATTGACTAGTCTGTGTCATTAAGTGCCATGTCAAAGATACTGATCAAGTAAAGGGAAGGAATGAGAGGGAAAAGTGTACAGAACTGTTGCTAGAACATGAGGTTGTAAAAATCGACATTGAAAACTTTTTTTTACTGTTACGTGCACTTTGATTTCTCTAAAGCAAAGATGTCACACTGATGCTCTCTAAGGCTATTCTTGTAACTTAATTTTATTAATCAGTGATAAACAACTCAGGAATAATTTAAAAGTCAATTTAGGTTTATTATTATATAAGGGAAATGGTGGTCTACAACTGAAACAAGTTTCACAAAAAATTATGTCGCTTGTTATTACTTCTTTATTAACATTGCTATACGTTTACTTATAGTCTATAAATATTAGGTACAGGCATTTTTTTTATAACTGTATTTACTTTGTTATGACAATCTGCCTGTTTCCCTCATTTAACAGAACTGTTGCTTACAGTTAAATTTTACATAGCATCTTTTTAATTTGATATAGTGTGGTGGAATAAGAGTACTATAGCCAGGATTTTTTCTTTATACTTTATGCAATATAATGAGTGAATTCTATCAGATTTTTTCCAGCTGTGCTATTATGCAGTTACCCTAATGTGCCAAAGCAGTATCTTGAGGAAACTACAAATTGTTTTTTCCGATCATCCCTCCATCTTTAGATGATTTTTTAATATTGAGCACGTAATCTGGTTTTATTATAATCACATGAATCAACTTCGACAAATTTGCTACAGATGCAAATACATTGCAAACCATTTGACATGTTATAGAACAATTGATCCTCCTGCTTATTTTTAGAAGCATTCTTTAATGTTAATGGTGTAGACACTTAAGGTCTTTTTTATTGGAAAAAAAGGATTATTGATTTTGCATAACGACCAATAAGCTTCTTGCATTTATGTATACTCCCCCACTTTATCTTTTTTATCAGTTTATGGACTTTTTATTTTTGTAAGTTTGTACTACAAGTCATAAAAGAGGAATAATTTGTGGATTCTCCAATTCTGGGGCAACTTTTTTCCCGACTGTTTCTTGTCGTTTTTACTTACTTGTGGTCTTCTTACTGATTTGGATTTTTTGTTTAACAAGCTAGTTTGCAACACGATTTTAAGATTTTCTGTATAAATCTTCTGATGATTTGCAAACATAATTTTATCAAAATACCTGCAGTTTTAAAGCCTTACAAGTAAAGAGCGAGTTTTTAGAGGTACATTCATCGAATACTTAAAAAAGTGCAACAGTTGTATTAAAACACATTGTAAGAAGTGACTTATATAGTTAATAGAGAAAACGCAAAATGAATAAAAGAATTGAAGGAGATAACTGATAAAATCGTAAGTCTAAAGTTTAACAAATCAAATAAAACTAAACACTACTGATAAAGTGTGGACTAATTTAAATGGCCAGAAAACATGAAATACATTATTTCTGGAGTAAACTACAAGAAACATGAAAGGAGATAGGAAAGGAACATTAACCATAGTTGCAGGCCTAAATTGAAGAGTGGGGAACTGTATAGAAAGTACAGAGGGATGTGTTGTTAAATCAATTGAAAATTTAAAAAATAATAGACAAACAATTATAAATTTTTACTAGTTTAGGGAATGCAAACTTAAAGCTGGCTTGATGGGGTCCCCAGTAGTTTGCGCAGGTAGCAGGCTTGCTTCGGAGCTTTCTACAGTCTTTGCAGTGATGATTTTCACTGCATTTTACATACTTTAGGTCAACGCGACAGCAGCGCTATGCGTGTCCAAACCGCTGGTGGTGGTGACACTGGCTCACTATTTTCGTCTTTCTTAGTTATTCTATAGTGACAGCCAATCAAGGATGCCCCACAGATAAATATTTTCCTCCCTCTTATCGTTTTACTTAAGTTCAATATGCGTGGAATAGGGTGGTACTGGGAACCCTCCCTCATTCTTTTCGCGGTAAAGACGGGGATGTCGTGCTTTAGGAGCTCATTCTTGAATTCCTCTTCTGTTACATACTCCGGGACGGGCTGGAATAGCTTGTCTGCTTCCAACAGGTGGTAATAGTAAGAAAGCTGATTAGCTACTGGTGGTCGTTAGCTGTAGTGGATGGATGGAAATTCTATTTGCTACATTTTTGGCTTTCAGAAAGCCTACATGATTTTCATGCAGGGTTTTCCTGGCTGTGGACCAGACCTGCTTCTTCTGCAGGACTGTGGGAGAGATTCGTTTCCGAAGGGTGCTTTTCGGGCGGATTGGTGCGTTATGGCTGGAGCTAAAGGCTGTGGGCATTGCAGCAGCAGAAATATGTGGATTAACTAAACTAATAAATTAAAACCCAAAACAGCGTCCTTGAACAAAGTAATTAAAGAAGTTAGAACTAATAAAAAACAAGAAAAATATATGAAATATAAAAACCAGAGGAAGAAGGTAAAGCAATTAACGAAAGAAACAAAAATGAAACTATGGGAAGAATTTGGACAAAAAAATGGAAAGGGATACTAGAAGCAATACCAAGATGCTGTATCACTTGCTAAGAAGCTTGAAAAAGGAGAAGAAAAACAGACTGACACGAAGAAGAAAGAAAAAGTTCAATAAGACACGTGGAATTAGTAGAGACGTTAAAGGAAAATATAAGATTATAAGAAATAAAAAACGAGATCACAAGACTTAAAAAACCCAGCATAGATAATATAAGACCAGAACTGATTAAGTTTGCAGTTCAGAGGATGAAGCACATAATTATACAAATAATATGAGAAAGTAATAAAATACCAAGAAAATTGAGGATAATAACATCAGTGTACAACAAATGATTATTATTATTAAGTATCGCCTATAAAGTAATGAAAGAACTCTCAAAAGAAAGAATTAGACAAAAAATGAAAAATTTACCAAAACAAAATACAAGCTGGATTCAGAACTGGAAGATGAACAAATAACTAGATCTTTACACTTAGGAAAATAGTTGAAAAAGTAAATTGCGGTAAATAAAAAATTATATTACTGTTCAATAGATTTAGAAAAAGCCCTTGATAATTGAACGAAAGCAAATGTATTGAAAATAATCACAGAAAGATAAGTAGAGAGGTATAGGAAATAATGTGTTGGTCACAAAGGAAAACTGGGCACATCACAGAATAAATTAGTAAGTGAAGTTTAAAGCACAAATTACTGTTGCACACAGGCGAAGAAAGAAGTTACTGACAAAAAAGAGCAACAAAAGTATCTATACCTCTACACTAATTGAGATTGTAAGCAGTTATCCTAAATATATAATAGAGAAATAAACCATAGAACACTTAAAAGAAAAAAGGCACAAGTTCTACTTAAGAGAAGTAAAACTTTCACACACACACAAAAAAAAACATTTTTCAAGTAGTGAAAAATATATATATTTTTCAAGTAGTGAAAAATATATATAGTTTCTTTGTGTTTAAATTGATTGTAAATTTTCTTATCCCTTTATTTTATATTTTTGTTAAATATTTTTATATAGATAAGTCGTCTAAAGCGAACATAAGTGAAATGTTTCAATGTTGAATTTAAATTCATACGTATTAGCATACGGCAATAGCATCCAGCAATAATTGCAAGTAACAATTTTTAGTATTTAACTGAAGTGCTGTATAATTGTGACTCTTGGAGTTTCTAACAATAAGATTTATCATTGAAACTTTAATTTGTGTGTGCTTATTTATTTATTAAATCTTTTAAGTTATTATTAATGAGACATATTATTATTTAAAATACCTAATAAACTATTTTGTTACAGAGCAAGTCATTGGGTGAAGATATTCTGTTTTCCACACCATCTTCCATAATGAAAGATTCATTGGTGGGGGTAGCAGGGTTGATGGAGTTGACCCAGTCAGGATCCTCCAAGGTACTGGATTGGTTTCATTTCGGGGATCATATATTACCATCTTGACATTCCTCTTCCGCATTACACCAACCACATGATCCATTCCATACTCAATAGTGTCCATTTCCCCTTGAATCTGAATTGGTTAGAATTGGTTTGGGTCTTGACTATCTTTTGCTTGAATATGTGATGTTGGGCATGAATACTAAATTGTTCTCTTGTTTTGCAGAATTTTAATTACACAAAAAATTTTCTGGTTGTGGACCAAAATTTTTATGATTTCAACCAGTAATAGCTATGATTTTTTTGATAAAATTATGAAAAAATTACGTTATGCGTATTGTAAATATTAAAAATGTTTTATGCATGTGTATAACACTAAAAAGTTACATCTTCCCTTTTTTGTGTCCTGATCTAATTCATGCTTCCATCTAGTCTTGCTAACTGTAAGTTACAGCTTCACATAACCAAAGTTTTCCTCTCCAAATACCAACTCCCTGGATGAATGCTTGAGCCATCGCACTATGATCGCAAGTATACTCTTCGCATTTTTTCTTACTGTTTTTAAGTTAGGTTGTGTGCTTACAATTAGGGAGTTTAAAACAAATCCTAATGTACGAGAACATGTATGGCACTTAGGTTGGTTTGTTCATACCGGTGCATGTTTTGTTTGTTATTTGTGTTGTTGAATAGTTGACTACCAGTATCAAATGCAAAGCGTACACAGTCACATGTTACCAAAAATTACTGTTGTTATTTTATTATTTTATGTTGTAGATAATGCACTATTATAAGTTATTTGTAGTTTTATTGTTGCACTTCAATAATTTATTATGAGAGAACATAAGCAGTAGGTTAGACAGTAGGATTGTTACGATGGTGCTCTTCTTTCACGAAACAACCGAACGGAAAAATCAGAGATTCATTAGCGAAAACAAAAAAACGTGGCCCGCAGCTGGGTTCATTGTGTTTGCTAGATTTCTGCTCTTGTTTGGAAGACAATATTAAACTAGGCTTGGGATGTAGCGATGGGTGTGTGATTGGGTATTGTAGCTTTATATCCTTGTCCCGGCAGCGACTGCATCCAGATACTGCCCCCTCCCGAGCCCATGGCCAGCGCAGTGCTGCAGTCAAACGCATCACTTTTGGGGAGTCCGAGCCTCGGCCAGCCATTACTCCTAAGGTGAGCCCATCCTAACTTACTGCATAGTCAAACTCTAGTTAACGTTTATTTTGACTGCCAACTAACATGTTACCTCCAGTAAAATTTGACTAATGGGTTACTTGTTCAAATGTACAGTTTTGTGATTGTTGAAATGTCTTCTTGTTTTTGTAAAGTGGGGTGTTGTTTCTGTATTCTGGACAGATTTAACTAAAATGAAGCTGATTATGAAAATGTTCACAACTTTATATTATTTTTTTAATTAATGGAGATGTATTGAAGATAATTAATTGTGAATGTACTTGCAGTTTTTCTAATGTAATTTTGTGCTTACGGTATTGAAATAAATAAATGAAAAGAATAATTGCAAACCACCTCCAAGTGATGCTCAGTGTTTTAACCCTTACATAAATTATTGAGTGAAATGAAAAAGTAATGGTAGTATAACATTCCATTCAAAATCTTTTAGATTTGCATATTAAGCTACATTCATATTTATGTGTTCATTTATAATTGTTAAAATTTAGGGTGTGATGTAACTTATTCCACTATTTCTCCCCACAAACTATTTTGTTTTATATGTTTCTTTAGCTTCCTGACTTCCACAGGATATACAAAAATATATTGATATTACAAATTGTAACAATGTATCAAGAGACTGGAATATAAAAATTAAAGAACAACCTACACAAATGCCATAATTTGTTTTTTCAAGAGAAAAAAGATAAAAACAGGATATGTAAAATTAAACTCCAAAAATTATATGGACAAAATAAAAACTCATAATAAAAAGTCCAAGCACGTCAGAGAAGATTATCTAATTATGTTGCTTTTAACTAATTGCCTGTCATTACAATTCATTAGATATCTGTTCAAGAAACCAAGTTATGGTTTTTGTGTATTGTTCACACTTATACAGTGGTAACTTTTTAGATGAAATTACAGTATTGTGATAAGAAATATTTTTGAGACAGCAGATTGCTCTCTATGGTTGAAAATTTGTTGTTTGTTGCTATTTTTCACTCTCGTCTAGTTACTTTTTTTTATAATTGATTTATGTATTTGTTTCTCACTGTTATCAATACCAACTAACTAGTTATATATAATTTTAACAATGCAATACTGTGGTCATTCCACATTTATTTCTTTCTTTTCACTGTTATTCTTTTGAAATAGAGGAACTGTAACCAGCTCAAACTCGCATTCTCTTTCTTAAGGCGGCCTTACACAACGCTATTAACTCGTACGAGTTATGGGGACGAGTACTGAAGGCGAGTGTTTCACAGGGATAGTTACACGCTAAAATTGGTGTTTAACGTGTAGACGCCACTCGACTAGCGGCAATTTCCAGTAGTCGAGTTTTTTCTTTTATTTTCTTGCAAAAATGAGCAGTCTATGCAAAAAGTGTTTAAAGACGCGTATTAAAATGTTGTGCGAAGAATTGATGGAAATAATGGAATCAAAATAATGGAAACAAAAATATGGGTAAGAAAATGGCTGGTTGGAAGATCCGCGTGGGGCCTCAAGTATGCTTCTTAAGGAGTTGGTTTTAGAGGACTTTCCCGAATACCGAAATTGTATGCGAATGTCTCCAGATTCTTTTAATTTACTGTTGGAGAAAATATCGATACGAATACAACGAACTGATACAACAATGAGAGCAGCTTATATCCAGCCAAATAAAGTTGGAAATAACCCTCTCATACTTTGCAACTGAAAATAGCTTCCGAAATCTTCCCCAGGAGTTTTCAAGACCTGCTATTTCAAAATTTATATCAGAAATTTGCAATGTAATTTTATTTTTTGCCTCAGCAACACCAAAATCGGATATATGCATTTTATTTTACAATTCTTAATAAAGCTGATTCACGAACCAATTCGTTCTTATAATTATTCAGGCTCGTATACCATAAACATTTTTCGTCTCTATACAGTTCCACAAATTCCAGCCATTTTAAAAAACTACATGCAACGATCAACTATTACAAAATACGTGGTACGCACTATCAACGACTTCAGTAGCACTAAACTAACCACTCGTACGTGTTACTCGAATCGTGTAATCGGTCTCCAACGATGCTAGTACGTCATACAGTCGAGTATTGTGTGGGGAAAATATCGGTGGGGGAACCAACTCGTTCCAGTAAATAGGATTGCTTTCTATTCACGGGACTGGCATGGAAAATCGCAGCGAGTACTCTACTGGAATACAGAACACCAATTTACACAAGGAGAGTACTAAAAGTGAATACTCGGTTTTAGTGACTTGTACGAGTTACTAGCATCGTGTAAAGCTGCCTTTACTCTGAATAATTAGTGGACCATTATTTAAGTTGATGGAATTAAAAATGTTTTGCTTGTTAATCTTCGGTTCAAAGTTTTTTCTTTCGCTTCTAATCTTTGTTCTGGTTAAAATAATGAGGTCATCTCCATTTAATCTGGACTGTTGAGTACAGAAAAATGTGTATTCATAATTTAGTGACATCTTGGACAAGTTTCTTATACTCCATTCAGAAAATAAAGTGTTGCTGCTGTCCGCTTTTTATTAGTTTGTTTTTGTTGATTTATTTTTTAACTGCATTCTGTAAATTACATGAATTGAACTTGTTATATGTAGTTATCTCATGTTTATGATGTGCTTTAAGGTCCTATTTTGCCAAGAGTTTCGATGACCAATTTAATTTTTTGAATTGGGGATTGGAGTTTAAAGTTGTAACTACAAACACAGAATTTCTAACAAGTATTATTACAACCAAATAAGTTATTGAGGCATTGGGATAGTATGCAGTAGCGTTTTGGTGTTTGTTTTTGGTAAAAATATCAGATTAGTAGACTTAAAGTTATCAAAAAATTGCAGAAGTAAATCTGTAAATATTGCTAGGTTTTACTTGTGAGATTAGAAAAAAGTATTATAATAACACCATGATTATAAACGCCGAGTGGAGATTTTGCCAATATTTTTGCTAATTCTAATAAGAGCTATAGAAATAGAAATAGAAGAATGCAACACAATGAATAATAACCAAATCAGCTTTAGGAAGAGTAGATTTTACCATACATGTGTTAAAATATAAAGGAATTTAGAAGTTAAAGAACAACAATACAAGAATTGAAACAATTAGGAGTAAATTATATACACAAGTCAAGAAAACATATGAGAAAGGGAATAGGATCATGATAACACTGGCTCAAATAATTTCAAATTGAAAGACGCCCATATAAGTAAAGAGGTGCTCGCTATAGCTGTCAGTAAAATAGCAGATTTATAAGTCAGTGACTTGAAAGTTAGGATACAAATTGTAACAAATGACTGTTCCAATGTTGAAGTTGTACTTGTGATCTGTAATATATATTAGCACGAGAGGCCCTTGGCTTTATTAACAATTTTCGTCTACTCGGTCCTGTTTTGTTTTTCCAGATTATTTTAAATCTTCCTTCACTTCTCGGAACCATTCCTTCTGCGGCCGTCCTCTTCTATTTCTTTCCTCTGGGGTTTCTCTAAAAACTAGTTTGGGGATTTTTGATCTGACATTCTTCCTAAATGTTCCAGGCATCTCAATCTTGGCAATTTATTTGAACCTATTATTGTTAGCTCTTGATACATCTCGAACAACTACTTATTTATTCTTTTTCTCTAACATTCTTCTTTCTGAATTTCTCCGAAGATCTGTCTTAATACTCTTCTCTCCCACTTTAGTAGTTTGTCTATGTGTCTTAGATTTAATATCCACACTTGACACCCGTACACTACAATCGGTCGTATTATTGTCTTTAGTTTTAACTGTTCGCGAAATATTTTTACTTTTTATTACTTTATATAACAAGATCAGGGGGCGAAACGATAATGTATACAAATGTTGAAACTCATAAACACCTTGGAAACTCAAACTTAGACCAACCAATCAACTATGAAGGTTTCAGCACTCTATATATTATCGTTCATGAGATATGTCACTTTAAAATAAAAAAAGCAGGAAACCCCTTTAGGGGTGTTTCAATGGGTCGGGTTTATGAGACATTCCTATTCTACTTTTTAATGAGGGGTTCAAAAAAGGTGGTCAGAAGTTTCGACCTAATTGTACAATTGATCACTATACTCAATTGTATATATTACCTCTAAAGACGCAATATTTTTTATACCTAGCACTATTCTTCTTTCTATCTCACTATACGAGTTATTTTTATTATTGATTTCTGTGTCTAGATAAATGTAGCTGTCTGTTTAAAATTGTATGATTTTCCAGTCTGGCTGCTATTCACCTTAAGATTTGTCGTGTTGATCTTGGATGTTGTATTATGTGTGTAAATAACTTCTCAGTCTTAGATTTCACAGGACGCAAATCACTGTTTACATGTAACGTATTAGTCCGCCCTCTTGCGGTTTTAAAGCAATGACATTTGGTCTTTCGAAACATCATGCAATTTGGCGTTTGATGCACATAATCTCAATAATCAGCTGTGTTCACGATGGCAATCACAAAAGAGCATATTCGATTTTCTATCCACTACGCGTTTCATCTTAAGAAAAACACTGCTGAAGCCACAGAAATGATTTGTGCTGCATATGGTGGGAATGCTGTAAGTTATGCAACGTGCAAAAAGTGGTACCAAAGATTTCGCGGAGGAGAGTTTAGTCTTGAAGATCAACCACGCGCTGGACGCCCTCAAACATTTGACACGGATGAGCTGCAGATATTGCTGGATCAAAACAATGCGCAAACTGAAAAAGAGCTTGCAGAACAGCTTGTCGTCACTCAGCCAGCCAAAAGGAAGGCAGATGGGTTCCGCATAAACTGTCCAAAGACAACAAAAATCAACGACGTGACACCGCACTCCATTTGTTTTCAAGGAACCGAAAAAAGGATTTTCTGCATAAAATTATTACGGGCGATGAAAAATGGATTTTGTACGACAATCCCAAGATCCCAAAAATCATGCGTAGACCCTGGCAAACCTTCGACATCGACTCCAAAGCCCAATATCTACGCCAAAAAGAATTTTCTCTGTATCTGGTGGGATTGGAAAGGTGTGCTATACTATGAACTCTTGAAACCAGATGAAACAGTTACGGCGGATCGCTACCAATAGCAACTCGTCAATTTGAGCGACGCAATTGAAGAAAAGAGGCCATTTACTGGACAAGGAAGTCGCAAAGTCATCCTGCTCCATGATAATGCTCGACCACATGTTGCGAAGGCGACGCAAAAACACATCTTCGCGTTAGGCTGGGAACTTCTCCCACATGCGGCGTATAGCCCAGACATGGCTCCTCCCGATTATCATTTATTCCGGTCGTTACAGCATCACTTGGCTGATACGCACTTCAAAACAGAAAAAGAAGTCCGAAAATGCACCGATAACTTTATCGCCTCGAAGCCGGTGAGTTTCTATCACCAGGCAATTCGCAAGCTACCCGAAAGATGGCAAAAGGTCATCGATGCCAACGGAGAATACTTTGATACTTAAGCTTTTTTTGTTTGTTTTTAAATAAAACTTTAATTTGCAGAAAAAAGCTGAGAACTTATTTATACACTTAATAGTTAGGTATTTTGTTTTCTTTCGTTCACTTCTAGTCCATATGTTTTAAAATATGTTTTTTAGTTTAGTTTTAGTTTAGTATTCAAGATGTTACTTCTAAGTGTTTCGCTATTTCTCGTCACTCCCTCCAAGACTATATTAAATAATGTTGTGGAGAGCGGGTCTCCTTGTCTCAGTCCCTTTGTAGATTTCTGGGATCTTGCTCCTCCTGTTTACTTCATTCCAAGTTTTTTCTAGCATAATTTTGACCAGTTTAATTATTTCTTCTGGAATATGTAAGTCTTTCATTGTTGTTAACAATTTGTTTCTCTTTAAACTGTCATAAGCCTGTTTATATATAGTCTATAAATAGTATATGTAGTGTTATTCTTTTTCTTTTTGTTTTTTCTTGCAGTTATCTTATCATGAATAATTGATCGGTTGCCGAACGTTTTACATCTTGTTTATGGTAATTTTCCTCTATTTTACCATTTATTCTTGCTTCTCACGTTTTTTGTTTCTGTATATTTTTTTTGTCTTCTTTTTTTTCTCTTGGTCTTCGCTTTGTTTTGTTTTTCATTTAACATTTTCTTTTAATTCAATGTCTTTTTGTTTTGCTGTGTTTAATTCTTGAAATATCTTTACTTTCATCATTAAACCAGTTATTGGTTTTCTTAATATTTTTACTTGGTAGCAATTTTTTCCCGCTTGTTTTATTGTTCCTTTAAGTACATTCCATTCTTCTTCTCCATTTTCTTTCGTACTTTCTATTTTTAGCATTTTTGCCACTTCGTATTTGAATTTCTTTTTTATCTTTTGGTCTTGTAGGAGTCTTATATCCCACCTAATTTGTTGTTTCCTTCGCATTCTATTTTTCAGGAGTGTTTGTAAATTTATTTTTAACCACAGCATATAGTGGTCAGAATCTATTTCCGCTCCTCTGTCACTCTACGTTTTCGATACATGCGTTGTATTTCGATGCAAGTAGCACATGGTCTATTTGATTCGTTGTTTACCGCCAGGGCTTTTCCTAGCTTCTTTATATATTTCTCTGTGTTTTAAATATGTTGCTTTTATTTGTAGTTGTTTCTCTAGAGCAAAAATAATCTGTCCATTTTTATTTATTTCTTTGTGTTTGCTATACCCTCCCACTGCTGGTCTATTTCTTTTTTTTTGTCCTACTTTTGCGTTGCAATGCAATGCTTAGATATTCTAACATACACTTCCTCCAAATCTTCATAAACCTTAACTTTTACTTATTCATATGCGTCTTCTGTACGTGAATGCACATTTATTATACTTAATTTCCTTTGTAGTCCCCTTATTCTCAAATAATTTAGGCGTTTGTTTATTTTCTTAAAGTCTAGTAAGCTCTCTGCTCTCTCCTTCTTTATTAAAAAGCCCGTTTTGGGATCCTCCTCCATTGAGAAATAAGTATTCATCTATTTCTCCAAAAATTTTATTTTTTAGGTTCGTTTCCTATACTGCTAGTATCTCGACTTTGTATTTGTTTAGTTGTTGTGTTAATTGTTTTAGTGCTCCTTCATACTTGATTCCTCTTACATTCCATGTTCCTAATTTCCATTTGATGTTTGTTTTTGAATTATTATTTATTGTGCTTCTTGTTTTTGTTTTCCTTTTTACTCTTTTTCTTATTCGTTTCCATTTTTTTGTTGCCTGCCATCTTAGTTTTTTTACGTTGTGTTTTTAGTTTTTGTAACATTTTTTTTTAATCTTTAGGCCCTCTCCATCTTCATTTGACCACTCATATTGTACGTTATTGATCTTTAATTTTTTGTAGCCTATTTGTATCCTCTCGCTTTTTTCTTTTTCTTTTCTTCCACTCTGTTTCTTTCTTAATCAGATCTTTTTTAATTTTCGAATTTTTTCTTCATATTACTTGGTTGTTTAATTATTTATTTTCATTTCTTTCCTTGTACCTTGAATTTCCGTTTTTATTTCTTTCATCTCCTTTCCCATTTCTTCTATCATATTAACTGGTTTCTCCATTATATTCATATCTTCTCTTTTCTTCTCATTGTTGCCTCATTTTCTTTTGCTGCAGGGGACCTTCGTATTTTTTTACTCCGTTGAAAAGGCTCTTGTTTTTCTTTTTTCTCTTAAAATAATTTTCTAGAGAGCCTACGCTGTTTTTACGATTCATTATATAAACACAATCTTTATGTAGAAACGTTGTTACAATCTTTTCCTTCTGTAGTTGTTTATGTTAGAGGTAAAGTGAAGAGGCATAATGTCAGTATCCTGAGGATAGAAAATCTGTTTGTAACAATGCAATGTAAAAGAATTTATACTAGGGAACAATTTATAAGTTTAGAAATAAAAGTTGGTTACCACTTTGTAACTCGATATGCTTTAGAATTGGCCTTTCTCTCGACTTGAGAACAAATTGCAAAACATAAGTGCTGCCATCCACTTTCTTTATGACGTGATATATTCTCTAAAAATCTGGTATGAACATCACACGACTTTCGTTATCCTATTATTATATATTATACCGGGTTCATCGTCTCGGCCCTGCGCTGCTCTCGTCCCAGAATTTGTTATTTTAAAAAAGGACGAGGCGCGAGGCCAACACTCGAAAGCTGATTAAAATAAACAGTACAAGACAATAATTAACTCGTACTTACAATTTTGCTACGTCACTGAAGGTAACCGTGCGAGCTCGGTTGCACAGCCTGCGTGCTCCCTCCTAGCGGCCCGGTAGCTCTCCGAGCGCGCTGTGATTGGTCCGTTTAATTAATTTTTAATCGGCTACAACTTATTTATTTGACCTCGGATCAAAAAATTTCATTTTATTTTTTTTTTGTTCTCGGTTTGATCTATCCAGTAATATAAATTTCCCGAAATATTTTATGAACACCCCGGTATGTTAAAAATCCTGAGTTTCAATTTTTTTTCGAGTTCCTATTTTACCAACTTTTATTTTAAATTCATGTTTATCTCATGATAATAAGTCATTTTTATTCTCATAAATTTTTTGTATCTTCAACCGTTTAGATACGACCGCTTTGAGACAGATTTTTCGACCTTGTGACCAAACGGCACGGCCGATTTTTACCAAAAGCTTCGCACTGCGTCCCCTACCTACAAGTAACTTGCATACCAAATTTCAAGTCTCTAGCTCTTACGGTTCTCGAGATATCTTGTTTACTGACAGACAGACACACACACACACACACACACACACGAACCAATGGCTCAAACCAACTTTTTTGGTGTCCTGAGGCTATATTTCGTCCAGAAATGTGAAAAACTGGGTAGGTCAAATTTCAGCCTATTACATTACTTTCCTTATTATAGGATAAGGAAAGTAAAAATTGCACTATCAAGGTCTGCACATTTTTCTTCTTTGGCCTTTTCTCTTCATACATTTCTTTGAAGCAACTAATTGCATTAGTGAATTGTAAGGCTACGTTCAATATTGGATTCAATTTCCATAATATGCTCTGACAAGGTTTCAGCCATCCCAATAATTTTTTATAGTTGTCTAAATTGTCCTCCCGTTCTTCATGAGCCCGTTTTCATCTATGTATGTTGATAAGTGTTTTTTATCTTATTTTGTTTACTATTGTTAAATTTCATGCATTCAATTACATTTTCTACGGATTCTAACTCTTTGAAAGCAAGTTTCTATCCAATTTCCACTGTCTTATTAGTGACCTTGGCAAAATGAGTTTTAGAACCAGTGAAATCATTTGCATAATGTATATGTTTCTATACGGCCCTCATATTGCTTGCCGTTAATTCATGACATTTTTCGTCTATATTTTTTATAATGTTTCTGATGTTGCTCTTCCAAAGTTCCGTTAAAGTAGGTGGTATTTTTCTCTCCTATTGCAGCTTTTATGGGTTGCGAAAAAGTGCAGTGCAGATAATAGGCCATAAGCGTCGCAGTAACATCTTCATCCATTGATTATATCAAGGACGTTGTCTTTAGCAGAAGAAAGTTATACATTTTCGTTTAAACCACAGAGACCAGTAGGATGACCTAGGGCATTATCTAATAGCAATAAAATCTTAAAATCCAGTCCATTTTCTTTGCAATAATGTTCTAAGACAAAAATAGTTGGTGACTAATCTTCATGTTTTGTGGTCTATGCTTTCTTATTTGAACGTCGCAACACTGATAGATTTTTTTTATACATTTTTATCGAAAAATCTTGTACGCTACACAAGCATCGGTTTTATTTTGATATCCCCCGCTTTGAAATCTTATATGCAGGGTACGACTTTTGATTGCCTCCAATAAGGTGCATGACAGCAAAATATACACGTTTCACCAACGTTGCATATTTGTTTATCTTCCACCTGTTTGTATGATTTTACTTAATTCTATTCACCAACAGTACGAGCATTGTGAATACCAGTTCTTTGTTTAAAACAGAAAAACCACTCACGACTTTTTCGGTAGTTCCCTCGCCTCCGTTTTTTATATCATCAATAGTCTTCAAGTCATTATAAAGACTTAATGATTTAGCTTGAATTGCCATTTGACTAAGCGTAACTCGTTTTTTATTTAGGTCTTCGAGGTATATGGATAATAGCCGCTCCATGTTTATCATTCGAGTGCTTCCGGTTTTAGTCACTACTCTTGATAAATAAGAAGCCATGTCACCTTTCGATTTGTATTTTTGATGGGTTTTTAAATTTATGACCAGTCCATTCCATTTTCACGCCTATTTTAGCAAATGATAAAGTTTCTTCATGAAACTTGATTACATAGAGCTTTGTTCCAAATTGGGCCACTTATGCGTTTTTTTTATATTTTCTTATTGCACTCATTATTATTATTTTTTATTGGATATTAAAATTTAATTATCACAAATGGACTTTATTATTGCTTATCAAAAACATTAAAGTTCACAAACGTTACTGCTTACTCGTGCTACGTAGCTTACGCATTAAGGACAACGGTTGTGATCGCACTGAACTACAATCGGAGTAGTGTCTTTCACATCAATAATCACCTGATAGTATTATCACGTCTATGTAGCAGTTGTTACTATAGCTGTCTAATGCTATGTGAAATCGGCGCTTAACGCATTAACTGCCGCCCCAAAAGTTAAAGTTTGACCTAAATGCCAAGTGGCGATTTTCGATACTGCCTGAACATGCTCTGGCGTATGATTGACAGCCTTAGAATAAATGAAACTATAGAGAGAACATCGTGTATACTTTCTTATGCCCGTTCTTGTCATATTTTGTGCAAAATCGAGACTACTAACTTTTTCTTGAAATTTTCAGTTTTCCTTTTACCATTTTACTTATTTTTTTGCACTTTATAATTTAAAATAGGCATTCTCGATTTATGAGAAATTATATATTTTAGTTTACCTCACCCTACAATTTCATATTTTTTTGTTGTTATTTATTACTACATATAACTGTAAGCAAGAGGTTAAAGTTACGCCAATGGCGTTAACGCTTTGCTGGTGCTAAAGCAAAATTTTCAGAAAAGAATACACCACGTTATACAAAGCTGCGTGCGAGAGACGGCAGTGGCGTAGCAGATTTAGGTTGTAACTGGATTGCGCAAAAGTCTTAATACAAATTTAGGGAGAAATTATCTCAAACGAATAAAAAAAAGATATAAATAATTTTGTTCAGGGAAAAATTGAGAAATTTTTTGTGACGATTAATATTTTCCAATTCAAAGAAAGGGACTATTCCGAAATTTCAGATGTGTCAATTCAAAATCCATCTTTTAATTTGAAAGGCGGACTTTGAGTTGACAAACATGAAATTTTGAAATTTTTGTAATTCTTCGTTCACTTTATTATTTATAAAAAGATGTTGGTACTATAAACAACTTTAATGAATAACAGAACATAATTGTCCTAATTCATTAAGGGGATAACTTTTTTATTGTTTAAACAAGCAAAAATCGTGAAAAAATCAAAATGCCTCAAAATACATGTTAAGGTTGTTCAAATTCAATGAAAATGAAGTATGTTGTAGTCATTTGTATGATAAACAATATGCGTCCGGTCGGATCGCAAAATTTCAAAATGGCGACCTATTGCAAAATTTTGATTCACTGTATAATGTGTCACAGGCAACCGATCGAAACCTGCTTAACTACAATCGTTAGGTAATAATAATGTCTTGGATTGCTCAAAATTTGAAATTTTTTTTATTAATAAATAAATTTTTTATTAACGAAAAACCCGTAACGAATGGCCGTTTTTTTAACCTAGTGCATTTTGTTGAGCTTATTTTACCATGAATTTTTTTAAAAAAAGTTTGCGATACGTCCAATAGAAGCGAAGATAGGATACTTGCACGTTTTTATCAATAACGACCGTTCTAATTAATATTTTCACTTGAAACTTGATGTGATGAAACTAGAATACTTTGTTTATAAGTACAATTTATTTGGATCCAATTCTTCATGGTGAAAGTAAAGGTTTAAGCAGCGCGTGAAAGCATGCGGCGCGAGACGGCGCGCGGCCAGGAGAGTGGGGCACTGTGACGTCACCGCGCGCTGACGCCGCAGCCGTGCTCGGCACCCGTAGACCCTTAGCTGCAAATTAGTTTACTTGGCTTAGAAAGCACCTACAAAAATAATTTTTTTTTAAATAACGTGTTTTTTCCGATCTTTCCGATGGTACAATCTATTTTTCCGTGTCTCAATTACAATGAATAAAAGCTAATATTCCGTAGAGTTCTAATTGAGACACGGAAAAATAGAATGTACATCGGAAAGTTCGGAAAAAACACGTTATAAAAATTTTTTTGTAGGTGCTTTCTAAGCTCGTTTTTGAGAATTACTTTAAAATAATTTAAGATTTCTTGTAGGGTCGGGGGAAATTCAAATTTTGCATCGTTATATTCCAAGATTTTGTGCAATGATCTTTCAGAAGATACCATAACTCCTCTTTGTTAAAATTTTTTGTCCTCTTAAATAGACTCGTGCTTTTAAAGTGCGCATACTATTTAAAAGTTCGTGATCAGTCTCTACATTACTCTGATGCAGAACTATTACTTAAATTGTACCTAAATTGGCCTGAGTCTTGTGTTTTTTGTGTCTCAAAATGTATAGTTAGAATGCAGTCCATAGTTTAGTTACGGTTAAAACAAAATCACTTGAAGACATGCCCACTGATTTTTAAGGTGTAATCAAAGAACTAAAATGAGTGACGTAAGTTTTTACAAAAAGTTGAATCTTAGAAATAGCTATTAAAATATCTCTGTTGACATAAAATAAAAATGAATGCCTGACGATGATTGAATCTATAGAAGGGAATAGGAACAAATGAATAATATGATTGAAACAGCATAAGGTTCTCACTGAACATTCTCATTATTCAACTTTTTGTTTTATTTATAATTACTTGAAATAATCTGAGTTTCTTCTTAAATGTAACTGGAATTCTTCCTTGTAGTTGGATGTGAAATGGGCAATGGTGGCATGCGGACGAACCCAAGATCAGTTGGAGTTGACCGAAAAGGCCCACCGCTTCCTCAAGAGCAGCGGCTTGAAACCTCGTTCGCTGAAGTTCTAGAGTCCCGAAGAGCGCCCCTTGTACATAGCCTGTTAGCTGAGCCGCCCAGTAGTTACTAGCCTCGCTGACAAACAAAGTGCAAATAGTGTACTAAGTAACTTTTTTATTATATATATATATATATATATAAACTAACGATTCCACCACATCTACGCGACATCACAGTGTGTTTTTATATTGATGCATGGGTTTTATTTGGCGTTCGCTTGCGTTTGCGGGCTGTCCGCAAACTGGAATTGAAATTGTTCCCATGGGAACATTGACGAAATAAAACCCTAAATTGTGTTTTTCACAATTTGTGTACAGCTAGTCGTGCTATTTGAAGATTTTTAACTTTGTTTTAGTGAAACTGAACTGTAAAATCTTTTTTGTGTGTTTGTGCCTCAGATTGTTGGCAGTTTGGGACCGTTCGTGAAATTGTGCTGGGGAAAGATTCGTTGCAAATCTGTATAAAGAGTAAATTGTTTTGAAATTAATATATTGAACTATGTTAGTCTAATACCACGTATTAATTTATTGCAACGCGATATGCTGACGCATCTTTCCGCTTTTCACGATTGTGGAGTGAACGTTTCACAGTTAAAGCATTGCTTTGTGTGGCAGGCAGAATACGTGATTTTTAATTGTTTTATTATAGCGAACCATTACATATATGCTTTAAAACAGATGTATGTGTGCGTTTTTTATTAACATAATATAATTAATATAAATCATTCTTTCCACTTGCGGCAACCTTTAGGGACATTTCTTCTTGTGTAAATTATGCTGTTTGACTTATGTAACCCTACCTGTACAAACGTAAGATTTTTATAATAATTTGTCGTTTCTGTATCTTAGTTGACAGTAACTTTGTAAATTCACGGTTTGTGATAATACATGTTTTTGAATTTTTAATTATTTCATTATTTAAAAGCCAGCTACTTGTAATAGTGGATATGTGCAAGGTGAGACTTCTAGCAAAGTGATTTCTAAATGACTGGACTTACCTATGCTGTAAATTTGTATTGATTTTATGTTATAAAGACTTATGTAATGTTTCCAAGTTTTTTACGACTAAGTGCTTTAAACAAAAACACTTAAGTTTATATTAGCTCTGGAAAAATCATATTTATGGTCACAATAATGGTACAGTACAGTGCACTTGAAACCATGAACTTACAAATAGTAACTAAAGTACTAAAATTCCATATCTTTCCATTGTCAAATGTAAGTGTCTCCAAGTATTCTATATTGCTCTCTATTTTACGCTTTCTCTAACCAATTATAATCAGCTGTTCTTTATATTGTCTGTCCACCTAAGTGGAGATTTTCTTCTGCTTTTTCCCGTTCTAGATCTCTATTTCACTAATTTCTTAGCCAACTAGTATCTTATATTCTTGCAGAGTGCTCAACTCATGACCATTTTAGTTTAAGCGCTTTTTCAAATGCATCTACTATATTTATTTTATCTTTTACAGTTATTCCCAGCATTATACGCTCCACTGATCTTTGTGCTATTCTCAATTTTTGTATGTCCTGTGCCCTTAACATCCATGTTTCTGCTGCATAGGTTAGTGCAGGGAGTATGTTTTGGTTGAATAACTTAGTTTTTAATTTTTGCTCAGTTTTGCTTTGCAGAACGTCTTTCAATCTTCCACATGCGGCCCAACGCAGTTTTATCTTACCTATTTCCTATATTTGACTATGTCTCCAGTTTAATAAGTTTTCCAACTGTTTCTATGGTTTCATCCTCCAATTGCATATCTGAGTCATTTATCATTATTTTAGTCGTACTGTTGCTTATATTTAAGCTATTTTTTTCTTTTTCTTTTGTATCTGTTAACATTTCTTGTAAATCGTGTATATTGCCAGATATTAGTAGGATATTATCCTCAAACCATGAATGGTTCAATCTTTCTCCGTCAATGTTTAATTCCTGTGCATTCCATGCACAGTTTCTAAGCAAGTCTTGTAGACATGTAGCCTTTTCATAGATATTTTTTATCAACTCCACTATTTTGTAGAGATTTTATTATAGCCCAATGTTCTTCTGAGTTGAACGCTTTTTCATCATCTATGAAGGCAAAACACAAAGATAAGTTATACTATATTGTCTAGATTTTTCTATAAGGCTTCTTTCTTACTACTTGTAAGGAATCTTGAGCACTGTAACCACTATGAAAACCCCCTGCTCTGATAAACGTCCATTATGTTAGTTAATTTATTCGTTATAATCTTTACGAACAGTTTGTATATTTGTGATAATAGACTGATCGTTTTGTAATCTGGTTTTGTGATCATCTTAAACAGTAATGTTATAAGTGTGTTGTCCCAATCTCACGGTATTCCTTTTCCAGACATAAACAATATTGTTGTAGTAGTTGCTATCTTCCTTCTTTCATAATTTCCATTAGTACTTTATCTTCTGGTGATTTCTTTCCTTTTATTTGTTTGAGTGCTATCTCTGTCACATATATTTCAATTTTAGGAATATTTTCTAAACTTACATTTAATTCTTTTTGTTCTATGTATTTGATACTTGTTCGCATTCTTTCTCTGAAGATTTCTTTGTAGAATTGTTCTACTCTTTCGAGGATCTCATTTTGACCTACAATCAAGACGCTGTTTGGATTTCTTAATGAAGTAATTGATCTAATATTTTGCCATTGTTTTGTTTCTCATCTAGTTTTAATTACTTTTTTGATTTTCAGATCATGCCACTTTTTACCTTTTTTCGCTTATCTTATTGTTTTAGCAAGTTCTTTAAGAGCTTCTAAATTTTCTTTTCTGCTTATAGTAAGTTTTCTTCTTTCTTCCATTAATCTCTGTATTATTGGAAATCTTGATATTTCTGTTTGTCCTGCCCTTCTTATTGCCTTTTATTGTTGTTGTTTTTATCTTTAATTGCCACTTTTATTTGTTTTTTACTTAGTTCAACTTTGTATTGTTTGTTTTTATATAATATTCTTTTGTCCTGCTGTATACTTTTTGAATGTTTTATATTCTTTCATTTTTGGTATTGGTGGCTATTTTAATTCTCACTAACCTGTTGTCGCTTCCTGTACCTATTTTATTAGGTACTGACACTTCTTTGACTATATGTTTGTGTGGTGTTATGAAAAAGTTGTACTGACCTTTTGTTCTTCCATCGGGACTTATCCATGTCTAAAATCCTTAAGTTTAGTAAAAATGACAAAGTGAAAAGTATAATAGTAATGAGAATATTCATTTTAGATCAATATAACAAAAAACTTGCATCTCTAAAGTGAATTTTGTCCCTCCGAAATGTTAGAAAATATTGTCCAAGTGTTATATAAACTATTAAAATATTTGTTAACTTGTAGTTATACAGGTTGAATGTTGACTATAAGTTTTAAGAGATAATTTCCAATAAGAAAAGGAACAAAATTTTATACGAATACATATATGAAAATGAGTAGTAGATGGCAATACTGTTCTTTATTATATTAGTCTTTTGTAAGCACATTCATTTTAGTTATGGTGTGTTTATAGGTTTTTCTTTTCTTGAAGGTCTGCTTATAAGTGGACGTTCTGAATTGCTATTAAAGTGACTCGTTATTTTTGCTAGGAATAAGCAGAGCTGATTTACACTTATGGAGAGGATGGATATGATCAAAAAACTGCATAGATTTATCATTAAACCTACCCTTATAGATAGCAACCAAATCACAATACTTTTGCAGCAGCACACTATAAGAACATATTATATCATTGGCCTATTATAGTCCTGTAAGACAAAAGACTCTTTCAATAGCCTACACGAGAACTTCTACTATTCTTATCACTTACAATACATAGAAGAATTCAGATTTTCTTTCAAGAGAAGTATTTTTGCTACAGGCCATGTTTAGTAGAGATGACATTAACCTACACAACACTTGTCTGTGGGTTAGGTAAAATCCCCATAAAATAGTGGAACTTTATCATCAGCAATGGTTTAGTATCAATATTTGGACTGGAATTATTGATAGTCGCTTAATTGAATCAGTCATTCTTTCAAAATGCCTCAACGGCTCAGCTCCGTTAGCAATACAATAAGTCATGTGCCTGACGTATGATGGAATTCCAACGCATTTCAATGTTAATATTCGCTAGTATTTCTGTAACGGCTTCTTTAATAGACAAGATAGTTTTGCTACATGTCCCGTCTAGTCACCAAACCTTGGTTTTTTCCGGTCAGATTAGTTGATTATACCGAAGCAGTTCATGATATGTGTACCCACGAATATCGTCTGATTGAACTTTGTAACAATTTTTAGAAGATTTCAATGAGTATGTTAATCCATAACGTGACGCGTTTACGCTTGCATTGTGGCTAATGGACAACACTTTGAACACGTACTTTAAAGTTGTGAGAAATAAATGTTAGTGTACGGCAATGTAATGTATTTTCTGGTATATATTCATATAAATTTTTTTGTTTTTTTTTTTATCAAAAATTATCTCTTGAAGTTTGTCCTTATAATTAATATTTACTTTGTTATGTATTATATGTATTCTTTGTTCATATAATATGGAGTCATGTTGATCAATGCACCTTGAAGAGTAAATTTAAATCGTGAAAATTTTCAAAAATTTATTTTGGTTTTGTTTGATTCTGAGTTACATAGCGTGTGAATGTGTTTCTGCGCTTGGAAATATCAAGTTATTGTGCAAGCTATTGCTAGCAGACGGCCAATCAATTGCCTGCATTTATCAGAACTTGGGAGGTAGGAGCACTTCCCGCGATAATAAATTTGAATATTTTCTATAAGTTCATTTGCACTCACCAGTGTGCTCTTGCTGTTGAGGCGCGGATTGAGGTAGGGACGGACCCTGGTTCATTTCCTGGAGCTCTCTGATACCTGACGGGTGGCTTACTCAGTCACTAAAAATAATTGAGTACCTGCGTTCGCTTTGGATGACTGAAGAGATATTAGATCTTATGGACGAAAGACGAATAAACAAGAAAAATACCAACAAATATAAAGAACTGCATAAAGTAATACAAAGAAAAATAAAGATAGCAAAAGAAGCACATCTTGAAGAACAATGTGAAGAAATAGAACAGCTAAATAAGAAACATGACAATTTTCACATGCACAAGAAAATAAGAGAAGTAACAGGTCACAAAATGAACAAACAGGGCAACAATGTCTTAAAAGATCAAAATGGACAGGTACTGGTAGAATTAAAAGATAAACTGCATAGATGGACGACCTACATTGAGGAACTATTCAATGATGAAAGAGCAGATAAAACTGAACTGACAGTAAATGAGGAAAACATAAAAATATTGAAATCGGAATTAATACATGCTCTTAATAACATGAAATCTGGAAAAACTACCGGTCCAGATCAAATACCTATTGAACTCTTCAAACTTTTCAATAACGACGTAATTGATATCATACTCAATCTCTTTAACAAAATCTATGAAACAGGTATAATTCCGGAGCAATGGATAACATCCATATTCGTATTAATACCGAAGAAAACTAGTGCAAAAGAGTGTACTGATTATAGAACCATTGCACTTATGAACCATGTTCTGAAATTATTCTTAAAGTTAATCCACCAAAGAATATGTGCAAAATTAGAGGACGATATAAGTGATGCACAATTTGGTTCCAGAGCAGGCCTCGGAACACGAGAAGCCCTTTTCGCAGTTAATGTCCTCAGTCAACGATGCCTAGACATAAACCAAGACATGTATGTCTGTTTCATTGATTTTGAAAAGGCATTTGACAAGGTTAGACATGATAAACTCCTGGAAATACTCTTAAAGAAAAAAATGGACATGAGGGACATAAGAATTATTAACAACTTATACTGGGGACAGAGAGCCAATATAAGGGTAGAAAATGCGCTAACTGAAGACATTATGATACGTCGAGGAGTGAGACAGGGCTGTATCCTGTCCCCACTGCTCTTTAACATATATAGTGAAGCTATATTTAACGAAGCCCTTGAAGATGAGGAAAAAGGTATGATAATAAATGGCGAGGTAATCAATAATATTAGATATGCAGACGACACGATACTACTGGCAAGTAATTTAAATGATCTACAATATCTGTTAGAAAAGGTAAATAACAGCTGTAATGAATATGGATTAAGAATAAATCTTAACAAAACTAAATGGATGCAAATCACAAAATCCCCACCAAACCAAATGAATTTAAACATTACAAATACGGCAGTAGAAAGAGTACAGGCATATAGATATCTGGGAGCCTGGATAGATCAAACAGGGGATCAGACACCAGAAATCAGAACAAGAATTGAAATTGCCAGAGCATCGTTTGTATCATTAAAGAAATTACTATGCAGCCGAAATATAAGCATAGAGCTCAGGATGCGGATGCTCCGCTGTTATGTGTTCCCTGTATTGTTGTACGGAGTAGAGGCGTGGACAGTAAAAAAGAAACACTTAGACAAACTACAAGCTTTCGAAATGTGGTGCTACCGAAGAATGTGGCGCATATCTTGGACTGATAGGATCACCAACAGAGAAGTCCTTGGAAAAATGAAAAAAGAATGTGAAGTAATAAATTCAATAAAAGGAGAAAACTTGAATATCTAGGCCACATAACAAGAGGAACTAAATACGCCATGCTGCAAATAATAATGCAGGGAAAATTAAAGGAAACCGGAGTGTCGGACGTAGACGAATATCTTGGTTGAAAAACTTGAGGATTGGTTTGGCTGCAGCAGTATCGAACTGTTCCGAGCAGCTGCAAATAAGGTTCGCATATCAATGATGATTTCCAGCCTCCGATAGGAGAAGGACTTTAAGAAGAAGAAGTTCGCTTTCAACAAGGGCTAATAATGGCGGTCGTCTAAGGCGCGGTTCTTGCCACATCGCCCCGCATCAGAGATGGTACGCGACTCGATGCAAGTCATTGTACTACCAACCTTTCAATATACAATACCCAACTACTCACACTGCCATATTCCTAGAATCAATCAATGCCATACATATTTCTAACTTTCTAATCACAATGACCACAATATTCGTATTTAATGAAAAATCAGGAAAGATTAAATCAGCCTGGTCTCTCCATTCTATCCCCGAATTTTTCGAACAATTCTTGCTTAGTTTGTTTTACCATCATTTTTACCTTATTTTTTTACCTGTATCTGTCGTATTTAGCTTTTGTTTTGTCACTCAAATTTTCCCTTCTTGGTCTTAATTTTTGCTTTTATTCCTTTCTTCCACCGTCTAGTTTGCTTCACTAATTTTTATAGCTGTGCACACATCACATGCTAACTTAATTAGCGAATCTTTGATAAATGTCCACAATTCTTCAGCTTTGAATCTGTCTGCCATTTCTTCGATTTTATCCATTTCTCTTTATACTTTTGAATTGTATTCCTTTACTGTGTCCATTTCTTTTAACTCATACGTCATAATTTTTTTTTATAAATATATTTCTATTGCCTCCTACTGAGGATATTTTCTTTTGTTTTATTATTTGCATCTTCATTTTAGCCATAACCAGGAAATGATTACAATATATTTCAGGTTCTCTTTCCACCCTTGTGTCATTTGTTTCTTTTCTGTAGCCTTTATTTACTAATACATAATTTAATATGGACCTTTCATTTCTACTACTTACTTTTCTTGTAAATTTATGAATTTCTTTATGGGCGTATAAGATATTAATTACTAAACTGTTTAATATGCAAAATCTTCCATTCTTGTTACACTGTTATTTTCAATATTACCCCCCCCCCCTAGACCGATTAATTCCCCACTTTTTTATTCTTTTTGCCTACTCTAGTAATTAAATCTCTTATTATTATTTTTCCTCTATCATTTTCTATTGTTTTCGTAAGTAATTTCAAGAGGTCATTACTTTCTGCTATTTTGTCTTTATTTGGCCCATACGCCACTCACTATTACTAGTGTTCTTCTCCAGATTTATTTATATTTTTAGTATTCGTTTTGATACCCCTGCCCATTTGTGCAAGTATTTTATTTTCTCGTTATTTACTATGCATCCCACTCCTTTCTTTGTTCAGCACTTATTGTTCACTCTCTATATTAATATGGCTTCCTTCCATTTCCAGTTCACCTTTTCCTTTCTTTTGGTTTCAGTTATAGCTAGTATCCACTCTAATTTTTTTCTTTTCCTGATAGACCGGATATTCCACTAACCTATTTAAAGAGGAAAAAAACAATAAAAAAAATATTGAAATCGGAATTAATACATGCTCTTAATAACATGAAATCTGGAAAACTACCGGTCCAGATCAAATACCTATTGAACTCTTCAAACTTTTCAATAACGACGTAATTGATATCATACTCAATCTCTTTAACAAAATCTATGAAACAGGTATAATTCGAGCAATGGATAACATCCATATTCGTATTAATGAAAAAACTAGTGCAAAAGAGTGTACTGATTATAGAACCATTGCACTTATGAACCATGTTCTGAAATTATTCTTAAAGTTAATCCACCAAAGAATATGAAAATTAGAGGACGATATAAGTGATGCACAATTTGGTTTCAGAGCAGGCCTCGGAACACGAGAATTTTCGCAGTTAATGTCCTCAGTCAACGATGCCTAGACATAAACCAAGACATGTATGTCTGTTTCATTGATTTTGAAAAGGCATTTGACAAGGTTAGACATGATAAACTCCTGGAAATACTCTTAAAGAAAAAATGGACATGAGGGACATAAGAATTATTAACAACTTATACTGGGGACAGAGAGCCAATATAAGGGTAGAAAATGCGCTAACTGAAGACATTATGATACGTCGAGGGTGAGACAGGGCTGTATCCTGTCCCCACTGCTTTTAACATATATAGTGAAGCTATATTTAACGAAGCCCTTGAAGATGAGGAAAAGGTATGATAATAAATGGCGAGGTAATCAATAATATTAGATATGCAGACGACACGATACTACTGGCAAGTAATTTAAATGATCTACAATATCTGTTAGAAAAGGTAAATAAAGCTGTAATGAATATGGATTAAGAATAAATCTTAACAAAACTAAATGGATGCAAATCACAAAATCCCCACCAAACCAAATGAATTTAAACATTACAAATACGGCTAAAAGAGTACAGGCATATAGATATCTGGGAGCCTGGATAGATCAAACAGGGATCAGACACCAGAAATCAGAACAAGAATTGAAATTGCCAGAGCATCGTTTGTATCATTAAAGAAATTACTATGCAGCCGAAATATAAGCATAGAGCTCAGGATGCGGATGCTCCGCTGTTATGTGTTCCTGTATTGTTGTGGAGAGGGCGTGGACAGTAAAAAAGAAACACTTAGACAAACTACAAGCTTTCGAAATGTGGTGCTACCGAAGAATGTGGCGCATATCTTGGACTGATAGGATCACCAACAGAGAAGTCCTTGGAAAAATGAAAAAAGAATGTGAAGTAATAAATTCAATAAAAAGGAGAAAACTTGAATATCTAGGCCACATAACAAGAGGAACTAAATACGCCATGCTGCAAATAATAATGCAGGGAAAAATTAAAGGAAACCGGAGTGTCGGACGTAGACGAATATCTTGGTTGAAAAACTTGAGGGATTGGTTTGGCTGCAGCAGTATCGAACTGTTCCGAGCAGCTGCAAATAAGGTTCGCATATCAATGATGATTTCCAGCCTCCGATAGGAGAAGGACTTTAAGAAGAAGAAGAAGTTCGCTTTCAACAAAGGCTAATAATGGCGGTCGTCTAAGGCGCGGTGCTTGCCACATCGCCCCGCATCAGAGATGGTACGCGACTCGATGCAAGTCATTGTACCACCAACCTTTCAATATACAATATCCAATTACTCACACTACCCAATGCCACATTCCTAGAATCAATCAATGCCATACATATTTCTAACTTTCCAATCACAATGACCACAATATTCGTATTTCATGAAAAATCAAGAAAGGTTAAATCAGCTTGGTCTCTCCATTCTGTCCCCGAATTTTTCGAACAATTCTTGCTTAGTTTATTTTACCATCATTTTTACCTTATTTTTTTACCTGTATCTTTGTATCTGTCGTATTTATCTTTTGTTTTGTCACTCAAATTTTCCCTTCTTGGTCTTAATTTTTGCTTTTATTCCTTTCTTCCACCGTCTAGTTTGCTTCACTAATTTTTATAGCTGTGCACACATCACATGCTAACTTAATTAGCGAATCTTTGATAAATGTCCACAATTCTTCAGCTTTGAATCTGTCTGCCATTTCTTCGATTTTATCCATTTCTCTTTATACTTTTGAATTGTATTCCTTTACTGTGTCCATTTCTTTTAACTCATACGTCATAATTTTTTTTTATAAATATATTTCTATTGCCTCCTACTGAGGATATTTTCTTTTGTTTTATTATTTGCATCTTCATTTTAGCCATAACCAGGAAATGATTACAATATATTTCAGGCTCTCTTTTCACCCTTGTGTCATTTGTTTCTTTTCTGTAGCCTTCATTTACTAATATCTAATCTAATATGGACCTTTCATTTCTACTATTTACTTTTCTTGTAAATTTATGAATTTCTTTATGGGCGTATAAGATATTAATTACTAAACTGTTTAATATGCAAAATCTTCCATTCTTGTTACACTGTTATTTATAATATTACCCCTCCCCCATGGATCGATTAATTCTCCACTTTCTTTATTCTTATTGCCTACTCTAGTAATTAAATCTCTTATTATTATTTTTCCTCTATCATTTTCCATTGTTTTCGTAAGTAATTTCAAGAGGTCATTATATTCTTTTGTCTTTATTTGGCCCATACGTCACTCACTATTACTAGTGTTCTTCTCCAGGTTTATTTATATTTTTAGTATTCCTTCTGATACCCCTGCCCATTTGTGCAAGTATTTTATTTTCTCGTTATTTACTATGCATCCCACTCCTTTCTTTGTTCAGCACTTATTGTTCACTCTGCTGTATATTAATATAGCTTCCTTCCATTTCCAGTTCACCTTTTCCTTTCTTTTTGTTTCAGTTATAGCAAGTATCCACTCTAATTTTTTTTCTTTTCCTGATAGACCGGTATATTCGACTAACCTATTTTCCAAATTTCTTCCCTTTTTACTTTTTCAATCTCATTCTTTTCACTATTTGCCTTGATTTTGTTCTTAATTTTATTTTTCTCTATATCCATTTTTATATCTCCCTGTCTATAAATAATTTTTCTCTTGCTTCTTTTCTTCCTCTGCTCTCTGTTTATATATACAGGGTGTCCCACGAGTTGATGGAGAAACTTGGAGATGGGTAATTTGCTCTACTTTCATAGAAAATGTTAGACTTGTTGGGAAAAATTCATGTTTTATTCCGTAATTACTAGGCAACAAATTAATACTTAACTACACAATTTTAATTACATTAAAATTAAAGTTAAATGGACTAAAACATCATTCATGTCTAACATTTTCCATGAAAGTAGAGTAAATTATTTATGATGGTTAGCAACTTTCAACCTCCACATCTCCGAAAAGGTTGAGATTTAGAAAAAAAATTATTGAATATTTTTTGCTTAGAATTGCTCAGAGAACCTGTATACGAAGTTTCTCATGGGACTCCCTGTATATTCTACATTACCCATTATTATGGTCTTATTTTCGTTCTTTAATAAACCTGCAAACCTTGCAACGCATTGCGAAGTGGCGAAGCAGTCTCTTAAATTTGAGAACCCTCTAGTTGACCTTTGACCAATCAGTTTGAAAATCACTAGCAAACAAGCCTTTTTGGTCACCTGTCGATTGGTGAAAACAGAATTTGGAAATTCCCAGCCGTTCTCTAGTTATTGCTCGGACGGGCGGACGAACAGACGGACGGACGGACGGACAGCATAAAGTTAGTAAGTAAGTGACTCCGCTTCGCTTCGCCACTTAATAATTCATTTTCTTTCATTAATTCATTTAATATTTGTTTGCGCTTAAGCTGTTACAACTTTATCTGATTTACGTCTACGGTGTACTGTTGTAGCATATCTAATATCTTGTTTTTTTCTACATTTTATCTGTGTTTTTGTTGGAGTCCTCATTTTTTTGCGTTTCCTGGAAGCTTTTAATTCACCATTTTGTTCTTTTTTCCCTCTATTGACTTTTCGGTGCTGTTCTTCTTCTTGTTCATCAGCTTTTCTCGGTCCACTCCTGGACATAAGCCTCCCCTTGTTTTTTCCATTCTGATCTACCCCATGCTACCTGTTGCCACCTTTTTCGGTGCTGTTCATTTTATATAATTTCAGCTTATCCTTATCTTACTTTTAGGTTCTCCCTTTTAGCAATTTTTACGTTAGAGTAAATTTCTGTTGTAGGATTTATTGTGAAATAAATTTGAGCCGCCCCTGACCCTGTTTAGTTGGATATCACGGCTCAGCTGTTTGCGCTTATCAGCCTGGGTCGACTTCTCGAAAACCGATATGCGCCGCGCTTCGTACAATTCCTAACCGCACGATGCTTGTGTCGTTTTATAATACTAATCGCATTCTTTCAACCAGATACTGACCTTATTTTTACTGCTTCCGTTGCCTTTTTTTATAGTGGAGTTACACTGCACATTTTAACAATTTGTACCGATTTACTACACTTAAATTTCTTTATTAACTTAGTTGGGTGACCAATCTGTCGGATACTCTGGTTGACACCAAAATAAGAAAATGTGAACCATAATATGGTTGAGAAATAAAAAAGCATCAGGCCAGGATTTAATGACGGCAACTAAATTTAAATTGCTCGACTGATGAATAAAATTCTTACAACTTCTATTTAATAGACATACTACATACTTGCTAATGTCATCAAATTCCCACAAGTAATCGTTATCCCCAAATCTGGAAAATCCTCCAACGAAATTATTAGTTTACTCCCTATAGTATCAAAGTTTCTTGAAAAATTAGCCCTAAGGTGTATTAACAAGAATATTATATAAAAAAAACCAATTTAGATTTAGGCAGAAACATCATCCAAACTATACTACAAAGTAAAATATTTTGCACTGCTGCTTTCTTAGACGTTAGACAGAAATTTGATCGTGCGTGGCGATTACTATATAAAATAATGTAAACATTTCCTTCTAACTATTATATCATCTATTAGAGTCATATCTCACAACCTTAACTTTCCAAACAAGGATCGACTAATATGTCTCCCAAATTAAAGGAAAAGACCAGGCGTACCACAGGGGAACATTTTGGGACCAATGCTATATCAATGGAATTCATTGAAATAGGTACAAGGAAGACCCGGTAGCAGCATTACAAATTCATTTAAATCAAAATGAACATTGATTATTTAAGTGGAGAATTAGTCAACTAGACATGTTACGTTCACAACAAAGCATCAAGACTGTTCATCAGTCACCCTTATTGGTACTACTTTCCCTCAGTCCACTGAAGTCAAATACCTGGGATTAAATGCTGACAAAAGATTAATATGGAAAACCCACATTTAAAAGAAACGGGACCAAATGGATTTAAAACTGAGTAGATGTACTGGCTCATCGGGAAAATTTCTCATTATTTTGAAGAACAAGATATTGGTATACAAGGCTATTACCACACCAATCTGAACTTACAGCTGTCAACTATCTAACGTCAAAGTCGTCCAACATTTCCAATTTAATTCCATGCTTACTATGGCAGCCCTGGTATATGACAAAACATTTTATAAGGCTTGGACTCTTAAGGCAATAATAATAATAAGCAATAATCACCAGCCTTGAGTTATCACAGTTGAGGCGCCTTTCGTGGTTGCCTCTCGAAATTATCAGTCTAATAATAAAAGTTTTGTCTATTATGGCATCCCGATGAGTAAAAATAAACCTAATTGATAAAGAAAACAAGTGCGTCGTATGAAATGCTTCCAAGATATTTTCGCACACTTTCAGGAAATTCCTGTACAACAAGCATTTGTATGGATGAAAGTGAAGGTCTTGGTATAAAGTACAGCACGACTAGACAAGTGAAAAAAAAATGGCATGTTTGTGAGCAAATCGCCTGGGAGACTAAATGGAACGTCTTACTGAATGGATGTTTTTTGGTATTCTCGCACTTCATCTCCTCTTTCTCTCTACAGAACCAGTACTTCTGAAGTTTTCTGCCCACAATAAAATTAATTTTTGCGACTAGAAAGCGTACCCAAAAGCATGGGTGCTAGTCCAAATGTACTGTTCGACAACAAAGCTCTTCGTTCGTTCACGATATATTTGTCACTAACTAAATAAGTGCCTCTCTAGGCAGAATTTTCCAACTAGCTGCGTTCATTGAAATAACTTTCCCCACTTTTGGACCACCTTTTGCCTCGTATTTTTTTTTAAATTAGGGAGGAAGTTTTACCCCAATCTGAATGAAAGATTACTTACCCTTCAATTGGTACTAATTGAAGTTTTTTAATATTTGAAACGCTGAAGATTAATTATCAATAAAACTATTCTACAATATTCAAGCTCTCAATGATCATCAAAAATAAAGAATTTCTAATGTACATTGAACACCATGAAAATGATTGAAATTTGTTTTTTATACAACTGTCCGTCCTCTAAAAGCCTTTGATGAGTTAATTTATAATAAAATAATTTCTCTATTTCTTTAAATTTAAATTTACAATGGAAAAATTACTTAATAATCTTAATGTTTTATGTCTTCATTAATTGTAATGTGCTTGTAGTAAATAAAACGGCATGTCCGATAGCAAGGCAAATTTAAATACAAAAGGGCCGTGTATAAGAATTTATTAACGATTATGGGTAATTATAAATACAAAGAACTTAATTCAGAATGACAATTTTTAACTTCTCCACAAGTCTCGAGACCTTTAGGTAAAACTTTTATCCATTAGAAAATTGTTGACTGCCTGTTATGGCTCATCTCTCCTTGAGTAAAACATGTCCTTTAAAAATGCCTATAAATTTATTAAGGCATGGTTTACAAAAATACCAATGGTTTATTCTTAAAAATTTGGGCATGTTGCTCAGCTAAGTCGGTTGATTTTGCTTTACTCGCTGCAGAGTTCAAGACACATTTTAAAGTATTTGTTGGTATATAGTGGCTGAATTTTCATCTTTTTACAAAAATAAGTATCATCCGCTCTATTGCAACAGACTGCACACCAAACCAATACAAATACTGAATGATAATCTCTTTTAACCCTCGAGACTAATTGAGAAGCTTTTTTGAACGGACTATATGGACACTGTCATTTTGTTTGTTGGAGGATTCCTCTATTGTGAATTTTTTATCCCCAAACAGAATTGTTCTGTGGTCATCTCTGTCAACAAGTTTTTGATTTTTATCTTCTATTTTTCTTTAAAACATCTGTCAGCATTTATCTTTTGCGAGCTAATTTTAGATCTTGTTTGAGAGTAAGAAACATCAGAGTTTTAGAAAATCGAAATTGAAGAAAATAAATATAAAACTGGATGAGTACGCGGTTGCAATAAAAGCTTTGCAAAAAATAAAGCACTAGAGAAGCAAATAGAAGGACAAACAGCGCGAATAGAGATACTGTAAGAAAAGAAAAGAAAGAAAAAGTTAACAATTTATGATATTAAAGAGGAGAGTGATAAAAATTAAGAAAAAGTTCTAAGGTAGTGAAATAATAAAAGGCTTCAGTAAAGGGGGATTAAGCGAATGATGGTGGAGTTGAAAACATGGAAAAATGGAAATCCTCAAAATTCCAAAACATTTAAAAGTTATATAGATTTGGTTATATGGAGATTATCCAAAGAAAGTGAGAGAATCAAATGAAAACACTAAGCTGCTACTTAAAATGAGCAAGAGTTAAGAATGCACGATACAACTTAGATATCACAAATTAAATGGAAAAGGATTGAAGCAGGAGAGAAAATATCACCGGGAAATGAGGGAAACGAAGAGATATGGAAATAAATGGAAATAGTAGCAAGGACGGGATACCTAGCAAAAAACTAATCAATGAAGGAATTCTGACAGAATTAAATAGGGCGAAAAGCTGTGGAAAGTGGTGTGATTTAAAAACAATGTAGATTCAGAAGATGAATTCACAATATAATATTCTAACATAAAATTCTACATAAAAAACAAATTAAGAGAAAACGCATGTTTTAATCCAAGAAATGTAAGATTAGTTTACATGAGAATAAATAATAAATTGGTAAACTTAACAGTTATAAATATATATTCATCAATTAAGCAAATGAGTGAAAATGACGACGAAAATTATACGAATTAGAAAAATTAGTTGGAGAAGTACAATGATAATACATGGAATTAATTATAGGAAAATTCAATTTCCAAATAAGCTAAACGAATTTTATAAGTAGAATAGCAGGTATCGTACAATGCTGCGAACGGTAATGGAAAGAGATTATGTGAATTCACTACAATAAATAGTGTCAAGTTTATGCACAAGAAAACACATAAAATAACAAAAGAAATCCAAATAGACCATGTGCTCGTAATAAAGAAAACTGCTTCATCAATAAAAAATCTGGTGTGAACATCACACGACTTTCCTTATCCTATTATTATATATATTATACCGTGTCCATCGTCTCGGCCCTGCGCTGATCTCGTCCTGGAACTTGTTACTTTAAAAAAGGACGAGGCGCGAGTCCATCGTCTCGGCTCTGCGCTGCTCTCGTCTAAAAATTTGTTAATTTAAAAAAGGACGAGGCGCGAGTCCAACACTCGAAAGCTGATTAAAGTAAACAGTACAAGACAATAATTGACTCGTACTTAAAATTTTGCTACGTCACTGAAGGTAACCGTGCGAGCTCGGCCGCACGGTCTTCGCCATTATCGCCTGCGTGCTCCTCCCTGCGGCCAAGCGCTCCCACCGTCCTCCGCAGTCGGCCCGGTAGCTCTCCGAACGCGCTGTGATTGGTCCGTTTAATTAATTTTAATCGGCTATAACTTATTTATTTGACCTCGGATCAAAAATTTCATTGTAATTTTTGTTCGTCTCGGTCTGATCTATCCGGGAATATAAATTTCCCGAAACATTTTATGAACACCGGTATATTAAAATCCTGAGCTTCAATTTTTTTTCGAGTTCCTATTTTACCAACTTTTATTTTAAATTCATGTTTACCTTATGATAACAGGTCATTTTTATTGTCATAAATTTTTTGTATCTTCAACCGTTTAGATTCGCGACCGATTTTGCGACCTTGCGACCAAACGGCTCTGCCGATTTTTACCAAAAACTTCGCACTGCGTCCCCTACCTACAAATAACTTGCATACCAAATTTCAAGTCTGTAGCTCTTACAGTTCTCGAGATATCCTGTTTACTGACAGACCGACAGACACACACACACACACGGACCAATGGCTAAATCCTTATTATAGGATAAGGAAAGTAAAAATGTGAGGTCAATAGATGGCAGTAGCAACAATAAAACAATAATTTATCAAAGAAAGAGTAAAAAGAAGAAAAGAGTAAACCGGGCAATTCAATATTTTAAAAAGTAATAAATAAAAAGATAGAGGAACAACAAAACAGAAATTAGAAATGAAAAATCAATGAGCATATATGTGGTAAATGGGGTAAAAGTAAAAAAAACAGTTTAAACAAAGCGACATAGGATATTATATCTAACAAAGACAAAAATGATTTGATAAATAAACCAGATAGACAAAAAAAAATCGAGAACAAAATTATTAAATATAAATGCATAAGATGTAAATGAGTTTAAAAAATATGCAAACAAGAAAAATGAGTAATAGAAACTATAACGAAAAAATTAGAGAACAGAAAAAGAAATGAATCAAAATACAGAGGAATAAGGGATGAAAGCAAGGAGCTACGGGGCAGCAAGGAAAGCAGATTTCGATTATATAAAGAATAGCAAATGATTAGAAGGAGAGTATTATTATTATACCGATTCATAAAAATGGGAACAAGGAAGTATATAGTAATTATAAAGGAATAACGGTACGACTATATAATATTTTCTCCGCATTGCTTTAAAGAAGACTAATGAAATTTACAAAAATTGAAAAGCTATGACAAGAAAATCAGAGAACAGTTACATTTACTTATAAAGTATGGAATTTATTTGCTAACAGAACAAAACAAGCATAAGGCGAAAAGAAGCACTAAAGAGGTTCAAGAAATTTATGTGGTTTATTTTAACTTACTAAATTTATTAAAGAATACACCAATTAGAAGTCCTTGACAGCATCCAATTGATCTACGTCCAGATTTTACAAATCGAGTGGACTAACTTTTCATTTAGAAGAACTAGCTCGAAGAACACTGCTCGAAATTCCCACTCGACGCTTCTCCATATCTTGACCTGTTCTTTGCTGCGTTTATTCACTAAATGTGCTATTTTGTCTTAATAATTAAACAAATGAGTCATCGTGGTCCCGTGGTTGAGGGGCGGGCTGCGATGCTGGCGGACCCGGGTTCAATTCCCGGTACTCTCTGATGCCTGGTGGGTGGCCTACAATGTCACTAAAAATAATTGAGTATCTGCGTTCACTCGAGCAAGAGGTAATAATGGTGGTCGTCTAAGACGCGGTGCTTGCCACATCGCCTCGTACCAGAGAAGGTGCGCGACGACGGGGCAGAGAGAACGAACATATGAGAGTCTTAACCTCTTAGTTTGTAGGTCATGCTCCCACCCGGAGCATTAGAGCCTTACCAATTAAACAAATCAAATATCTGATAAATGAGAGAACCATTTTCTAGTACCGTTTAGTATTCGATATATTTTTCATCTCTTTAGTTCACCTAAAACTGAACCATCAACAATGCAAATGCTGTAGGACATGATGAAATCTATAAATCAAGTGAACAATCGACTTGATAAGCTAGAAGCCAGAAATACTGGTGCCATCCCTAAGCAGAAATAAATAATGGACAAAGGAGATCTACGAATTGCCACATGGAATGTCAACGGCGTTCTCAACAAAAAACACTCCTTAGAAGTCTTTCTTAACGTACAGAATACTGATGTGTGTCTCATCTCAGAGACACGCATGACAACTCAAAGTTATCTAAAGGTAAAAGGTTACAAAACTTACCACACAATCCATCCGGATAACCAAGCAATAGGAGGAAGTGCGATTATTATCAAAGAATCCATTAACCACTTCGAAGAATCCCATCTACAACGTGTTGATATGCAACCTACCGTGGTAGGGATCAAATCCACCAAACAAAAACTCACAGTTGGAGCAATCTACTGTCCACAAAAGCACAATCTTAAACAACAAGTTTACAAAGCTCTCCTTCAGCACCTAGGCGAAAGGATGACCTAAACGTCAAACATGTTGACTGGGGCTCGCGCCACTACTAAGCTGTTCAGGAAATAGGATGTAATTATCATACTACAAGTAAGCCGACTTATTGGCCAACTGACATTAATAAAATCCCGGATTTGTTGGACTTCTTTATATCACGAAAAGTTTCACCAAATTTCATGGAACTCGATGAAAACTTCGACTCGGTATTCGATCACTCAGCAGGCATTATGACGCTGAGTGAGAAGATAATAAAGAAGGATACAAGACCAGCACTAGTGAATAAAACCACAGACTGGGAAAGCTTTAAAACCGAACTACAAAACAAAATCGACTTAAGAGTCGGCTTAAAAACAAATGAGGAACTAGAAGTCGAAACTGAAAACTTCACCAAACTTATTCAGGCAGCAGCATACAATAACACAAGAGAAAACAAGTATAAAACCAAAGGAATAAATTATCCAGTAGAAATCAAACAAATAGCCAAGGAAAAAAGAAGAGCCAGAAGAAAATGGCAACAGTCGCGAGATCCTTCAGATAAGATCATTCTAAATAATAAAATACAACAGCTCAAGACAGAAATACAGAAACTAAAAGAAGAAACCCTCAATTCTTATCTGGAAAACCTAACGGCAGATGAAGAAACTAATTATTCGCTTTGGCGAGCTACTAAGAGAATCAAAAGACCTATATCGTCCTATATACCAGTTAGAATTGGAAATGCTCCATGGGCCAAAACCAATAAACAAAAAGCTGACTTGTTTGCCGAACATTTAGCAGCTATCTTCACTCCTAATGAAATGCAAGTAAATAACACCTTGAACAATATGGCTAACTCAAGAACAGAAAACATCACTCCAAAGGAAGTAGCCATGAAAATAAAAACAAACCTAAATTCAAAAAAAGCACCGGGATACGACTTGACAACATGTACCCGCTAATTGGAAAGTTGCAGAAGTGATTATGCTGCCGAAACCAGGTAAGCCGCTCAACGATGCTAAGTCCTATAGGCCTATCTCCCTGTTACCAATCGTATCAAAGTTATTCGAAAAACTACTCCTTAAGAGACTTAAGCCGCTTATAGAAAACGGCAACCTAATACTGAACTACCAATTTGGATTCAGGCAAAACCACTCAACCATAGATCAAGTACACCGAATCACGGATGTAATAGAGGGTGCCCTGGAGGAAAAGAAAATCTGTTCCGCGGTGTTCCTGGACGTCGCGCAAGCTTTTGATAAAGTCTAGCATGAAGGATTGATTTACAAACTTAATAAAATGCTCCCAGAGCAATTCGTAAAGATACTAACATCATACTTAACAGACGGACTTTTCAGGATCAAGCAAGAGGACGAACACTCGGAACTAAAAGAGATAAATGCGGGAGTACCTCAGGGTAGTATACTGGGGCCCATCCTTTATCTACTTTATACATGTAATATATCAAATTTGGAGGAACCACGGTGGCTATGTTTGCAGATGATACTGCACTACTGATAGTGGACTCAGATGAAGACTCAGCCACTGAAAGACTACAAGAAGCCAGCAACAGAATGCTTGACTGGACTAAAAGATGGAAAATAAAGCTTAATGAGCAAAAATCTACTCATATCAACTTCACGAACAGAAGACACCGTCTTTAGATATAAATGGTACCACTGCGCCATATGAGAACAATGCCAAGTACCTAGGCATGACGCTAGATGCCAAACTTAGGTGGAAAGTACATGTGAAGAAGAAAATAAGCGAACTAAGACTAAAATACGGACAACTCCATTGGCTTATCGGGAGAAAATCCAGGCTGCCGATACATAGTAAGATCTTCATCTACAACCAGATATTAAAGCCAGTTTGGCTATATGGTATACAACTATGGAGTTGCACCAAAGATAGCAATATCAAAACCATACAAACTTTCCAAAACAAGGTACTACGCAACATAGTAGATGCACTTTGGTATGTACGCAATGCTGATTTGCATCGAGAGCTAGGCATCCCTACAGTTATTGAAGAGATTAAGAGCATGAAGCCAGGCTACACCTTCACGAAAACGTAGAAGCCCTTCAACTGCTGGATAGACAACATATAATCCAAAGACTGAAGAGAACCAAACCATTTGAGCTTGTGTAAAGTGACTGTGCAAAAGCAGAGCACAGTGCGCGAGTGAGAGTGCGTATAGTAGACAAAAATATCTACAGTACATTGATGGATGGACTATAGTTGTTAAGTATTTAGTTATTAAGATGTATCAGAAAAAAAATAAAAGTTTATCTAAAAGATCAGTTTTAATTGTCAGCATCATTGGTGTTATATTAAAAAAAAGTCTTTTTAGTTTTCTAGATAAATAGGTAAGATAATAACATATATACGTGAAATGAAGATTGGGTTGTTATCTGCTCAGCTACCTCAATAAATTAAAAAAGATAGACACAATTCAAATTCTACAGGGCGAGATATCCTAAAAATGTCTTCTAATATAGCGCATTTCTGAACGGAAAACTAAAAAATGCAGCAGTTAACAAAACAAAGTTTCCAAAATTTGTTGCAATTCTATAACAAACGAAGATAAAAAAATACACTTCTTCGTTCCGATTATCAATAATCAAAATCGGCCATTTGAAAATATATTTTTATAAAGTTTGCATTTGGTAGTTTCAACAAACGGGAAACTCGATATTTAAAATAATTGTTCATAAAGCAGTGAAACATCCATAGTACTAGTTTTGTTATAGATTGTTTATAAAGTCAAGATTATCATTTTTATATTTCCAAACATGGGACCGGCGAAGAGATTGCTCTGTAAGCAATCCCAGAACGAACTTAAAAATTCGAAATCGAATATCTCGAATATTATTCGATATAGAATTTTTTCGACTTCATTTTCGAATTCAGCGTAAAATTTCCTATAAGAATCCATTTTCAAATTTTAAAAAATCTCAAATATTGTGACGGACCGACAGACCGACCGACAGACAGACATATAGAATTCAGTAACGAACTTTTTAAATTCGTTGATAACAGTATTTAATTGATCTGTAAACTAATTTTAATGTTCCCAAGAACTGGAAAGCAGTAGAGGAATGCTACATTTTGCTATTAAAACGCTCGTGTCCTTTTTTAATTTCGTTGAGAACCCCCGGTAGAAGTTTTAAAAAAGTCACTTTGCTCATGTTGTACGGAATAGTCATATTCTTGACATATGATATCTATCTAAATATAGTTTTCCATTAAGGTCGCTCGAACTTTAAATAAAACAAGTTGTGTATGAGATATCATTAAAAAAATACTTGAAAGATAAGAGTATTCAATCACATTACGTATGGAATATGATATCGGAAAATGGCCGCCGTGGCTTCCTGGCAGCACGTATCCGATAGGTCCAATTTTCGATGACTCGACCGCATAAACCGGGCTCGATATCATTGATGGCATTGGTTATGTTGAATTTTAAGGCAACAATCGTCTGCGGCTTATTCGTAAAGACCCGTGATTTAACGTAGACAACGAGAAAATGTCTGATGGCGTTAAATCACACAATATCTGTGTCCAGTTGACGTCGCTGAAACGCGAGATAATCATGCCGTCGAATTTGTCGTGTAGAAGATCCATTGTTGCATGCGCTGTATGGCACGTAGCGCCGTCTTGTTGGAACCATATGTTGTTGAGATCCATATCTTCCAATTTAGGCAAAAAAAATTGGTTATCAGCGACCTGTACCTCTGGGCGATAACAGTTATCGTGGTTCCAGATTCATTTTGGAAGAAGTACGAGCCAAAAACGCTACCGGGCAAAAATCCACACCAAACAGTGACTTTTTCTGGATGCATTTGCAACTGATGGGTCTCATGTGGATTGTTACCTCCCTAAATGCGACATTTTGCTTGTTGACATAGATACAAAGATACTTTTTTTTATTAAGAGAAGATATGATCATTAATTTTTTTCGCTAAAACTCGTTTATATTTATGGTACTTCGTAGAACAACCTTTCGGTATTAGCTCATGTAGCATTATCTCTTCCAACAACCATCTCTAGCTATTTTTTCCGTCCATTATAGTAATACGATACGTAGCTATTTTTTCCTCACTTTTCAGTCTAATTATACTTATATTATACATTGTTATTATGTCGTACACTTTTCTTATTATTTTCTGTTGGGATCGTCTGTCTATTGCACTCGAAAATCATGTGTATTGGAATATTATTTTCTCCACAGTATTTGCAGGTATTTACTTTCCAATACCAAATAGCTTCAGGTAGCCATCAAAGCTGCCGTATCCTATCAGAAATTGGAACTTCAAGTAAGTTACTTCGCCTTGTTGTTTATGCACCAATGCAATAATATTGCGATAAATCCACTGTGCCTTACCATACTCTTTTTCCCACTCTCTTTGCCGTTTCCCAAGTGCCCCTTTCTTCTTTTTTCGTCTGCTCTATCGTGTTCTATTCTCTTTTGTATTTTTTAATTAACCATTAAGCGAAATGATATCGTACCTGTAATCACCTGGACACTTATTGTACATACTGTTCTATAAGTCGACGTTATTCTAATCGCTATTTTTCTTTGGACTTTTTCCCTATATTTTTAAATCTCATTTTCTTTAACCTTTCAAATCAAATTGATGTAGCAGCTTCTGCACGTATGACTATAATATGCGTACCAATACTTATGTTGTGAGCTATTTCGAGATCTAGGTATTTAATACTCTTCTTGTTTTTTCTTTTCTTATGGTATCCTGCAACGTAACTGTGACACGTTTCAGAGTATCCAGTTATTACCACCACTTCTATTTTTTTGTGGTGCTAACTCTAGGCCATGGACTTCCAACCATCACATACTCTGTATTGCTCGATCTTTATTTTTTTTCTGAATTCTATATTTAGCTGCATAAGTACGTTATCATCCACGTACCTCAATAGTCTCATTCTTTTAAAGAGGCGTAGCATAAGAACACCGTCGTAGCGTTGGTCCCAAGACTGATCTTTGTGGCACTCCACGTGTGATTTGCATTTTAGTGCGCTTGCCTTTCACGACATATCTTCCAATGGGGTAGGTACATATTTTGTTAGGTATGGTTTTATTGACCATTTTAATTCATCAACTATACGTCGCCATGAGACCGCGTTGAAACGCATTAACTGTAGCTAGATCTTCTTTTGTCTTTTTTATATTGCTTATATATATATTAATTGTATTTAAGAACCATAGTGGTCTGTAAGCTATTTTGGCATCGCTTTTACTAGTATTTTTTTATTGGCACTAAATGTTCCTTTTCCATATACTTGTAAACTGTCCTTTTTAAACAACATGTTAAAAGTTTCTCTTATTACATCTGCTTATTATTATTAACTTTGTTATCTCAGGAAGGATCCCATCTAGGCCCGCAGACTTCTTGGTTTTTTCTGCATTTATAATCTCTTTAACTATTTATTATAAGTTTGCTTGTATACAATTTTCACAATGCCATATTTTTTGACTGTGAGACCAAACGAATTTTGTATTCTTATTTTATTTTATTTATTTATTTTTTGGTAACTATTTTGTACTCAAGTCCCTACAAAATATGTATCGAGTACCGCACAGGTTACCTTTCGTGCTTCTCATTTAGTCTTCTGATGATTGACTGCATTGCTCTGGATTTTTTTCTCTTCTATTGTCGTCTTTAAAGTATGTCGCCTTTGTTTAACAGATATAAGTAGGTTTTCCAATTTATTAATTTGTCCAATACTTTGACTCTCTTATCGATGACCGCCAACAACGCAGTTTGCATTAAAATTACCTCTTAGAAGGACTTTTTCTCTTGTTTCGTAGGTTTTTGTTTCCAGGGACAATTAGAATATGTAAAATGAAACTCCTTCAGCTTCTACCTAGATAAAACTGCCTGTTCTACTTTCGCTATGTGTTAAATATATCACCGCATATTTTGTTACTTTCTGATATTTTTATTTGATTGTTGTATCAAACTCATGTTTATGTTTCTTTCTATAAATTTTGATCTAAGGAGAATCATTGTTTTCTTCTGTCTACATTTATTTTTATTATTTTCATCGAAGTAACGGCACTTTACCATTCGTTCTCCCCTTTTATATCAAACCTTAGTATTTGGCACATTTCATCGAACATGTATTAGCTCCACTAATATTACAAAAATAACAGACTGCTTCATTGCTGCCTTCTCAGAACTTATATTCTGATTTCCCGCTTTTGCGACACACTTCCATCCTGTCTTCTTTTTACTTACAATATTTTGCTAGGTGTTTCACCGCCTGGAACCTATAGCATCTTTGGGATACAATAAGATCCTCCTGCGCCCTATCTGTACCATTATTTTTTAATGTTTTGTTTTTTGTCATATCTTTCCGTATTATTATAAAAGCAAGTTTCATCTCTCTGCTATTTGTTTTGTATGCGTCTGATCACAGCTTTTTTAGCTATTCTCCCTTTCGTTTCATCCCTAATAACAGCTCTAATTTATATTCATAAGTATTAATATATTTGTCTTATTTGCATCTCCATCATATTTTTTCATTTACTTTATTAATGCTCCCTTGGAGCTTGCGGTCGTGTTACCAATCGCTTTGGAATTTGGTTTATCCAATTCTTTGTTCATTATGCTATTCACATTTTGACTTTATTTTTCATGCATGTTGACGTATAAAATTTTAGGTTATTATTTCTACATGTTTTATGCTTTTGTTTTCTTCATTCTGCTTTCGCTGTTTCTACGTTCACATCTCATGGACAACTGAGATTTATGGTTAGTCTGTATGACAACACATCTATTTTCTATTCTGAATACATGTTCTATTATTTCCTTTATTTAATCTTCTTAATAGTATTTATTATTTCAGTCTTGTTTTAATTCTTCATTTTGTTGATGGAAGAATTATTGATTTATATCTTTGATTTAATTATTCGTAGTGTATCGTTTACGTCTTTAATATTCCTTTTTTGGTTAATTTGATGTTTTTATATACATTCTCAGGTTAATTAAGTTTCATAATTTCAATGAGATGATTTATTTTAGATCTGTCATTAATGCACTTTCAGCTTTTTCTCATACGAGAATTTTCTCTAAGGTTTATCTGCTAGCTGTGTGGGTGCCTGCTTATTTGTTTTCTGCATATTTCGTGTCTTAACCTGCTTCTTTAGTAATTTTTAGAATTCTACTTTGATATGTCCAAACAGTTTTTGGAGTTTCAGGGCTATTATATTCAGAAAATTGGTCAGTACTACTTATCCAAAGTTTTTTATTTATTTTTTTAATTATTATTATCATGTATGGATTTTTCCAAACCTTTTATACATTTAATCATTTCTAACATTAGGTTTAAGTTTGTTTTAAAGTTCTTCAAATTTTTATTTATAAGCTTTTTAGCTTTTTTGCCCTTCAAAATGTGTATTTCAAATCTTTCATTAGACTCTATCCTATCTGTTGCATCGACCCTCCAGGTTTCCCGCGAGGGTTTTACCCCTGAAAGCTGGTTGCGAAAATTCCTGTTTGGAGTTATCAATTTATTGAGTTTATTGTTATCTCCCCTCTTCATATGTTCCACAAATGAGGGCAAAAAACGTACATCGTCTAGGTGCCGCCCATTTCAAAGGAAAAACATTTATACTGAGGGGTGCACTTACTACTTCATTTAACCGTTCGTAGTTTTCATATTCTGAGTTCCCAGGACACTAGATGACCTTAGTTTTCTCGCTCATCCTTGATTTTACTGGAAGGTTTCCACCAGCATTGTTTTCAAAATTGTTGCAAGTACTCAAATCTCCAACCGACGACAATGTCTCTTGGGAGAGTCAGTTAAAGATACTGAATGATTTCACATTAACAAAATCGTTTTCTGATGAAAAATAGAACCATGGTACTTTTATTATGGTATTTTTAGCTATTTTTATGTTAATCTTTTTTTTGGTTACGTTGTAGCACTAGATACAACATCGTCTTGAAAGTACAGTCAATTTGCTTCAAATAACAGAAGACTGTTCTGATGTCTTTTTTAAGGATTTTATAGTTTCCCCTGCTTGATAGAATGAACGAGTCTAATAAACTTTCTGGGATCTGGGCAGATCATTTGCTTCACAAACTTCACAAAATGCATAGGAGGGAGTACTGTTCAGTTTTAGAACTTTAGATTTACTTGGAGAATTATTTGGGAAAATTTTGGAAGCCGGATTGCTATGAATGCCTAATGTAGCCTTTGTCCAATTAGCATCTTTATAGCTAAAATGTCAGCAAAGGTTTCAACATTATTTGGAACTATGTAGTTGTAGATGAGTAGTCCTGGAAAAACGCAACTTTGTAGAACTCTAGCCAATCTTTGATCTCTAGCATATTTATAAATGCTGCAAGAGAAGTTTTAATTTTTATTAAGTTGAGTAAACGAAGATAACGTAGTCTTTTTAATTGGGTTTTGTCAATTTTCCTATTGTATTATACAAAAATGTTTAAAGCAAGTGATACTAAATTTGAGGTGATTATCACTAGAGAGATTCTATGCTAAATGCATATTTCCTGCCTATTTTGCATATGTGCGCATTTTACTCAATTTTTGCATTTTTCTAAAAAGACTTATTTGAGAGAATTTGTGTCGAAAAGGTTAAATTTTTCTTGCATTTCTTAATTCGTGTGACAATGTGGTTGTAATTACGGGTTTGTTTGCGCTTCTTTGCGCTTCTTTCCGGCTTAAGCAGGCAGTATATTCCAGGTAGTGAATCAACAATTAGGTATTTCCAACCAGTTTCTCAGCAAATGCGGTTGGTTGATGTTTGCAAAATTGTTTTTTCAGAAATCAGTGACTATTAGTCGTTCAATGCGAACGTTTAGTTCTTCCGCAAAAGTATTTTTGTTTGTGAGAAGTGCAATATGCCGAAAGAAAATTCGAGCCTGGTTACTTACTGGATCAGAAACTATCCCGAGCTTCGTTACACCAATGGAAACATATTCTGCAAAGCATGTAGTAAAATGGCGAGTTGTAAGATTGTTTTTTTCCTTCTTTGATAAGTATTTGGTAGGTTTTCGAATATTCAAAGTTTAGACAGTTTGAAAAAATGCATATTCTTACCGTAGATACCATCCCAGCGGAAAAACTACACAAGTCAAAATTCAAAAAGATGACAGTTGTTAAATTACCCTTAGACGGTAGACCGTCGTTGATGACTTCATCTAATGAACAATATGAATTTAATTCAGATTTATGCGAGGCTATGATTTGTGCAAACATACCTTTGAAAAAACTGCAAAATCCTATTTTTAAAAGTTTTTTGGACAAATGTTCGAAGAAAAGCACGTTAAGAAAAAAACTGCGTGCCTCGCATCTACAACGATACTAAAAAATTAAGAAAATCGTAAAAAATCAATACTTTTGTTTTATTGTGGATGAAACTACCAATTCTTGTGGGCGTTACATTGTAAATTTTTTAATAGGATCTATGCGCGAACATGAACCTAGTGAATCTTATTTAATTGCATGTCGACATTTAGACAAAACCAACCATTTAACCTGTTAACGAATGTTTTATGAATTTTTTTGCACCTAATTTAGTTCCTACTGAACTAGTAAATACAAAAAGGCCGCTTCGCGGCCTTGTTCAAATACTTCTATGCATGAGATGGTAAAGCTTTCGAGCGGTGTGCGTTGAGGCGCTTCGCGCCTTGTAGAAGTACAAACCCTACATTCCCACTTAAATATAGTCACTGGCATATAAATGTGAAAAGGCTATTTTTTAGGCCATTTGCACTTGTTTTCTTGAATTTCTGATCGCGGATTTGGATTCTACGTTAAATGTGGCTGCCCTTATGTTTTTTCCCAGGCTGCTAGAGGATTTTATGTGCAATCCTTATTGTTTATAGAGGGAAAGGGCAACTTTTACTTATGCTGTCAGACGCCGCCCTTTATATGGTTAAAGCTGGGCAACAACTTAAAATAATTTACCCAAATTTAGTTCACGTGATTTGTTTAGCTCATGGATATAACAGAATAGCTGAACATATTAGATGTGACTTTCCTGATGTAAATGAACTAATTAGTAGCGTAAAAAAGTATTTGTCAAAAGTCCTTTGCGGGTTCAGTTTTACAGGGAAAAATTGCCGAATGTACCTTCACCTCCCGAACCAGTGTTGACTAGGTAGGGAACTTGGTTAGAAGCTGCAATCTTTTATGCTGAACATTTAGTGCCAATTAAGGAATTGCTTTTAGAGTTTAATGGCGTAAACAGTACTGCTATTACAAAAGCACAAAATATTGTTACAAAGACTTCATTGGCATATCACCTAACCTTTATCAAAACGCATTACAGTTTTATAGCAAAAACTATAAATAATTTAGAAAAGCGGAAAATATCTTTAACAGAATCCATTGAAATCGTTAAAGAGTTTAAAGGCAATATTTTGAAGGTTTCGTAAAATCGGTAATTAAATTAATAATTGAATGAAAACATTAAAACTGATTTAGGTGTAGAATTTTCGGCTTTAACAAGTTATTTTAAATATGCCCCAATTACCTCGGTAGATGTTGAAAGGAGCTTTTCATGTTATACAAATATTTTGTTAGATAAAAGACAACTATTCCTCGTAAATAACTTGAAAAAACATATTGTCGTAAATTGTAGTCGAAGATATATTTAGTCTTGTTATATTACACACATTTCCCCGTTTATATCAGCTTTTGTAAATAAATGTACATTGTATAAAAAATAATATGGATTTTATTTGAACGAGAACTCCTATAAAGACACACTGAATCAGAACAGCAAAATTATAGTTTTACAAAATGTGCATTATTTGAACTTTTTCGCAGATCTTGCGCATATTTCGGTATTTTTACTGCATATATGCGCAAATTTTATCAAAATTGTTCACATATAAATCCGCTCTCTGGTTATCACTATGAGTACAGACTAGGTTTACAATTATAGGTAACGAGAATCAATCGTGGTATTAAATAATTTTATTGTGATGAGTGTTCAGTTTACTATCCATTAACATAGTTAAAAGCCGACCTTTTAAATTTGATTTAATAATAAAACTTAATAGGCAACTTAATCAACTAAATTAGTATGTACGTCCAACACACTTGCAAATATTTAGAGTTTAAGGAGCTCTGTATTTGCTGTTATGTCTGGTACTTCTGACTAATCTGATTTCGAACTTAGACAACAGAAAATACTTTAATTCTCTGACTTGGGAGGAGTTGATATTAATACAAATAGATTTTTAGATAAAATGATGAAGAGGCACACTTCTTTAAAGCCTTTGTTAAAATAGTTGATAGAGATGAGAAAAACTAAATTGTAGTGTTTGTTAGGTTCAATGAAACGCCCTTAAAGAATATAAAGCTAAGAAAGTTTATCACTTAAAATGGATGGTCTCCGGAAGGGTCCTGTTATCTTGAGATTGCTAAATTTGATGTGACACTATCGTTTTCACGTTGTTGTTGATTGCTTTGTGAGCATACTTGGGGTTAAGATCATCTTGCCAAGACGATCATGACGTTTTGTCTCATCAAGAAAGATTACTTCTGTGAACGCAAGAGTTAACCTAATAACTTCCTAATTATTGCCTGTAAACAATCCATATCAGTTTTTAAAAGCTTAGTAATTAAGAGTAAACTTCAAATCATAAGCGACTATTGGGTTTGAGTGTGGTATTTGCGTGTTTATAGCTGATGTAATAAGACTACTCTGTCTTATAAGAGCTTGTTTGGATGACATAAGACCAAAGGAATAAGACTTATGTATTAAGTTTTATATTGACTTGATTGTTAGTTTTTGAGATGTAACGAGTGATTTGTTATGTATAAGAGAGAAGAATAAAACTTCTTCTTAAATTTGAATCAAATCAGTTGTATAAAAAATACTGCGGATCAATCACATTTTTTGTCATAAGACTATTTAACTTTTGTTTTAATCATTTTTCTTTAATTATATTTATATATATAAAATAAATTATGAGTGCTGCTGCTGCTGCTGTCACACAGGTCAAAGGTCAACTCTAACTGGGTATACGTAAATGCGAACGTAAATGCGAACTTAAAAAGTTCGTTACTGAATTCTATATATCTGTCGGTCTATCTGTCGCTGTCACAAAATTATGAATTTTTTAAAATTTTAAAATGGATTCTTATAGGAAATTTTACGCTGATTTCAAAATCGAAATCAAAAAGTTTCTATCTCGAATAGTTTTCGAGATATTCGACTTCAATTTCAGGAAAATTTCGACATTGCGATTTTATGAGTAATTCTTAAAGAAAATTTTACGCTGATTTCAATAATGAAATCGAAAAAATTCTATGTCGAATAGTTTTCTAGATATTCGACTTCGAATTTCGGGAAAATTTTCGACATTACGATTTTAAATGTGATTCTTATAGGAACTTTTACGCTGAATTCGAAAATGAAGAAAGAATTCTATGTCGAATAATTTTCCAGATATTCGATTTCGAATTTTCCCGAAATTCGAAATCGAAATCGAAAGGTTTTTTAAGTTCGTTCTGGGATTGCTTACAGAGCAATCTCTTCGCCGGCCCCATGTTTTTATTTTTAAAAACTATGCGAAGGGGCTCAAGCATGTCGGAGTTGGACAAGCTCTCCGGGGGGCCGCTGCCAGACCTCGTTTTTATTAAAATTAATTTTATTATTCTTAAGTAGATTTTTTTTGTGTTTTATTTGCATAAGTTACTCTTTTTAATATTGAAAACCTTGTATTTATACAATTAAATATTGCAATATTGTGCATTCAGCACATTTTTTATTATTAAGCTAATAATTCGAAAATTAATCTGATTTTTAACGATTACGAAAATCAAGTTTCTTTGAATTACCCTCTATATTAGATAAATAAATTTGGGCGACAGTTTAAAACAATATAGGTGACTCAATTAAATTTTCTAAGAACATTCAATGCAATTAATAATTATAATCTAAAATGTGTTATTGATTATTGTCATATTAAATGTATAATTTTAGAGTATTGTATATTATTTTTCTAATTTGGCAATGCTGCTTTGTCTGTCAAAAAAAAGGTAACAATTTTGACATTACCAAATCAAATATGGCAAACCTTTTAACTGCATCGTTAAAGTTGCAGTGTAATTTAAGCGGTTGCATCGCTAGTAGCTGGTAGTAAACATGAGTTGCTCCTCTTATAAGCCCGTGGCATCAGCTTAAACCATCATTTGGGCAGTCTAGCAGTGCGTGTACGTTCGAATAACATTCCTATCTAGAAGACGAAGTTCCATCATAGCACGTAAAGATGAACGAAGCGGCCTCATCTTCGAGCCCAAGACCGACCTCCGGCAGCCCGCCTCCCAAGTGCGCGATTTGCTTGGGGACGTGTACCAACAAATGCTTCTCCAATTCCTGTATGCATCAGTTTTGCTTCACATGTTTGTTGGAGTGGTCAAAGGTAGAGGGTTGCGGTAGGCCGAACGAGTGTTTGGTGACTGCCGAGTCGCTCTTTTGCAGGTTAAGCCCGAGTGCCCGTTGTGCAAGCAGCCGTTCAAGTCCATAATACACAACATCAAGTCGAATGAAGAATACGATGAGTACATTGTCGAGGAGCCACGGGGCATTTTTAACAATGAAGAAGGGTTCCTGTATCTGCCGCCCACTCCTTCACGCCATTTTCAATTCCGGTAATATTAATTTCGCATTTTTTAACCATTTCAAATAAAACAGTTTGTCATGTTTGTTTTTAAATTACAAAATTGAGGGGAATTGATTTTTGCTTGTAATTTAACAATAGTTAACTGGGTTTTACCATAACAAGCCTTATCTTGCAATTCATAGCATATATTTAATTTTTATCTTCGGAAGATGGTTTTGTAGGTTAACTTTTTAATGTTAAGATTTCTTCAAAAATGTTGCAGATTATGATTCATCCTAGTTAGTATGAGTAATGATTTATTCCATGTAGTGGAAAGTTTTCCTTTATCACAACTGAATTCTGAATTTAATTACTGGTCTTTAGTAGCCATGTTATTACATATTTTATGTTTTGTATAGAAAATGTTACATCATTGGAGCTTCTATAAATTTGGCATTTTAATATGGTCATTAGTGTTACAATGTAACAATGTTCTCGGCAATGAAAAATTGGCTCACTCTTAGGTGATTTTGCATTTTGTTACATCTTTTAAAGCTGTAAGCAAAGGGCGTCAAACAAAACTTTAAGGGGGTATTATAGTCTAGATACTCGTTTTCAAAGTGATTTTTGGGAATTAATTGTACAAAAACGGTTAAACCTACTGATCTCAAGTTTTGTGTTCATATTTATTCATATTTAAAGTAATACCTAAAATTTTTATATCGCTTCTTATGGCAAACTATGCGAGATATATATAAACACATAAGTCATGTTGCTAAATTTCGTTTCTATCGGGCGTGGTGATTGCCACCGTCCTCGTAATCTGAAATAAATGATTCTTTTTTCATTTTATTCTGTAGACATGTGGTTGTTCGAACCACTAATAAATAATTTGAAAAAAACTGACAAAATGGAGGCGCTTGAAAGAAAATATTCCGATTTTTACTAAAAAATTTCACTTATCACGGTCCGAAAAAAATAGTAATTATAAACAGATATAAAAGTTGAAGGTTCGAATGATAGCCGAATAGGTACACTATATGTGTAAAAAATTAGAAGTTGATCATCCAGCAGTTTATGAGAAAAATACATGCCTGACTTGAAAAATGTCGTTTCGAGAAAAATGCATTTAAAGTTTTCTTCTACTGATTCTGGATTTCCTCGTATTAATCCCTTTACAACAGCATCTGTTAATTCCCTGTTCCTTTTCCACAGATGCCTTTGTTATTTTTTTAGCATTGCGTAGTCTCGTACCCATACAGATTCTTTTTTTATTCAACGACATAATTTTCACCATATGCCTTAGTCTCCAAAACAGATTTAAATGTCTTACTGTCTCCATTTCCTACATATCTCTTATATTGTACTTGATATTTATCCATCGATCGTAAGAACATTTATTTTACCTTATTCACTTTCATTTTGCCACCCGAACCATTATGGTTCTTGGTGCATTTACCAGCATGACTTTCTTTCCAGTTTTCGTATTCCACAGTGGTGGACTTATTTTGTCATAAATTGCATCCTTGACAAAAACTCGATTTCACAACTGCATCTATTATCTTGTTGCTATATATGCCAATGAGATTAATGACGCCCAACACAGAGTTGAAGGCTTTTTCTTTCCACTTGCTGCCTCCAGACACAGTCAATTACGATGGTGGATTATTGTGTTCAGCATTCTTTTCCTTCTCGCCCTCGACTGTTTTCTAAACCTTTATATCTCGGTCAATTTGGCGAATTTTATGGTATGATTTGGGGACACATTCTCAAGACCCCAAACTCTAAGAAAATGCCAAATAAAAAAAAAACGATTTTTTGGACTGACTAGACTACAATACCCCCTTAAATATTTGAAAAACCGTGTGCTAAATTAACCTTGAATGTTTTCATATCTTCTAGAAACTCTTATGATCTCTAATCTTCCATATTTCTTAACCAACAATTTTCTTAGCAACAGTGGGATATTTTTAACTGCAAATTTCTCTTTTTGGAGGAAAATTATCTTTTTTTTTTCATTTTTACACCATAAAAGTGGTGTCACTTGATTTATTTTGTTATGAATGGCTTATTAAGTGTTGCTGCCAAAGCACGAGACAAATGTATTTAACATCTACTAATCCCCTGTTATGATGAGCATTAAATAAAATCATTATATTTTTTAAAAATTATTGCTATTACTATATCACTGACCTTTTAAATGCATCCTCATTCACAAATTTTGTTGAATTTTGAAGTTGTAATGGTTTGCTTGTGGTTGTAGTGCTTTATCTTTGCATCTTATAGTGTTAACAATAATAATGCATATTGCTCATATAGTAGATCCCTACTACCAAATTTTCTTTCCCCAATGTTAATAGAATTGTTGTAGGTTGTTTGTTTTTTCCAAATTATTATTAGTATAGAAGTAATTTTATAATTGAATCTGAGCTCATCTGAAAAAAAATATTTTTATTTAATTTTTAGAGTTCTGCTTTTCTACTTTATATATAAGCTATTAATTATACATTTTGTGTAATACTATAAACCATGTTGGGCATATCCCCGGCAGGTGGGTAGTTTAACCCATTGAAGGAGAATATACTTATAACCGCTAAAGGTGTTTGTATGATGGTTAGAGAGCATTTTGATGTTTGCTATTGCTTTTGTCCCAGGAGTCAAACCCAGGGCTCGCTGCGCACTAGTGTGACAGGCCGAGGCCTTTATATCATAGCTGTCATGCTCTCATTTTTTTAAGGGTTGAGTAACAATAATCTTAGCTTTAGAAATCTAGTCTTTAATTTAAAATAACAAGTATAAAAGATAATCCCTTGGTAGTTTTGCAGATATTGGTTATGCTGATGAGTAGTCTCTTGGACGTACAAGCTTTAGATATGTAATTTTGTTATCATGAAGAGCTGTTTATTCCTTCTCTACTTACATAATAATAATTGCAAGGCTCTAACGCCCCATGTGAGAGCACGGCCTGCAAATTGGGTGGTTAAGGTTCTCCTATGTTTGCCGCTGTGCCTGGGCATCGTGCACCATCTCTGATGTGGCAAGCATTGTGCCTTAGACGACCACCATTATTACCCTTTGTTTGAGTGAATGCAGGTACTTAATTATTTTTAGTGACTGAGTAAACCACACACCAGGCATCGGAGAGCTCCTGCAATGAACACAGGTCTGTCTACACTGCAGCCTGCCCCTCAATTGCGGGACCACGCTGGTGATTTTTCTACTTTTAGCTGTCTGATAATTCTACACCATAGGAGAGCATCAGAAAACCACAATCTCTTTATTTTATTTACCTTTGAAACATCCTCATGTTTTTTGTTGCATCTGAGAGCAAGCAGTGGTTTTTCAACATACTATCCTTCAAACTGATTCTCTTGTTATGGAGGCGCTTGGTTGTAGAATGGTTCATTCCTGGGACTTAGATGCCTGATAGGTGGCTTATTCAGTCACTAAAAATAATTGAGCACCTGTGTTCATTTCAAACAAAGGGTTATAATGCGGTTATTTAAGACACTGATATGGTGTGCAATGAAGGGGGAGGACTATATCCAAAAATGGAGAGAAGCAGTCTGAGGAAGAAGAAGAAGAAGATGGTGTGCAATGATCAGACAATAAGGGCAAACATATGAAAGCCTCAACCTCTCAATTTGAAGGCCTTGTCCCTATGCAGGGTGTACAGTTTCACCATTATATATATCCTAGTGATATTACTTCAATTTACAGGGAAGTCCAACATTTTATCTATTTAATGTATAAGTGCGATAAATTTTTTGAAAGTGGATTGGCAATTGCCCACTATAATCAGTTCAGCTGTCTTTAAAACAGGATGATAATCATGAATTATCATATTTGATGATTTGAACTATGTAATTGTGGTTTTGATTTAGAAAATGTGTTTAATGACTTTGAAGTTAATTTAACTATGCGCATTAAGTACAACTATTGGAGCATAACAAAGCTTTTTACAAATGAACACAGTTTACACTCACTTGAAAAAGTTCAATAAATTATTGGTATTAAAAGTACAAAGCAAAGCCACTAAATAATAAAATTTTTATTTTAAATGCATAAAAAGGTATAATACAAAATTATGTTCGTGACAATTATAAAGGCTTGTTGCATTGTCAAGTTGTACCTTGGAAGGACAATAAAGTGTTATTTTTTTCTGTTATATGGTGTGAAACCCGAAATCTGCATAAGAATGAAGGTTTAGTTAAGGAAATAGTTGTTTGAGCCAAAGGAAAGTATATAAAATGGATGGAAAGGTTTAAAAATTGAAGTCAAAAGTCATTGGAGAACATTTAAAATTGAATCACTAAAACAACGGTTTAAGCTGTGAATTTATAACTACAGGTATGCATATACGACCTTATATAATATTATATGTTATAACAAGTATAGGAAAGTATATAACAAATGGATCTTAAGGCAGCTGTCTAATAATCATAGGTGTGCAAGGTAGATGTTTGTCAACAATCTGCGTTGTATAATCTAGATCTGATGTCATTAGAATTTTACTTGGATCTTTGAAAAAACGTGCAATGATAAAAGTTTGCAGGTGAGAAGAAATGGATTAAAGACTTTATTAAAAAGCTCTTTTCTTACTGTAGTATATCTGTAACCTTGCAAACAGGTGCAAGTAGTGGACTATACTGAAAAATAATGAATTTCTACTCTTGTTAAAACAGTTATTAATATAATTCTCATTTGACTTTATTTTCTGAAAGATTTTGTACTTGAGCTCCACTAGAATGTAGCTTTAAAACTATCTTTTTGGTTGTTTTTTTATAGGTGACGACCAGGCCCACAATCAGTGAAAAACGTTATTTCCAAAATACTACATAAATTGTATATAGTAATGCGCCTGTGCTGTAAACAGTTTTTTGGCTAGTTTTCATATATAATGAGTTTATATATGCAACGAAATAGGGCTAAAACATTTGAATACAGCAATTCCTTTTGAGTTGCCTTTAGTCACGATCTTCGAATTCTGCCTCAAGAGCGACTTAGAGAAAAGCCGCGTTTAAGTTGGCCTGAACTTATTAGTAACTCTTTAAATAACCCTTACATTTGCACTTTTACTACTATTTTCAGAATATGAAATGACCTATTGGGTTCTTTGGATAATTATCAGAGTTCTTGCCATTTTTTCTCTTCAAATTAATTTTTATTAACAGGCTAGCAAAACTCTCGTCATATATATCAGAAGCTGTATCATCTTTCATTGCAAAGATTTTCAATAAACTTCTTTTAAGCAGTATAACGAAGTGAGTTACTTTAGAACATATTTCATTTTTTTATGTTCCATATTTTAAATAGTTCCTAAATATTTTTACAGATTCTTACAGAGAAGTGTTTTTGTGTACTTTCAACTACAAAAATCTTATATGAACTTTTCTGTGTAGAATCTACAATTTTTTTATTGAATGTTATATGGTTTGTTTTTTATATAGGTCTTTTTTGTCAAAGGGGTAGTTCAATATGGAAAAAAGAGCCAACTTGTTATTGGTAAAATACAACTTCTCCGTGCTTTGGAGATCAATATTAAACTTGCAGTCTATGTATTATTTATCAGTGGCTGCCTATGGTATTGAAATTCTGGAAAGTCTAAAGATATATTTGAAATATCAAAATGTGTGGGTTTGGCAGTAGAGTAATTAAGTTAATTTGTAAATACCAGTATGATTTCTGAACCCTTGTATTAAAAATAATAATGATTATTCAAATTTAGATTCTAAGTGTATGTTTGGAAATGTAGTCAATAAGATAATAATAATAGTTCCCTGTAACAGGCCTTGAAGGCCCTTTGGGGTCGTAACAGGATAGATCTGCTACAATCTAGAGCCTACGGCACACAAGGGTAGTAACGTGGCTAGCGCTACGTACCGACCGCCTATTATTACCCCAGAGTTTGACCTCCAGGTACTCATTTATTGCAGCCTGAGTCGAGCTGGGCCGTAAAAATGCCAGTGATTGAATTGGCGAGAGCGGGATTCGAACCCATAACTCTTGGTTTCGTAGTCTAGCGATCTATCCACTAACCACCACGGCTCTCAGTCAATAAGAAAGCAACAATATTTTTTAAAATGCCTTTTCATGTAAATTACATGCAACAAGGTAAGCCAATGAACCAAAGGCCTTAGTAATAATAATGGTAAAGCTCTAACAACCTGCCTGAGAGGTTAAGGCTATCATATGTTCGCTCTCGCTGCCTTGTGTTGTAAAAATGTATACCTTGATATCTGTTTCTGGAGTAGTGGCTTTCTCAGTTTTTAAAATATGAGTTGATGGTTTGTGTATCAAGCTGGACTACAAATTTGTATTTGTCAAATTAGTGAAGAACTATATCTTTTAAAATTTTCCCCGTGAGATAGAGTACCAGGCGTAAAAAATACGAAAAATAATTACCCTGAGTTTCTTGTGATAATTTTTAATACAGGGTGGGGCAGTGAAACCACACTGTTTGTAGGTATTAAACAAGTACGGACGTGGAACTCCAGTTCCACAGAAATCCGGGGCTTCTATACAAAAAATTTCCGATCGGTTGAATACTGAAAACGTTATATCTCTATCACAGATCAAAAATTATAAGGCTTGACAGATGACAGAAATAGAAACATGTCTGTAACTTGAAAGCTGCCTTGATCAAAAGTTGAAAAATAAAAGGACGGACAGACAACCAACATTACTCCTACATATGGCTTCTCATTTTAATGTATAGAAGCCTAAAACGAACGAAAATTTGTGTCTTTTTCATTTATTGCAACAAATATTAATAGCACAAATGGAAATTGGCATGAAAGCAAAAAAATTCTCACTTTTTGAATACCACTCCAGTAAGATGGCCACCATCATTTTGTCTGAGTCTCATATGGAAATTCTCACTGACAGTCGTAGTACCGCCGATATTATTGAACGAACTTCTTCAGTTCGCACTTTTTAAGTCCAGTATAGTTGCTGGGCGAGTTTCAAAAACTTTCGTTTTGAAATATCCCCATAAAAAATAATTGCAGGAGCTCAAGCCTGGCGATCTTGGAGGCCACTGAACATCCCCGTTCCTACTGATGAGGCGGTTTGGGAAAAGTTTTTCAGAAAGTTCATTGACACCTTGGCTGTGTGACTAGTTGCGTCATCTTGTTGAAATGAATGTTATCATTCACAGGAAATCGTTGAAGTTCTGAAATAAGGAAGGTTTTCAGCATTTGAACGCGCTGATGTTACAGTAACTGCATGGTCATTATCATCCTTGAAAGAGATTGCAGACCAGACTGTAACTTTGGCGGAATGTAGAGGCCGTTCGTGAAGTTGTTGAGAATTAGCAATAGCCCAATAACGAAAATTGTGTTTATTGACATATTCACTGGTGTGGAAATGAGCTTCATCGCTCATCCATAGATTATCAATATGAGTTGACTTCAAGCAGCTGTAACAGGTGCACACAAAAACCAACGCAGATGGGATAATCTCCGGGGTTCAAAGCATAGACTATTTGCATTTTATTTGGGTATAGATGCAAAGTCATCATGCAAAATTCTCCTTACTGTTCGAATCAAAAGTCCGAGAACAACGCTGTGGCGCCTAGTAGATCTCTGATGCCTTCTTGTAATCGCTACTTGTACAGCTTTCACATTCTTAGAGACCCTAACAGTTTTTGCACTACCACCTCTTCTTCTTATTGTTGTTAGTTGAAACAGAAATGACTTTCCTACTTGGAACGGGAGCACGAGGCGGAAGATAAAAATGTAGGCGGAACGCGCATCTTGCTTGTACGTAACTTCGACCATTTTCGAAATACGCTATAACAGCGAAACCTCGTTGTTCAGCACGTCCAACTATATCATATATATATATATATATATATATATATATATATATATATATATATATATATAGATAGATAGATAAAGATAGATAGATAGATAGATAGATAGATAGATAGATAGATAGATAGATAGATAGATAGATAGATAGATAGTATAGATGATAATAGATAGATAGATAGATAGATAGATAGATAGATAGATAGATAGATAGATAGATAGATAGATAGATAGATAGATAGATAGATAGATAGATAGATAGATTGATTGATTGATTGATTGATTGATTGATTGATTGATAGACTTAACATTGCCAGCAAATGAAAATTTGTGGGTGTGTTACTTATATGACATAGATCCCTACTAAGGTGGAATTACACTTCTAAGGGGGTGAAAAGTTTTAGGTTGATTTTAAAAATAACTAATTTTAGGACGTTAAGTTTTGGTTTTCAGCCTCAAAAAGGATGAAATAGCAGGAGATTAGGATTGAATTTTAAATTTTTTTATCCATGCTCTCAAAAAGATTAGGACATTAACATTTGGAATTTGGAATCTTCTTAAATATGGAGAGAATTTGATTTTTTTGATGAAGTAGGGGTGAGGTATTGCCTTCTGTGTTTGGTGATCCATTGTTAGGGTGATTGAGGTAAGTATAAAGTATAAAAATTAAGAACTCAGAATGCAACATATTGAATTGAAAATTGAACAATTTTTTTAAAACTATATATAAAAAGGGGGAAATTAGGGTGAGATTGGATTGCACATACATAAAGTATGCAACATATAATTTTACTGGGAAAAAACTCGTATGCATTGCGTAACACTCGATATGTGAAACCTTAAATACGAATTAAAAACGTTAAAGTCAATAACCTTTGATTTGACAGATATGAATACAAACAGTTGTCTTAAATATATGTAATGATAATGATAATTATATAGAATTTAACGAGCTATGAGGTGGATTTCTGGATACTATTTTTGAAGTTTCTTTTTTTTTATATGATAATGGGATGTTGGTTGGTGAATGGGAAGGACTAACCTTAATAAAGAGTATGTGATATAGCAGCAGGTAAAGGAAGAAGGGAGAAAGGAAATGAAATGTCGGACATGTGAATGAGAACAAGGGAAAGAAGGATGGAGGGATTTAGAAAGATATTTAGGTGTATAGACAGGAGAGTGCCAAGTTCGAATGAAGAAGACAAACTCATTTACAAATAAGGTGGTTGTGGATTATTGGAACTCTCAATTGATATTCATTTGTTGATGGAAAAGATTGCTGAAGCCCCACAGAGCATGTATATGAGAGCGCCTGCAGGGGATTCTGAACTTGTTTGTTTCAGATAACAGTATAAAAGAGTTATTAAATTAAAGAGATAATTTCCAGCTTTAGTTTAATACTTATTTTCTGTTTTGTGACAAACGTACCTAGAAAAGTAGGAAATGAAGGGTTTTTGTATCCCTGTACAATAGTGAGACGAGGAACACGGTATGACGCATATTGCGTCTTATTTAAAGTCAAACAATTTATTAACTTAATGAATTCCACGCATCATGACTCATAGTGCGTAACGCCACACAATTGCTTTAAGGTGATACTTTAGGGCAGTAATTCTCTGGTCGTGTTAATTATCTTGCTCGCCTAAATTATTTAATTAATCTCATTGAACACATTTACAAACCTTAAATGATAGATGACTTGTTGTTGGCTTTATGAAAACGAATGGTTCCGCTTTATCACGCACAAAACACTGAAAAATGACACGACAGTGCATGTTGTTATTGATTAAAATGTTGCAAATAAAATGATGGCTTGGCGCCATTTTGCGCGCGTTTCCCTCACAATACCATTTTCGGTCAAAAGATCACCTTTTTTCTGACCATGGTTAATTTAGATCGCATTCAAAACTAGCTCGTATGTTCAAGACGAATCTAAAAAGCCCTCAACCATTAAGATGGGTTGGTTCTTCGATTCACAGGTGTGTTTTTCCTTGGCGCTTTAGTAATGTAGATTACTAATGCAAGAACACAAATTTGACTAACTGTTGTCTATAAATAGCCTATTGCATTATTAGATACATTTGGGGTTGTTGGTAGGTAGCATCATATATGACTTTAAAACGTGACATTTCATAAATTTATTGACCAACAATCAAAGACGACTTATACGTGTCAATTAAAATATTGCAAGAGGTGTGGTTATGGAAATGATAAAGTGAAGTTATTGGGCAGAATCTTAATGTGAATGACTTGAGGAAATTACAAATTTGCAACATTCCAAAAATGATAGTACATAAGCAAAGTTTACTAGGTCATTGCATTATAAATGTAGAGAGTATTGGATTTAAAAAAGAACCATACCATAAATAAATAGAGACGGGACCCATTTTATTCCTCAAAACTAACTCAGTACCAGTGAGTAAGGGGTGGTAGCAAGAAGCATAATAATGTTCTATTTGGGTTATTGTTTAATTGATGCTAAAAGTATGGAAATGTTTTAGGCTTTTTGCCAGTTAACTTAATAAAGCAACATTAGACCACATTTTCAATAAATTGAAACAAAATTGGTAACCTGATTGTGAGCAGATCAGTTATTGCCAGGTTTAAATTTAAAAGATGTATGGGCTGCTGAAATGAAGCAATCAATGGAGAAAATGGTCACACATACTAATTTAATCATAACTCAACAAATTTGGGATAGCATCGTTGCCAGAAAGAATAGTTTGGTATTATGTCTCAAGCACATTTCAGAGAGTATTGTGCGTTTTAAATTAATGGGCACATGTTTGGTGTAGATCACGTTTTAATTAAATACATAGGTAGTGTAGAAGCAAGATTCAATAAGAAATTTAAATATTTCTCTGTTATGTAAAATTTAGTGCAGAAGTCTTGTGATATAGGATTAGAGCTTATTGAGCGGGCTTTTTTTATTGCATCATCTCAACTCGGAGAGCGACCATCAAGGTTATTGAAGCTTTATGTCCTCAGCTTTCTGCTAACATTTTTTAATCTTTGTTTTTAAACTTGTCATCTTGAAAAGATTTTCGACCAATTTCCAAACTTAGAAACTTTTATTTTACCTAAATAATATTCACAAAAGTCCCAATGAAGTATTTTAGCCTTGTTGGGCATAGATTTACAGAGCTTTATGCAAAGCTTTGTGAAATTGCGTTACTTGAATTTATCAACGGCCTTAATGATTACAAGATAGTTTTTAACACAACCTCAAATAGCCACCTGTGTAAATATAGACAATGTGATGCTAGGTGTTAAAGGAACTGAATAGATCTAGGAGTAATAGTTAATATATACCTGCACATATACATGTGCTACAGTCATAGCAAGTACAGTTTAAGAATTTACTTATATGATATTTTCAATTCCATTAAATTGATTACTTTTTAAAGAAACAACGCTTTGTAACTTTGATTGTATTGAAAAAAGGAACTGCATTTCATGGGAACATTAAGATTATGCTTTAAATTTTAGCACAACCTTTACAGTGGACCCTGGTGGTGAGTTGGCAATCCAACAGATGCTGTTATCCCATCCGCTGACCAATACCCTGTATAATGTCCCTGGGAACTATGTGCTTCCAAGGTCAAGGTAAATTTTGATTTATATATTTATTTTGTAGGAATTAATTATTCAGATTTGATTACAAGTAGCAAAATTGCTGATATGACAAAAATGTATTCCAAAAATAGTAACAAATCTACATGTAATTACAAAATAGTAATAGGTTTGGCAGGTTACATCATCCTCGTAGAGCCAGTTCTGCACCCAGCTTCCGAAGATCTATCTACATGTTAAATATGTGGGTTTATGCACCGCCTGATGTGACTGGAAGATATCGCGATGTCAGCCCCAGTTTCTACAGGTAAGCATGTGTATAAGTTAACAAGAGGACATAACAACATTCTTTATGGTGTTTAAAATTTCTAGGGAAAATCCAGCTGCAAGAAATCGTCTTGTACCCTGGTTGAACAGAGAACTGAACGCTTTGTTATGTGAAAATACACAACAAGTAATGAACCTGGTAGATATTATCATGGATCACTTGACACGTTGGCACATTCGAAGCAGGTCTTTCAAGAACTTGCTCACTCAGCATTTGGGCACCAAAACGGAGCATTTCATTCACGAATTTTATAATTTTATGCGTTCACCATATGACATGATTGGCTATGACCGCCACATTGTTTATACAGATCGTCCGTTTTCTCCCACTCTTTCTATATCTGATCAAGATGAAGATAGCGACGTAGCTATTGTCAATATTTCTGAGCCTGTTGGCGCCAACAATAATCCTTTTCGAAGGCCCACCATTGAAGTAATTGAAATCAACTCTGACAGCAGTCATGATTCTGATGTAATTATAAGAGAGACCCCTGCTCCTGAGGTAGTGCTTATAGATTCAGACTCCACTAGTGAAGTGAGAAGGAGCAGAACGCCTCAAGCAGCTTCCAATCATCAGACAAGCGATAGTGAAGAGAGTGAAGTTAACCGCAAACCAGTTTTGCCCTTAAAAATAAGATTAAAACGTCGGCGTCAGACAAGAGAAATGCGCTCTCGCAACAAAAAGTATAACACAAAACGTTACCATTCTTCTTCATCAAGCAGTTCAAGTAGCAGTTTGTCATCATCTAGTAGTTCCAGCTCTGATGATAGCTCCTCTTCTAGTAGTGAATCATCATATAAACGACGCAAAACATCAAAAAAACATAAATACAAAAAAGCTAAAAGGTAAATGGAAAATACGCTAATAAAGTGTAAGTGTAAATCTTTGTTTTTTAGGAGTCGTAAGGACTCAAAATCCCATCATAAAGAGAAATCCAAGAATCGCCCAAGAACTTCTGTGGTTTCAAGCAGCGGCGACATCAGTTCAGATGAATCAACTGCAACAGTTCCAAAAAGCATAGGATTTGATTCAGATGATAACATACCATTGTCTAAAATAAAGAGCAAAGAGAAAAAGAAAAAAGCCAGGAGATCTAATCAGAATGCATTCGTAGCCTCTGCTAGGTCACACACAATCACCAGTAAACATTCGTCCACTGCTGAAGTTGAAAACGTACCAGAAAGTTCAAACCCAAAAGTTGAAGATCCTAGACCATCCTGTTCAAATTGGAAGTCATCTGAAGTCCATAATCCCACCCATCAGCAAGCAGTAGGTCCTGTATTGTCCCCTGTAAATCTTTCGTTGCCTATTAACACTTTACCTAGCATGAGTAATAATGAATATAGTTTTCCTGCCCCAATAGCACATTTTAAATATGAACCATATCCCCTTCATGTAAATAATTCACATAATGGATGCTTGCCAGATTTCAATGATAATACATCTCATTACAATAATTTTCAGCAGTATGCACAATACCCAAATAGCTCGTACAATTCTGCCACCATTGGAAACCGTTACTATGAAGGCCCTGATTACAATTTGCCTAGAAATGCTGATAGTTACACTCCTCCCCTCACACACAACATCTCCATTGAGAACAGTTCAAACACATATGGCAATTCACTGCATAGAAACGATTACCGTTATAGTTACAATTGCGGCCCCTCTGTCTATCAACAACACATGCAAATTCCTTCTCGTGTTACAGTGGGTGTAGGCACATCTCCAAACGAAAATGAGACTAACGAGCGAGAAAATAACTTATTTGTTGCTGCTGGCCCTAGCAGCACTCGAGTTCGCCTGCAGAGTGTAATTGTAAAGAAAGAAGAAAGGAAAAATGCTAACACTTTTTGTGGCTACGTTGCAAACAGCGATAGCTCAGACGGAGAAACTTAAATGTAAGTTTAATCGCGTTTTTATTTTCCTCAGGTCACATTGATTTCTTCATTGTGAAGGTACATACATGTGCTTTTGTTTGTATACGTCAACAGTAGTTAATGGAAGTTATTAGTTGCAACAGTTTTTGTGAACATGTTTATATCTGTAATTTCTCCAATTCAGTTCTAAAACAATTACTCATAAGCCATTCACACACTTGATTTTGTGTAGTTTAGGAACTTTAGAACTGAAAGTTCATATGGGTGTATAATTACTTGAATAGAAAAGAAACAGAAGATGTTATTTTTATTATGAATAAAATGAAATTGTAAACGTTCCAGTGTGTGTGGAGAGGGGGAGTTGTGAACTGAGGCTTACTTTTATTTGGGAAGTGAAATTAATATTTAGTGTAGTAATCAGTTGCGTCAAAATTCTTGCTTCAATAAAATATCATTTTGGCTTTCATCTGATATAAAGAGCTTTGTGGAATTACAGCAGTAGTAATATCTATAGGCACATCAATTGTGACATAAACATAAATTAATTGTGTTGATCTCATTTTCACCCTATGAATGCTAATAGTTGAATATTTTATTTTGTAATTTGTATCTTTGCCTTGTCATCACTAAATATAGTATGTTGGAGTCTGCGAGTAACAAAGACTGTGCCAGCAAGAAGTACTTGCCTCTACCTCATCTCAGTTTTATTTTGCGTAGTGTAATTCTTGCTCCTTTTGAAACCATACACTCTGCAGATTATTGCTATCTTAAAACAGACTTTCTTGTAGTTTTTTGCACATTCGGTAGAAGTAGTTTGTTTCACACTTAACCGCAAGCTATATAAAAGTTTGGAGCATTATAATATAAAAAGCAATTTATACTTTTGCCATTTTTATATCATTGTCTTGATTATCTTTAATTTGACAAATGTTTTCTAACTAATCTCATTTCACAACTAAAACTACAAAAAAATTCCTACACAAGTCTGATCAAAACGTGATTTAACTATGTTTTTACAAACACTCTTTGGTTTGTTATTATTCTAAAAATCAAAATAACATTAGATTCATTTGGTTTGAAGTTATGACAAATATTAACGTGATGTGATTTTATAAACAAGTAGATGTAGATAGAAATTTAACATTTGAGGAAAAGTTTATTAATGTGACACACTGTTACTGACTTGTTGTAAACTTGATCTCAATGACGTCATTTTCAATCATGCTGAGTATATTTTTGCCCATACCCATACTTATATGTGTGTTGGTATCGCTTATAATTTTAATTGGTTTATTTTGAATTTTTTCTCCAATTTATTATTTGTGTTTGCATATATACACATATTGTAAAGATTATTTTCTAGTGATCTATTCCTAAGTTTACAATAGCAAGAGATATTTTATTTAATTCCTACTTAATCTTTTTTAAGAATATGTTGTATATGAAAGCTAAACAATAGAAACTATTAATCAATAAATTAGAGAGCAGCACAAAAAATAGAAGAATGGCGGAACTGATTACTATTTCTCTTGCAAAAATGTCTCGCTGGCCAGGAGTCATAAACAATTTAAAAAACAAGGGGTACAACTTTTGGATTAATCTATAGAATAAGATGGATGTTGATGTATTATACAGATGCCTGTTTTGTTCCCTTCTGAACTGCTAGGAAACGAAAAATGATTTGCTTGACCCATTTTAATGTGGTACTTTCTTACAAATGTGTACGTTTACTGTAATTTAAGAATTAAGAAAGTTAATGTATTTCAAACGTGTATTTAATAAATATTTGTAAATTAATCGTTTTCTTTCTTCATTCTACTTTTTTGCAAGTATTTTCGTTATTAAACTTTTATTAAGCAAAAGTTACAAGAAATTTTAGAACCATGCTTCTAATGCTTTGAGGTTTTAAATTTCTTCCTTTCATTAATGAAATTATTTAAAGTACTTTGATAATGTACCCATGACATAAAAATTGCCTTGCCACCCAAAAGAAGTTATTAAAATACTAATGTACTGTTGTCCCTTTAAATATTTTTTTAATCACTATTAAGGAAGATATACAAGAAATTGCTCTTTACACCCTACGCCATTAATTCTACTCTACAATTTTTATGATTTGTACCACCTAGTGCCTGTTTGTACTTGAGTACATCATCTTTGTCTACATAAAACTTGGATTCATTACTAAAAGTAACGTATCGTTATTCTTTCATGCCACTTGTTCGAAAATGGGTGGGTAGTAGTTAGGGATACTAACACGCGCTCTCCAAGACCACTCGACGTGCACTACTGGCTCGTCATTTTGTCACCACCTTCCCTTGGGTCATACGGGGGGGCGGGGTAAATTTTGGCTGGTTTGCGTATTACTTTCAACCTTCTGTCGAACGCTGCTCTCTCTTTTGTTCTCCATCCAACAGTCTTCGAATAGTCGTTTCAAACCCTGCCATTTTGGGTTGCTCATAATTTTGGAATGACACTCGGTATTTGTACCGAACTTAAAGACGTTTTCACGTCAAAAGTTGATGGCGTGTTAATGGAAAGTAACAAGAGATATTGAAAATATACTCTCTGAAAATTGCCTTGCAATAGTCCACAGAAAAACAAGAGTTATTTGTATTGCGCTCATTTCAACTATAGTCTAGAAATTTGTTATTAGGACGTCAAATTGACTGGTTTGTTGAGTTTAAAATTTTGGAACCTTGATGTTTTTCTCACAAGTGCAGTGAACATGTTTAAAAGAGGTGTTTTCTAAAATTAAAATGTAGTGAACTTGTATTTAAAAGTTTCAAAACGCAACATAAAATTTTGTTATTTAAAGCTACAGATTGATGGATTTTCATGATCCTGGAGGTTGATTTAGGAGAGTTTTACAATAACCAACGTGGTACTATAATCTAAGATCGCGTTTTTAGCAAATCGTGGAATACCAAAGATGGATCTTAATGACCAATTTTAGATTATCTAAAACTTGTTTAAATGAATAGTTTTTGTTACTAGGCAAAAGTATTTATTATTGAATGAATAATTGTAATCTGGTGGGTGACTATGGAAGTAATTTTATTATTTTCTGTCAGTTTTCCCTGAAGATTTGAAACAACTTAAACAATATGCCCCATTGATATCGATGACTTTTCCCAATAGTTAGGTAACTCGTCAATATTAGCTTTGTAGAACGTTGCTGGTTTTAATGCAGAGAAGTTATCTATTAACTGATATATCTATTAGTTCAGTTATATGAAGCTTAAGGCTTGTCTAATAAATAGTTTATTATATATTACTTTATATAATGTTTTCTCCATAAGATGCATTTGGGCTAGCTTTCTATACAGGGCCATTCTGAGATAGCACATTTCTCTTCCAGGTATTTTTTAGCTGTAAATGTAAAAATGCATTAAGCCATTATACCAATAAAATTTTTCATGGTGAAAATGGCATTGTTGTGCTCTGTTCTTCATCTATTTTATATTTAGTTCAGCCTCTAAAATGCTACAGCACCAAAAAGGTTTATAGCAATCTTGATAATATAATGTATGAATTAAACTTTGGCATGCCCTAGACACACATGATGAATGCAACCTTGGGAGACTGGATTCAAAACAATTTTATGTTACCTGGTTTGATCCAAAATCTTTGACCAGACAAAACGAATAAAATGAGCCAAGTACATGGCAGGGTAAAGAATGTTATATTGAAGATATTAAATCTTAGCTCGATATTTTGAAACAAACCTCGTATACCATCTGCTCAACGATTTTTCCTATGATTAATAGATTGATCAGATAGTAGTATTGAGGAAAGCTGAAATTCCATGTTTAGGAAGTATGATATTTGTCACCTTTCAGGGCCAAGAGAGATGCAGAAATCTATTCTCTCTACCTCTTCCTGTCTCGCTATTGTTTTAATTTCCTCCAGTGCCGCACCTTTTTCTACGGCTACTTCTTTGATTTGGTCCATCCATTTTTTTTCTGAGCCTGTCCCTTCGTTTTTTAGGTGGTTTTCCCACTTCGATTAGTCTTCTTGCTATTCTGTTTGGTTCTATTCTTGTTCAGGTGCGCAAACCAGTTCAGCTGCTTCTTTTTAATTTTTCCTTGTATTGGTTCTTATTTAATGGTTTCTTTTATGTCCTCGTTCCTCACTCTGTCCCACTTAGTCTTTCCTACCATTCTCCTGAGGTGTTTCATCTCCATGGCATTTATTTTAACCTTGTTTTTCTTCCTAAGTATCGATAATTCGCTGGCATAAGTTACTGTTGGAAGTGTTATTGTATTATATATTTTCTTTTTCACCTCTAAATCTATGTCTTTATGGCCTAGTATTGTTTTATTCATGGTGTAATAGATTCTTGACTATTTGTTTGTTCTGTTTGCTAATTCTGCATCTATTTTCCCATCCTCTGTTATTATACTTCCAAGGAATTCAAAGGTCGATACTCTCTCCAGTTTTTTGTCTTTACATTTTATGTCCTTGTTGTTTTGATCATCTTTTTGTTTCTCATTCACAATCATACTCTTGATTTTGTTTATGTTCACTTCCATACCTTGTGGATTTCAGAAATTATATAATTTAGGAATTGCTTCATGGAATGCATGTTGTAGTGTTTTACTTTGCAGATATTGAGGTAGTCAAGGCCTTAATTAAGAATGCACTGACGTTCTGTTAAACAGTTTGTTGGTAACGGTAAGAATAATGCTAAAAAAGGGTGATTGTGTAGAATTACTGAATAGTGAATTAACAGCTATATCAAGAATTTCCTCTTATTACTGTCTTTTGTAAAGGCGATTTTGACTTCTCCACTTCTTTTTGCCATCAGGGGACAAAACATGAGTATGTCATTATGCTTGATTCTTATTACAAACATTTTTAACTCCAGAAGCAGATGGATTCCTTGAAGATAAGAAGTACATATTTCAGCGGAGCAGATGATGAAAAATAATATAAGTAAAAATTGATCAAGAGGTTGGTGCAGAAGGATAAGGGTTAAATTGCAATCGCTGTTTTGAATCATATGCTACATAAGGACGTCCTTGCGCATATCAAGATAGGAAGGACATTAGGAGGATAAATACCACAAGGTCATGGAGTTAAACATATTTGCCAATGGTGGTTATCACATGGCTGTTTCTTGTGGAATGCTTGGATTTTTAAATGTGACGCTTTAATCAGAAAAAGACTCAAATGTGCATAGAGGAGTTGAAAATAGTAACTATTTCCTGATTCTGATAGATGGTCAGCAATTGGAATGTATTGTAACTGGATTTTCATGATAATAGTGCCTTTTAAGCTTCTATATCTGAAAAGGAAGCTAATGAAATCGGTGGGGACGTCTGTCTGTCCGTCGCGACTTTCAACTACTGAACCTAAAGACATAAGGGGGGTATCATTCAAAAGCCTATGTCGTACTGGGTTCACATCCGCGAGCTGGTATTGGTGAAATGTCCTACAACAATGCAATAATGGTTTTTAGCAGACCCAGCTTCCAATGTCATTCCTTATAATTTTTGATCAAGGCAGCTTACAAGCTTCTATTTCTGTCATTTCTGACATATGTTACGCCTTATAATTTTTTTTTTCATCTGTGATAGACAAATAACGTTTTCAGTATTCAACTAAGGACCATAAATCAAATCCAGACGCCTGATCGGAAAATCTCGAGACCGGTTTGACCGGAAGTGGTCGTAAATTTTTGTTTATATATAGAAGCCCCGGACATTGGTGGAAAAAGAGTTCCACGTCCGTACTTGTTTGTTGTTGGTCAACACTGCTGTAGGATGATTTTCTGTTCTATAAGTTAAATATAGCTGGATAGATTGTTTAGTCATAAAGGGATTGGCAACAGATGAATTAAGTTAAGTGTGACTTAATAGGCTCATAGAACTGAATTCCTATTATTTTTGAAAAAAATGCTTTACTGCAGGAGAAAAGTATATCTACATAGTAGAAAAGACGTGTCGGCTGCCAGTTTTTCATTCTTATGTTTTAGTAGGCATGTGTATAACCTGTACTACCTAATTTTTTTGTTTATAAATTTTTACAGCCTCTATGGAATCTTTAACATTTAAAATTCGAAAGAACTTATGATTTTATGAAGTTAATCTTATGATCACGACCTACTGAACTACTGCTAAATTTTATAGATGGTTAAGATAATTTATGATTTGGCTTATGTATGTGTCACCAGAGATGTCGAGAGCTAACACCTGATCCGAGAAAAAAATTTTAAACTACCCCCCCCTCTAATATGTTTTATACCCTTACCTATTACTTATATTAAAACAATTATGAAATAATATACTAGAAAATAAAGTCATCCTTTTTAAGTTTTACAATTTATATACTAAACCAATTTAAATGGTTACTACCTTATGCTGCACTGCATACAAATGAACATGCAAGGTCTGACTCGAAAATAACGAGCCAATGTTAATATAATAAAAACAGTTTGTACATCTGCGATGTAATCTGTCAACAAATAAGAGTGGACTGTAATATACATGCGTGAATGAGGACAGCTTGAATTCTTCATCACATTTTATGTGAAACTGGAAAATTTAAAAGATGATGCAATTACTGCAGCGCGTATAAAGGTATGGGACAAACGATTCAAATATGGATGAAATCTGTTAAAAATAATGTTTTGGAAGATTAGCAATGAGAACACTAAAAAATGTTGAACATATATAGACTACAATCAACAAAGATCAGTGACTGACAGTCCGAGAACTAGACGAGTTGGGAATTCTAAAAGTTAAAGTGTGTGAAACTTTGACGGAATATTTGAAATTAAACGTGCTGGAACAAATCTCATTCGGTGGTTACTGTTACTCGAGCAGAAGGATCATCGTGTTAATGACTTGCTTTAGACTGCTAGTAATCAGATTTTTTCAAAAAAAATCGGATAGGGTTTACAGTTACAAACCGGAAACAAAGGCTTAATCACTCAGTAGAAATCTGCTGGTTCACTATGTGCGAGATCTCAAAGAGCTTAATGTATCTTGCACAATTTTCACACGCAGGCGATAATGGGGAAGGTCGTGCGACCGAGCTCGCACAGTTACCTTCAGTGACGTAGCAAAATTTTAAGTACGAATCAACTATTGTCTTGTACTGTTTATTTTAATCAGCTTTCGAGTGTTAGACTCGCGCCTTGTCCTTTTTTAAAATAACAAGTTCCGGGACGAAAGCAGCGCAGGGCCGAGACGATGGACCCGGTATAATATATAATAATAGGATAAGGAAAGTCGTGTGATTTTCACACCAGATTTTTAACCCTATTTTTGATGTTTGTTTTTCTAACCTTACGAAAGCACTTTCTAGACCTTTTTTTGTTCTACTTATGATCGTCACATTTGCATAGGCAATAATTTGTACATTTTTATTATTTGTCGTACCGTTTACATCTGCTTTTCTGACTGCGCTTTCTAGGACTAAGTTGAATAATGTTGCCGATAACATATTCCCTTGTCTGACCCCTACCTTGAAACTGTCGGTTGTTTCATTTCAACTAGGTTTACTAGTTTTTTCGGTACTCCTCTGCATAACATTTCTCCTATTATACTAGCCCTTATCACCTTATCGAAGGCTTTCTTTAATTCAATAAACAGGATATGAAGCGTTATATTATGTTCATTTGCTTTTTCTAATATTTGTTGCATTATGTGGATGGCATCTGTTGTTGACCTTCCAGGCCGAAATCCTTGTTGATAATCTCCAATTATATTTTCAGCGTATTCTTGTAATCTGTTTTTGATTATTTTCGACAGAACTTTATACGTTACATTCAATAACATTATTCCTCTGTAATTTGCACATTCTTCGATATCTCCTTTCTTGTAGATTGTAAAAATTATCCCTTTTCTCCATTCTTCTGGCATGCTTTCTTCTTTCCATATTGTGCATATTAGTTCGTGATTTTTTTTCTGTAGTGTTCACCTCCATATTTAAGGTGTTCTATTATAATATCGTCACATCCTGGTGCTTTATTATTTTTAATCTTCATTATCACTTCTTTTGTTTCTTCTAGATCTGGTTCAGGAATTATTGATTGATTTATGTTTATATCTTTTGGTACCCTTATATTTATTTGATTTTCCTTACTAAAAATCTGTTTGTAGTAGTTTTTCCATGTTTGAATTTCTTTAGCTTCATATCTTGTTTTTCCTTCTGGGTGTTTGAAGCCTTTTGTTCTTATATTAAAATTTTTCCTTTCTCGTTATTTCTCTTTATTTGCTGATAAAATTGTCTAGTGTTTTTATTCTTGTATTCTATTTGTATGTTTTGTAATTTATTTTAGTACCATTTTCTTTTCTTCTGCTTGCAGGTATTTCTTGGTGTTCACCTCCTTATATGCTTTTTATCCTCTTTATTTTTTGACAGTAACCATTTCCTCCATGTTTTGTTCTTTAACCCGATGGCTTTCTTACATCTTTCATCATACCATTCTTTATTTCTCTCCTTCGTTTCTCTTCCCACACATATTTCTGCGGTTGTTAGTATGTTCCTTTTTATTTTAGACCATTGGCCTTCGATTCCATCTGAGTTTTCGCCATTGTTTTGCTGCTGTTGAAATTTTTGTGTTATTCCTTCTAATCTTTTTTGCACTTTTGGGTTTTTTATTTTCTCTGTGTTCTATTTGTTCAACTTTTTAGTTTGGACTTTCTCTCTTCCTAAACTTTTTGTTTCTTTAATGCTTGCTATTAGTAAAAAGTGGTCTGAATCAGCGTTAGCACCACTATATGATCTTACATCTTGCACGTATGTAAGTCTATCTTTCCTTATTAGTATGTGATCAATATTTTCACCTTCGTTTTGTAGATCTTCATAGAATTTCTCTTTATCTTCATTGTCCGTTGTTTCCGTTGGTGCATATGCACAGAGGTAGGTAGTATTAGCTAATTTTCCCTTCATTCTAAGTTTTGATAATATGTCGTTTATCGCGTCAAATTTCGTTATGTTATTCTTCTGATTTTGAGCTACAATGAAGCCTGTACCATTTCTACCTTGTTTCTTTCCTCCACTCCAGTAAATGGTAGTTGTTTTTGTTGATTTCGCCTTTATTAGCCCACCTTAGTTCTTGTAATGCGATAATATCGATCTTATACTTTTCCATTATTTCTATAATCTTATTTGTTTTTCCAGCCTACAGTAGTGTCTTAATATTCCAAGTTGCTATTCTAATTTTTGTTTTTTTTTAATTTTTATTGCTATTTATTTTTGATTTCTCTATTTCCCTTTCATTGTCCTGAATCATATCCATTTTTGCTCCAGTCGTCATCATTGTTCTTCTTCTATCTATGGTTTCTAGTTTTTTGGATTTCTGCTCGTTTTAGTTATTTTGAGCATCCTTCCTCGTAATTCCTCAATGTCGTCGTTTTCTGGGGATGTCTGGCTTATGGTTCTTCCTTTTTTTAGATTTCCTTCAGAGTTATGTGTATCATCTTCACTTCCTTGTTTCTCGAGCTGCTTTAGTTTGTCTAGAGAGAATTGTTGCCCGTTGATTATCAGGTTGTTATATTTTAGTATGGCGTGGTAGCCTTCTTTTCTGTATTGTTTCATAAACACAATTAATTCTTTTCGTTGTTTGATTATTTTGAAATGTTTTCCTCGAAGTATATTTTCGTTCTTCTTAGTTTTTTTGTCGCATTAAAAATCTCGATCTTTTCGTTGCAACTACCGTGAGGGTAGACTACGAATTTCGGATCTTTCTTCTACGCAAATGTGAAGAAATAGGATGCAACTTTGTATCAATATCGACCAGCTTTGCTGAATTTGCATAAAATTGAATTGGAAATCCCAAAGGCATTTTCTTTAAATAAAAATTTTATTAATGTAAAATATACTGGAACTTGTCTAAGCCCCTAGGAACTACAGGTACGAGGAATTCTACCCCCAACCCATTCCTCTCGATGGACCTGCTGTTCACCCGAGCATGCAATTTGTTTATAATGTTTTTTTATATACTTTATTTATAAATCTGTTGTTGTCAGGAAGAAAACAGCCTACCATCATTCGCCTTAGACAACCGCATTATTACCCTTGTTCGAAATGAACACAGCTACTCAATTATTTTCAATGACCGAGTAGGTCGTCAGTCAGGCTTCCGAGCTCTAGAAATTAACCTGGGTCCGGTCGCACAGCATCTATGTAGTCATACTGGCGCCACCTATCATAATAGGCAATTTTTGCACATTCTTTTGCTGGGCTTTATTTTTTTTTTAGCAGTATATAGGAAATATGGCTCAAACTATTATCATAAGAATAAAAGAGCAGCAGTAGCTTAAAATCATTTGAAAAATCTAATCACAGAATTGACTTCATACAAGCATGGGTTTTGTCCTTGGAAAATTAAAAAACAGATTTTAACTCCGAGGTTAAAAATGTCAACTAATGACGTCAGCAACAACGCTTAATTTTAACAGACACCTCTTTGAAAATGATCTTCACAGTTTTTACAAAATATACAGGTTATAAGATGTTTTTCTCATATTTTATTCTGATTATTATAATGTACAAGTATGTTCAGCACTTACATTCAATGAGCTCAACATCTGTTTGGGTTTACCATACATATGATTATAATACAACAAATTCATTTTTGTGCAATTATTGTGGAACTTAAGTGATACTGCATATTAATGTTTCTTATATGACTAATCATTGGAATGGAATTATTTACAGCAACTTAATTTACACCATACTAAACGCAATACTCTAGACATTTACAGCTGTTGATAACTACAGACTAGGCTAACATTTTGTTAAAATAATACCAACGTTACTACACTCTCAAAGATGAGCGGTTGTTAATCCAGAATTGGTGCCCCGAAAAGGCTAATGTTATGATGTACAGACAGGCTGCTATCCAACAGTTGTAGGCATTCTAAAAATTGTAAAATTATCAGTCAGAACATCTTTCGCACTTAAGATAACTTGATTTATTTTAAATGGGTTAAATAATGGTAAGGCTTTGTATTCCGCATGCAAACTGGGAAGTCAAGCTTCGTTCCTGTATGTTGCCTTCACTGCCCAATCATGCAGGTACTCAATTACGTTTAGTGGGTGATGGGATCAAGCCTAGATCTGTTTGCACTGCAACCAAGTACCTCAACCGCTTGACCACAAACTGGTATTTTATGTGGTTTAGTAAAATTACTTAAATGAGACATTTTTTTTTTATGGAAGTTGTATTATCCTATTTAACCTGTTCTCAAAAATTGGAGAAATTGTTATTCATTTTAAATAATTTTTTAATTGATGTATAGTATAATTTCAATTCTGAGCTCCAAATTCATAGTCATGGTTGTATCTATTTGCATCTATGAATGTTTTCTTGACTGCACTTGAATGCTACTTACTTCCATTTAAATTTAGGCTTTTTTGTATATTACACACTATCAGGCTAATTACTGTTAATAGTGTTGAGTGTGAAAGTAACAATGATGAAAGTTATGTTTTATGAAATAACATGGGTTTTCCAATAATTCATTAGCTTTTTCTGCATTCAAGTTCATCCTTAAAATGATACACAAAGAATTTCTGTTTAATCCACATAAAAGTTGCAAATTCTATTTGGTTACGCAAAATTTCATGATGAGGACAAGTATCTTTTTCTGTTGGGTTTCAAAAAATTAAACCTTACTTATTTCTTTAAATAATTTTAGAGATGGTACTAATTGCATTGCAAAACTCTTAATGATATCTTCAAAGCTATAGGTACTAAATTAAGAATTATAAGTATAATAATAGAGCGTTAAGTTGCTGCGCGTAATATTCACCTGAAGATATCCTACGTCCACTTCTGAATAAAACTCTTTTAGAGGTATTGGCTTCTCAGAATCCGAGAGTGGAAGGTCCTCGGCTAGGGCAACGGAATGAACGTAGTAAAAGATGCCCATAAAGGACTGCAATGTTTAAAATTACATTTGTAAACTATAACCCTCATGAAGAGGTAACCTACCAGTTGGATTATACCCCAAATGCTCAATATCAAGCCGCAGAGAGATAACTTCGGGCCGCAAATAGGCATCGTTGCTTTTTGTGGAATCACCCGCAAACAGAACGAACTACACCTCGACTATCATGTGATTTTCGGTGCAAATCGACACAAGGATGACAATTGGTTAGGAAATTCCATGGCTTAATGTTGGTACTTCCCATCTCAATTACTAAATTCACGCCGACATGCCAAGTTGAGGGATTTTGTCAACTCGAAATGGTGGATAGATTAGGTACGTAGATTTAAAGGATTGTGTCCGCTTTTGCGGATTTGTCGTTTTTTGGTGAGCGTTCGCGCGTGCTTGGCGGCGCCCGTTTTTGCGCATTCGACGCGAACCGCTAGGGTCAGCGCTCGGCAATGCTCAGTATTTACCTATTTAGGTTAGGACTTTACGTCACTAACGAATATTTTATGGTCTGTTTAATATTTTGTGGTCTATTTCTCGCGCGATACGCTCCCCGTTCGCTTCACGCCAACCGTATCCTTTTCTCCGCACAAACACGTCATTGCGAAACGGCTTAGGGATTTTGCAAGGAAGTCACTTTGATGATTCATAGCTGTGTGGTTAGATTGATAATGAGTGTCTATTTTGAGATGTAAATATCTTGATGTGCGAGGGTGTGCTGTTATTTCTATGGCTGTTTTAGTGAACAGTGAAGCAAATGCTCGCCGAATTGCCATGGTGGAAAGCTGCTTCGGCAGCTCGGGACAGGTGAGAACCATGTTTTTCTTCCATGTAGCTGCTGCTGATGTACCGTACTTTTCCAGCCTTTGGGCGTCCCCGGAAGAGTTCTGGTTGGAGAGGGTGTTCTGACAAAGATGTGCCGGAAGAAGCCAAAGGCCCGGCAGTTTTTTCTTTTTAATGATATTCTAGTGTACGGCAATATCGTAATTAATAAGAAGAAGTACAATAAGCAACACATCATTCCGCTAGAGGAAGTGAAGCTAGAGAGTTTAGAAGATGATGGACGTAAGTTAACTATAATTATTATCTGAACAAACTTTAATTTCTAAGTTTTAGAATATCGTAACGGATGGTTGATACGGACTGCATCTAAGTCATTTGCTGTGTATGCTGCTACATCAACAGAAAAGCAGGAATGGATGGCGCACATCAACAAATGCATTGAGGACTTGTTGAGGAAAAGTACGCTTTATGAAAAATTAAATGAAAAATTTTTTACCAAACCATGTTGCAGGCGGGAAGAAAGCGGCAGAGGAGCATGCAGCAGTCTGGGTGCCAGATGGAGAAGCGCCTTTTTGTATGCACTGTAAGAAAACACAGTTCACACTTATCAACAGAAGGGTGAGTGTTAAACTAAGTAAATGCTATATTTAGCAAGTTAGTCACCTGATTTCTGTAAATGTACTTGAAGCAAGTTGTTTAAAAATGATGCTTAATGGTTATGGGAACTGTACAGTTTATGTAGAAATAAAAAATTAGGTCAATTGTTTGGGATGCACTAGGGGTTTAAGCTACTTGCTTGTTTTGTTATATGACAGCCGTTAGTTGTAAATGAGCAAAATTTGAGTTTATTAATAATTTTAATTTAATTAATGATTTTATAAATTTGTAACTGTTTAATCCCTTATGCAGTACTCAAATTAAATCAAGTGAATGACATCTTCCAAAAAAAAAAGAGATTAAAGCGAGTATACAGTAAATAACGTGGTCATTTTTATGCTACTTAACTAAAACAAATAAATCATGACATGAAGTTCGTTAGGTGCAAATTGTACCAAATTTTTTGCATTGTGCAAAAATCAGGCTTTGCTGACCAATATTAAAGGATTGAGATTTATTGTAAAATCATGTTATTTACACATCTACATGATGACGCTTTTAAAATGATCTAAGTGACCTATGATCACATTTGGTGATCGCTAGAGGTGAAGGCCTGTTGCTTGACAGTCAAAATTAGAAACGACGACTATTATTATAATGGTTCAGCATTTATTTGATGTGACCCGGCATTTGTTAAAGACTAGTGTTTATTAACTTATAATTATTATTTCACACAAAATGAAGAATTAAAGAACAGATCAAAAATGCTGGTAAACGTTTCATCATTTAGCTTTTTGAGATTCTCTACTTTTACTTTTAGACGTTTTTTTGTTGGTCCTTTTTCCACGCAGAACTTGTGATTTTGAAACAACAAAACAAATGATCTTTATTTGTAAGATTTTTGGATCGTTTTCTTTGTTTTTATATATAAATCATTCCAAGCTGCTAATATTCTCAATATCACTAGACATGATAAAACTTTAAGATTGTCTGCTATTGACCATGTCTTTCATTTTACTAATGAGATTAATGTGGATTCAACATGAAAAGTTTTGTAACAAAAAAATCGCAAATTATTTAATGTGTATGTAAGTTTATCCATTGATTTTAGGAAGACATGCATATACCGTAGTTGCGAGATATATTTGATACCACTTTGAAACACAATAAATTGTTTTGGCTTAGTCTCAGCAACACTTAGATTAAGGATAACAGTACAGTGGTCTTTTTTGGGACCTAATATTTTGTTAGACACCCTTCTCTACGTATTTTTAAAAAGACTGCTTTGAACTAAAGGCATTTTTAAAAGAAGTTCTGTTGATATTAGGTTACCAATTTTGCTAAACTATTACAAAAACAAAGTATTGTATTCAACTTACCAAAATTGTAGCAGCTGTAGAAAGGTTTATCATGATCATTTTACTTTAGTTGGCATTTAATTAAAAAAGGAGAGGAGTTTGCCTCTCATTTTATATTGATCCTTATGCACACTGTAGCAGTAAATTCTTTTTTGTAGTATAATAGCTACTTTCTATAAGTAGTACTGTTTAATAAACGATTGTACTGAGACAGTAGCTTAGGCCAGTGAGGCCTATTACTGTATTTTTAGACCATTTCTGTTACTTACGGATTTTTCCAGAATGTGGTGAGGCCAATTGGATGGAACCTGAGAGTACACATCGAAAACCGCACTTTAACCCTCTAAGCTACCCTGCCAATTAAAGAATTGTATACATTTATAAATATTGTACAGCATTTAAAGTAAACTTTTGCCAACTTAGGATTGAATTAAAACCTATGTAATTCCAATCTTTGAGTTGTGATTGGAAGAAATTGTTTACTTGGTAAATAACATTATCAAAAAGTTATGAGAATTCCCAAAGATTTTTACATAGCCAGGAGGAAATCTGATATACCAAAAGTTACCCCCACTTCTCAGACAGCTACAAATAGTGTGGAAAATTATATGCAGTTACAGTCTTTTTTCTTGAAGCAAACTTACATTTTTCTATAGCAGGTAAAACCATGATTAACCTCCAAGCCAATAGAGGAACAGGGAAACTAAAAAAGAGGAAGCTTATCTAGAGGGGGAAAGTGTGAGAGAAAAGCTGTTTAACGTTCTAAATTTAATAAACAAACTAGGATTGTAGAGGGCTGCTGATCAAAGCAAAACATGGAGATAATGAAACAGAACTCCAGCAACTCTCAGGATGGAGAAATAGAATTAATAAACTGAAGAATATGATGATGGCTTTAGAAAGCTGAATTCAAATCTTAAAGAAGTCATTGGAATAAAAAAAGAAGGGCGTCAGCAGATCTAAAGGTTAAAATAGAAGTCAATATCAGGAACCTAAGAAGAATCATGAGGATTTAATGGGATTATTGAAAGTAATTTCACCTATATAAAAATCAAATCAATGGCACAATGAGGAAATGGGAAGAACAAGAACTAGCTCATTTTAATGAGATATGAATATAATTGAATAGATTCAGCAATTGACCCCTCACGCAACAAGGAACAATGTGTTCTGAAGAACAAAAATTAGCCTTAGAAAATAATGTAATCTTGCAATTTTCAACTTTCAACTTCATCACAAATTTTGTCATCATCAGTCTTTTGTATTAAATCAATAAATTGAGCCTGTTACTCTATCTTCTTGCCTGCAATATGTTTTGCTTCCTCTGTGTTGTCTGCTTGATTAATTCAAAACTGACGATCAAATTTTTGTTGTTTTTATTGTTTTTAATTAGTCTAACTTTAGATATTTCTATTTAAAGTTCCAATGTACAAAATTATCCTTTGTATACCAAGGCCTTATGTTTTATATTTTGTCTGAGGTTTCACAGTATGATTTTTTTCTTTACTACTATTTATATAATTACATCTTTGAACAACGATTTATCAATTTAAATAGGATTAAGATGACGATTTTTCATCAAGATAGATATCAATTGCGGGTAATGTGGCCAAGATGCAAGAATAAAAGATGATGTGACATTTAGTTTTTTTATAGAAAAAGCTATAATTTCTTCAAATATTCTACGATTATCATGTTATCATTTATAGCAGTGCAGCAAGAACAGAGCTGAATAAAATTACCACAAAATATCCATGTCTTCATGAGCTCATCGAAATTAGTGTTATGATTTCTGAAGTTTTGACTATTTTTGGACGTTCTCTTTCTCTTATACTTTCTATGCTTAATAATGGTACTCTTACAGTTGCTTGTTGCCACATTACTCTAAGCTTTAACAATGTTCATAATCATGTTTTCTCATAAGTTATCCTAATTGCTTCATCTGCTTTCAATGTTTACATTATTTTTCTTTCTCTTTGTTTATAACTAATAGATCTGAACTATTTAATACTGCAAAACTTATCTATGTTTTTTATTCTCATAATTATTTTATTATTTAATTTTTGTCTGTGTATATTTTCTTCTCTTTAGTGGTAATTAGATTGTTTTCATATTTTAAATCTTTCTTTGGCACCTTATTTTGCTCTCTTATTTCTGAAATTTTGACTACATGATTGTTTGTATGTATTAACATTAACTAAATTTAATTTAATCTAGGTTTATTAAACGAAGTATTATTAAATAATATTTAGATTTTATTACTATTTTATAATTATAAATACTAATAAACAATTCTTTTAGCACCATTGTCGAAAATGCGGAGCTGTAGTGTGTGGACCATGTTCCAACAAGAGGTTTTTGTTACCCAATCAGAGCTCAAAACCACTACGTGTTTGCCTACATTGTTACGACACCCTCACTATGGCTAAAAATCAAAATTCTAATAACGACCATTCTATTAAAGGTACAGTGGTGTGTTATTTGGAAGCCCTTAATGTTTACTGTTTATTTTTTTGTGCAGAAAGAGACCGCGGCGGAAATGCCGACACATCTGGTGAAGAAGATTCAGACGATGATGACGAAAACGCAAAGAGCCAACCCGATTCACATGATCTGGTAAGAGAAACGCTAGTGATAGTTTTGAACACCCCGAAATAAGTGCTTGTAAATTTAAGGATATCTTTAGTTTCAGAGTCATTGTCTTGGTTATGCATGCTGATATGTAAGTTAGTTTTGAGGCGAAAGTAACAAATTTTGGGTGACTTTGTTTTAACATAACTATTAAAAAAATTTATTTAGGAAATTAGTGTGAACAACAAATAGTTTTGGTTAACAACATAAAAAAAATTGGAAATATTTTGTTATGAATTATAACTAAATTTGAATTTAATATACAAATAATTTTCATTGGACTTAGAGTCTATATATATATCTACTTTTTTAGGAATTCTAAATTTTAACTTCAAATTTATATAGAAAACATCAAAAAGTAAATTAGGAATGTTTGATAATCCAACCCCTTTTACCTCTTTTATTGTTGTGATGAAGTTAACTGTTAAGTAATTTAAATTTTGTGTGGAAATAACGTATTTTTTCATAATTCTTTATAATGATTAATTACTTAATGCAAATTATTGAGGATAATATCATATACACTATTTTAGTCCCTTATATACATTGTTTTGTCTGTAATATTGTTTTCATTTGAAACTTCTGCAGGGTCAGCCTTTTCATAGTTTTAAACTAAGAATGTAAGTGCTCATTCATAATGGACGTAAGCATAAGCTGCCTATAATACATTAAACATATATTATATACGTAACATTTGATTTATGTTCATAATGGATATAAGCTTTATATAAGTATTTTAAAGTTGCGTATTCTCAATCACAGTAGCGTCAGAAATTTTCTTACACCCAATTATGTTGTCTTTATACCTTTTATATCTTTTATTGTGTAGGAACAGATATACCCATATTAAATTATTTAATATATATATAATCCATATAATATATCCATTGTAAGAACGAAATGTTCATTGAAGTAAGGACGATTACTGAATTAAAACAAGATTTTAAAATGCTGTTGCTGATGTCATTATATTAATCTACAGGAAAATTAAAAGTTACTGCAAATTGTACATAACAGATCTGTGAAGTTGAAATCCATTTAACTTATTATCTTTTATGTTTAAATGTAAAATGTAAAAATTATGGGACTGCATGAATGAGCGCATAAGCTTTGCATTGATTCAATTTTATGTATTATGTATTTCTTATGAATGTTTTATGGATACATCCATTATGAATGAGCACTAAATGTCTGACAATTATATTTTGACCAGAATTTATGTGAATATTTATGAGGAATTTTATAATCTGCAGCATTCCATAGTAATTTCTTACATCTCAACAATTTATAAAGAACTCTGAATTAGCTCTTTATTTACATATATTCATATAGCTTTCTGTTATCCATCGACACCTGTTACTAATTATAATCTTCTTTAAAAATATATTTCTGTGTATAACATTAATTTTTTTGTTTAACCACACAACAGTGTTACTTAACCCTCAGAGGCCACACGAGTGCAAGTCGGGCAGGCCGAAAATTTCAATGTCTTCCTCTCCCAAAACATGAACTCTCTTGAACGACAATTATACCTATATATTGGCGAAAACCATCGAGCTTGGCGTTTGTCTCTACACAGCTGCCCTGCTAGAAGTATTGAAAAGTTGCCGTAGGCCATATTTGCACCCGTGTGGCTTTGGCATCACAAGAAAGGTGCCAGTAAATTATCATGATAAATGACAGTCATACATTTTATATATGATGTCAGCAGTCGTAGATACCGGTAAAGTTACTTCTGAAGAAGGCGATGACGTGCCATACATACACGACGGCTCGGGGCACTAGGCGTTGGTCTCTTTTCTATAATATGCTAGGTCAGGCTGGGATCAACGCTTTTATTTTATACAATTTAATCGCCACAAATGAGAGATTGGGTCTTAGTTAAATTTTCTGAACTTGAAATGATTTTTTTAACTTTTCTAACATTATCACTTTTTCAAGCACCAGATAAAAATAGTTAAAATAAATTTTATCAATGAACAATTTTTTTTTTAAATACAAGTACCTATTTGTATTTTCCTAAGTTTAATAACGCTATCTATATTTATAAAAAAAAATAATACAATTTTTTGGGTATAAAACGTATTTTCAAAAAAGTTTATGTAAAAATAGCAGTTTTTTAATGTGATAATTTAAGTAAATTGTCTTGTTTATAGAATATTTGAATTCTTGGAAAAATTTTACTCCAAAAGCATATATTATAATATAATAAATTAAAATAAAAAGAAGATATAAACAATTAAAAACGTGAAAACCAGATTTGCACCCGTGTGGTTTTCACGTTATTGGAAAGAGGTGTGACCTCTGAGGGTTAACTCAAATTTTTATGTTGAACCTTGGCAGCTGCTTAATGTTTTTATAGTCTTCTGGTTATCTATTTTATCTTATTCTTGTGCAATAGCTATGATGTTGTATCTGAAAATATGGCTTTAAACGATCATCAACATTACACAGAATTCTTTAATTTACTTTTTTCAGCCCTCATAATTTATTTGTTAAATGACAAGATAATTGTTTGTAATTAGCCCTCACCATTGCTAATATCTTAGTGTAGACGAAAGCACATTAGAATGCATCTAGACTTACGTTGGCTCACTGTTTACCTAGCAAAGTAATGGTATACGGCAAATGACAGAATTTTACTTTTATGTTATTGTAGTACCAGAATCACAATCATGTATTGGAAAACTGATCGATTGCACGTTGAATTAAATAATGAACAGCACTGGCAATTTGCTATTAACAGCAAGTTTGTAGGAGTACTTATATAACTGTCAACTCTTATGACATCTGCCAAATGTGCAAACTGTGATTAATGTTGTTGTTATAGAGTATTTTAAATGCATTTAAGAATAGAATTCATGACTAAATTAAGGGTTATAGTAAGTTTGAAACACTACAAAAGATGTGGCAGATTATGTAAGCTCTGTTTGACCAAGATATCAATTGATGTCAATCAAATATAGGGTATGTAGATTGAGAAATAGACTAAAGGTACATTCAATAAATTATGGAAAATCATATCATGTCTACAAAGATGTATAAGATTTTAGATCACAGAACACATGTCTCTAAAATTTAATGAAACGCCAGTGGCAAAAAATCTGTGCAAATTGTAATAATAATAATAATAAACATAAGGGAAGTGTCCGTTTATCTTATACTGAATTATTGATAAATCTTTTTCCTGCTTAAAATTACTGTCAATATAAACTGTTTGAATTTGATTTATTCAATGTTGTTGTAGCATAATCTGCTCGAAAAAATATAACACAACAACGAATAAATAATTTGGTAAATTAATACAAATAATTGTGCGTTAATAGTTTCCCGCTATGCTTAATTTATTATGTTTTCCAAATGTTAAAATCTAAAATATTAAATATGTAAATGTTTAGAAATTGAGAACACTGTTCACTAGTGAGACCATATAATTTAGGTACCAAAATAAAAAATGTACTGAAGCTCTGACTGCAATAGAAGAATATTTTTCACTTCTATTAGAAATTTTATGTGCTTTTATAGATACTAAGTGTGTTAAAACCAAATTTGAAAACAGAAATCCTCTACGACGTTTAGGTTTTGATAGATGGAGGATTAAATTAAAAATACTGTTTAGGGAATTATAGTCAAATTTTAATATATAATTTTATACCCTTAGACCATTACAATTTTTTCTATTTTGGGCTACCTGTATCCAATTGAGTCCAGCCATTATTTTAACATTATCTGAGGATGTCGTATACTTCTCTTGTACTCTCATAATTGCCATTTGATAAGCTTGCTGAACTATTTGAGTTGAACAGCTCTCTTCAGGTTGTTCTGGAATTTCGTTCTTGATTTGATTTCCTTTCTATGTTTCTATGAGATTTTAGTAATCAAAATAGGATATCTTGAATATCCACGTTTCATTTCGATATAATGTTACTGTGAGTATACACTGATGATACAACTGAACATTCAGGAGAAGAGGTATGTCTATCTCCATGTCTCTTGGTTTTCAGTATACACTCCACACATATTTCTATTGTATCAAACGCCTTCCTGTAGTGAAAAACCTGTCTGGATAGTTATTAGATGTTCTGCTGTTATCTCCAAATCAAAAATCAGACTGGAGCTATGTTTGCAGGTTGTTGGTCAGTTTGCCTAAAAACTATCAAAAAATACAAAAAAGAATAAAGAAATAAAAAATGGTACCTTCTTAAAGGAACTATGACAAAATTAGCTAAAATATAAAAGTAAAACATTGCTATAAATTATCTAAATTGTATTTTCAATTTATTTAATCCACCATCTTTCTGAATAGATGTACTAAAGCAATTCTGCTATGGAATTTGATTTTAATACATTAACTATATGAAAAACGCATAAAATATCACTGGTTTCTGTATATTTTGTATGCATTACTATGACATAAGAATTCAATTTTAGGGAGTTTACAAATTTTCGTCTTTGTTCTTTAAAGAGCTACATGTTAGGAGCGGTGTCTTGTAACAAAACTCGCTTTTTATCAATAATGGCAAGATACTGTTGTGTCAGAACAATACTCATATTTTCTAGTTGAGCAAGGTAGAATTCTGTAGTCACATTATTACCATCTGGTATTAATCTATATTGTACAGGTCCTTTTAAATTCCGCCAAATGCATTAATTTGTATACAAATCTATCATATTTGAGAGTGGAGTTTGGTGTTTAGCCTGAATTTAACCATTACTCAATGCATCTGAATTATGGAAAAAGATTCACTTTCGTTACACATAATTTATTTGAAGAAGTGATGTCATGAGGATTTATAAAAACTTGACTACAAACTGCGACTCTTTTCTCTAATTGTGTTTGAATCGTCGAGGGAACCGTTTTAAAAAGCATAGAAAAAGCATCTAATTAACAATATATTGCAAAGCTTACTTCATGAAGGAAAGTTAGATATTATTACTCCACAAATGAAAAGGTTAAACAGTAATATATTCGGACTAAGTGAAGTTGGATGGTTAGATTCTGGACATTCACCAACTGAGGACAGGATTTTATATTATGCAGGAAATACAGATATCAGAATCATTATGTTACATTTACAAATAAACTATGGAAAAATGAACTGAATTCATATAGTTTTATGATAAAGTAAAATTATTTTATGAATATCTGTCATGTTTTTTGAAATAACAAAAAGAAAAGATATAACAATAGTAACGGGCGATTTGGATTGGCTAAAAAAGGAACAACGAGGTTAAATATTAGTAATATCTAGTTTAGATTTTTAAAAAAGAATATATAACTGAAGAACACCAGATGACGATAATGACTGAATAATCAGAAAGTAGACAGATTACATAATGAATGTGCATATTTAACACAACAATTGTCTAAATATTTGAAGGTCACAAGAATTTGAAATTTAAATCATAACTAGCATCAAAAATCGAAAATTTCTAAATTACAGAAAGAACATATAACAAACATAGGTCAAGAGATCGGACTTAATAAAACCATAATTACGCAACAAGGGAATGTGGAAGAATACAGAAAAAGAATTAAATAGAGGATGGCAGAACAAAATTTTAGCAGTAATTGGTGAGAAAGGAAATACAAAAATAAGAATAACACTAAATACAAGAGAGCACTGGTAGCAAAATAAGACTAAAAAAGATATCTGGGAGCTGTAAAAAAATTGAAGAATGAAAGCAGAAATTAGTCTTAATTTACATAAAAAGATAAAAGAAGTCATGTATTGTAAAAAAATCCAGCGTATTGAAGGATGAGTGGGATACAATAAGTATTGACAGAGATACAAAGCTGTAATTGTGTTAACAATACATAATTCAATTATTTAGTGTGCAAATAAAGAATAAATACCACAAAATCGTATAAAAAGAACTTCCAGAAATAATATGGTATGAAGTAGAACATGACATAAAATTAGAAAATCTGGAAGTTATTCAATTTGTCATTGTATATACAAAACATGAATTATAATGGCTTCTTTCCACTTTTGTCCTTATCCTGAAAAAGGTCTCGAATACATTCACAAATCTCATGAATCACATTTTGAAAATATTCTTGAGAATTATAAGATACACAGCAAATGTCTATTATAAATTTCAGATACACAGTTTGGATTCTGCAAAGGGATGGGTGTACTAGAAAGATTACTTTTTGTTTTTAAACTGCTGGAGTAAAATAGGACAACACTAACGAAACTGTTTTATTTGCAAACGGCCCAAAAGATCTGTAAACTGCTTGATACAGTAAAATTGGCAAATAAATAATATGAGTTAACCATAAATATCAATAAAACAAAATAATACAAAAAAAGGAGGATGAAAATTAAAAATAATACTTCAAAAAGACTGAAAGTCTTCAAAAGCTATGTGTAGACGCCTATTGAACGTTTCCTGGACTATACTATAAATCAACAGGTACTGATTAGGGTGGATAGAGAACTGAAATTGAAATTTTTTGGACAGATATTGTTTAATTTAAAATATGAAGTTCTGTAGTTTATCCTGCACGAAGGTAGAACGAAAAAGCGTTGGAAAACCTAAAATTTCTTGATTAAAATTAAGACTTCCGAATTTGCTCTACAGTGAAATGGATCTCAAAGATTGCAGTTAATTATAGACTATAGAACCCCATTATTGGATAATGGCCTCCTCCGGGGATTTTTATTTTTCTCTGTCTTTTCAGGATTTCATTCAGTTTTCATTTGTTTTGATCTAAGTCTTGATCTTTGTTTCATATGTGGTCTCCATTTTGTTCAATTTTTTTCAATTGTTTTGAATCTACATCTTATGTCTTTTATTAGTACGTTTTTTACTTAACTTATATATAACCATATTTCTGCTCCACATCATTGTTTGTAATATGCAACTATTGAAAAACTTGGTTTTGAGATAAATGGGCTTTTTTATTTTTAGTATCTTTTTTAGTGATTAAAATTTTCTTTGTCGTTGTTTAATTCTTTTGTGTAGTATTTTTTCTCTTATGTTTTCAAATGTGATTATTTGTTCCAGATAGATACTTTCTTTTGCTGTTTAAATTGTTATTTTTGTTGTATGGTTTTGCTTAACTCGTTTAGTAAGTTTAGCATTTGGTTAGTTCTTTGCTACTTTTTGCGAAAATCGCTGTCATCTGCAGATCTTAAGTTTGATAGGTGTGAAAATTATAGTTGCTATGTTAAAATTTTAGTAATTACTTTTTTATTATATTGTTACTGGTAATGTAGTTTTCTTTAACATTATAAATCTTTCGTTGCGTTTTTATTACTTTGTAATCGCTTTAGAAATCATATAATAATAGTTTTAAGATTAGATTAATTTGACCCTGGATTTTTAAATCGTTTAAAATTGAATTATAAACAATTCATCTGACCAAAATTGTCAAATTATTAATAAATAAGTTCATTTAGAATGTGACCAATTATTATATATCTTATTGAAAAATTTTGATAACAGTAAACTATATAAATAAAAATATAAATGTTCGTTTGTTCAAAATCTTAAATCTCCGAAAGTTCTTCACTGATTGTTTTGAAATTTTGACACAACGTAGCATTCGAATACGCGCGTGTGTTTATATAAGCATTGTGAAATTAAACATATTAGAAACGTGTTCTTTTTCTTTTCTTTCTTTTCCATTTAACCAGACTGAGCCACAGCAACACGTGGCCGGGTACAGCTAGTGTTTGAAAAGGTGGGAAATTTATGGAACATTCTCTATATACAAGAAGTTAAAAAGTTTATAGAACTGTAATATAAGTCTAGGCACGTGCTTGTTCAATCTTGCTGTTGTTGGAATGTATTCAAATTTTTGAGGCCCATTTGTGGAAATGAGAACTGCCACATTCTCGAAGTAAAATTCAGAGGTTTAATAATTTATTTCGTTAAGAAAATACTGAAGTAACTCATTGGGTTATCCTGGTGCATAAACTATTTTCTCTGCAGATTTTTTCAATGTATGTTTGCATATTATTTGCGTTATAACAATGAGCAAAATGTTTTAACTGAAATGGCATTATAAAAACATTGACCTCTTCAATCTGTTACAACTGCAAGTGGATATACTAAACTTATTACCACAACAATGTGCGTATGTCAGTAAAAAAATCATATCATTGTTCATTTTGCAGTTCTTGTTTGGAATGAATGGGTATCAGTTCAAAAGCTATGTCTATAACGCTGATTTGAGTGAACGTAACTTATTTGCAATAGAAAAGATTATGGAAAACACAATGTATGGTTCTAGATTATAATGTTAAAGAATTAGCAACAAATTATTATGTAATCACATAATTTTTGAAGATCTTGTAAAAATTTGTTTCTGCTTTTTACAAAACTATTTCTTTATTGTTGTATTTTTGTGTGGCCAAAGATATTATAAAACAAATGATAATTATATACTAGAAATATAATATGACAGATACTAGATATCCAACGTTTTTTTGGTTTTTGATAGTGCTCTACTATTTACCAATAATATTAGTGTAATAAGTATAACATTTTTTGAGAAATAGCATGTGTATGCATAAAAAGAATAAATAGTTCAAGCAGCCATTAAAGTTGAGTTTTTCTTATTTCAGCCCAAATTTTACGGGGACAATGAGAGATCTGAGGAGCAACATTAAGACCTTCACTGTCGAAAGGTTATAACGTCTACTTTTCTTAATATTGTAAGTAATAGAGTTTGCTCACTTAAGCTGATGAAATGGTTAGACGACTAAAAAATACCTGACATTATTAGCGCATTCCAACGTTTTTATTTGTTAAGTAAATGGTTTAAAATGTTTGTAGTATTGAAAACAGTCACTTTTATTTATTCATAGTTAGTTTGCACATACTTGTGTGTGTATGAATTATGTTGTTTATAGGTTTCAGCTTTCCAGTTCGTTTAGATATTTCAAGGAACGTTTATTGCCCACTCCATTAATTGTCGTAATTTCTCCTATGTTAATTCACATCATTTAAGATTATTTTAGTTTTAACATTGGTTAGCGTGCGGTAAACAGGTTTCGTGTATATTATTGGATTGTTTATTAACCTAATATTGTTATATTCATGGAGAAAAGGAAATATCCACTAAATAGTTAGCAACTGTGATATAAGTTGGCCTATGAACAGAACTGCAAGAGTTGTCAAGTAGCTCCATGGTGGCTATTCTCAAACCTTTTTGTACTACACACAGCTTGTTCTTGTCACTCTTGCACTCTGGAGCGGATCCGAAACGACTGTAATTTTGTATACATTGCTGTCTTTTGATGTAAGGCTGATCTGAAAGGTAGCATATTACATGGGAGTGTACCAGTACAGTGGACATAGGATTGCTGATGTACACATACAAATCACACGACAAATAACATTTTTTACAATTTTGTTTTGAATGTACATGATAATCACTGTAAAATCAAAATGTATATTTTTGCAGCCTTTTGCATAATTGTAATGTTAAAATAAAATACATTGGCTAAAGTTGTTTTAATGTTTTTTGCTCCTGAAACAGAACTTTTAATTGTTGTGAATATTACGAATGCTCAAGGAAAAATATGGTTAAAACAAATAGTAGATGTGGGAAAAGAAGGGAGCAAAACAATAGGAGAGATGAAGATAAAGGTATTAAGTAAAAAATATTGGAAGTAATAGGTGGATGGATAAAAAGAACCTAACCCAAATCTGACCCTTGAAATGGGTATAAGAAAAAGGTGAAAGAAGAAAGAGAAGAATATTATGAAATTATCTTGGGCTCAGAAAATGCCTTTTTTTTTTGAAATTCCTGACACTTTTCAATGCTCTTATGTATTTTTTGCCAAAATATGAACAATTTCTTTTTACTCTTACTTGAATCAACTCTGTTATGAGTATATTCATAATGTCTTTATTTCAGAATTTAACTTTAGTACTTTTACTCCTTTAAGGAACTCTATCCTACAGATCTCATTCTTCTTTTTTTTTTTTGTCTATTACTCAATATCTCCAAAGTTTTAATGCCAGTGTATTTATTATTGCTCCTAAATACTTCTGTTTCACTTCTCTGTGTTATTCCCTTTCTGTTTCCCTTTTATTTGTTCTATTAGTAGATAGTAGTTAATTCATATTTCACGGTCATTGTTATAATTAGTCATTGTTGTTTTGTTGGCGTGCTCTATTTTTATTTTGAATTAGATCGTTTTTGTCTTCCACTTTCTTAGTTTTTCTACCCTACATAAATTCTGTATGCTAAGTTTTATCTCGTACGTATTAATTTCCAACTTTCTACATATGAACTCCTGTAAGGTACAATGCAGCTTTTCAAGTAATGGTAAGTAAAATGACATATACTTCTATGTGCAAAAGTTCCATGAAGTATGTAAGAAGAAAAAGAAAGTTCTGGATTCATAATATTTTGATTATCACACTTTGAATCAGGTAAAAATAGTCTTGGTGTGTTTTTGGTCCAAAGAAAACGATATAAATATAAAAGAATATGTGCCATTATGTACCCAACTAGCTGTAACTATTCTTTATGACCACAGTTGAGATGATTCTTACTATGGTTTGATATACATTTTGAAGATATCAGTACCTCCCAACTTAATTATAGTTTCAGAAGTTTTTTATACCATTAAGTTGCTAAAGAATTGTCAAAATAAGTAAAAGTGCTTTTTATTTGCACCTATTTTTTTTATTATTCAGCTATATGGATCTCGTTGTCGGGCTAAGACTTAATTTTACTAACAATTATTAATTCTCATTTATGACTGTCCATAAATTTCAATAAATTAATTATTGAAGAAGAGAGGAATGTAGACGTTTGGTGTTGAGCTGGAATCGTTTAAATTTATTGCAATATTATGAAAATGTTTTAAATATAATTTTCATGTTGTACAACTTTAATTTCAATAACCATTTCCATTTCAAAAAAAAATTATTAATGTGATGTTGAGCTGTGGCCTGCAGGTGTAGGTTGTGGAGCCGTAACTTACTGGCCACACAGTAGCCGAAGATCAAAAAATAATCATTTTCTGATTTTTCTCATTCATTGCTTTCAATTTGTTTTGCGATTGTTTAACACTTCACTTTTTTATGGTAGTATTAATAGCTCTGTAAAAGAATATTCATTGTTACAAGATTTTATGTCATTGATGACATGACTATCACATTGTTCTATTTATTATGTACTATAAAATAAAGTAAAAAATTTTGTAAATAACAACATAGAGTACAAATTTGTATTTTGTTTCAGCTTCTATCTAGTCGAGAACAATGACTGGTTGCAATATTTTAATTATAGATAGAATTTTCTTTATTTTATAGGGGCAATTGATGGAATACATGTACTTCTGCACTGTCTGTTATATAGTGAAAACTTATTCTACAGTTATGAGGAAATGTTTAATACAATTTCATTATCAATCCTCGAAGAAATGAATATGTTTTAGTTAGCACAATATTCAAGCATAAAAGAGAACATAAAGAAACATGGATAATACTAGAGAAAACGTACAGAAACCAAATAGACCATGTACTAATTAACAAAAAGAGAGAGAAAATGATACAAGATGTACGATCCTATAGAGGAGCAAATGTTGATTTAGACCACCACCTAGTTATAGTAGAAACAATGCTGAGAACTATTAATAAGGAAAAGAGAAAGGCAATGAGAATCAAATGGGAAACTAATAATCTAAAAGTAGAAGAGAAGAAAATAAAAAGTAGAAAAACTAAATAAAAAAACGGAGAAAGAAAATATCGACGAAGAGTGGGATAATATGAAGGGAAATATTATTAAAGCATCGGAAAAAATAGGATGAAGAAGAATAGAAAGAAAAATAATTGGTTTGTTAAAGACTGCGAAATAATAATAGAAAAGAAGAGGCAAGACTAAAATGGCTAACAACAGCAGAAATGAATTATTATGAAGTATATAAAGAATTAAGAAAAGAAGGCACGAAACTACCAAAAATGAAAAAATAATGGATTTAAGAAGTGATGGATGAGTTAAAGAGTAACAACAAAAACAATACTAAATTATACCAAATAATAAAGAAAGAGAACAGAAAGACGGCAATAGTAAACATTGATAATGACGTGGGAAAATTATTTTAAAAATATTAAATACGGAGAAGGAAAAGAAACATGATGAAAAGGAAGAGGAGAGACATATCCATGAAGAAATAAATGAAGACTTAAAACCAATAAGAGAAGAATATTATGAAATAATAAAAAATTTAAAACGGAATAAAGCGGCAGGTCCAGACAATATATGTAATGAATTGATACAAAATGGAGCAGAGAAGTTAAACGACAGAATATTTCAATTGATTGAGAAAATATGGGAAGAAGAAAGAAAACCTGAAGAATGGACGCTTGGACTAATAACAGCAATATTGAAGAAAGGAAACCCAATGATATGCAATAATTACCGGGGAATAAGTTTGCTGAATACTAATATAATATAAAATATTAACATCGATGATTCTAAAGAACATGAAACCATCTTCAAGGAAGCAGTAGGGGAATACCAACAGGGATTTCGAATAGGAAGGTCTACGATAGACGCAATCTACATACTAACACAAATACAAGAAAAAGCTTATGAACATAATATCGACTTGATTATGACATGATTAAAGAGACGCAAAAAAATAGGAGTACCAAACAAATTAATAAGATTAATACAAATGACAGTGAGAAAATCGAAAGCAGCAATAATATCAGAAACAGGACTGTCAAAAGAATTCGAATTTGATTCAGGAACGAGGCAAGGCGATGGATTATCCGCAGCCCTATTTAATATAATACTTGAGGGAGTAGCTAGAGATTGCAAAATTGAGGGCACTATCATAGAAAAAATGGTGGCGGTAATTGCATACGCTGATCTGATTATAATATCAAGAACTGAAAGAGATGTAGCAGATATAATATTAAAAATAGAGAAAGAGGCAAGAAAGAGAGAATTATAAATTAATGAGAGCAAGACTAAATCTATGAAGATAAGTAGAGGACGTTGTGAAACTAATAAAAATAAAAGAAGAATACTTAGACATAATGGTAAATAACAGGAACAACAGAAGTTTACAAATAGCACAAAGAATTCAGGCAGGCAATAGAGCATACTTTAAATACAAAACGCCGATCCGAAATAAGAAGATAATAGTCGGGAGTTGAGCGACAAAAAAATGCAACCATTTTAGAAAGGCTGATTTTTTGATATGTACCTCATGTAATGTGGTGTAGATAAATAGCCTGCTGTCAGCCCACCAGTTTTCGCAACACCTGGCGCGGAGGCGGCTTTAATGTTGTGAATTTTTTTTATTAATGTATATTTTCTATTTGCAATCTGCAAATTTACAATAAGCAAAACATAAGTTAGAGATTAAAGTGACATGATAACAATGACATGAGATTGAAATCCCAATTATTTATTACATAGAAGTAACTTTTATAGACTAATGTTTGCTTTATAACACAAGTAACTATTATATATTTTAGATTAAAATCTATGTGGCAAATCCAAAGGCTTATATATATTTAGTCTTTGTATATGAGAACTATTATCTAATAAATTTAGGACCAATGGATTTGAATGAGAATCTAAATTACTTAGATATTTTTCACTGCATAACAATAACGTTTTTGACCAAATCCACTTTTAAGTTACTTAGAATATCCACATTACGCACAAAGTAGGGAGCATCGCACAAAGCGCATAAAACTTTGAATTGAAACTTTTCTATTATTTGGATATTGGAGTTTGCTGTTGTTCCCTACAGTTGGATACCATATGACCATACAGATTTGAACGCTGCATTGTAGACAAGAAGCTTGTTTGAGAGGGATAGTTTGGATCTTCTTCCAAGTAGCCAATAGTGTTTTCTGAACTTATCTCCGAGTTGTTTACGCTTCTTCCAAATGTGAGTTCTCCACGTCGGGCCCTTCTCCAGATGCAAACCGAGATATTTTATTTTCATCACTTGTGTTAGCGGTATATTATTGATGTATACCGGCGGTGTAATATCCTTGCGTTTTGTAAAGGTAATGTGAAATGATTTTGCTTCATTCAATTTTACACGCAATTTTTTGGTCCATTGCACGAATTCATCTGAACTCTGCAGCTGCTACTGGATCTTTGTCGTCAGCAAAAGTTGCAGTAAGAGAATGTTGATTTCTAGACATTCCTGCTGTATAGATCAAATATAATAGCGGTTCAAGGACGCTACCCTGAGGTACTCCCGATTTTATTGGATGAGGAGCGTTTAAGTATTGTCCAAATTTTACTTGGAAGTATCTTTCTGACAAGTAAGACTAGGATAACAAATGCAGAGTAGGGGAGGCATTTCTTTAACTTAAAAAGTAGGCCTGCAAGCCACACCTTGTCAAACGCCTGGCTGTCATCGAGAAATACAGTTGTACAATACTTTTTTCCCCAAAAGCTCAAAGCATCTACAACTCTATGTACTTGTTGAATGGTAGAATGAATTTTTCTAAAACCAAACTGGTAATCTGGGATGATGGCATTTTCCTATATTATTAGAGTTAGTCTTTTTATTAACAGTTTTTCCAGTAGTTTTCCTAATAGGTAGTAAACTAATTGGTCTGTAGGAATTTAGTTTATGTGTAAGTTTACCAGGCTTGGGAATCATAATCACCTGGGCAACCTTCCACTGTGCTGGAAAGTATCCCAGTCTCAGAACAGCATTGTATAGCATGGTTATCATTACAAAACCTTTACGCGGCAGTTCCTTAATTAATTGACCTGTAATTTGGTCATAGCCGGAAGCTTTTTTGGGGTTTAGATTGTATCTTATCACGTTTTTAACTTCTGGTACAGTGAAAAGTTCCATATGTGGAATGAGCTGGTGAGGTGCTTCCAAGGAGTTCTGTATTTCTCCTTCTTCGTCATTAGTAATCTGGGATGGAATTGGTTGAAGAACGTCCTCTAGATGTTGTGCAAAGAGGTCACCTTTTTCTATTTCTGTGCGCACCCATAAACCGTTATCTTTCTTAAGTGGAGGAATTGGTTGATTTTGACATTTTATATTTTTAGTCGCTTTCCACAAAGCGTAGTTTGTGTCTTTTGTTGCACACATGCTTGCAAGATGTAAAATAACTATACGTGTCGCAACTATTTTACAAAATCTAAAAATTGGTTTGCAAACAGTAAATTAACTAAAAAAGTGTGTGATTATGGTCAGCCTTCAACTCGTAAAAACAGTTAACTTGGTGAAAGTACTTTATAAAATCTGAAATTCGGTTTACAAGTAGTTGATAATACCAAAAATGTAAAAAACATAGCCTTAATTTTTATGCAGCAAACGCTGTCGGTAGTCGATAGAAGAACGCATTTATCGTATAGTGCGCTCGACCGTATTTATTTTTCATTTTAAATCAACCTCGGTGGCTTGTTCGCTATCACAATAATTTGTGCCGAGTCAACGAGACGCATCCAGGTCTACGAGTTATTCGAGAAATGTTCGTTCGGAATCAAGAGGACCGATAAGGACTTTTCGCGGCAACCAATAGATTTGACTTTAGAACAAACCATTAATGCGGACGCAGCGAATAGGCTCACGGGCGTCTTGCACTTCGCAAATTCCACTGCAGCTCGCCAAAAGTGGTGCAAAATCACAGCATACGGTCAACAATAACTTCCAGGAACCAGGACATCACTGCTGATTTAGAAAAGAGTAAAATGAAAAAGCTCTACGCAGCTAAATCATTTTATCAAAGGCATTTTGCAGAATATAAATCCGTTCGATGAAAATATTGACAAGCAAAAGCTATTTAACATTTCAAATGGACAAGCTGCACGGTTAGACATTGAAGAGTTTTTCCTAATATAGAAAACAATGGCAACAAATTGCGAGAAAATTTTATTAGAGAATGCGAGTAAGATGCCCTTGTCGTTGTGTCATTTGGATGGCACAATATGCAAGACCGACAAATCGGCTTAGAAAATGAAGTAATCGACGCTAATAACGAGCTTCCATCTCATGTAGATCTCACTGTCGTAGATGGCTTCTTTTTTCTTTATTTGTTGAGAGATATACCGTTAACGTTTGGAAACATAAATTCTACAAACCATAACAAGACAAGAGGGTCGAAACATTGCGATAATATTTGATAAATATCAATCGTCCTCTATTAAAGATGCCGAGCATGCTCTTCGAGATACGAGTGAAAAGCGTGATTACCACATCACCGGAGAAGAACAGAGCCGTCCCGCAGATTTCATAAAAGAACTAAAAAATATTAAGTTCGAGGAAGCTCTGGTTCGTTTTTTAATACAGCACTGGGAAAATGCTGAGATGGCTCCGTTTTTTAATAACAAAGCGGTATATCTTAACTTTGACAACTGTTATAAATATTATCTAGAAAATAGCACAGTCATAAAAAATAATGAAGTGTTTTTTCATGCCCCTCGCATGAGGAATATATATAATATACAAAAATTATACAACACATTTACAACTTAGATTATGACGCTAACGTCTGTATCAAATGCTCTGATACAGATATACTGATAATAATGCTGGGAAATATTTGCAGTTTGAAGAGCGATGTAAAGATTTGGATGGAAGTTGGGGTTGGAAACTATGCGTTGTCTTAATGTCACCGAGATGCATAAACGGTTAGAACAACCGATTTGTGTTGCTCTTCCAGCTCTACACGCCTTCAGTGACCTGCCTTTTTTCGAAAAGGAAAAAAGCGTTTATACAATATTTTGATCCAGTCGAACGATTTTCAAACAGCTTTTACAAGCTTAGGTGCTTTATATACTTTAGATTATAACAATCGTTCAGAAGTCATCGAAAAAATTGAAGAATTTGTGTGTCGGTTATACAGCCAAAAAAAAATCAAACACGTCGATGAAGCTATATTTTCAAAATAGTATACGTTTAACTAAATTTAAATACTAAAAATATTAATATCGCCATTGCAATTAAAATCAGAACTGGAAATGCAACATTTCAGTGGCGGCGAATTTATTAACAATAAACCTGCAAAGCTTGCAACGCATAGCGAAGTGGCAAAGCACTAACGCTGACCTTTGACCAATCAGTTTCAAAATCACTAGCAAACAAGCCTTTTTGGTCATCTGTCGATTGGTGAAAACAGAATTTGGAAATTCCCAGCCGTTCTCGAATTATTGCTCGGACAGACGGACAACATAAAGTTAGTAAGTGACTCCGCTTCGCTTCACCACTTAATAATAGATATCCACAGTATTCTCAAACAATGCAATGTTTCAATACTTCGGGGATGTTATTTCAGCCGACAATTCGTATGCAACAAATGCAGCTTCAAAACAACATAATGCAGTCTTTTCTTCCTAACACAATCACATCAACCGATGGGATGTCTTTCAACGAAGTGCTAAATTATATTCACAACCACATTATTATGAACAACAGAATGTATTAAATACAGATACATCAAATGAAATTGCAATGGAAGTGACACAAAACTTACAAATTCCAGGAAGTAGCAAGGTGCATTATAAACTTGATGGTGAAGTGGTAACCTGTACTGATGATGAGGATGTAGTAGACAAGCCAAATGAGTTTCAAGCTGTTAAAAAGAAACGTAAAAGAATAATTAATGCAAGTCAAAATACACAATCCATTACGACCACCAATAGATTCCAGCCACTCATGAATCAGAAAGACGAAGATGTATCAAAAACAAAACAAAACAACTAAAGAAAAAGCCATTTATCTTACATTTTGTAGAAAAAATACCGCCTTTAATTCAACTGATGGAATCAGTAGTTACAAAAAATTACTATTATTACCAGATAATGAGTGGTAAAAAGGCCAAACTTCCAATTAACACAGTAGAAAAACACAAAAAAAATCAAAAAGTACTAGATGATAACAGGGTAATAAGATACACATACAGTCTAAATGTTGATACAAACTACAGGGTAGTATTGCGCAATTTACATCATACCACAAATCATCAAGAAATCAAAGCGGCACTGGTAGTTTGAACAGCCACACGAAGAGGAATTCCACAATGCGAACGATGCCAGTGCTATGGGCATACGCGAAATCAATGCACCAGACCATACAGATGCGTTAAATGCGTTGAAAGCCACGATTAGAGAAATTGTTCAAAATCTCGCGATGACGGTACTCTTCTAAATGCGTACTATGTCACGGGAGGTCACCCAGCAAACTACAAGGGCTGTACAGTATACCAAGAAATTTTAGCAAGAAGATTTCCTGGGACGAATGGCACGGTAATTAGAATGAGACAAATGGCAGCAAGCTCAACAACAGACACGACCGTAGAGAAATCTACAACAACAAACTACGACAAAAGAAATAGAAATATAACACTTAGCAATAGTATTGGTAGTCTATCCTACGCCCAAGTTGCCACAGCAAATATCGCTCCACTTCACATTGCACCTGAAACGATTAGTGAAACTACTTACAATTATATGCAATTCATATGCTATAACAGCAACAGCAACTAATCAACCAGTTGACTGCTGAAATAAAAACACTTGGAGAAGAACTACAAGCTGCTCTTTGAAATAAACATGACCCAATTATATAAAATAGCATTGTGGAATGCCAGTGGGTTATCCCAACACAAACATGAAGTAGAAATGTTTTTAATATAAAATAAAATTGACATTCTACTAATATCAGAAGTCTACTTTTCATCCAAGTCACACTTTAAGATAAATAATTATAATTAATATTACACTAACCATCCCGAAGCTGAAACAACTGCCAGAGGTAGAGCAGCCATATTAATTAAAATCACATAAAATACCATAAAATTTTTAAATTTGAGGAAAACTACATGCAAGCTACTAGCATATTAATTACGGACTGGAGCGGAACTCTTATAGGATCTGCAGTTTACTGTCCTCCAAACTATAGAGCAAATAAGGAAGGATTCGCCAAATACTTTAGCATGCTGAGCAAGAGATTCCTAGCGGCCAGGGATTATAACGCTAAAAATTCTAGATGGGGCAGCAGACTCATTGCACTTGGCAGAAGGAAAGTTTTATCTGAAGTAATTGATTTAAAGCAACTTGGTCACTTATCTACATACTCACCCACATATTGGCCTACAGATTCACACAAAATACGTGATCTACTTGACTTTTATCACGAAAAGAATATCTGACAATAGAATCAAGTTATGACTTGTATTCGGATCATATTCCCGTAATAGTCGCTACAGGTACAACATTTCCGATAAAATCTAGAAATGAAATGTTATCTACCAAGCCTACAGATTGGAACCAATACAGACAACAAAAAAAATGTAAGAATCCATTTATAAATAAAGGAAAATACTGAAAAAGCTGTTAGTAAAAAATAATCACTATAATTCAGCAATCGACATGGGAGGCAACCCCAAAAATAACAATTACAAAACAAGCTCAGAATTGTCTAAAACTTGTTAAACAAAAAATTGAGGAAAAAAGAAGAGCCAGGGAAATGTGGCGGCGCAGTCGATATCCGTCGGATAAAGAACGCTATGAGGTAGCAAGCAGGGAACTAAAACAACTTCTTCAAAAAATTAAAAGTGAATCCTTTAACGATTATCTAGAAAACCTCTCTGCTACAGACACCGAATACTCCTTGTGGAAAGCCACTAAACGAATAAAAAACACTTCAAAGCCCATTCTTCCAATACGAAAGGAAGGTGGAACATGGGCTCGAACAGATATCTAAAAAGCAAATATATTTGCACCTGGAAAATGTCTTCACGCCTGTGCCAATACAATCTACACTTAAGGGGGACGTCTGGTTTTTTTGGGTAAAAATTGGTCAATTTTCATAATTTTTTTTATAGAAATCTATTTTATTTAGAGATTTGAGATTTTGTGCATTTGAAAAGATATATTAAGGGGCATTAAAAACAATTTTTTTTTTGAATTACATTATTTATTTCAACTCCACCAGAGGGCGCCGAAATCATCTCATGAAAAACCGTGCGTTGTGCGGTGGACAGGATATCTTTGCACCAATATTGCCAAAACAAAAAAATCAAACGGCATCTTAAAGTAGACATATATATCTGGTTTGTATTCTACAACCAAGTTGTTAAGATCTGTAGAAAAAAAATACCAATCTGCGAAAAAAATTTCTCGAAAAAACGTCCTTTTACCCTCTTCTAAAGTAAAATAAAATATTTTAGGTTCAATGTGGAGAATTGGTTGTAGAATACAGACAAGCTATTATTTCAATGAAAACACAAAAAAAATTTAGGTTGATTGGATTAATGGTTTCCGAGAAATCGTGTCCACCGCGCGAAAAATCCTCATTTTTAGACAAAACGAATTTAGAGGGTTTTTTTCTATTTCGCATTCAACTGTTTATAATTATAATAGACAAAATGCTTACCAATCATCAGTCTGCGATTCCTGCGCTATAAAGTAATTCTTGGGCCTCTTAAAAAAGTTCTTCTTGCTAATCAAGCTCCTTTTTTCTCTTAATTCTCGCATCTTTTGAGGATTACTGAGATTTTTTTATCAACACAAAAAATTTGCTCTGCGCCTTTTTTTATTCCTACCACACTTTGTTTTATTTGGATCTTTACGAGATGCTTTGTTTTGCGATCATTTAGACATAATGATATCAAATTCATCGCTCGTTCAAAGGTCACGACGTAACTGGCGAGAAAACTCGTCGAAAATTGCATCGCCGAAAAACTGGTGCAGCGAGCATGCATGTATAGGTATAAAATACGAATAAATTAATAAAAACATTGCGATTCTGAGGTCGTTAGCCTTTCGAAAATATAAAAACCTGAAATTAATTTTTTGATCTAAAAAACACGACGTTTCTTCCGAAGAAACAAGCCACAACTTGCAAGGCGGAAAAAGTGGCTTGACGAGTGTGGAATTATATAGGTATATATACATGTATATCTTTACGGTAAATTGAGATATAAAAAAAATAAAGAAAGCATTATAATCATAGGGTTTTCAGCTTTCTGAACAAATAAAAATCTCAAAATCGATGTTTTGGCCAAAAAAAAACTAGACGTCCCCCTTAAAGAAGTAAATTAAACGGAGGATTATTTCAAAGCACTATACCAGCTGTCGCCGCTACCAGTTTAATTCACTGTAGCAGAAGTAAAAGCCCTAATACAAAACAACATAAACCCTAAGAAACATCCAGGATACGATCCAATTACGAGTCAATTGCTAAAAGAACTACCACGTAGAAGAATAGTTTTAACAACTGTATTCAATTCTGTTTTAAGAATGGGACATTTGTCTACCCAGTGGAAAACAGCTGAAATAATTCTTATACTTAAAACAGGGAAACACCCAAATTTAATGACATACACACCAGTCAACCTGCTTCCTATTCTAAGCAAACTATTGGGAAAGTTGTTACATAAGCCATTAATGTAAGTCATATCAAAAAACCAACTGATACCGGAGCACCAATTTGGCTTCAGAAAGCAGTGTGGTACCGTGGAGCAGATACACAGAGCTGTTAATGTCACCGAACAAATTTTGAACAAAAACTTTATTACTCCTCTGCGTTTCTTGATGAAAGTCAGGTATTTGAAAAAGCTTGGCATGAAGGACCGCTTTTTAAACTTATATCAACATTGTCGACACTGAGAAAGTAGACTTCACTGTGTGATATTCCATTTTATTTTGTTCCCATATATAAGTTCAAAAGTGGACCATATCGAGAAGAAATAAAACGGGAAATAAACTCATAGCCCAGAGGGTCACTACAGGTAGTAAACAAGAGAAGAGAAAGCACAGAACGGTTAGAGAACTGTGAGTAAAAAGCCAATTAAATGAAATATTTGAGGTTATGACAGTCGGTACTAAGGGTGAAAATCGCATGCAATAGTAGAGATTACAACAGAAAATCTAAGTTTAAGGCAAAGAGCCCTCCATTCAAGAAAGTTAGGGTAGGCAACCAATCATACATAAGACAGTTAGGAGGTTGCATACATACTAGACCAAAAATACAATACAGTATGGAGTCGGACGAATATCTCACCGATGAGGGGAAAAGAAAGAAAGCAGATATTGAAGAGCTATTTAAGAGATCAAAGAGGACACATAGAACCCCGCCAAAAGGGGCAGACCCCAGAGACACTATGAAAAATCAAATAAAAGAAATGATGGTACTAATGAAAAATTGATCAAGATATAGGTATACAAGATATTAAAAATGAACAGAATAATAATAAGGAAGAAACAAGAATATTTCAAGAAGAGATAAGAAAATTAAGAGAAGAACAAAGAGAGTTCAAAGAAAAGATAAAAAGGACTAAAGGACGCAAATAAAAAAGCAATGAAAGAAATAGAAGGACTAAAACATGAGGTGGGGAAGGCAAATGAAAGAGTTGAAAAACTGGAGGGAGAAAACAGGAGAAAGAATATAATTATTCAAGGGATAGAAATGAAATCAACTAACCCTAAACTGTTAAAAGAAGAAATGGAGGGGTTTAAATAGGGAACTGGGGATAACATTGACAGTGCAAGGAAATTGGGAGAAGAAACATGTCTAGTAGAATTGAACAGTAAAGAGATAAGAACAGGGTGATGATCAATAAGAATAAATTTCGTAATTATAAAAGAAAAGTATATATAAACGATGACTTGACACTAAATAAAAGAAAGATTCAGACAGCAATAAGGCAACGAGCTAAAGAAGAAGCTGCAAAAGGGAAAAGGGAAAACAGAGTGATCTAACAGAAAATGATATGCGATGATGAAATTTGGACCTGGAATAGGGAAGAACGAAAGCTGAAGAAAAAAAATAGCCCAAAACATATAAACTATTAGCGGAGAAATATAGAGGACAGGATAAAGGGATGACGACCACAGCAACGAACACAGGAAAAAATGAGAAAAAATGGCATAGAATAGGGACATGGAACATTAGGAGTATAAATGGAAAAGAAAAAGAACTCTTACATGAGGTTAAGAAATATAATATCGAAATTTTGGGAATTACAGAGACAAAAAGAAAGGAGAAGGAGAAATGATTATAGAAGAATATGGATTACTCTACAGCGGGGTAGAAATGAACAAAACAGCCTAAGCAGTAGTGGGGTGTGATAAGCCCGCAGTATATGAAGAAACTAGTAGAATAGATGGCAGTAAGCAAAAGAACGATGAAGGTAACATTCGCAAAAGGGAACGCTGAAAAAATGGATGTTATAGTTGGAAGTAGGAAGAAAAGAACAATTTTGGAGTGAGTTACAAATGGTTTATGATGAGGCGGATAATACTACTATAATCATAGGAGGTTTCAATGGAAGAATAGAAAACGATAATGTAGGAAGACAGGAAGTGATGGATATCACAGGAGAGAAAACAAGAAATACGAACGGTGAGAGACTAATAGACTTCTGTATACAGAATGGATTAGTGATACAAAACTCATTCTACAAACACAAGGACTGTCACAAATATACCAGGGAGAAACCAGGAAGAAATAAAAGATTAATTATAAATTATACCATTACAGAGAAAACAGACAGAAGAATGATACAGGATGTAAGAGTCTACAGAGGAGGCGAAATATCAACAGATCACTACTTACTAAATGCGAGATTAAAAATAAACGAGACAGCAGAGAAGGAAAGAGTAGTAAGAGACTTACAAAAAAGAAATGAAGACCATTAAGATTCATAAACTACAAGATCCAAAGATAAGACAGGATTACGAAGAACAGATCAGGAAAGGTATACAGGAAGTAAATAATGACCTACATGCATTGTCAATAGAGGAAAAATGGGAAAAATTCAAAGAAATAATCCACAAGGCGGGAAGGAAAGCATGTGGGATATCGATGGCAGGATGATCCAAGAAAAAAACAAGTTGGTGGAACGAGGAAATTAAAAACATCGTCAAAACGAAAAAGAACAGGTGGAGAGCTCACTTACAACAAAGATGCGAGGAATCTTATGAAAAATATAAAATTGCGTGAAGGACAACAAAAGAGACGATCAAATTAGCCACAGTCAGAGAATGGGAGGAATTTGGAACCAAAATGGAAAAGGATAGTAGAGCTAACCAGAAGCTATTCTACAGAGTTCTCAATAATATGAAATATAAACGGAAAAAACTTGGATTGAAACAAATTATGGATAAAGAGAGAAAACTAATTTCTGAAGATAATAAAATTATGGACAGATGAGAGAAGAGATAAATGAAGAAGAGACAGAGACGGTGAGAAAATGCAACAAATTCAGTCGAAGAAAGTGGGAATGCACAGCATGAAGAAGAAAGAGACGGTATATAACTGGAAGAGGTGAAGAAAGCGTTAAGAAAATTGAAGAATGGGAAGGCAGCAGGAGTAGACGGGATAAAGGCAGAACTATTAAAATACATGGGAGAAGAAGGAATGAAGTTCCTACATAGAACAATTAGAGAAGTATGGGAAACTTTAATAGTTCCCAAATACTGGCAAATCTCAATAATCATACCAATATTTAAAAAGGGAAATAAGAGAGAGAATGCTCAAATTATCGAGGGATTTCGCTACTCTGTACAGCTAGCAAAGTTTATGAGATGATATTGGAGGAAAGATTAAGAAAGGTGGTGGAGGGAAAACTTCATGGGGCACAAAGTTACAATCAGAAACGTCATAGAGAAATCGTTACCCTACAATAAAAAAGTTTATATATGCTTCGTAGATCTGGGGAAAGCCTTCGACAAGGTGGCAAGGCAAACATTGTGGGAGGTTTTAGAGAGAAACGGTATATCCAAAATCTTGATAAATGCTATTAAATCATTATATAAAGAAACCGGAAACATAGTCAGAAAAGACAATCAAGAGACAGAGAAATTCAGGACGACGAAGGGAATTAGACAAGTAGGTAACCTTAGTCCATTGCTTTTTATTATTTTCATGGACGAAATTATAAAAATTATAAGCAGCCAAAGTAAGAAGATGGTGGTGGGATACCGCAAATTAAAACCAGTAGATGTAGGTGACTGCGTATTCACAGATGATGTGGCAATAACGGCTAACACAGAAAGAAGCTTACAATGCAATGTTAACTTATGGATGGAAGAGTTGGAAAATAAAGAAATGAAAGTTAATACTAACAAGACAAAAGTAATGGTGATCATAAATAACAAGGAACGAAGAATAAGCATAAAAATTAATAACCTGACAGTGGAGCAAGTAGACAACATAAAGTATCTGGGAATAACTATAGACAAAACTGGCAAAATGGAAGAAGAAATTAACAGCAGAATTGCGACAACGGCAAAGCTGTTCAACGGTATCAACAGAGGATTTATTAACAAAAAGAAATCAGCAACAAAACTTACCATATACAAAACTGTATATCTACCGACACTAGAAATCAAGTATCTAAGAAAAGTAGTTAAAGTCACGATAATGGACAAAATAAGGAAGGAAGATATAAGAGAAAGACTGAAAATAGAGAGCGTTAAAGAGTATATTGAGAAGGCACAATTAAGGTGGTGGGGACACATGAAAAGACTACCGGAAGAAAGGCAAGTAAGACAAGTACGGGAAGCAAGGACTACAGGCAGAAGAAATAAAGGGAGGCCAAGCAGGACGTGGGATAAAGAAATTAATGAAATAATGAATAGGAGAGGTTTAAATTGGAACCAGGCTGAGATCATGGCGAGGGACAGAACCATTTGGTGAAATAGAGAAGGAAAAAAGAAACTGCATAATGAGTGCAAATAAATGAATAAGTGAGTGAATGCAATCGTGAGTGATATGTGAATGGAAAGGTGACAAGAAGGGTAGTGAATGTTTAGAGAAATTGACAGTTACTAGGGAAATAGTCGGTGAAATCAAATTTTTAGGATAATTATAATTAAGTAGATAAGTACATTAACATATTATTTTAAAAGGATTACACCCTCTACACTTAAAAGTAGAAGATGGATAGATTATACACACACACGCACACACGCATGTATACATGCACACACACACACACACACACACACACACACACACACACACACACACACACACACACACACACACACACACACACACACACACACACACACACACACACACACACACACACATTTCGGTAGTTTTTATAAATTGCGTAGTCATGTTATTCTGTTATATGTAGAATTATCATTCGACGATCATGACAAATATTACATCTAAACCGGCTGTAGAAGGTTAGATACATCGAAATTGAGCCAATTTAGTATGGATTGGCGTGTGACATGATTTTTGGAACGAAAGTGCATGCACGCGCTTTTTAATAATTACAAGCAAAAAATAACGAGTGTGATTTTTCAACTATACTGAATATCCATTAACTATTGCCAAATTAAAATGTGGATAGAGGAAGCGGAGGAGCTGTTCAAAGGCTATTTCCTGTACTATCTCTTAGTTGTCTTACCTGTGTTCATAATCATTTCGCCAGTTAATCCAGTATCCGCGGCGTATGAGTTCCCCGTTTATAGAATGCAGCATTTCGACTTGTATGATGTGCCCTACGGTAAAGTTCATTATATTGTATAGGTTAGGTTGTGTATCGAGTAATTTTAAGACTGATTTTTCTGTGTTCAGGCTGCAGGAGCGCCTCGGTAAACTTAGAAGCTCGGTCGCTTTTAAATTGGAGTACATCGAGGCATTGTGTGGTTACCAAAGTGAACGATTTAACAATCGACCATTTTCACAACATACGTACCAAAGCTGGTGCTCTGGTGGTCATTCTCCCAGAAGACTTTTTAACAATTTCACCAGAAGAAAAACAGGTACAAGTTAGCATAATTATAATAAGAGAAGATTTAACACTATTTTTGTAGCATTTGATGGCATTGGAGAATGCAATGCTAGCTCAGGAAGTATTAATCCCAGTTTATTTTGTGACATGGACTGCTGAGGTGGAAAAGATCCTGGGGGAAATCTCTCATAAAATTTCTACAGAAGATAAAGGCAAATCAGCCGCTGAAACCTTGATCAATTCTGTTGCTGCAAATGGCTACCAGATTTTTATAAATCCCAGGAGTCCCAGTGCAAAGCAAGATATACATCTTACCACACTGCAGGGTAGTTTGCCTGCACGGACGTACAACGGAAGAGTACCGGCTGTGGTTGTTGTTGCACATTATGACAGCTTTGGAGTTGCTCCGGTAAAGTAATATAGATAACTTCTTTATTTGTGCAATGCTTATCTAAAATATTATGTGTTTAGTGCATTTAAAATAAACTTTAATTGCAGGAGCTGTCTATAGGAACAGATTCTAATGGTTCGGGTGTAGCAATGCTATTAGAATTAATGAGGCTTTTTTCTTTATTATATTCCGATCCAAAAACCCATGGAGAATTTAATTTGGTGTTTATATTGAGTAGCGGTGGAAAGCTTAATTACATAGGAAGTGCTCGCTGGCTAGATGAACGCACTGAGTTTATTAATGCTAATGTTGCTCAGGCAAGTGCAACCACTTTCTAATATTCACTTTTTTATTATAATATTTTATAGAACATCTCCTTTGTGATGTGTTTGGACACCTTAGCTGCAAGTGATGACATCTACATGCACGTTTCAATACCACCTAAAGATTATGAGAAAAATGCTGTCTTATTTTACAAAAATCTAAAATCTGCCGCAGAGCGCCATTCCGTTGGCAACTGTGATGGTATTCACAAAAAAATTAATCTGGGAGCAAAACTGTTGGCCTGGGAACATGAAATATACAATATAAGGCGAAATTTCTTATATGCCTTTACAATATCATCATTAAAGAGCCATAAGGATCTGCGCAGAGGCACAGTGGCAGACACAAGTGATAGTTTTAATTTAGACAGGTTAGTGCGGAATACTCAGCTAGTGGCTGAAGCTCTGGCTAGCACTATATATAATGTGTCTGGCAGTGAACTGTTCCGTGGAACCTTGGTAAGTAACTTCCTTTGAAAATTAATTTTAAAACAATATGCTGCCCTACCAGCAAGTGGATCGTTCACATCTGGAAGCTTGGATGAAGTTCCTTAGTTCACAACCACGATCAGCACAGTTGTTGTGCAACAAAGACAATATGCTGATTAATTTTCTTAAAGAAAGTTTTAATAAATATCTTAGGGACGTGTATGTCAGTTATGTGACTCCTGGACCTAAAGAAAGTTATTCCTCACCTAAAGGAAAAGACTTTATGTTATATGATGTTACTAAAAGCACTGCTTATTTTTATAGGTAAGTGAAAACAAGTAAAGACAAAATTTGTTTTTTTTTAATTTTTTTATTTCAGTGTAAAACCAGCAGTGTTTGATCTTATCTTGACATTAATTATTGTGGTGTACTTAGGAGCTGTCTACTTAGTAGTACAAAAATTTCCCAGTCTATACAGAATTGGTTGTAATGTAACTTCCAAGTCAAAAGCACTGTGAACTCACTGTAACATTTTTACCAAATATTTATTAGCATCCTCATCATTTTGTTGGTTGTTAGTAGGTGAATGTAGAAAATAAATTGACGGTTGATGTTAAACAATGTTATTTTTGTCCCTTGTTATTTGAAATTATCATATGTTTATAAATATTTAGTAAAGGTATATGCACTGAAGTGCTGTGTGTTATAAGGAAACTGAGTCTGTGATGCACGTTAATAAATCGTAATATATTTTTCTGGTAGAATTTAAGAATATGTGAAACAAAAGTTGTAATTGAATTGATGTATTACATATCATCTCTGATAACTGTCTACAGTAGAATAATGGTGAGGAAAGAAACGAGCCTTCTGAACTGAAGAATGTTTCAAGTCTAGGACTGGAAAATCACTAAAACCTGAATCCAGACAGGCGACTCAAAACCACTGATGGCTTTGAGTTCTTACACTTGCAGTTCTAAATAAAGAAACAGACTAATCTACGTTAACCAATGTCACAGTGTGTTTGTTTTGTTCTTTCTGGAGTTTACATCTTGCATAACCATTAATTTGCGCAACTCCTACATGTCTATAAGTGATCTCGTGTACTATCATCTACATAGTAACCACGTTTCACTCTGATGATTGGATGCCTTTCAAATTAATCAGTATGATATTCAGTTTGCACAAGTCTTTGTCTGTCTTGTATTTGAGACAAATTTTGCAAATTGCGTTATGTGCTCTTGTTTCAGGAGGTTAGATGTGCTTTTGTTATGTATGCCTTAAAATGTGTGAACTAACACTTTGTTCAATGCTTGACAGCGCATTTAACACAAATTGGGCCAACATCGCAATTATTTTCATATCTACACATTTTTCACCTAGGGCATTATTTTATTATTATTACTGTGACATTTTAGAGATTTCAAAAATTAAGTTTCTTTTTAAAGAAAATTTATATAAAAATATCACATACAAAAAAGTGATATTAAATATACCAAGATCTTGCTCTAACTACATTCTTACATTTAAAAAAACTGCAATAGTGGTCTAATGGTTGAAACAAATTTATGTGTAAATGTATTTACTTATTCCAGCTGCGCTTCTGTTATTCTTTGTCAAAGCAAACTGTCTTAATGATTGCACCACTTTATATCTTGTCTCTATGTTTCTACTGATGTTTCTTTTATTTTGTCTTCTGAAATACTATCATAGGCATTGACTTGAAATTTGTCATGGTGAATTGAATACTCATATCCGAAACTCGATTGATGTATATAAAAATGTGGCTAAAGTTTTGAAATTTAGATAATTTTCATTTATTCAATTGTCCAGTATTAAATTATTTTGTTATTGCTGTAATTGATCTTACCCCACGCATTCCTTAGCCAGTTAATTGCATCCAAAGTGTAATTTTTTCTTGACGCTTTATATTAAAAAGTAACCTCTTAATTACCAATTTTACGGTAATTCAGGTTTAAGTTTTTTTACCATACCCTGATTCAGTGGTTGTTAAATTAAAATAGCGTTTGGTGGCAAAAACGAAGTCATACATTTTTTGACTCGAGGTTTTGTAAATGAAACATTGCAATGGCCAATATAAGCAAAATTGTTTTTTTTTACTACTCCATCTTCTAAGTAACTCTACTATTTTATCAGACGTCATCCATGTTTTCTATTATCTATTTTAAAATACATATTTATTTTTTAGGAAGGATTTAGATAATTATGTTTGTTTTTTAATTGTCTTTTGTCTAAAAGAGTTCTTTATCTTGAATATTTGCACATTTAAAATGTTTGTATTTTAGAGTTTTTTTGTTAAAATTAAATAGTAAATTAAACAAAATTTAAAATAGTGTGTACAATTATAGGTTTTAGTATAGTTCCTTGATGTAGTCATTAAACTGCTCAAATGTATTGGTTTTATCTCTTACAGTGATGATGGTTTCATTTTCTTTGCATTTTTGTTTGCCATGTTCGTTTTCTTTGGCGCTTATCTTCATAGCTATTTCCTTCACGTGAATTAGCAGATCAAAGGCCGTTTGGATTCATAACAGGCTATGTTTGCTACAATCTAGAGCCTATGGTACACAAGGGTAGTAAGGTGGCTAGCGCTACGTACTGACTGCCTATTATTACCTCAAAGTTATTCTTAATGGAGTTTCACCTTTTTGTCTGACTTTCCCTTACAGTTCTGGGTATTCAACTTTTCTTTTTGCATTGCTGATGTTCACAAAAAATAACTCAAATGATTATTGAAGTGAATTTCCGCTTTATGAGAGATAATGTATCATTGTTAATTCTAATATATTTTCATTAATGTTAGAAGTTTGCTTTGATTATTAGATAATTTGTTAGCAATAATTCACAACCATGAATGAATAATAACTAAGTATCGGACAACATTGCTTATACTACTGTCTAATAGAACACCATTTCGTTTTGTTTATATTCGTATTTACGTCCAGTTCTATTGGTTGAGAGAGAGAGAGAGAGAGAGAGAGAGAGATGTCCAAACTCTTTAATGGTTATTTATCCATAGTTTGTTTTGTAACTGTGTTGTTTAAGAAATATATGACTTTCGCTAATCAGCATACAAACCATCAACATTATGATTATGATTAAGACTATAGTTTTTGTAATTGTGGATCAAATGCTGGCATAAATATGAAGGTGTTTGATAATAAAGAGTTTGTTAATAATAATTAAAGAATGATTATAATTACTATTGGTTATATATATATATATATATGAATGTATGTTGCAATTTAGACGATTGATATCACAACTAACACAAGACCTCGGTAACTGTTAGACAGAACTTTCGATGTCTATCTTTAACATAAATAACCAATTCCAAGGTGCAAGCATGTCAATGTATTCCTTGGTAGTTCTTTGGCCAACTGGTCCTTTATCATAATGTATTGGCCAAGATTACTTTGCGCCTGCGCTTTTTTGACGAAATGCCATTGAATATTGATATGTTTTTTTTTTTGTAGGACTCTGGGTTTGGAACAAATTGCGCAGCATTATGGTTGTCACAATATAATGGTATTGGACCCACATCGTAAGCACCTATATTTTGATCTGTCTCTGTCGACCATATCACGTTGTTTGATGTTTGACATACGACCGTATATTCTGTTCCTATGGTCAATAGAGAGATTAATCGCTGGCACGTTGAGCACCGCTTGTAAGGAGAAACACAACTTGTGGTGTCGCGTGTTTCTACATCCTGAATAGTTTGCCTTTCAATAACTGTTTCATTTGAATGCTGGAATATTCTTCTGATGGTGAAGTGGCACCTTTGGGTTATTTTAAATATTTTAATACTCTCTTTACTCCATGCTAATGCGCCAGCTATAGGTTTTTCAAAAGTTTAGCTCTTCACTCAGGATCTCAATCTGCCTACTCCCCAAAGAGAGCTAAGAGTCTTTGAATAAGACTGAGCTTTCGTGTGACTTGCTTGGTCTTTTATAGGGCTGGAAGTTTGTTTGGCGGGAGATGCGGTGGATTGGAGAAATTTTGTTGGATTAAGGGTATTGCGTAATTGATGGTATGGGATAATAAGAGATTTCCATATGACGGGTAAACGTTGGCTGTTATCTCTTGTGTTGAGGTACTGTGGGTTTTTCTATTTCAATTGCTTCACGTATTATTCTGCTGGTGAAATGGGAAATGGGGGCAATGGTTTTAGCCCCCGATAAATTAATTTTGTGGCCTGTTTCTTTATTGTGCTTGGCAAGTGCCGAACCATTATCGCCTTTCCGTATGGCCAGAGAATGCTCATATATTCAGCTAGATATTTGCCTATTTGTTTGACCTATATAGGTCCTTTGGCAGTCTCCACAAGGTATTTCATACACTCCTTGGGATTCATTGAGGTTGTGATCCTTTGCTGAGCGAATAAGCCCAGATATTTGGTTATTGGTCGTAAAGACCGTGCGGATATTTTGCCGCATTAGTATGCGGCTTATTCTATCGGTGATGCCTCTGATATAAGGTAGGAATGTTTTTTGTTGGTCAGGAGGATTTTGGGTTTGAGAGTTAGTGTTTTTATTTATATTTTTGATTATATTAGTTAGGGATTTGTTGGAATATCCATTTTGCAGTAGGGTGGTGGTAATGGTTTTAATTTTTGTTTGGCAATTTTTCGTATCAGAAAGTCTGATGGATCTGGCGATGAGGGATTTTGCAACTGAATGAATTTGGTCAGGGTAGTGATGGGATTTGGCACTTAGATAATGATTAGTGTGAGTGGGTCTTCTGTAGACAGTGTAATAAAAGCTGTCATTAGAAGGATTTCTTGTTATGATATTGGTGTGGATTTGGTTGAGGTGGGATAAAATTCTGGAACGGTATCATGTCCATGAGGCCAGATAATAAAAGTGTCATCGACATATCGTATCCAGCAGGTAAGTTTAAGGTGAAAGGAGGCGAGGGCTTTTGTTTCAAAATCGGTCATAAAAAGGTTAGCAATGACAGGTGAAAGTGGGGAACCCATGGGAGCACCATTAATATGGTGGTAAAATTTATTTTGGAAGGTAAAGTAAGTATTGGATAGGCAATGGTTTATTAGGGAGAGGATATTGTTTTTTATATTATAGGTCGACTTTAATAACTATAGGGCATCAGGAATTGGGATATTTGTAAACAAAGAAACGATATCAAAGCTGACCATGATGTCACCTTTGCGTATAGGGAAGGTTTTCAGTATTTCTAGGAAATGAAAGGAGTTTCGGACGTAGGATGATGCCTGATCTGTGAGAGGTTGGAGAGCCTTGGCAAGGTATTTAGCTGGGTTGTGGGTGGGAGAACCGAACGCACTAACTATAGGGCGTAAAGAAATGTTTTCTTTGTGAATTTTTGGGAGACCATACAATTTGGGAATTCTGGAAGATTTTTTTCGGGGTATGAGAAATTTCTTGGTATCGGATGATAGTAATGATGAGTTAGTAATGAGGGTTTTGGTTTTCTTTTTGAGGTAGGTAGTGGGGTTATTGGTCAATTTCTTGATGTGTTCAGAAATGGTTGCCATGCCAAGTTCATAATGTAGTTGTTTATTATTAATGCACCAGGGCGCGTTAACTGCTAATTTGTGTACTTTGTTTTGAAGCACTTGAATTATGTTCATGTTTGCTTATAATGTGTTCATCAGGGATTTGAAGAATAATATGACTTATTCAGCTTGTAGAGACGATTTTTTTATTGGTCAGTGGGTAGAGTGGTACTAATCTGTTGTGGCCCTCATTAAGCTTTCTATTAATGCGATATTTTCATAAGGCAAGTGTTTAGGTGAATGCCTAGATATTTCACTGGGTCAGCAAAATCATTAAAGATTATAACTTGATTGCTAATGTGCAGTAACGGCGGGTTGTCAATTCGGTTTAGAGTAAAAATCTTTGCATGGTACTTAGAACGATTGATGGTCAAGCTCCAAGATCTGTAATATCTTGCTATCATGTTCGTTGCGTTTTGAAGTTGGGCTAAGTACTGTCTCTTGTAGGTTTTTATTTTTAGTCAGTAGTACTGTATCATTAGCATATAATACTAGCTCTGCATTGGTGTTTAATAAGATAGGCCCTAGTATGCTTCCCTGCGGCACTCCTGCTGTTGAGGAGATATTTGCGTGTGTTTTTACTGCGAATGAGCGATTTTCAAGATATGAAAACGGTATTAATTTTAAATATTCGGGAATTCGAGAAATTTTGTATTTGAGTCCTTCAGTTCAAAACTTATTAAAGGCCAGAGGTAAATTTATAAATACGGTAGCAGTGTATTATTTCATATCATAACTCTTCTCCATTATTTCGACAATGCGTTGCAACTGATGACAAGTGGGGTATCCCTTTCTGAACCTAAGTTGAAATGTGGGGATGAGTTCCAGTGTAGTAATTTCATCATTGAGTCTCCTTAGAGACGGGTGTTATTAGGGTAACAGGTCTGTATCCGTTAAACTCTTTGTTTTTCCCCGGTTTAGGAAACATCGGTAAGATTCCGTGTTTCCATTTGCTTGGATAATAACCGGTTCTGAGGCGTGGATTGAAAAGGGTGGATAAATAAGCTAACGCTTTTCTTGTAAGGTTTTTGAGTTTGAAGTTGATAATTTCGACTTTCCCACGAGCTTTGTTATTTGGAAGCGTTTTTGTTATTTCAAGCAAATCGCTTGGTGAGATTGGTTTCATATTATGCCCAGCAATTGGTTGGTGTGTTTCTAGATGCTTGTTAATTATGTTAGCATACCCTAAAGCATTGTGTTGATGCGAACTAAAAGTTGCATTTGTCTTCATTAGTAGTCAAAATTTTATTTTACGTGGGTATAGGTGGTTCTTCTTGTATTTCACTTAGAATCCTCCTTGTTTTCCAAAGACCTGGTTCACCAAGTTCGTACGGATTGATGTATTTTTGATTAGTATCAATTCTGTACCTTTCTAATTCCCATTTGATACGGTGGCTCAAGTTATTGACTATATTTTTTGTTGCTGGGTTTCACCAGTTTGCGTCCATTCGACTGCGACCAGTGGTGGTGTTCAGACGTGTATACGTACGCGCGTTAAAGAGTACAATGCTTTGACCGCCAAGACGGCCATCGGTCGATAGTACCAAGTTAAAATTTGTATACCGAACGTTTCAGAGAGTAGTGAACACTGACCAATAGAATAACTCAAAGTGTGGTGCACACACTACAGAGCGATACAATTGAAACGGATGTGTGCGAAAAACCGTACGAAACCAGTCCTTCAGAAACTGATGGAGGGTATCAAATTTCCCTCATTTACTAAAGTACTTCAAGAAAGAGGAATAGAATTCCACACCTACACGAAAAGTGAAGACAAAACGCATGCTTTTCTACTGCACAGATTAGACCACTAATCATACTCCCAACAAATACTCGTGAACAATACTTTGCTGCTTGTATATACTTCTGATCAGATGATTCCCGAAGATATTATTAAAAAAATTGCATGTAGATGCGAAAGCGGTAATTGCAAAACTAATGGCTGTAGCTGCCGAAAACATGGATTAAAATGTTCTAATTTATGTTTGAAGTGCGAAGATTATAATTGCTCTAATATCGAAGAAAAAACTATAGTTATTGAAGATATCGAGGAACATATGGACTAGCCATGTTTATCAGAAAATGAAATCGAATCAGACGAAGAAAACTTTTACGATGACGATGCTGATGAACAAGAAATCGTGTTAAACAGTAGTAGCGAAGAAGAATGGAGGCCTAAGAAACGTTCAAAAATAAATTAATATAATTTTCATACAATCAAAAAAAATAACTGATTGTATACTAGTTTTTATACTTTTATTTACATGTTTAATAAATCAAGAATTTTTCTACTTTTCGCCTTTTTATTTCTTCAACTGACCGACATTACTTTTATTATTTTAATATCTCAATAAGATCTTCTTCTTCTTCTTCTGGTTCCATCTCCATTAATGAAGGTTGGCAACAATTGTGGCGAATTCGTCTTGGTCTTGTGCTGTTCTAATTAATGTGTGTGTGTTTAAGCCCGTCCAGTCTCTTATGTTCTTCAACCATGAACATTTTCTTCGACCTGGGCCGCGTCTTCCTTCTATTTTCCCTTCTATCATGAGTTTTAATAGTTGGTTTTTGTGGTTTCTTGTGATATGACCAAGATAGGCGGTTTTCCTTTTTTTAATCGTATTAACTAATTCTCTGTCTCGGTTCATACGTCTGAGTACATCCTCGTTTCTTATGTGTTCAACCCACGATATTCTATGCATTCTTCGGAACACCCACATCTCGAATGCTTCCAGCTTGCTAATCTCTTTTTGTTCAATGTCCAAGTCTCCACCCGTATAGCAGTATTGAATAAATGTAACATTTCACAAATCTGTATCTTACATCTAGAGCGAGGCTTTTATTACATAGCAAGTTTCTCATTTTTAGGAAAGTCATTCTGGCTGTCTCTATTCTGGTTCGTATTTCTAGTTCTGGGTCTAGATTGTCAGTTATCCAGCAGCCAAGGTATTTAAATTTGTGGACTTGTTCTATATGTTCACTGTATACATTTATATTGACTGTTGTGTTTGGTATTCTGCTCACTACCATTGTTTTTGTTTTCGTTGTATTAATTTTGAGTCTGACAGTATCTCCTTCGGTTGTGATACGGTCCATTAAACGTTGTAGACCCTCAGGGCTGTCGGAAATAATTACGGTATCATCCGCGTACCTCAAATTGTTGAGTAATCTTCCGTTGACTTTGATACCATCTTCCGAGCCTTCAAGTGCTTTTTGGAATACTTGTTCCGAATATATATTGAACATAAGTGGTGATAGGACGCATCCCTGACGAACCCCTCGTTTAATAGCCACTTCGGTTGTGATTGAGTTTTCTAATCTTATTGCTGCTGTTTGTTTTTCGTATATGTTTCTAATAATTGTGATGTCTTGTTTATCCAGTCCTTTATGCTGTAGCACGTGTTTTATACTGTCAAATGCTTTGACATAGTCAATGAAACAGAGATATACCTCCTTTTTTTGATCTCTGCATTTTTGCAGTAATACTGTTAATCCAAATAAAGCCTCTCGAGTGCCAAGGCCGTCCCAAAGCCAAACTGTTCTTCGCTTAGGTCTTGTTCACTTTTTGCGTATTCTGTTGTGTATTATTTTAAAAATAATTTTAGCACATGGCTCATTAAGCTAATTAATCGGAATTGATCACATTTGTTCGCATTAGTTTTCTTTGGTATAGAATGAAAATTGACTTTAGCCAGTCGTGTGGTATGTTTCCTGTTTGGTATATTTTATTGAACAGGTTTGTCATTATGTTTATGTTATCTTCATTTATGAGTTTCAGGAATTCTGCATAAATGTCGTCTGGTCCGGAGCTCTTTTAGTTGCATTTAACACTCTACTTCTGCTTTTAATATGTTTGGCCCCGTTTCGCCCTTCGCGGTGTACGGAGGTTAACTTCATCTCAAACAATTGTTGTACGTAGTTTGTCCATTCGTTGTTTAGTTCTTCTGTTGTAGATATCAGTTGGTTGTTATCATTTGTTACCCTTGTTGGCAGTCGTTTTTTAAAGTTTCCAGTAACTTCCTTTACTTTTTTATGTAAATTGAAGAGATCGTGTTTGTTCTGCAGTTCTTCAAGCTCTTGGCTGGCATCTATTGTTCATCCATTTCTCTTTTGCTTCTCTTATTGTTCGTCTTATTTTGGTTTGGGTTTGATTGTACCTCTGTTGGTCCGAGTTTTTATACATTCGTCTCTCGTCCATTAGCTCTAAAATTTCCTTTGTTATCCATTCCTTTTTGTGGTCGTATTTTGATGCTCGGCTGCAACGCACTTATGCCAGCGAATTTTCCACTCATCAAAACACTTTGAAAAGTTCTGTTTCGGTATGGCCTTCAGCACCTTCTTCGATTCGGCTTGAACCTCTTCTATCGTGTCAAAACGGTGTCCGCGGAGCCGTATTTTCATTTTGCTGAATAGCCAGAAGTCACATGGAGCTAAATCAGGCGAATACGGCGGTTGCGCAACGATATGGGTGAGATTTTTAACGAAATGGTCACGAATAAATTGAGGGTTTTTGGAACCAAACGAGATTTGACTTTTTTGAGGCACAAAACTTCCTTCACAATGGTGTTGACTGATCCATTTGAAATGCCAACGATGTCAGCAAACTCTCTAGTTGTCAATCGACGATTTTGGAGCACCAATTCCTTAATTTTCGCGACGTGCTGTTCGTCAGTTGATGTTCTTGGACGTCTTTGATGTGGTTCGTCTTCAACGCCTTCACGACCCTCTTTGAACATTTTATGCCATTTGTATACTTGTGTTTTAGACATAGCCTGTTCACCGAAGGCTTTTTGTAACATTCTGAGCGTTTCCGCAGCAGAAAAATCATTTCTAACACAAAATTTAATCGAACTTCTTTGTTGAATATTTTCTGACGTGGTAAAAATCGAAAAAGTTAATTTTGGTTGTTTAAGAAAACGAGCGTCACTTTTCAACTAATTAAGATATTAATCTAAAACTAAAAAGGTTTGTGCCCAACGAAATGCCCGCGCAATTTAAATTAAAAATTCCGGGTTATATTTGTAGACAGTAGTATTTCTAACGGAAACTCTCAGTGGACGTAACTTTCGCCCCCCGAAGTTTGCTAAAGTTGGGAGGAGTGTCAATCGCCCCAGCTTGTCGATACGAATCGATTGACATCAAAATTGACCGATTTCGTCACTTCCTCTAAAGCGAAATCTCACCTAACTTCAAAATTGGCAGTTATAGTTTAATACAATTTACCATAAACTTATAATACAATTTTAATTATTATTTTTAATTATTGTTGGTAAATCTCAGGATTAGAGAATATTATCTCAAGTTAATGGAATGTTATTTAAAGTCCAAGTTTTTACTTGGAGATACGTATTAAATTGGGGATTTATGTGAACATAAAACTAACTATTTTTAGGTTTAGGTGCTGCTGATTTAATTCTTTACCTTGGTTAGCTTCGTGCAGTCTTATTGATTAGTTGATACACTAATATCCTAACCTTATATTTCATGTGATTTAGCTGCATCATTTATCATTACAAAACGTGACTTTTGACCCAGTGGCGATCTTTATATTGTAAATCTGACGTGTGTAAATCCATTTTAATCACATTTACCAGGTATTCAGCATGTCGTGCCAAAGTATTATGAGTTATGAGACCTGTGTTCACGCAATTGCCGGCTCTGCGGTAAAATTACATGAATTTGAATGCGAACAACTTAATAAGCTTGTTGTAATTGTAATTTTAGGGGAGCATGTTTGCCATGTCCGTATTTTATCCTCTCGATACTATAAAGTTTCGAAAGCAATGTAAGATTCCTGGCACATGATCTTTGATCCTTTTAATATTTTGTTGTATTTGCAGTGGAGGACGCGAAAGAAGATGACTCATCTACGTTTGAAGCATTGTATAAGCTGTTTCAAGCTGAGGGTTTGTAAGTAATTTTTGTTACTACCACTGTTGAATCAAAGACTTCATACTATATTTGCAGATCTAGTCTGTATGCTGGTATGTCACCTAATATAGTAAGTTTAGGCACTTCCAACTTCATATATTTTTATACGTTTCACGGTTTAAAAAGTGCTCTAAAATCATCCACACAGAGGGATTTACTACTCGGTGTAGTTGCAGGAGTCATAAATGTTTTAGTTACGACACCACTTTGGGTTGTAAATAGTAGACTAAAGGTAGCATTCCTTTCTGAAATATATCATGTAATCATGCTTTGCATTTGCAGGTTAAAAAACAAATGCCGTTTTCTGGCTTAATAGATGGAATCTTGCATATAGCTAGGACAGAGGGCCTAGGAGGGTTGTGGTCAGGAATTAGCCCATCACTTATTTTGGTTATCAATCCTGCACTTCAGTTTACAGTGTATGAGTATTTAAAGCGTAAGGTGGTTCCTAAGTCAGCCACGAGTGTGTTTCTGATTGGTGCAGCAGCTAAAGCTGTTGCTACGCTCTTGACGTACCCCCTGCAATTGGCACAGACAAGGCAACGCTATGGCAGAGAGGGAAGGATGAGCATGGCAGCTTTGCTGCTGTCAATTATGAAAAAAGGAGGTCCAAAAGCTTTGTTTCACGGGCTGGAGGCCAAGCTCTATCAGACTGTTCTTACAGCTGCACTGATGTTTGTGGCATATGAAAAGATTTTTAATTATGTTCTTTTTATTCTTATGCGGAGGCCATATGTAAAATAGGTCTAGGTGATAGATAATGTGGTGTGGTGGGGTAATTGACCAATATTGATGTAAAGGGTTAGGTGAAGTCTAAAAATTAATTGCCAAAGAGATGGTATTTGCATTTGTAGTTATGGTTCTAGATTGAATTAGTGATATTCACTAATAGCTCTGATTTAATGTGATGTATAATTATGCATTTGTGATAAAATTATACAATTTTATGAGTTTTTCTCATGTAAATTAATTTTGAATTATATAACTTGAGCATTACAGGCATAAAACCTTTAAGAAAATTGAGATATTTTAAGGGGAGGTGGTACACCCTATTCCCACAATGTTAAATTTGCTATCTTTATATTGATTTTTCTATGAAACTGTCAACTCTATGTTGTTGAAATTTGGTACACAAATAGATTGATGGTTTCTGTAGAAATTGACATTTTTTAAATGTTTTAGGTTACAAACACATTAAAATTTTCAACGAAATTAAAACGTTCGTTACTGAATTCTATATGTCTGTCGGTCTGTCTGTCGCTGTCACAAAATTATGGATTCGTATAGGAAATTTTACGCTGAATTCGAAAATGAAGAAAAAATTCTATGTCGAATAATTTTCCAGATTTTCGACTTCGAATTTTCCCGAAAATCGAAATCGAAAGGTTTTTTAAGTTCGTTCTGGGATTGCTTACAGAGCAATTTCTTCGCCGGCCCCATGTTTTTTCTTGAATTGAATAAAAAAACACTCATTTATATAAGAGTATATTTAAATATTTTGGATGTTTTTGAGTTAGAAACTTTAAAAATGTTAATATATTCTACAGTTACCACAGAACAACTGGTAATAATTTCATGCTAGTAGCTTACATAGTTCTTGAGAAAAACATGATTGAACCTTTAAAAAACTTATTTGCAGAAAAAGTGAAATGAAGACATCTACTATGTTAGTGCTTCCCTGGTCTATATTTTGGGTCATCTGGATCATTATCTTTATCCTCTTGTGCTTTCCTTTTGTCCCTAGTTAGTACCCTGGAATTGTGTTGGTCACATCAGCTTGCAGATCTACTGCACCAGCTGCCTCCATTCCAGTGACCGCAGTGTAATTACTTTTGCACTCACCACTGTCTTTATGTTGTTACAATTTCTTTACATTCTCACACTTTTGACAGTATTTACTCAAGGGTTCAATATCTACGACCTTTCCTGTATCAATACTTGTAGCAGAAACTACACCATTGGCACTTGCATGTCCTCGCTTGTGTCAAGAACACTGTACAAAATTGTTCAATATACTTGCCGGTATTTGAATATTAATTATATAGTTCACTTGGTTCAATTGTTCATTGTCACATTAATTATTTTCTTCACAATCAGTGAAAAGTGAAAAGGGGGCTGTTACCCGTCATAATAACATTTAAATCACATTTACGACCTTTAGAGATGATTTTATAAAAATAAGTAAAGATATATTATAAAATAGACTATGTAGAACTATAATACACAAAAAACAAAAGATATTTTTTTGACCACAAATGGTGTACCACCTCCCCTTAAAGGTTTTCTATTAAATATGAGTTTATAAGAAGGTTGAGCAGAAATTTTTTTGAGTAATATTTTTTTAGTAATATTTAGTGAAGACATTTTTTTTAAATTAAGAAGTTTTGTTTTATTTAATTAACAAATCGAGTTATATTAAAAGTGGTAACCGGAAAGTCGGAAAAGCTGGATAAGGGAGTTTGGTATTGCTACAGATTTGCCATGGTGACTTCTTTTGAGTATCTTATTTGAACTCTTTTTTGGATCTACCAGATATACAATAGAATTTTGTCTTTTAATAATATATTTTGGTTCTTGAAAATAACATCTGCTTTTGCTATCTATTGCTACTAATTATTTTCAGAAAAACTTCTTTTTTTGCCATACAAGAAATGTGGTGATTGATAATTGTTTTAAATGGTTTGCAAGAAGTATTTTGGATGCATTCAATTATAGAGTAAGCTGATGCACAGTGGGACTAATACCCGTGTAAATTATTTAAGAAATCTAGCACATCAAAATGTGTTTTAATTGATCAAAATTGAAATAATTTGAACAAAAACAAAATAATTGTTATAAATATCGCCTTGACATTAACTTAAACACTATTATCACTGTCGCTATTGGTTCCACTAACGCTTTCTTCTTCTGAAGTCGTTAAAATTGACTCGGAGATGATTTCCACTTCATCTGGGGGTGCTAATAAGGCTACCACATCTGAATCTATTGCTCTTCTGTTTTTTTGGGGAGCAGTGTTTTCATTGCGGTTATTAATGGATCTGATAAAACGAGCAACATGGTAAAAGATCAACATTCGTAAATTGTTTGGAGGATTTTTTCTGGTGTGTCCTCGGCGATGTGCCTTAAAGTCTTTATTTCTGGATTTTTGAGCCTCCTCGGAAAGTTGACCCATAGGCAAAGGGACCAATTTAATTATATGGCGGCCATGAATTAATATTTTATGGACCGAAGCTGGCATATAATACAAGGATATTTTTCAACATAAGGTTTTGTGGTGTTTTAAGCAAATGTGCCAAATGCTTTGACATTAATTTTAAAACCAGAAGCTAATGTCTCTAAAAGAATACCGCGTCATCAAATTAGGGTTTCATTGATGCCAGTAATTATTGCAGAAACTTGATAATTCTTAAAAAATCTTCTCACCGTTTTTTCCATCGTTAGATGTTCCACTTCCTCCTGGCCTAATTTTATCCACAATTAATACTAATTCATTTTTGAACATCGTTTGAATTTCCTTTTTATGGGGTGTGAAAGTCTCTAATTCTACCTTGCCTCTGACTTGCCATTTTTTAAATTGAATCTATTTGAGATGTGCAGAAAACACTCAACGAATCTTATCCACGCATGAAGCGTTGATAATCCAAATCTGAATGTGCTTTCATCTTTATGCCTTTGAACTATAGATTCCAATTTATTCATTTCAGTTGGTGTTGCCCCACACACATTTTTGCACTGAAGAAGTTGAAATAACCGGATTGCACACCTTCCCGTCTATCATTGTTAATACAACTTCATGTGAAATTGAGAGATTTCTGTTACCAGCATTGCTCTGAGAAAAGCGGTGACTATTATAATACTGTTCTTTAATAAATTAGTTTGTCTTACCTGTATTACTTGTAGATTTGATATTTGGTTTTGAATATATTTTATTTCTTCCCTGGCTAAATTTGCAGTTTCTTTTTTGAACTGTATCTGTATTGGTTTGCAGTATCGCACAGGTGAGGGATGTGGATTTTGCCATACTACAATTTTGTGTCCATCTCCTATTTTGCCAAACAGTTGAATAGGCATGAGTGACATTATAAACATATCCGAATCACTTGTTTCACCTACGAATTTTTGTTTATACTCACTGTGACCTGTACTCCCGTTGCAACCCCATTTTGAAATTGAAACAAGTGAATTGGACATATCAATAGTTACAATATCAAAAATTTCATTTTGGGATTCAATTATTCTCTGTCCAGTATGGTTTAGAAGTGCCACACATTTTAAAACAAGTTCTTTATAAGGATAGTATTTTTTTGCGCACCTGAGGCAATGGTAGCTTGGAAATATGTTCGTATTTTTTAATTTTGATTCAATTCTTATTTTCAGTGTACACCATTGGTAATGTTTCTCGTGATTTTTCCAAGCCTCTCTTATACATGATGCTCTTGTAGGTGTCGTATTAATAACTTCACTAATCAGTTGTGCAGCATTACCTTCATCGGATGTTCGGAAGCCCATTTGCGCGGCATATGCCAATTCTTGTGGAGCAAATAAATGCTTTCCTTAGAGATTTGGTTTTTCTTCTTTTTGTCCGATTAGAACATTGTTCAAAAGTTGCTTCAGGTCGACTCGCATGAGATGTTGACGAGCTAGCTTCACCTCCAGAAGTCTTGGCGGGTACAAAAGGCAATAAAACCTCCTCATTTAACCAGCTATCGTTCTTTTGAACAAAGATTTTTTAGTCCTAGCAGCTTGCCACCTTTTAGTGAACGAAGTACATAGTTGGTAAATTCGACGTTCCGTCTCTTTTAAAATTTTTTCTGAATGCCCTTCAGGCAAACGATTTTTTATAAAATTTTGAAGATGCTAGCATTTATTTCTTGCATCCTTGCCCGTTTCATTTTTCCAAATTTCAAACAAATCCTTGCATTTCATAGTAGGTGCTGTAATATGAACATGATGCATTATAGTTTGCAACGTGAATTTGCGAATATTTCCTAAAATGGCAGATTTAGGCAGCTAATTTTTTTTTGACAGTTCATAATCATAAATCTACATTCCTTACAAAAATTACAACATGACTAAGCGTGACTAATTTTGTATACTTACAAGAAATATACTTTTTAAAGGGCAAAATTTATTTGAATGGTACATCTAAACAAGTAGATTCATAGAAAAGTTATCACTTACCCAAGATTCTATGATCCAAACTGCATTGAAGTATATACACAACTTCAGTTGAAACAACAATACTTTAAATTTATCACAGTTAACACTATTCACCAAATTTACTGGAAAACTTGAGAATACGAACTTCATCTACCTACCGAGCAAAAGTACGACCCTTCCAGGTAAAATTTATTGCACTCTTTAACAACCCTACTTTTTCTTACATTATAGAGTCATTCTCTGAAATTCATAATTTGCAATTTTGTCCACATTTACCAGGTATCTATCCCACTGTGTGATGGTCTAATTGCTGTATCTTTGTTGAGTGGTTGTGAAATACTTGCGGGTATTCAGGTTGTAATCTATTTTAACCTTAATATACATGTTACCTGATAAAGTTTTTTTCATGTGTTTCACAAATAATCTTTTTATTTTGCACTTTTTTGTGCTAATTAAAACGTAACAACAATGCATGTGCAGTTTATGAATGTGTATTTTAAAATAAAGTACACATAATTAACTTGTTAGTTTACTACCTTATTATGATTCTTTACAATGCATCTACTCAGGTTTCAGGAACTCCTGTTCAATATTCATTGGCAAGATATGATTAAGTAATTTGATTTTTTGATCAGTTGATGATTTTTGAAAACCTATGTGCCCAAAAATAATGAAATCACTTTCAATGTAAATTGTGATCTGAATTGGACCTGAATAATAGTTCAGATCTAGTGATTTAGTGTATGACATCTTAACTTCTTTTATAGAAAGTTTCTTTAAAAATCCATAATAGGTAAATGTAAAAGTTTTATGTTTTTTGTGTCGTGTCAAAATAAATTACGAAAATCAAAGTTGACTTTGAAATCTACAAGGGTGGAAGTAGCACTTTATCAAAGCATTAAAATCATGAATTTGTTAAAATATACTGGTGGTTACTAAGGTCAAAGTTACTGAAGATTTTTACATTGTTGCAATGGTGTTTGTGACATTTTGTATACAGTACCTGATTTGATATCGATCGTATGCTAAACCAATGTGTTACCAACATGGTTTATCAACATCTTTTTTTAAAACGTTGTTGCTTCTCAATTTTTATGGAATTTCAGTAATGCATTGCAATCTATTGCGAGATTACTATTATTATTAATTTTAAATTTTGCCGTTACTTCAAACAGCTATGACGTCACTTGGCCCATATTTTGGTTTATTTACATGTTGCTAGTTCTTGTTCACATTCATGAAAGGTATAGAATAAGCAACTTAAAACTATTAAACATATATTTATTTAACTGTACCTAAGGTACCTAACTATATGTTAAATTTAATGTAAATCTGGTATGAACTTCGACCGATTTGGTCTACATATAATGAACTTTGTAGATATTGGCCCAATAAAATTTTTATATTTATATTTATAAAGTACGATTAGGATGGGTCCGACTTTCAAAAAGATAATAACTGCAAACGTTTCTTCAAACTGTAGGAATAATTTGGCCTCTACAGCTCCTGATTTGTCCCTTATAGAATTACTGTGAGGTGAATTTGACATATGTGTCTAAAAATAATACTAACAAGTCAAATTGATCTTTTAATAAATTAAAACAGCGGTAGGTGGTTGAGGTAGATGTGCTACAAAAACTGCTTTGAAAAATGCCCTTAATTTGCAAGTCAACGATAAGTGAAAACTTACTAAATAAGTACATCATTTTTATCAGTAGTGTAACTGGTTGTAATAGATAGTGATTTTAGGTATTCCTTTGGTAAATAGATTGTATTAGTTCTAAATTTTAGTTTGGTAGTTTTAGAAACATATAAATTATGAATAGTAGTGTAGTTTTCATGCAGCTTGTATTTGATTTATGGTTAAAGTGAGTTTGGTATACACCATTTAAATAATTATTTTATTATTTATGTGAATTGGCATAACATTTTATTATTAAGCCACTATATAAATTTAACTTAGAGAAATTATCCCACTGAACAACATAAAAAACATTTCTGATAATAAATTTGATAGAGGAAAAGTTGCCATCAACGAAATCGCATTTCTTTTCTGGGTTGTTATTACAATTTGGTGAACTAAAAATCTGTGAGAGCAAGCTTCTGTACTATATCATGCTAATAGTCCTCTTAACTTGTTTATAAGTTAATAGACCAGTGGTTTCTACTGTAAAAGTAGATATTTAAATTTTTGATCTAGGGCTTCTGAGTACTTGATTTTGGCGGAAATGTTAATTTTTGCATTACTAGCTCGTTTTGATGAGTATTATCAATTGTGAATGTACTAGGGTATTTGAATATCGCATCTTAAACTAAATACTATTTTTTCAGTAAGTTCCATGAACTCGTTTTCTATTACCTTAAGATAGGCGAGCAGTTTTCAAATAGTATTTTTGTGAAAATGTGATCTACATTTGATGTTGATGTCTTGGTAGTGAGAAAAACGTTCTGAATTACTGAACTACACTTGAGAGCAAAGCAATCGACTCACTAGCTGCATGCGTATTTTCTTCTGTTTCAGTCTAAGGAAAATAAAAATAAAAACATTAACGTGCAAGGAGTATCTTTATTATTGAGTTTTAAAAAACTGCTGATATTGCATTAATCAGATGACTTATTCAAAAAAATATGTATCACGAACCGGGTTTTACGAATCTTGCCAATTGGAACGTGATTGGCCTATAGTATGCTTGCAATCCGGTAATTCATTTGTCACTTATCCTAAGTGATTCGCAAGAAAATGGATACCATAGCCGCTGAAGCAGCCCAGGCAGTTGCATTGCTGTGAGAGGACCTCAGTCAGAGGGCTGTGGCAAATTAATAAAATCTGAATCAATCGACTGTGTCGAGAGTATGGCATGGGTACTGGGAAACTGGCAGCTACGTCCGTCGGCAAGAAGGTGGCCGTAGGCGCGTGACAACGGAGAGAGACGATCGATTTCTCGTCTCATCCCTCAGAAATCGACATATAACTGGTGTTAGCCTCAAGCAAGAGCTGGGTGCGGCCAGAGGTGTGGTCGCTAACGCTTGGACAGTGAGAACAAGACTGAAGGTAGCCAACCTGACCCAAAAAAAGGCAGCTACGGGTCCCAAGCTGACTGCAGTCTAAAAGCAAAGGCGACTGGAATTTGCTCGCAAACATCTCGATTGGGACCTCGGCCATTGGAGTCGGATATTATTCCAAGGTGTGCCTACATGGCAACAATAGAAGACGTCGGGTTTATAGACGACTAGGTGAGCGATTTGCTCACTGATGTATTCAAGAAACTGTCGCTTATGGAGTTCTTGCATGTTCTATGCAAGTATGTCCATGCACGAAAAAACTGAGTTGGTCTAGTGGAGGACGCGGAGGAGGTTTAACAGCGAACCGCTACATCAGGGACATTCTGGAGGAATTTGTTCCGTTTACAGGATTTCTTGCGTGATGCCACACTGCTCGAGTGACTATTATCTATTGGCTGACGTCGGTATACCGAAAATTGACTGGACTCCGTGTAATCAGGACTTGAATCCAATTGAGCATGTTTGGGATGAGCTTAAGCGAAGAGTCCGGTCAGAAATCTTGCACCAGGGAGCATGATGGAACTGAGAGCAATGATTAAAGAGTGGGAAGTAATCCTTCAAGACAGCATAGGAAAAGTCATCCAATCTATGTGTATTACTTGGAAAGTGCAATTAGGAGTAGCAGTGGCAACACCATGTATTGGAAAAATCATTAAATTAGTTTCAATTGAGGATTTCATTTTTTTCCTTTTATAATCGCTTTTTCCCTTTCAACTCTTTTGTGTTACACATATTCTTAGACCCATAAATTTGTTAGAACAGGTCTGATTCTAATCAAAGCGGTATCATTTGAAACCACAGTTTTTAAGCTTTCAAACAGTACACTGAAACTTACTTGAAATGCTATCATAGTGGATACACATTCTCAAAACTCGAACATGTTGCTGAGTCTATTGTTTTGCTCTCAAGTGTATATTAATCATAGATATCAACTGTTTCATTACAAAGAGATGAGGCATGGGGTTGTAAATTTTACCTTCGAAATGTAATTCAATTGCACTCCTAAACATGTTTTTGTTAAGTGATAATTGACTTGTCTGAATCTGTAAGGTTTAATATCGAATTGAAAAGCGTATTAATGGTGAATGTTGTGGAAACAAATACTGAGAAAAAAGTGCCTTCAATTTTATGTAAATCAAGTTCACTTAAGTGGATTGGGAATGAAACCCAGGCATATTGGAGAGGATGAGGTATTAATACAGTTGTGTTATTTTTTGAATTTCGATAACAGAGCTTTTCAATGTAGAAACCATTAATTACTTGAACCTTGTGCAGTGTTATCTCATCAATCACATTAATTCCAAGGAAAAGCTTTTCAAACTGTAAGGAGAAAGTTTTGATATTGTTTTCACTGCAAAAAGTATAGTATTTTACTAAACCATGTTGATTGTCTTAGCAAAATCAATTTTCAGAAGTTTTTTGTTCTAAAAAGATTTTAGTGTTGTGGGGTGGATTCTTACATTTTTCTTTGGTTATAAAATCAAGTTCTGTGGATTTTATATTTTTAATAGAAGTTCAAAATGATATACATACATGCTATTGTGTAAACAATCAAAAGTGAAATTTTTGCATTTGATGTTTTTTTTAGATAATGATTTATCTTTTAAAGCATTGTAGCTAAGAAAGGAAATTTACAGGCTCTTCGCGTACTTTCGGCAACTTCGATTCTACTCGGCGATAAAATGGTGTTACATATTAATTGAGAAGTTTCTATTATTGTTAATGTGCTAGTGATTTTTCTTAGTTTTTTGTGGCATACAGGCAAAAGAGTTGTCTACAAGAGTATCATTTTTATTAATACATTTATTAAGTTTTGATAGCGCTGGTCAACACTAATTTTATTGTCAACAATATTTGAGCGATTTCTAGGTAATTTTTTGGTGCTGATTACGAATATGAAGTCCATTTTGCTGGATTGGCTTTATTTTTGGAGATAATTAGCTAATTATAATAAATAGCATAAACATTCAAAATTAATAGAGCAGTAGTGCCCATAAGCAAGTTTCACTAAAAATGACAATGTTTTCCAAAAATATAAACGCAAAATCAATAAAACCCATAATGATGTTTTATTCGGTATAATAACAAAGAAATACAGTAATTCGGAAAATTACAACTAATTTGTAGAGAAGAGCGCTGTTTATATGATTTTCTTTTATGTGGGCCAGAAAGATTACGTTGAAGGCTCCACCATATGTTTGTCTCATCTGCCCTGATATCTTTCTTCCATCACCTTTATATCCTGGTGGAATCTTTTCCCTTGTTCCTCACTTAAGGCCCCAAGATTGTCGGGAAATTTATCCAAGTGGCTATGAAGAAAGTCTACTTTAATGCTCATATTAGAACCCAAGTTTTTAAAGTTTACTAACATCTGTTGCACCAGTTCTTATAATTGTCCACTTTGTGGTTACCCAAGAAGTTCTTAACCACCGAGACAAAGCTATACCAAGCAGCAGCTTCAATAGTCTTCATGTGATTTGTAAAATTAGAGTCCTTAATAAGTTTGCGAAGTTGGGACCATACCCGCTTTTAGCTTTTTCATACTCAGCCTAGGAAACGATCTACAAGTGCATTTGAAGCAATCGCAATCTTTGTTCAGAGCCTTAACAAATTGCTTCACTTCCTAAGTGGAGCGGTGGGAGAATAATTTTTTCCCGGTCCACTAATGGTTCGTTTATGACATTCGCTGTTCCTACAGTCATATTTTGTCTTATTGGCCCATTAATCCTATTCCATTGATCTTGCTTCACCTACTATCCCAGAAGCAGATAAAACAAGGGTGTTTGGTATACCCACTTTGTTATCCAAGTAAGAAGTTCACCATTTTCAGATCCACACAAATAGAAAACTGATGTTTATTATGGCAAAATTTCTGCAATACTAATTTAATGTTTTCATATTTTTATTTAAGTTTTTTTGAGTGGGCGATAGGAATCGAAGCATATCGGCTGCCGTTGTGCAGCAAAACACACTTTAAACTTCTACTGGAACTGTCTATGAACAGTCGCCAATCACCTAAGACAAATTGCATTTCCATTTGACGAAGTCCGGGAATGTTGTTACAACAAGCAAGTTCTTCATCTTGGCTGAAGTAAAGAACAAGTTCCACCTTTCGTGTTCTATAAATTGTTATTTTCATATCGTGCTTTAGACAGTTCTTTGCTTTTAACCTGGATACTAGAAGTTCAGATGCTTGCTTTGATAGACTGAGGTCCCGAATTAGGTAATTCAGTTCTTCTTGGGAGACCTGCTGGGCTGTTGAAAGTATTCCCTCACATTCACTTCCACTGCTACTACTTTGACAGCGGAACATCAGGAAATGTGGTATATACTGGTACGGGAACCTCTCCGCTATGTGGCCCAAATCAGGATATTCCCATTTTCGTTTCTTGTATCTATTAAAATATTTTACGTTAACTAAACAAAAACAGTAATCGTCGTGGTGGTTTTTCGGTTCTCTTCACACCATTGGCACACCAAATTTTAAACTTTTCTCTCTTGATTTGTCTATTGTCCTAAATATTTGACACAAGTTTTGCATACTATATGGGGAGTCTAGAACTTGTTTTGATCTCCAAGCACTACGCCAAAATAACATTGATAGGCTTGCCTTACAAAATTATGATATTTTTTCTTTGTTTCTGTACAGTATATTCACCACAAATGTAGCAGAAGACATTGGGATTGTTTGAACAGGTTTTTCACGAAGAACTAATTTCTGTGAACAACGAGCTTGTGGAAAAGTCAGTTTAATTAGTTATTCTAGTCATTGCAAGTAAGCAAGACTAGAGTTGTAGAGAAAAGTAGAGTTTTCGCAGATATCTTCTTATAAAAAGCACCCGTTGTAGCTAAATTTCTTAAAAATTGATCAATTTCTTAAAAATTGATGGTATCCACTATCTCAAAAACTAGAATCAATTTGGAAAAACTGCTTTTATTTTTTAATTCAGCAGACCTGAAATATCCTAAATTCGTTTAAAAATACTTGGCAGCAAAAAGTTTTTAAATTTTTTGTTGGGCGGTGTAATTTGTAAGCTTCAATGGTTCAGGAGATTGCATTGACATGCAAAAATATGATGTAAAATAATATAAACTAATAATAAATGTACTTTGAAATAATTTATTAAATTATAATCATGAAAATTGATTTTAAGCGGCATTGATGTAAAGCTGAAATAAGTCAAAATAGTTTAGTTGAACAAGCTTAGTGGACAAAGTTGTCCCATTGTCAACATTATGCAAAAACAGTAACAAGCGACACCTCATTTTGGTTTATTATAAGGCTGCTTTGAGAAGTTGTGGTATTTGCAAAGATTTCAGATATCTTTTTAATTACATCAATTTCATATGTACATTTGAAATAAAATAGTGTAGCTTATAGTTTATAGTTTGCTTAGTTTAACTTGAATTCACCACTTTGAATTTTTACCTGAGATAAATTTAGCAATAAATTATTTAACATTATAGTGTAGATTCAAAATTGTTGCAAATTTTATTTACCAACATTTGCAAAACAATCACTGCAGAAGTAATAATAACAATAATTATCCCATCGAATCCCATAGTTGCCTCATGACTTCCAGTCAGCTTTTATTTGTTGTTGTTAGCCACCAATTTAGTCTGCTTGCTCTTTCAGTTCTTGAGATCATCTTATGGTTGCCCCCTCTCTTTTTCTTGTTCATGCTGGTGTATATTAGGCTTTTATATATGCAAAAGTAAAATTTTATTGCGTACGGTCTGTCTGTTCGTCGCTTTTTTAGCCTTTTAAATTAAAAGCGATTTGTCAGAAGTGGGATTCGAATCCAGGCCTACAGAGTGGACTGCGACGATAGCTCTATCGAAGCTTTTATACCCTAGCGCGATTCTTTGTTGTGCTTCTTTTTCTAACCGGTTTTCGAATAATGTAAGTTGGCCTAGACAAATAAGTTCGTTAATATATTTGATTATGAGTTGTCAATTATAATATCGTTTGACCTTTCAAGTTGGTTTTGCCATAATTGATGTCTAGTCCTATTTGTTGGTCAGTTGTTCCCTATTTTGATTTCTGAATTTTCTCAATTTAGATTTTTGGAAACTTTTTTTAGCGTAGTTGTAAACAACTTTGGGACAATGTATCCCAGTGTTTAATGCCACGTTGTGGTTAAAAACTTTTTTCTTTTCTTTATAATTTAATTTTTGCAACGTTGTCCGTATATAACCCTTATTAAATTCATACATTTTTTAGGATTTTTTGTTGTTTTAGAGCATACACGATTGATTCATGTTTGATACTATCAAATGTTTTACTACAGTCGATAAATACTAGGTGTAATGTTTTATTCTATTGTGAGTTTCTTTATAAGTTTATTTAGTGCTTGTAGGCGATACATTGTCGAGTATCTAATGGATGGGATGATTTATATATAGCTTATTTTTAATTATATCTGTGATAATGGTTGTAAATAGAGAAGATAGCTAATTTTTCTGTAATTTAGTTTACGTTTCTTATCCCCCTTTTTAAATAACAGTATTGTTACTGTTTTTTTACATTGTGATGGCATCTCTTCTGTTTTTGTTTTTTGTCCTTTTTTAATTTGTTCATGGCTACTGATAGTTTTCCATCTTGTATTGTTATTAATCGTTAGTTGTTTATTTATTCGTCTTCTTTACTTGTATCATCTCTGTTTTCTTCTATTTTGGTTCTTAAATTCTGGGTGTACAGTTTCTTATAGTACTCTGCCACTAGTGCTAAGATACTTTTTATTTTCAGCGGACTCAGCTTCCAAGCTGGAGACCAGCTTCTATTTATATCATTTCTGACATCTGTCGCGCTTTATAATTTTTATCTGCGATAGATAAATAACGTTTTCAGTATTCGACTAAGGACCATAAGTCAAGTCCAGCCTGATCGGAAAATCTCAAGACCGGTTTGACAAATTTTTCGGTTCCGACCGCTAAATTTTTTCCGCTATTTACTTTCATTTGAATATAATTTATTGTCATTCGTTTCAATAAAATTTTGTTAAACGCTATAGTTTAGTTTCATGCATAGGGTCCGCTCTACTTTACCTGTAAAGCAAATTTGGGCTTGTTTCTTGTTGATCCTATTGCTATATTTTGCAATTTTTGATTTTTCTATTCTCTAATATCTTTTCTTATTTCCTTCTTAGTTCGTTTGGTTGGTTTCTTTTTTAGTACTTTTCATGCTTTTATTAAAACTTATGTTGTATTTTATAGTTTCTAAAGGAGTACAAATCTCCGCAGTTTTTTTAAAAAAATTTGGTATTTATTGTAAAAGAATCGAATCTTACGTTTTATTCAAAGTATTGTCCATCGCTAGGGACTACTTTTTCTCATCTTTCTGGCAGCATACGGATACCGCGTCGGAAGAACACTCCATCTTTTGAGTCTATCCACGAATCGACCCAATTTTTGGTATATTCATATGATGTGAAGTGCTGCTCAGACAAGCCATGTGCCATCGATCGGAAAAAGTGATAATCGGAAGGGGCAATTTCTGGTGAATACGGCGGGTAAGGTAGAACTTTCCAATTGAGTGTTTCTAAGTAGGTTTTGACTGGCGCCGAAACATGTGGACCAGCATTATCATGCAGGAGAATAATTTTGTCGGGTCTGGGCGCGTTTTTCCTTGAGTGCTCGCCTCAATCTCATCAATTGTGTTTGGTAGAGCTCCCGTAATGGTTTCGTTCGGTTTGAGCAACTCACAATGCACAACACCAAGTTGATCCCACCAAATACACAACCTGAGTTTTTTTCCACGAATATTCGGCTTGGCTGTCGATGTTGAAACACGACCACGTGGTCCTCAGTATTTCCTCTTCTTTGGGTTATCGTACTGGATCCATTTTTCATCACCAGTGACTATAAGATGCAAAAAACTCTTTTGTTTATGCTTGGCAAGCAGCGTTTCACATATGCAAAATCGGCGTTTAACGTTTCTTGGCTTCAGTTCATATGGAACCCAATTTTCTTGCTTTTGAATAATTCTAAACGATTTTAAACGATGTGAAATCGCTTGTTGAGTCACTCCTAATGTAAGTGCAAGTTCTTTTTGCGTTTGGCAGGAATCTTCCTCCAATAATGCTTCCAATTCCGCGTCTTCGTACACTTTCGACCTTCCGCTACGTTATTTGTTTTCGACGTCAAACTCACCGTTCTTAAACTTATGAAACCACTCACGACAACTTCTCTCACTTAAAGCACCATATGCTTGTACAAGCAATCGATGCGCCTCAGTTGCAGATTTTTTGCAAATGACGCTTGTTCAGCTCATAACTCGACATTTTCGCACGAAAAAAATGATATGATGCTGATAAAAAATCGCTAATATTTTAAGGTTATGGTGTTATCAGATGTCCAACCTTACAATATGATGTTTTACATCTGACAATTTCATCCATAACTTACTTATTTGTACTCCCTTTATTTGTTTTTGACTTCGTTGGCCTTGTGCATTTTTCTTATCTTTTTTGTTATATGTTCTAAATGGTTGTAAATTTCTTTTACTTCCTTTCTACATCTTTGTTGTCTGTTTACACGTTTGTAGGAATATATAATTCTGTGAATTCTGCTTTAAATAGTAGTTGATTTATAACTTGTGTTTTTGATTATCTTTGTTTTGTTTTATACATTCCGTTTGGAGAATTCCATGTTTATTTTTGGCATTATATAAAGTTTGTGTTTGATGGCGAAATTAGTTAAGGATTTTTCTTATTCGTATATAGACTTGTATCTATGTAGATCTGTCACAATTCTTCTTTTTGTTTTGTTTTATTATTAAGATCTTTCTTTACCAGAATTTATGTTGATATCTTTTATTCTCTTTCTATTGCCTCGTCTAAATTATTGTAAAACTTTTCTTGTTCCATGCCTGATAACGGTGTATAGACTTTAAAGAGGGGAGGGGTGGTTATATTGTGTGATAGTGCAGTAAAAGAGTATGCAAAATATTTCAGATAATTATAATTTAAGCTGTTGAGGCGCGGACTGTGATGCAGACGGGACCAGGGTTCCATTCCCGGAGCTCTCTGATGCCTGGCGGGTAGCCTACTCAGTCACTGAAAATAATTCTCAGTTCATAGGCCGTGCTCTCATGCATGGTGTTGGAGCCTTACCATTATATAATTTAAATAAAATCTAAAGATAAAATGTACATAAATATATAATTTAAAAGTTTTTAATATTATAATTCAGGAAATATAAAAACTAACCGCGAAAGCAAGAACATTAATTCAACTTTATATTACGATAGTGTGGTAAAATTTATTTGAAATTGACAGTCAAACGCGCGCAAGTTGTCTGTCACGCTAACTACTTTCCTAATAGTTGACGCTAGTTACCTCTAATGATTTATTATCAACGTTATTTAGTTTAGAAGATACCGCAGATGCGTCGTAAAAATTATGAGTATATCGTTATAGTGTGACTTTATTAACGGTAAGTAGAATAGTTTACGTTTTACTTTTTGAGTGTTTTAATAGCGTTGAACAAGGGAGTGTTGAGTTGTTTATCTATAATTCCACAATCAAATAGTATGGAAATAATTTAGTTTTTTTACAGATCGCTAAGTCATTTCAACCAAGCTGTAACGATATAGACAGTGAAATTGATAACAAAGAAGAAATTTAACAATCGACTAACAGAGTCCGATGATCTACTTGACGTTCGCATCGATTCCGAGAGCTCTGACATTAATATACGTCCTCGTAAGCTTGGTAGAATTATAGAATCTGACTCGCCAGATGATGAATGGATCACACCCCAAGCGTTGACATTCAGGAGTCATTGGGTCCAAACGGTAAACTAATGTTAAAACACGAAGAAGTGGAATTGTTCATATTAATTAAATATGTTACGAATTCAATTGACATTTTTTTCTCTTTTAATCTAAGACGAGATGTTCGGAGAAGTACTTGCGCTGAGATAAATATTAGAAAATTGAAGTATGCTCAACAAACTGAAAGAATAAAAAATACAGCAATGAAAAAACTGAAAGTATTACTTGGCTTTCTGTTGTAATCTGTAGCTCTAAAAAATAACCAGTTGCCCACAATATAGAAATGTCACTATGAACAATTGGTTTTTGTAACTACAAGATACAGAACTTAATAAACCTCTTTATTATTTGACAATGGTTGAAACTTTGCGGGGGAACAAACGTTAGATTCTCAAAGAGCTTCATAATTTAAAGGCTCGATGTTTTATTTTGATGGTAACAAAATATTAGTTTCCTATCATTCAAAGAACAATAAAGTGATTTATCTACTGTGAACGACGCATGACAAACCATTCATCAATTCAACAAGTGGAAAAACCAAAATACAATTTTGTAATTCTACAAAGGGAACTGCTTACACAGTTTGGCTAAATGTGCTCCAGTATGTCGACCAGTAAAAAGACAGAAAGATGGCCATATGCTTATCTTACAACATACTAAATCTGATAATTATAAATCCATATAATATTTACGTTTGCAATAATGTGGCATAAAAAAAGTTTATCCATGCGGGATTTTATCTTGAAAATGGCAGAAAACTTCATGAATGCACATATGCTTGAAAGATGCAACATCCCGACTTTACGACGCGATATCAAAGAATGTATCAGAGAAATTCCGCAAAATGAATAGAATGCTGCGATAATTGAGCCTCAGGTAGGTCCTTTACGAAAAGTTTGATCTCCGTGTTGTTAATATAATGTTTTCTCTGTGCTCCTTAATTGTATCAATTATTTTTTAAACTGTAGTTCTTCCAAAATGTTAGTGTTCCAAAGATTTGTTTCAAAAGATCAATAAAAATATTATTTTTGAAAAGTTACACAAGGTTTTCTTTGGGTAGTAAATTTTATGAAAGGTTCGTAGCAATGTAGCTTACAGTAAAGTATTGTAATATAGGGTTAAATAACAAGATAAGGTTGGTCAGACAAGAGAAATTAAGAAATTTAAAAATACCTTGAAATTTTGATAAAATCCCTTATTATTTAAACCTCCCCATGTGGCGGATTGGGGAATGCCCACCAGATATGGTGGGTACCAGAGAAATAAAATATCTGGGGCGGACCAAAACTAACTGGCCTCGGGCAGCAGTTGTGTCAGTATTGGATTAAGGTGGAGAAGATGGGCTTCGCCACAGCTTAATCCCAGGAAGTCAGAAGCTGATATCACTTATAGATTAATCCGGTTCTGTTACTGCGATGTGGAAGGCAAGAGGGAAACCACCTCATTAATACGGATGAGATTGAAATACTTTGGACAAAAATAAAGAATACAATTTTAGAGGCAAAAGAAAGTGTGTTTACCCATAACCAAAAGAAGAAGAAAAATCTTGAAGTTAATGGAAATAAGAAGAAAATATAAACAAACAGATAAAGAGAAGTATCATACTACGGAAACATACAAATTAAAAATAAAATTAAAGAAGCTAGAGTTGAGAGAAAAATGTCGGGATATCGAAAAATTACAACAGAAACATGACGACTTTAAGTTATATAAACGAATTAAAGAAATGGCTTGCCTCAATCGTAACACCTATTCTACAAAACTTGAGAATAATCAAAACCGATTACTTATATTCGCCGAAGAAAAGAAAGAGGAATGGACTTTTTATGTAGCTGATCTGTTTATGGATAATGAAAATTATTATGAAGGACCATACATCTTAATATCAGAAGTTGAAAAAGCCATTAAAACCAGCAACACAGGAAAGTCGCCAGGATTAGACGAAATAAGATCTGGATTTCTAAGACACCTAAAAGAAAAAGGAATAAAAGCTGTCACTCGCCTGTTTAACAAGGTATACTAGAAGTAAAACTCCCCAAGGAAAACGCTGCCAAGATTATAAAATTACCAGCTTATAATAAGCCATTTGACAAAAATATTTCTTTGCATTATATATGAGAGAATAAAAGGAAAATGCGAAAACAGCTTAAGCAACACACAGTTCGGCTTCAGAGCCGGGATGGGAACTAGGGAAGCGCTACTAAGTCTAACAGTTCTCCGCAGAAAAATGCCTAGATATGCGACAAGATCTACATATCTGCTATATAGACTATGAAAAGGCATTCGACAAAGTCCAACACCGACAATTGATTTACATTCTACGGGAGCTCGGTCTCGATGGGAAGGATATAAGAATTATACAGAACCTATATTGGAACCAAACTGCAAAAATTAATGTAGACAGTGAGCTAACCCATGAAGTTTAGATTAGCAGAGGGGTGAGACAGGGATCTGTCCGGTCTCCATTATTATTTAATATATATTCTGAAAGAATCGTACAAAATGCTCTGGCAGTCAGGCAGGAAGAGATAAAAATCAATGGAGTACTGATGAATAACATAGGCTATGTTGATGACACAGCTTTAATTGATGAGAGCGAAGAAGATTTACAAATTATTATTAAACTGCCTAATAGAAGAAAGTAGAAAGATGGGATTAACCATTAATACACAAAAAACAAAGACCATGATTATAAGTAGAGATAACCTTAATTTAAACATTATTTGTAACAACCATAGAATTGAACAACTAAGAAAGTATAACTACTTAGGAAAAGTTATTGACGACCATATACATAGTAGTACTGAGATTAGAAGGAGGATAGAAATAACAAGAGCAGCTTTTATTAAATAAAGGAAAATTCTTAAGACTCCGGTTTTTGAAGTGTTATGTATGGTCAACACTATGCATGCGAAACGTGGACACTCAAGAAAAATATGGTAAAACGTCTATCTGCCTTTGAGATGTGGACCTATAGGAGAATGTTGAGGACTGCCTGAACACAGAGAATTAAGAACGAAGAAGTTCTCCATCGATTAGGAAAAGAAACGGAATTAGAATCGACTGTGAAAGTTCGTAAATTGACGTACTTTGGACACGTGATACGCCGATAAATACATAACGCTGTAATATATCATAGAAAGAAAAATTTAAGGAAAGAGGGGTTGTGGGCGAAAAAGAACTTTCTGGATGGGTAATTTGAGGAGTTGGTCCGGACTAAACAGAGAAAATTTGATATACAAGGCAAGAGATAGATGGAGTTATGCCATAATGATAGCCAACCTCAATAAATGAGAAGGCACCTGCAGAAGAAGAAGAAGGTAACCAAATAAAAATAGAGCAGCATCGTTAAATACGATCATGTCCTATCAAGAACTGGTAAATCCTGTAAGCAATTTTCAGATATGAAAACTTAAAATAATTAATCAAGAAAAGATATGAACAAATCAAAGACAGAACTAAAAAGCGAAAAAATACAATTAACAATATAATAAAATTAATACCAAATATTCAACAAAATTAAACAATAATAAAGAAAAAATTAGCTGAATAAGAGAAACAGCAACAAGGGGCTTTGAAATAGAAACAATAAATTACTTTAAATTTGAAAATCATATAATAACATTATTCAAGCAGGTATTAAATCGCTAGAGTGGTCTAAACGGTTGAGGCGCGGAATGCGATGCGGACGGACCGGGGTTCCATTTTCGGAGCTCTGCGATGCTTGGAGGATGGCCTACTCAGTCACTAAAAATAATTGAGTACTTGCGTTCGCTCGCTCGAGCAAGAGGTAACAATGGCGGTCGTTTAAGGCGTTTGCCACATCGCCCCGCATTAGACCGGGCAGCGAGAGCGAACGTATGTGAGCCTCCACTTTCTCAGTTCGCAGGCCGTGCTCCGACGCGGAGAGTTAGAGCTTTACGCCATTATTAAGTAGGTATTAAAAATAAAATGCAAGTTCGTTGAAGCTACCAGGAAAACAACACCTAGTAAGATGAGTAGTCCAATAATAGTAAGTTGGGTAAATATAAGATTCATACCAAATTTTTGGAAATAAAAAACTACTTAAAAGTTTAAAAATAATAATAGTCCAAAATTACTCCAAAAATATATTACAAAAGGGAAAAGAGAATGAAGAAAACATGCACCAATTAAATGCTGTTCGTTAGTTGTCGAATGCAGAACAAAACAAGTTACAACAACCTAAAAAAAGGCACCGATCCGAAGAAGAAGATGATACAATCACCGAAGGAAAGAATAAAAGCGAAAACAAATGAAAAATGATGCAAACACTTTTAGTTCCATATTTTACAAAAACAACACAACAGAAAAAGACAGAAAGTTAAATCCGGGTAGAAAAGGAAATGCAGTTTTTTATAGTTCTTATTAAAACCATCAGAAAATAACCTAAGACAACACGCGCTATGATCATGGTAAGTAGTCTAGACAACCGAAAAAGAAGCAACACTCCCCAGAAAATTTGTTTAAATACAGAAGATTAATATAGTTCGATGTGTATATAGAGCAACTGAAGAGATGTGATTAGAGATGTCGTTGATGTTTTAATTGGAGTAGTTTTATATTTACTAAGGCAAATAATAGCAAAAAACTCAAACTTTTAAAGGTAGAATTAAAACATACATATTACGTATGTTGGTAAGGTAATTCGCTATAACTGATAATAAAGCTAGGAATGAGCGTATAGTCACGTAGTATTTTTTTGTAATTTGGTTTTAAACTAGTGTTAACCGCACTTAATTTTATGGGTAACAAATTCTAAAGTTTCGGTTAAACAACGAAGTGCTAAAATAATTAGCTTGAAGTCTTTAGAAAAGTTAATAAAACTGAACATCGTGAAAGCGGTTATCAATGAAGCTATAGCTAACCGTTCTTCAACAATGTTAACTCGTCGAACCCTAAGATTATAGTTTTTTAGAGGAACCCTTACTATTCCGAAACAAAATTGATCTTTTGTAAATAAATTCATATATATATATATATATATATATATATATATATATATATATATATATATATATATATATATATATATATATATATATATACTAGCGGACCCTACAGACGTTGTCCTGCATGATATTTCAAGCGATTAGTATATTAAACAAAGTATGAAATGAAAGACAAATAATATAATAATTTCATTATTCTTTATCTTGAAATAACATCAATTTTTCAAAAAACAATTCTTTATAATCAATAATGTTTGTTTAATTTTATCTTAATGCGAGTTGATGAACAATATTTTTAGTCAATTCCTGAGGAGTATAAATGAATAAACTTGACGGTTTTCCAACGCGAGAACACGCGACATATACTTGGCCATGTGAAAAGACCGGATTTTCTAGATCCAACCCACAAATCCACATTGTTTGACCTTGTGACTTATTAATAGTCATGGCAAGTGCCAAGCGAATTGGAAATTGCAGACGTCTGAATGGAATGGGTGAGTCTGAAGGGATCATTGGGATTCGTGGTAGGAGAACAACTTCACCTTCAAATTTGCCGTTCAAAATTGTAGCTTCAAGAACAATGCCCATAATTTTTTTTATGACTAATCTTTTACCGTTGCATAGCTTAGGTGCATTTAAATTCCGAAGCAAAATGGTAGGTGAGCCAATTTTTAATCGTAAGTTATGTGGTGGCATTCCTGGTAAATCCAGCGAATTCAAAAATTCAACAGGATAGTTGACTGCTTCGTCAGGATCGGTAACAGTGTCGATCGATTTGAACAATATCTCATTGCCGGGCAATGACTGTTGTATTTTGAAGTTAATAGCGTCAACATCGATGTTTTTTGCGGCTAAAATAGCTCGTTCACGAAGCCACGCATTATTAATATAATTAGCTTGTAAATCTGGAAATATGCTTTCAATCAAAGCATCTTTCGTATTTACCATGTTGCAGAAATTGTCTGGCAATTTGATGCATCGTGTGTTTCCATGCAATGGTATTGTTCCATTTCCAATGTTGAGCAATTGCTCGGAGAATGATAGTGCCAATGGATCGTTTTGCAGTTGAACACGTATATTTGTGTTAAGACGTAATGTAGTGACATTTCGCCATAGGTATGATTGTTTTATACATGCGTTAATTTCTTCCGCATATGTAGCGCGTGGAATGACCGGCAATGTCTGTCTAAAATCACCGGACAACAGCAGTAAAACACCACCGAAAAGCCTGTTGTTATTATTTAGATCTTTCATCATTCTATCGAGAGCTTCAAGTGAATGCTTGTGGGCCATAGTGCATTCATCCCAGATAATAATTTTGCATTTTTGCAAAACTTTAGCCATACCGGAATGCTTTTTTATGTTGCACACTGCATCTGGATTTGTGTGAATGTTCAACGGCAACTTGAGTGCTGAATGTGCAGTCCGTCCGCCATCAAGCAAAGTGGCTGCAATACCTGATGAAGCAATTGCTAACGCAATATGATTTTGTGATCGAATGCGCGCAAGTATTAGTGAGATGAGAAACGTTTTTCCAGTGCCACCTGGTGCGTCCACAAAAAAGAATCCACCTTGTTCTGCTGCAATTGACAAATTAATTCGATCGTATACATTCTTTTGTTCATCAGTGAGTAGTTGATCATTATTTTCAACGAAAGCAGTTAAAGAGGCCGTATCGAACTGTTGTTCGCGCTGAATCTTGCTGTTAATGATGTCTGTTACTGGGCGGTTAGATGAGGGCATACCAAAATGAATGAGTGGCATATTGGAAATCAGAATGCAAATATCTTCAATCTTTATTAGCGCCTCGTTATATATTTCCGGCAAAAAATCGATATTGGGATCTTGATCAGCGATCCGAATACGATGCAGAATGTCGTCGCTCATGGAATCTTTATATTTGTCCCAGAGGACAGAAGCTTGAGATGGAAAACATGTCGTCAATAATATGGCGAATAATTGGCGAATTTGATGAGGAGAGGAACACAATGCTGCATCTGCAAGTGTAATATCCCAATGGTTGTCATCTTCCAGCAAATATAATTCGCGACACGCATCATGATATGTGTCGTACAAAATGCCATTGACTGTTCGCAAGTATTGGAAGAACGTCGGCCCAGGAACATTAACCAACAATAAACGCAAGAAGAAACATTCGCGTTGCTTTGGATGGACTGTGTATAATCGGCCTAATGTATTTCCCATAAATATGCTGTTATATCCTTCAACCGGAACACCTCGCTTTCGTGGTTCCCACTTTTTTGAGTGTTTGTTCCATGTGAAATATCGTGGCACATCAGTATACATTAATGTCTTTGCGAATTGACCGGGAATACCTGGTCGGTTGCATAGTTCGAAAAATTCAGTAAATGTGGTTTTGGGGCAATTGATGCACGTTGTAGAGCAGTCTCTTCCGTGAAATAAACACGCTGTATAACAGCAGGGTCTCTTTCGTGTATCGGAAAACTCAAAATACGCCAAACTGCTTAATTACTGCTGATGTATCGGCCCATTTGATACTGTGTTATTTCATCGTTTTCGTTAACATTTTGAACAGCAAATACAGCCATATCACTGCCCTTATGGACATATTTGCATATATATTTTATGGACTTCACCGAACTGCAGAGCTCAATGTTTATGTATGCTTTGTAGATTTTACACAGCAATGGTGAATACGGAACCACCCACTGATTGTCAATGTCAACTGTTGTACCGTTTGACATGCGTAATTGATGTGATTGACCACCATGGTCAGTGTCTCTACGACGATACAATGGATAATCATCGATATTAGTGATTGTATCATTTATACAATTTTTTGGAAAACTTTTCGTACATTTTCCATTGTCCATGCACGGCGCCGTCATGTTAGCGGTAACAATATCATACAATTCTTAATCGATATTCCGATCCGGAATTTCTGCTGAGATAATTTTATCAATTTCTTCAGACTGTATTTTGTCGACTAACCAAATCAAAATATGCGCGTGTGGCAAACCTCGTTTTTGCCATTCAAGAGAATACAGCCAGCAACGTGTTTTGCCAAATACAGAGGAATGTATAATCAAGTTCATCAACGATTTTAACTTTTGTCTGAAGACACGTGCAGTGATATCGTGCCGATCTATTGCAGTTTGACCTGGCAATAACGCAATTTCAATTTCATCCCATTTTGGATTACACGTAAATGTAATGAACAAATCTGGTCGTCTGTACGCGCGCACAAAAGTCATGGCGTCTTGAATATATTCTTGCATATGACGTGGGCTACCAATATATGATGATGGAAGAATATATGAAGTACCGATGTCGTTGATATTAGTTGTTCCATCTACGTTACCAACAATAGCATCACGCAAATGAATGTATTCCTCAGCTCGAAGTTTCGCTTGATTATACCTGATGTATCGTAATCGCTCGCTTTCAATTTTCGCATACATATCAACGATATATTGATGAAACAGCTGGCGGCATTGGAGAATATTATTGTCTTCATTGGCACGAATGATCAACCGATATGCGTAGAAGTTCATTGCGCTCACTGTCTTGCTGGTTTCTGCACCTGCAAAGTAAAAATATAATTAAGACAAAAAGAAATTAAACGTGCATAAAAATAAAATATTAGGTAATGACATGTGTAGATTGTACCTGTTGCTGGATTTCTTTGTTTGATATTTAAATGATATCCATCTTCTCCTTCCCAAAATATCAATGGATATTGCAAAGCGTCGTAAGAGCGATGACTGTCTTCAATCGTATGCACTGTGTTATCTCTGCGTTAGATTCGTAGATCTCGACCTTCAAATGCGTCGCCAACCATAACAACTGCAACTTCATTTTTGGTCGGTGCATTATATCGGCCCGCGTGCTGCCCAGATGGTACTTTGTCTGCTTTGATGACGATCGTATAGTTGTCGTTCTGCAGTCTGTTTGAAACGGTATTGAACAACTGGACCAACTGGTTATGATTCTGTAAAAACGGTTCTAAAATACCCACAATTTCTCGCTCCTCCATCTGCTCGATATGGTTGTACTGGCAGCGTGCGTTTATTTGCTGCTCCTCATCACCCATGAAGTAGATTTGCAGAAATTTTGAATCGGTATCAGGCATCGGCATTAAAGAACCAATTTGATGATACACTTGACCCTGAATCTTAAACGTTGATTGAAAATTGCGACCATCCTCATTCTGAACGATTTTTGTTGCTCCAAATGATGTCATTTGAAAGCACGAATTGAATTTGCGAATTTTACGCAAAAACAATTTAGAGTGAGATGTAGCTCCAGCCAATAGTGCTTTCAATGGTTCTGGCGGCGAATTCAATGGTGGCATTATAACTTTTCCAGACGCGCGGCAGAAACCGGGTGATTCACCTTTGTATTTGAGTGGATGACAGTGTTGGCATTGTTTGTTCATAGCACCGATTACAATTTGTGAATGTGACGAATAGTCGATGTCCGACTCATATTCAAACGCAAGGCGAAGAAGTGATGCACATGTCAATGCGCGATACACTTGCAAACGCTGCTGTTCACGTGTTCTGAATGTGTCGGTGACTCGTTGACGGGCCAGTCTTTGTCTCAATGCATTAGCTCGAAGGTGTTCGTTGCGTTGCTCTTGACTTTCATTAGCACGTGTGATTGCAGCCTGGTTTCTTAAATTTTCATTGTCCGTGAATTGATCTTCTGCCGATCTAATTAACCGACGATTGTGGACTAATTGTGAATTCCGAGTCCGTCGACCAATATTTCCTCCTCGTCCACGAAGACGTGGCATTGTTTTATGTACGTAACTTATATGTGAATATAATACACTTAATATTCACTGAAATGCGACATCTGAAATATCAAAAGACACCGTACAAAAAAATTAAAATGTCAAAATAACGAAACACACTTAATATAATACACTCAAATTAAACTGACGAAAAATAAACGAAATCCTATACACGTAACTTATATCTGAATATAATACGCTCAATATTTACGTAAATGCGATACATATATCAACACAGCGTACAAGAAAACTAAATGCATTGAATGAATACATACACAAAATGAATGAAATGAATGAATGAATGAATGTAAATATTTAGATATATATATATATATATTAATCAATGCAAATATTTAGATTTTTCTTCTAAAATTCCTTGAGTTGTGTAATTATGCGGAGGATTACACCACTGCTTTAGATTAGTGATTCTTCACTGGCTTCGTACGGAGGGCTGTGCTGTTGTTTACCTCTTTGTAAGCTTTATCATCTTAGTGATTTTAATGTACCAAAAAGTTTTCTTATTAAGCAAAGACATTGCGCGTTTTAAAAAAGGTTAAGAACCGCTTTTTGAAATAGAGTAAATAAGGAAAATTTTTAATTTAGACCAGAATATTTCCATAAATGTGAAAATGAATATAATTTTGGTTGCTTTCGTAATTCTGATAACTATGGGTGACGGTGATAATATGTGTGTGTTTGGAAATAATCTATCTAATTTTTTATAGATTAATTTTTGCTTTAAAAATACTACTAAAAACGAAATATTTTCCTTTTAATACGATGGAAGGTTACAGATTATATAAATTATTATTTATTTTCGCATGCCAAAACGTTATTAAAAAAAGACTTTGCCTATTAATATTTTATTCAGCTCATTGAAAGAATCATTAATTACATTTGATGTTTTTAAAAAAAATTAGTTTTACAAGAATTTAACATAAAATGTAACTGCTATACGGTTTAGGTGAACCATGCACATTTCTGAATTACGAAATGCTTTTAACGGAGTGTAAAACTAATTGTACAATAACCACAAACCCTATGGTACTTGTGTTGCAGGTTTCAAATGTGGTATGTTAGGCTGGTAACTTAGATTTTTTTTTATAATAAATAAAAGTGTTGAATGTATAATTATAAATAAAATACAGTAGAATATCAAAGTCTTTAAATAAAAATGTTTGTCTTGTTAGGAATGTTTCGACTTATTTGTTAGTTACATATTTTTATTAAAAATGTGTGTTATTCAATTGGGTATAAGCAAGCATGCGCACATTAGTGTACGTATGTAATAAATGTTTAATATTCTCTTCTTCTTCAAGTGCCTTGACCGTTATCGATCGTTGGCGTTTATGTTGGCTATCATATTTGCGATTTTGACCTTGTCAACTGCAGCTCTGCAAAGCTGTACTGTGGATTGTCCGTACCACTGTCTCAAATTTCATAACCATGGTTTTAGTATAAGAATAATTTGATCTACCTTTCATTGTGATAGAAAGTAGTAAGTTCGTAATATAACATTATATATTTCTGTTATAAATTTAAAATCTGTAATGAGGTCATACTTATGGTTTTGTTCAGATTTGTATTTTTTTATTGTAGATTTAATTTCATCTATTTTAATTTTTTTTATTGAAATGCTTAATTAGTCTGCAGCATTAAGTAGTTCCTTAAATCTCTTCTTGTTCTTGAATTAACACGACAGGATGTGACTAAAATAGTACGGCAAGATCCGTTTTATTTGAAGCTTTTGCTCAATACTGTCGCTTTTTTCAACGGGCACTTTAAATGCTTAGCGACATCTGCTGCATTCGTGTAAGAGAAGTTTTCTATGTAAAACCGAAACGTCTAATCTTTTAATCCTTAAGACACATTCTTTAAGTGTCCTGTTCCTACATTAAAATTAATTTGTCATTAGACTCTCTACTTTTGCCATATTGTACGAAGTATTTGTTTTTTCACTTACCAAGTTTATAAGTAAGTTTCAGTCGATTCTCTTATTGTGGAGGTTAGGAGACCTCTGTGTGTCATATACTATTAAGCTTAACGAGACTAAAAATGGAGAGTGGTCTGACGAAAGATCTGAACGTTGTTTAACTTTAGTATAACTTTGTCATAACTTTTGTTATGCAAAAATAAACCAAATCTGAATTTTTTTTCTATGAGAGAGACATCAGGTGTATTGTTTAGTGAAAATGCAATTTAAGTTTCTTAGCGATAAATCATTGACCAAGCCTGCAGAAAAGGTAAGTGAATTATTCTTTTTAGCATGTTTAGAAGGTCAGTATAACGATGTTATTGTAACAGGTTCAACTCAGTATTCAACTACAACACTTGTTGCTTGCATGTATTCGTGCTGGTATTTAGTTTAGGATGTCTTATTGTTAAAGACATTTTAATGATAAATGCTGTCCTATCCGGATGTTTTGTGTCATAGAGCGTAAACCTTGGTATGCTAAAATAATCCCTGTTTTGGATGTTTAGGTTGTCTTGAACGATAAATCTGTTAAGATTTTAACGTTTCAAAGTGTCATCTTAAAGACTTGAGCCATTAGTGCAGTTTGGATACTATGGCTGTTCGGTTTAATATCGTCTTCATATTTTCTACTAGCTCGAATATCATATTTTTCCTTTTTTGTTTATATTGGATGCCATAGGTGGTAACTGTTGAGAAATCACGTGATTTGTGTTTATTAAAGGTAAACTTCTGTTTATTCACTCTGATTGGGTTTAATTTGGTTAGTTGGAACGAAATTATGGGAATATTCTAATCCGTATTTTCTTATAGAATTGCCAGCAAGGTCTCGCGTTGAAGCGCGGGCTTTGGTGCGGACGGATTCGGGTTCCTGGAGCTAACTGATGCCTGGCGGGAGGCCTACTCAGTCACTACAAATAATCGAGTATCTGCATTTTACAAATCTAGACTGGCGTGTGCAGTAGTTCTTAATATTCCCATAGTGCTAAGTAGTTTGCGCATTGAGAAATTTCCCTTTTTTGGCAAAGTGGTTAGTTTAAAACTTTGATTTGTTACAGGGACTTTATTTCACAAATATTTTCGTTTAATTCGCTTGGAGCTCAGTTAATAAATAACATAGACGGAGGCACTTTAATGATTCTATGTTTAGCATTATACTGGGTGTCCCATAATTCACGCAAGATTTGAATTTTGCACCATTGGTGCGACAAATTGCTGCCAACGAAAAAAAGACAGCGTGACAATTGGAGGTTATTAAAAATAAAGGGCTGCACTAAACAATAACGCGTTTTCATTGTTGAGAAATATTTTAAAAATAATGAAAGTTTGGCAGGTACAGTTCGCAATTTTCGTCCAAAATGTTGTCGGAATAGTGATTTAAATTCATCAATTGTACAGAGATAATTAAAAAATTTAAGGAGACTGGATCAATTATTGACAATACACACTCTGGTCGCCCTTCAACAAGTCGTTCAACACAAAACATCGAAGCAGTTCGTGAGAGTGTTACTGGGAGTCCACAAACATCTATTCGGCACCGTGGTCAAGAATTAAACATTTTGAGAAGCTCTCTACAGCGTATTCTCACGAAAGATTTGCATATTCATGCTTACAAAGTTCAATTGACTCAAGAACTGAAGCTCACTGACTACGCACAGCGAAGAGACTTCGTTGAATGGATTATGGAACAACAAGTGAACGCTGATTTTTCGAACAAAATCATTTTTAGCGATGAGGCTGGTTTTCATCTTGAGGGCTTCGTTAATCGTCAAAATTGTCATATTTGGGGTTCAAAAAATCTACGAGTGATTGTTGAGCAACAAATGCATCCACAACGTAACACTGTTTAGACTGGAGGCATCATCGGATCATTCTTCTTCGAAAATGCGGTTGGTCAGGCAGTTAGTGGTGCTCGCTATCGCGACATGACAATCCAGTTTTTTGTGCCTAAATTGCAAGATATGGATGTAGACCACATGTGGTTTCAACAAGATGGTGCCACATGGCATACAGCCCATAAAACAATTCAATTACTGCATCATTTATATTCCGATGTAATTTCCCGTTTTGGTGTTCAGAATTGGCCGCCCAGATCGTGCGATTTAACGCCGTTGGACTTCTTTCTTTGCATTTTTTTTAAAGTCTAAGGTTTATGTCAACAAGCTCACGACCACCCACGCCTTTAAGGAAGAAATTAAGCGCTGTATCAACGATATTCAGCCACATTTATATAAAACAGTTATTGAAAATTTCAACAAAAGAGTGCGCATGTGCCAGCAAAGCCGTGGAGGCCACTTACCGTTATTCTGTTCTACAGGTAATCCTATACTGTATACCTTATGAATCAATAAAAAATTACAATTTTTAATTAGAACTCCGTGCTTTCTATTAAAATTACTTCTTGCGTGAATTTTGGGACACCCTTTATATGCTCATTACTTTATGTCTGTAACTTTTACTTTGGTCCTGAAATTATATAGATAAGTCAAGTAATATAGATTTTTGACCATGACTCTAAAATTTCGTTCTTTTTTCAGCTCGTATGTATAGCATTGTACTTTCAAATCATTTAGTTTAGTTGGTAAGGTTTAGTACTTTTGTGCCTTATCTCGCTTTGTTTCTATTAATAACCTTTATTGTAAAGCCATTTTGGAGATTTTGTTTAATTTATCGATCAGAGGTTTTATATTTACCACATTGACAATGAAAACTAATGTTGGTGGAGAGAGACTCACGTCTTTATCGGCAGAGTTATTGGCTGCTTCAAATAATGCTTGAAATTTATTTTTCTACATTGATCATAAAATAAACTTCATTCGCTATTTTTTGCCTTATAGCAAAATGTTTTTCATTTTTTGGTTATTTTTTTTAGTTTTCTTTTAGTTAGTCTGAGCTGGCTGTAGCTGGTTGGTACAATAACTGTGGGTACTATATGTTTGGGAATATATATTAAGTCATTGCATTTTACCCCATTTGTCGACTATATGAGAAAAATATGTGTTGTAATCGCATTTTTATGGTTGGGTTACACTGTGTGAGAATGACTTACAAGAAGTTAAAGATATTGCATTTGCTATTACAATGCGTTATAGTTGTACGTGGAGCACGTTGATGAACGGATTTGCGTCAGCCACTTTCTATACTTCTACGGGGAGAAAACTTGCAGTCTAACTAAGCTGTATTCGAAGTTTATTTGGCGAATTTTTGCCAAATTTTGCTAACAAACGTTTTAAGCACAAAACGTCGTTTAATATTACGTTTACTGAACCTACTGATATTCCAACATTTTTAACAAGCTCTCACAGTCAAGTGACGATTTCCCATTAATTTTTTCTAATTTCTTTGATATTTTTTATGGTTATTAATGTCGATGGACATGCAGAACGAGGTTTGCCTTTTACGAATTTACGACCTTCTCTGAACAGCTTATACCACTGGAATATAGTTTTTCTCAAAAAATAATTGGCCACTGAATATTTTCTACAACTATGACTTCCGTGCGAGTTTCAAATTGAAGTCACCTCATTTTTCAAACAGAGTAATGCAATTCTATTTTTGCCACAAAAAACATTAACGTTACTCATCTCTCATTATTCATTGGAGTTGGATATTTAATATATTTAATTTCTGGAACATGTACAAATATGTAGGTTAGGGCATAAATCAACTATTTTTTTTCAAATGCGAAAAATGGTATCACAAAATGTCGTATGTTTCAAGGACGGCATGTATTCATAATACGAGACGTCTTTGTGATTGCACAATCATGTTATATCAGTTGTCAGTCAACAACCATGCTTATGCCTTGGTTCAAAATTCATCAATAGCGATAATTATTGCAAGAAAGTGGTCTCCTTCCTGTCGCCAGCGTACTAGTTAGTCGCAGTATGTTGCATATCGCGTCCAGTTTCAAATTTCCGTGAGTGCATGTGGTACTTTCATGCTACTTTACGCAGTTGAAGATCGTTCCGCAAAATCCTGTGGATGGTGCGTTTCTCGATGTCACTAACTCAAGCAGCGTCCATCGCCTCTCAGTCTCCATGAGATGATCGATTACTGCACAACATATCGCTCTGTACGCTCCTCCCTGTTGTCGGTCGATGGTTGCTTTGCCTCTTCACCTGGCGACGATTTAATATGGAAAAGCACTATTCCTGACAGCTTCTACCAACTCTCTGTATATTTTGATATACGAACACCGTTCTGCTCGGGTCTGCACGACTGACAGCTGATTTCATATTGCTTTCTGTACAATTACAGATCACAGGGCCTTCTTGTGTTGTGGACACACATTATAAATGCACGTCTTTAAGACATACGACATTTTGTGATACTATTCCTTACTTTTGAAAAAACCGTAATTTATGTCCCAACTTTTGTATAAGGTCTTTACGATTTTCATATTCAAAAAAAAAAATGTTATTTCCTCTTTTACTTCACAAACATATGTCATAGTAGAATTGTAGTGCTTCATTGGTCCAGTTTTACAAAGATGACAAAATAGATTTTATTTTAAATTCTCACTTTTGTACGCAACTCATCACTGTTACAACTGTTGCTAATATAAAATTAACCCAAAACTCATTTCTTTGGCAGAAAGACCTTAACTGTAAAGCATAAAACAGTCTAAATTGCAGAATCCCGGAAGCCCATTCAATTCATACAACTTTTGATATTATTAAAATATTTTTCTTGTTTTTTAGGTATCCCTTTTCTATTTTGGTGTTGTATGGCAATTTAAAATTGCAATATTAACATTAAGAAGGGAATCATAGGAAGAGACTAAACAATGCCAAATATTCCGACGAGACCCTGGTTCTCGCGAATACCAATGAAGATCTGCAAACTCGTACGTAAAGAATCACTAGAACGTGTAAAGAATTAGGTCTGAAACTTAATATATCAGAAACCAAATATCTGATAATAAGTAAGAACAAATTACTGCAGAATATCGGCATCCAAATAAATAGGAAATAGCTGGAAAGGATAGAAAAAGCAACATATCTGGGATGCAACATAAACAAAGATTGGAACCCCTTCATAGAGATAAAAAGACGCATTGAATATACCCCAGCTGTATTTCTACGTATAAAGAAAACTCTATCCAGTCATAATGTACATTTACCTCTTCGAATCCGGATGGTTAAAACATACGTTTTCTTCAGTGCTGTATTATGGAACAAAGAGCTGGACATTATCAAAAGTTTTTGAAATATGGATTTACTGGACACTGTTCATAATTGTTTGAACTGATGGAATCACGAATGAAGGAGTAGTGAAAAAATAAGGGAAGAAATAGAAGTCGTTAAAACTGTACAGAGCAGGAAGTTAGAATATTTCGGTTACATTATGAGACATCAAGAAAAATATGACATATTAAAGTTCAATTTAACCTTCAGGGACAATAGGTTAAATTGAACTTTCTATATACGCACTATCAGTTATTCAAAACTTACTTGTCAGACATATATTATTAAATCAAGTTTCAAGAAGAATAAACAAACTTGTATGCTATAACTTCTGGAGTTTCTGAAAGAAGTGTGCTGGGTTCTATTCTTTACTTGCTGTTTGCATGAGAGAGCACACATCAAACCATAACACCACATTTGTGGATGACACCGCTATATTACCTTTTCACAAAGAAGCAATCGGAAAATCTTCAAACCTCCTTAAATTTATTAGAAAATTGGTTAAGCAAATGGCTCATCAAGGCCAATGACTGAACAATGTGCAGCTGTCGCAATGAGTCGACGCGAAGTACTTAACCTTTGAAGAGCAGTGGTTAATTGGAAGAAATTTCAAACCCACTGTTTGTATAACTAGCTGCTAATCTATAAAGTAATTTTGAAACTTATATGGTACGGTATACAGCTGTTGAGCATAGCGAGTACCTTAAACTTGAAAATTCAGCAGCGGTTTTAACCTAAAATACTAAAAACCATAACGAACGTCTCATGATATGCAAAAAAGGCTAATATGGCAATTGTAGTAAATAGTAAGTGTACTAGTTTTTTATTAACATATTCTGATAGCTAGTTTTACCCTATGAAGAAGCTATAGTGGACTCACAAGTCATTGTTAAGATTGGCATGTGCATGTGTTTTTTCAGAATTTAAATATTACTGGGAGTTGCCCGCCTTCCCTCAAATTTTTGCAAGGTGCGAACGTATAAATTTTTAATTAGACCGGCTTTTTCTCTGGATCAGAAACATGGAACAATTTAACGCTCATTCATGGTGGACGTAAGCATAAGCCGCCCATAGGAAATACGTAAAGTTGAATTAATGCAAAGCTTATGCGCTCGTTCATAATGCACTCCCGTAATTTTTACGTTTTACGTTCATTTGCAGTAATTTTTAATTTTTCTCTAGATTAATGTTGGCAACAGTAACAGAATGTTTGTTTTTATTCTAAAATAGTATGAACGTCTAGGACGGATGAATTATAAGTTTATGTCCAACAGATGACTGTTCAAAGAAAAAATGTTTATCTGTCACAGTGTGACATTATACAAGACAATAATCAAAATATTATAAGATAATGTAACGTTAGTTAAGTCTCGTACTAGTAGGAAGTCAACGTTATTGTTGCTATTTAGAATTTAAGTTCTAAGTGCTTCAGTAATTTGATAAGTTAGGCGTACTATTTTATTGAGTTTTATGTATAGTAGAGTCAATTTTTGTATTGTATTTAGTTTTATAGCTTTTGGTTTTATATGTATTTTGTATTTTTCTTCACTTATTTTGTGGAATATAAACATTAGGGTCTTTGGTTAATCAAGTTTGTCCTGGTGAAGTCCAATCGAATTTCAATTTTGTACATTTTTTTTTTGTGGATATTTGATGTGAATATTTCTTGGTTGTCACTTTTATGTCACAATCATGTTGCTATTGTTTAACCCGTTTAACGTGTGTGTTAAACTAGGTGTCTGTGTGTAGAGTGTTGTAAATCAAATGTGCGGTTTTGTATTTGTTGCAAGAAGAGAAAATCAATAAAAACAAAAAGGAAAGTGTAACGACAATTAGAAACAAGGGCAAAAACTTAATGTGCAAATTACGTATTTTGCTAAGCCACATTACTGTAAATTATCCTTTTTCCGACAATGAGCACGTATGTCACGTTGTTTTCGTAACGCACCACTAATAAGTTTTAAATCGGTTAATATGCATACTATAATTAAAGTTTTTAAGGCTTCATTAAAAATTGAAAACGTTGGAAAACATCTAAATACGCTATTAAAAATTCCATAAAATTAAATCGCGTAGAAGGTTATTATCGCCACAGCTTCAGACATAGCGTATATAAATACCAAAAATTGTTGTGATTGTCGCAGAATACCTCTACATCAGCAAAATGAAGATTTTTTTCTTAATTTTTGTAATCCTGACATTCCAGCAGTTAATCATAGCAGGTAAGAATATTTGCAAGTATTGTAATAAATGATAGTTTTGTATATTTGTTGATTATTTAAAGAAATATAGTAGGAAATAGACTTATGCATTTTCATGAAAAAGAACAATTTTTGACTATTTTCTTATCAAATCATATTCAACATGAGTTCCTTAACAGAGTTATGTACTTATTGCTGATTTATTATTATGTTCCGCGAAGTTTAAATAAAAGTGAAGTCACGTTATTTTAGCAAATATATCTCATTTTCCTTATTTAAGACTTCTTTCATTCCAGATAAACCAGGTGATGCTGGTGAATATTTAAAGAGTGTACAGCAATGTATAGCCAACTGTCGGCAAATATTTCAGGGGCAATAAAGATGGTTTTATAAATTTTCCCTGAACATTGTTATATATATTTTATTGTATATTATGGACAATGTATTTATCTTTACCACCAATGCTTCATGTAAGCTAAAATGTTACACAATTTTTAAACATTTTAGAAGAATATAGAAATTTGTTCAGTCAACAATATATTTGTTATTATTTATAATTATCTACCTATAGATTTGAACGGAAGGTAAACAAAGACGGCCGACATAAAGTTTGGAGTGCTGAGCTCTGAGCACTTAATTTACACAAGGTTCGTTTGTTCGTGCTCGCAGGTTGGGGCCGCTTTCGCTCCTCCGGGCGGCTGCGGCTGCCTTTGTTATCCCTTTTATTAACTTAATTAATAGTTCCCTATCCTTTTTAAAAACGAAGCCCAAATGTCGACAATACTAAAGTTAGGTTATGCAATTTCAAAATCAAAACAAACATTCTGTTACTGCTGCCAACATTAATTTTGGGAAAAATTAAAAATTACTGCAAATAAATGTAAGAAATATGTAAAGTTGAACCGATTTCTTTCGTATGAACGTAAAACGTAAAAATAAAAATTACGGGAGTGCATTATGAACGAGCTTTTGATTCAACTTTATGTTTTACGTATTTCTTATGGGTGGCTTATGCTTACATCCACTATGCCAACTTAAATTGTTCCACGTTCCGACACAGGGAAAAAGCCGATCCATACGTTTGCACCTTGGATAAATTGAGGAAGGCGGGTGAAAAAGTGTCAGCTTAGGATGCCAAAAATACCTTTTGTTGGACAATCCCCTGTTTTTCTTTAACATAAAAAACTTAAAAAAGTTATAGTGGTAAACTATAAAAGTTATGTTCAGCAAAATAATAATTTCTAAAACTCTACGGTTCTTCCGAATTGGTGTATGGGGGGTTGGTAAATTAACGGTTGGGGGTTATGAGATAAAGGCGTGGCTGGGCTAAGCCCAGGCAGATTTTGGGACGTTAGTTTAGCTTGCGCGGGGGGGGGGGTCTACACATTTTTGAAAACAAATTTAGTATTCATGGATAATTAGGTATCCGTGACAGCTAGAGGCTTCCCATTTGGGTCACAGGTTTTCCCTCTGATACTCGAAGTGCGACCAAAGTATATTTACATTAATGAACAAGAAGCGACACTCCCGCTTAATACCATTGTATTTCAGATGTGCATGCTGAGGGACCTTGAGACATGAACGCCATTTTCCTGGGGTAAAAAACGCGGTAATTTCAAAATTATCTTTACGTTATTATAGTAGATGTCATGAGCGCTTAAAGTTTAATTGCAATGTTTTTCATAGGCGTACCAAAAAAAAACTATTTTTGGACAGCGAAATATTTATTGAAGAAAAAGCTACAAAACAAGCATTATGATAAAAATAATAAAATTACAAATGAAGGGATTACAAATGTAAAATATGAGCAATTTTTTCTGTTTTTAGGCAGACTTTTAAAATTATTATTGACATGTTTCAGTGTATTAAAAATTTTTATTCTATAAAAAGCTTTATAAGATATTCTTTCGGAAAACCTTTGCAAGGTGGAACATATTCAATGTTCTCAAAAAGTGTGACAAGATTTTTACCAATATTTGGCATAATAGTTAATTTTTCAAAATTGGAGTTGATTTTCCATTTTTCTCACAAAATCGATAAAACCTCCCCAGGTATGGCCAAATTCCCAAATGTAGCTTTATTTTCCACTTCATATTCTTTTAAACTGCAATATATATTTGTAGGTCCTATCTGACTGACACTTATGCTTTCGGCTTTACATTTAGAACGGTTGGAATGAATATTAAGACATCTCCTAAATAAATACCCTGAAACATAGGACAGAGTATTTTCACCTATTAAGTTTAATTCGCAAAAGTTCGTACAATTTATACATGTTAGAACTGGTTCAGTTTTGTTTTGAAGCAAAATAGTTGTTGGTGTTTGGACTAATGATGCATTATTATTAACATTTAGGTCTGCTAAAAAAACATCAAAATCACTTTCACAATTTGCTGTCACTATGTTGTATAAAATTAAGAGAAAATAATTTTTTAAACGTATTAATAAAATGTTGTGATGTAGGATTTGTACTATTTCCACCTTGACTTCCTACAGCCCCAAAAAAGTTTTCTAAGCAATTTTGCTTAAGACGCTTAGTACATACAAAACTAAAACCACATTGTTTTAAATCTTGCCACAGCTGTTGTAAGAAATTTATTGAAATGCACCAACCTTGAAAACATTTGATTTTATGGCTTACATCTCTACCGTTCTGATCTAGAACTTTGATAGATTTTAACAAATTTAGCATATTCTGCAAAAATTCTGTTTAATAAGCAGACCCCATGAAAGACAGATTATACTTCTTCACACCTTTAACTCTTAAAGAATTAAAAATATCAAACAATTTGCCAAACTCTCAAAAATTTTGCCGTACCTGCAGCTTCATTGGGTAAATCTACAAATGTTGAAATTCCAGTTGCCACAGTCCCACTTATTATTTGTGTAGCCAACTTTACACGCATTTTTTCAAATTGGGAAGGGTTTATATGGCTATCAGTTAATGTGGGGGCAAGCCTCATAGATAACTTCTTGCGTGAATCATAAAATGTTTTTGTGTAATCCCACTTGACAACCAAATAATTAAAAAATATATTTCATTAAGTTATTTCTTACACTTTTAATCAGATGTGATGGGTCAAAAATATGATAAATTTTGGTGCCTTCAACAAAAAAAAGGCTTTTCTTCAGTCATTTGAAAAGTTTTTGTCAACTGGGAGAAGTTTGTGCCTTGGTCTGTGATTAAGACTCTTGGAACGGTCTGACATATTGTTTTTAATTTTATGACAGTTTTTATAATAATATTTTTAGCTGATTCCCTTTGCAACTAGTATTTGTAAAAAAAATGCCAGGGGCTACTTTCATTTGACATACATACCACGTGCCATGATTATCATTGTAGGTTGTGCAGGCAAAAACTTTCCTTTTCCTTCTTCTTCATGAAAACCAATTATGTCGTCCTTCGATAGGTTATAAAACAATGCAGCCTTTAATGTTATTTCATCAATGGAGAGAGCACAGACTCTTTGTTTGTAATTCAAGTTTTGCATCTTTAATTTTAGTACTTCAAAGACAAAGTCATTTAACGAAGGTTTAAAGTTTAGAGTATGTGTAACTCTTTGGAGATTTCTCACAGAAGGCTAAAGCTTTTTTTGCATCAAACGATATGCTTTTGGACTGGTATAATACAACTGCAATGCAAACTGTTTAAAATTGTTATCATATTTTCGTCCCTGAACTTGTTTTCTATTGAGAGTAACTTATGCCTTTGAAAATGTAGCTGTACTTACTGGCAGAGAGTTATCAACCAGTGCCTTAAATCGATCAACTGTTATTTCTTCTTTGAATTCCTCCCTTTTCTTTTTAAGTACATACAGCTGCTGTTGTTGATTCTTATATTTCAATGGTAATTTATTTTTCCTGGCTGAGTGATTACTAAGATCTTGTGGCGCTTGCGTCGCAACTGCACTTGTTATTGGAGAAGCACATGTTCTATAAAATATTCACTCATATAAATGCTGACATTATTTTTAATTGTTTTTACCTTAAATGTGGCGTTTTTACATTCATATCTTGGTTAGGTGTTACTTCCATTACTTCTATAAATGAACATGAAGGTTGTGGAGTTACTGTGGTGACATCATTTTCAATACCTGCAACATGATTAATAAAGAACTGAATAATAAAAATAATAGCTAGTTAATATGTTTTTTATCTTTCTAAATTTCCTCTGGGAAATCTGAAGAAACTGATTCTGCCGTCATTTCGTGTTGAACAACACCTAACTGCACAGTTATAACCGCGTTTAGGTATTTTGCTCATTTTGTCTAATGACGAATGTTTTACAACACACCACTTACAGTTACATGAAATAATATACAAAACTTTCAACGCGACGCAAAACCGCCCCAATATTTATGGATAATAAGTAGAGTCCGGATAGTTAGGCAAATGTCTGATGCCTGCCTTTTAATGTAAATACTTAAGCCGTGCACTAGTTACCTACTTATAGATACCTGCGGAGTTATATTGATTAAATTATAGACTATTCATCTTCGCCAAATCTACTGGTTAGTAGGCAAGAAGTCCCAGTTATCTTTAGAGAACAAAGTGGAAATCTTGCAGAGATTTCAAAACAAGTTCCTCGGGATTATAGAAAATGTCCCTAGATATGTTCCAAATTGGGTTATTCAGCAAGACATTCCCTTACCTACTGTCAAACATGAAATTGCGAGTGCATATGCAAAATATCAAGTCAAACTTAGTGGACATATCAATAACCTAGCCGTTGCGTTGTTAGACAGACAATACATCAAAAGACTGAAAAGGCATGACCCGTTAGATTTAGTTGACAGGTTTAATTAAGATTTTTGTTTAGAACAAATATTTATATAACACTAATTTTAGGTTTATGTTAAAATTTTGTCTCATCATTACGCAGAAATAATTATAATGATTATTATTTCCTCATGCCATGTGTTACATGTACCAACTAATTTACTTAATTTTATTAAAATGCAACAGATTGTAAATAATGCAAAGAAATATATATGTAAAAAAAAGAATGTTCATATAAAAACTGTATCCAATGATGACTCGAAATTTGTTATTTATAAACTACAGTTAATTAATTATTTCAATAATCTTTTGCGTAACAAAATTCTGAACATTTGAATAGTGGCATACACATAAAAAAACTTACTAACAAAACAAGCAAGTACCTACTTATTCAAAATTTTCTCACGGAGAATTCTAAACCAGCCCCATCAAAATCAACATTTTTGTTTCATTTGTGCGACGCACTTATTTCGGCGTCGGTACCGCTAAATAAATGAATAATCCAGTTCTAAAAAAGTTTTTAGAATCAACGACGCAAGAAATAATTCCGGATGAATCAACACTTAGAAAAAATTATTTGGATTTGTATTACCAATCTGTAGGTATATTAAATAAAAAATAATTGCACTGTAAGAGGGTCCTTTACTATTTAATTCGCAAGTAAAAACTGTGCATAATTTTTAGAAAGTTGATTCCATTAGGCAAGATGTAAACAATTATATCTGGATTTCGATCTATGAAACAATAGATTATAAAGGTCGGTATATTGCAATTATGATAGTGGGTACACTATCTGAAGATAAACCAGGAATTTCACATCTGTCGTCGTCAAAAGAATTAGAGAAAACAAACCATAAGACAATTGCCAACTTTTTTAACGATAGCTTGAGTAGGTGGTTTTCTAATAATTTTAAAAATTAAAATAATAAAACATTTTAGGATTATTGTACCCGAATGGAGTAAAGAAAAAGTGCTTTCGCTGGTGTCAGACGCTGCTTCCTGATTAAAGCTGGTCAAGTAATGCAAATTTTTGCGAAAAAATGATACACATGACCTGCATGTTGCATAAAGTGTGTGAATTTATTCGAGATGAATTCACTGTCGTAACAAATTAATTTCGTCTACAAAAAAGTACCTACACTTTTGATTCAAAATTTTTGATTTTTAATTTTTTTTAATTTCAGATATTCTTAAAAGCTCCTTTGTGTGTTGCTGTATATAAAGAAAAACTGCCGAATATATCATTGCCACCTGACCTGAGATTACAAGATGGGGGTTCCTGGATCTCAGCATATTTTATGCAACATATTTTGAGGACATTAATGAGATATAAAAAATTATTAATTTTTATTGTACATGATATTTAAGTTTCAATTATTTTTTATATATTTCAGGTTGTCGGTAGCTTTGATGCATCTTCGACATGCATAGCGAAGTCACAAGCTGCTTTTGACGATGCCAAAATAAAGAGTGGTTTAATTTTTATTAAAATGAATTATGTTTTTTTGCCTGATGTGATTACGAAATTAGAAACGCAGCGATTAGTTTGGCGGAATCTTTTTAAATTTTTAACTGAAGTTATCGGAGAAAAAATTGCAGCTAAATTAAATGCAGTGGTTGGAAAAATCGGGGTCTTGCGATACTTGAAGAGGTTGCAAAAATACATCAAGGTTCCATGGGAACAGCAGAACTAGACGTTAAGAAGTTTGTGCTTTAAAATATGCCTCTACAACATCGTGCGATGTTGAGCGTAGCTTCTCCAGATACAAAGAAATTTTATCAGACAAAAGACAAAATCTATTGCCTTCTAATGCAGAAAAATATTTAACTACCGCATGGGAATCAAATCGAAATGTATACTTAAATGTTTTTTTGTACTGTATTTTCATCTAAAATAAAAATACCTTTTTTACGCCTTTTCTTAAAGTTTTGCTGCCTTTTTGTGTGGCTTTATGATGCCTTTTTGCCACATTTTTGTGCCTTTTTTCGACAATTTTTTTGCCTACCTATCCGGACTCTACTTAATATCATATATTTAGTTTCTGATGTATTAAGTTTTAGACCGCATTCTTTACACGTTCTAGTGATTTTTTCCATAAGCGTTTGCATATCTTCATTAGTATTTGCGAGAACCAGGGTGTCGCCGGCATATTTGGCATTATTTGTTATCTTCGCATTTACTATGATTCCCTCCTTAATGTTAATATTGCGACTTTAAATTGTCATAAAACACCCAAATAGAAAAGGGATACCTAAAAAACAAGAAAAATATTTTAATAATATCATAAGTTGTATGAATTAAATGTGTTTCCGGGATTCTGCGATTTAAAGACTATTTTATGCTTTACAGTTAAGGTCTTTCTGCAAAGGAAATGAGTTTTGAGTTAACTTTATATTAGCAGCAGTTGTAACAGTGATGAGTTGCATACAAAAGTGAGAATTTAAAATGAAGTACATTTTGTCATCTTTGTGAGATTGGACCAATGAAGCATGCAGCACTACTATTCTACTATGACATAATATTGCGATACATATGTCTGTGAAGTAAAAGATGAAATCACATTTTTCTTAAATACGAAAATCGTAAAGACCGTATACAAAATCTGGGACGTAAATCATGGCTTTTTCAAAGGTAAGGAATAGTATCACAAAATGTCGCATGTCTGAAAGACGTCGTGTATTTATGTGTGTCCACAACACAAGAATACCTTGTGATCTGTAATTGTACAGAGAGAAATATTAAATCAGCTGTCAGTCGTGAAGAATCGGTGTGACCCGAGAAGAACGATGTTTGTATACCAAAATTTACATAGAGTTGTAGAAGCTGTCAAGAATAATGCTTTTTTATATTAAATCGTCGCTAGGTGAATAGCAAAGTTTCGGCGAAGACGCGAAGCAACCAGCGACTGACAATAGGAACGACGACCTGTGAGCGTACAGAACGATGTGTCTTGTGCAGTAATCGATCATCTAATGGAATCTAATTTGAAAAAAATAGTTGCCGTGATTTATGATCACGTATTAGTACATGTTCCAGAAATTAAATATATTAAATATCCAACTCCAATGAATAATGAGAGATGAGTAACAGTTAATGTTTTTTGTGGCAAAACTAGAATTGCATTATTCTGTTCGAAAAATAAGGTGACTTTAATTTGAAACTCGCGCGAATGTCATAGTTGTAGAAAATATTCGGCGATCGATTATTTTTTGAGAAAAACTGTATTCCAATGGTATAAGCTGTTCAGAGAAGGTCGTAAATTCGTAAAAGGTGAACATAGTTCTGCACGTCCATCGACAATAATAACCGAAGAAAATATCAAAAAAATTAGAAAAAGGTAATGAGAAATCGTCACTTAACTGTGAGAGCTTGCTTAAAATGTTGGAATATCAGTAGGTTCAGTAAACATAATATTAAACGATGTTTTGTGCTTAAAACGTTTGTTAGCAAAACTTGGAAAACATTGTTTGAGAGTTTTTCACCAAATAAACTTTGAATATAGCTTAGTTAGTAGAAGTATGGAAAATGGCTGACGTAAATCCGTTCATCAACGTGCCCCACGTACAACCACACGCATTGCAATAGCAAATGCAATATCCTCAACTTCTTGTAAATCATTCTCACCCTGTGTAACCCAACCATAAAAAATGCGATTACAACACATATTTTTCTTATATAGTCGACAAATGTGGTAAAATGTAATGATTTAATATATATCCCCAAACATACAGTACCAACAGTTATTGTATCAACCAGCTACAGCTAGCTCAGACTAACTAAAAGAAACAAGAACGGCGTAATACCGTAAAGGAAACTTTTTACAACGGTACAATGAAATTAGGATAAAAACTTTTAAAAGAAATTAAGATGTTGATTAATGTCTCCATAATAATGAGCGTCAAAAATGCTGTCGAATGATATGCTGCATGACATACGTGAGTATAATGAATTTTCGAAATCGTAACGGTCACTTCCGGTTGCTGTTAACCGATTTGATTGAAAATCAATCCCTTGAAAGGTACTGACCTAAGATATGTGAATGCCAAGTTTGAAGTGAATCCGTTAAATAAAACGGAAGTTATAGTGTCTCCAGCCACACAGACAGACAGACAGGATGATAATCTCATTAACTTTCTATAAGCTCCGCTGTAGAAAGTTAATAACCAAAAAATGAAAAACATGCTGTAAGGCAAAAAATAGCGAATGAAGGTTATTTTATGATCAATGTAGATAAATAAATTTCAAGTAGTATTTGAGGCAGCAGACGAAAACTTAATAGAAGCAGCCAATAAGTCTGCTGATAAAGACGTGAGTCTCCCTCCATCAACATTAGTTTTCATTGTCAATGTGGTAAATATAAAACCTCTGATCGATAAATTAAACAAAATCACCAAAATGGCTTTACAATAAAGGTTATTAACAGAAACCATGCGAGATAAGGCACAAAAGTACCAAACCTTCCCAACTAAACTAAATTATTTGAAAGTACAATGCCATATATACGAGCTGAAAAAAGAACGAAATTTCATTATGGTCAGAAATTTATATTACTTAACTTTTGTAGATAATTTAAGGGCCAAAGTAGAAAGTTACAGACATAAAGTAATGAGCATATAAAGGATATCCTACAATTCACGCAACAAGTTATTTTGATAGAAAACACAGGTTTTTAATTAAAAATAGTACTTTTTTATTGATACAGTATACAGTATAGGGTTATGTATGGAGTAGAATACCGGATAAGTCGCCTTTACGGTTTTGCTGGCACATGCGTACTCTTTTGTTGAAATTTTCAATAACCGTTTTGCATAAATGTGGCTGAATATCATTGATACAGCGCTTAATTTCTTCCTTAAAGGCGTGGGTGGTCGTGGGCTTGTTGATATAAATCTTAGACTTCAAAAAAATCCAAAGAAAGAAGTCCAACGGCGTTAAATCGCACGATCTGGGCGGCCAATTCTGAACACTAAAACGGGAAATTACATCAGAATATAAATGATGCAGTAATTGAATTGTTTTATGGGCTGTATGGCATGTGGCATCATCTTGTTGAAACCATATGTGGTCTACATCCATATCTTGCAATTTAGGCACAAAAAACTGGATTGTCATGTCGCGATAGCGAGCACCACTAACTGCCTGACCAACCGCATTTTCGAAGAAGAATGATCCGATGATGCCTCTAGTCTAAACAGTGTTACGTTGTGGATACATTTGTTGCTCAACAATCACTCGTAGATTATCTGAACCCAAAATATGACAATTTTGACGATTAATAAAGCTCTCAAGATGAAAATGAGCCTCATCGCTAAAAATGATTTTTTTCGAAAAATCAGCGTCTATTTGTTGTTCCATAACCCATTCAACAAAGTATGTTCGTTGTGTGTAGTCAGTAGGCTTCAGTTCTTGAGTCAATTAAACTTTGTAAGCATGAAGATGCAAATCTTTCGTGAGAATACGCTTCTCAAAATGTCCAATTCTTGACCACGGTGGCGAATTGATGTTCCTGGACTCTCAGCAACACTCTCACGAATTGCTTCGATGTTTTGTGTTGAACGACTTGTTGAAGGGCGGTCAGAGTGTCTATTGTCAATGATTGATCAAGTCTTCTTGAATTTTTTAATTAATCTCTGCACAGTTGATGAATTTAAATCACTATTCCGACCATATTTTGTTGTTCTTTATTTTTAAAATACTGCTCAACAATGAAAACGCGTTGTTCTATCGTGTAGCGCTTTATTTTTGATAACCTTCAACTGTCACGCTGTTTTTTTTTTCGTTGGCAACATTTTATTGTACCAATGTTGCAAAGTTCAAATTTTGCGTGAATTTTGGGACACCCAATGTAATGCTAAACATAGAATCATTAAAGTGTCTCCGTCTATGTTATTTATTGACTGAGCTCCAAACGAATTAAATGAAAATATTTATGAAATAAAGTACCTGTAACAAATCTAAGTTTCAAACTAACCACTTTGCCAAAAACATTAAGAAATACTGCGCTCGCCAGCCTAGATTTGTGAAATGCAGATACTTGATTATTTTTAGTGAGTAGGCCTCCCGCCAGGTATCAGTTAGCTCCAGGAATGAAGCCGGATCCGTCCTCACTTAAGCTCGCGCCTCTACCGCGCAACTATGCTGGCAATTCTACAAGAAAATACGAATAAAAATATTTCTATAATTACGCCTCAAATAACAAAATTAAAGCCAACCAGAGTTAATAAACAGAATAAATATGAGGTTAATACCTAATTTGCCTACAATAAACACAAATCAAGCAACTTCTCAACAGTCACTATCTATGGCACTCAATGCGGACAAAATTATAAAAAATATGATGTTTGAGCTAGTAGAAAATATATATTAAATCGAACAGCCCTGGTATCCAAACTGCACTAATGGCTCAGGTCTTTAAGATGACAGTTTTAAACGTTAAAAGCTTAAGAGATTTATCGTTCAAGACAACCTAAATATCCGAAACAGGGATTGTTTTAACCATACCAAGGTTTACGCTCTATCACACAACACATCCGGATAGGACAGCAGTTATCATTAAAATTTCAACAATAAGACATCATAAACTAAATATTAGCACGAATACATTCAAGCAACAAGTGTTGTAGTTGAATACTGGATTGAACCGGTTACAATAACATAGTCATACTCCCCTTCTAAAAACGCTTAAAAGAGAAATTCACTTACTTTTTCTGCAGGCTTGGTCACATGGAGGTCCCGTAATCTTTACAATAAGAGAATGGACTGAAACTTACTGAAAAAAACTGGTAAGAGAAAAGCAAACACTTCGTACAATATGGCAAAATTAGAGAGTCTAATGGAAAATTAATTTTAATAGAGAAATAGAACACTTAAAGAATATGTCTCAAGAATTAAAGGATTAGACGTTTCGGACTTACATAGAAAACCTCTTTTATACGAATGCAGCAGATGTTGCTAAGCATTTAAAGCGGCCGTTAGAAAAACGACAGTACTTAGGCAGAAGCTTCAGAGAAAAACCAAAACATTAACGGATTACCTTGTCGTACTATTTTAGTCACATCCTGTTGTGTTTATTCAAGAATAAGAAGAAATTTAGGAACAACTTAATGCCGCAGACTAATTGAGCCTCTCAATAAAAAATACAAATCTGAACAAAATCATAAGTATGACCTCATTACGGATTTCAAATTTATAACAGAAATATATAATGTTATATTACGATCTTACTACATTCTATCACAATGAGAGGTAGATCAAATTATTCTTATACTGAAACCAGGACTACCGTGTCATTAGTTTGTTGTGTAAAAGGTGTTTGAAAAGCTTTTATTCAAGAGATTAAAATCGTTATTGGAATAACATAAGCTAGCTACATAGTTGTGCATGTCACCGGTGAACCAGTACATAGGGCTATGAATAAAATTAAATGGGAATTTTTAAACAAATTAACACAGTTCTGCAGCCTTCCTCGACATAGCCTATGCTTTTGACAAAGTATGACGATCCCTGAAGATCAAATTGAACTTTCTATATACGCACTATCAGTTATTCAAAAGCGTACTTGACAGACATATATTATTAAATCAAATTTCAAGAAGAATAAACAAACTTGTATGCTATAACTTCTGGAGTTTTTGAAAGAAGTGTGCTGGGTTCTATCCTTTACTTGTTGTAAACATGAAAGAGCACACATCAAACCATAATACCACATTTGTGGATGACACCGCTATATTACTTGAAAATACAGCAGCGGTTTCATCCTAAAATACTAAAAACCATAACAAACGTCTCCTGGTACGAAAAAAAGACTAACATGGCAATTGTAGTAAATAGTAGGTTAAAAATAAGAACGAGTTTTTTAATAACAAATTCTGATAGCTAGTTTTACCCTATGAAGAAGCTATAGTGGACTTACAAGTCATTGTTAAGATTGCCATACGTTGTTTTTTCAGAATTTAAATATTATATGTAATTTTTTACTCGTACTAGTAGTAAGTCAACTTTTGTTGCTATTTTTTATTCTAAGTGCTTCAGTAATTTATAATGACGCCTATGTTTTTGGTTTTAGATTATTGTAATTTTTGTATGTATAGTTTTACTGTTTTTCTTCACTTATTTTGTGGAATATAAACATTAGAGATCTTTGGTTAATCAAGTTTGTCCTGGTGAAGTCCAAGCGAGTTTAAATTTTGTACATTTTTTTTAAGTGGATGTTTGATATGAATATTTCTTGGTTGTTACTTTTATGTCACAATAATATTGCTATTGTTTAACCCGTTTAACGTGTGTGTTAAACTAGGTGTCTGTGTGTAGAGTGTTGTAAATCAAATGTGCGGTTTTGTATTTGTTGCAAGAAGAGAAAATCAATAAAAACAAAAAGGAAATTGTAACGACGATTAGAAACAAGGGCAAAAACTTAATGTGCAAATTACGTATTTTGATAAGCCACATTACTGTAAATTATCCTTTTTCCGACAATGAGCACGTATGTCACGTTGTTTTCGTAACGCACCACTAATAAGTTTTAAATCGATTATCATGCATACTATAATTAATGTTTTTAAGGCTACATTAAAAATTGAAAACGTTGGAAAACATCTAAATACGCTATTAAAAATTCCATAAAATTAAATTGCGTAGAAGGTTGTTATCGCCACAGCTTCAGACATAGCGTATATAAATACCAAAAATTGTTGTGATTGTCGCAGAATACCTCTACAGCAGCAAAATGAAGATTTTTTTCTTAATTTTTGTAATCCTGGCATTCCAGGAGTTAATCATAGCAGAAGATGGTGGCTCAGGTAAGAATATTTGCAAGTATTGTAATAAATGATAGTTTTGTATATTTGTTGATTATTTAAAGAAATATAGTAGGAAATAGACTTATGCATTTTCATGAAAAAGAACAATTTTTGACTATTTTCTTATCAAATCATATTCAACATGAGTTCCTTAACAGAGTTATGTAGTTATTGCTGGTTTATTCTTATGTTCCTCGAAGTTTAAATAAAAGTGAAGTCACGTTATTTTAGCAAATATATCTCATTTTCCTTATTTAAGACTTCTTTCATTCCAGATAAACCAGGTGATGCTGGTGAATATTTAAAGAGTGTACAGCAATGTATATCCAGCTGTTGGCAACAATTTTGGGGGTAATAAAGATGGTTTTATAAATTTTCCCTGAACATTGTTATATATATTTTATTGTATATTATGGACAATGTATTTATCTTTACCACCAATGCTTCATGTAAGCTAAAATGTTACACAATTTTTAAACGTTTTAGAAGAATATAGAAATTTGTACAATCAACAATATTTTTGTAATTATTTATAATTATCTATCTATACATTTGAACGTAATTTACACAAGGTTCGTTTGTTCGTGCCCGCAGGTTGGGACCGCTTTCGCTCCTCCGGGCGGCTGCGGCTGCTTTACTGACTTAATTAATAGTTTCCTATCCCTTTTAAAAACGAATCCAAAATGTCGACAATACTAAAGTTAGGTTATGCAATTTCAAAATCAAAACAAATATTCTGTTACTGCTGCCAACATTAATCTAGGGAAAAATTAAAAATTAGTGCTAATAAATGTTAGAAATACGTAAAGTTGAACCGATTTCTTACGTATGAACGAAAAGTAAAAATTATGGGAGTGCAATATGAACGAGCGCATAAGCTTTGCATTGATTCAACTTTACGTTTACGTATTTCTTATGGGTGGCTTATGCTTTTGTCCATTATGAATGGGCGGCAAGTTAAATTGTTCCACGTTTCTGCAACAGGGGAAGGCCGATCCAATTAAAAATTTATACGTTCGCACCTTGCAAAAATTTGAGGGAAGGCGGGTGAAAAAGTGTCAGCTTAGGACGCTAAAAATACCTTTTGGGGGGCAGTCCTTTGTTTTTCTTTAACATAAAAAACTTAAAAAAGTTATAGTGGTAAACTATAAAAGTTATGTTCAGCAAAATAATAATTTCAAAAACTCTACGGTTCTTCCGAATTGGTGTATGGGGGTTGATAAATTAACGGTTGGGTAGGGGGGAGGTGTATGGTAGCGGCGTGGCTGGGCTACGCACAGGTGGATTTTGGGACGTTAGTTTTTTTCTTGTGCGGGGGGCTATAAATTTTGAAAACAAATTTAATATTGATGGATAATTAGGGCTAGAGGCTTTCCACTTGGGTCATAGGTTTTCCTTCTGATACTCGAAGTGAAACCTCTTGGGGGCTCTCTAGCTCCCCGGCAACATATAATCGTGTTCAAAAATATCTTGCGCCGACTGGGTATATCTACGATAAATTCTGCAACTTTTTTTTCTCTTGGTAATTTCCAACTACCAGATTAGTTTTTGAGATAATTGAGGCTAAAGTTTTAAATTTAAAATTTTGAATTCTTATCACTTGCTTTCACATGTTTACCTTTGGTTTGCATACAGCCTTCAAATCTTTTTGAACAATCATTAATTTAATTATGCAGTGTACTTACTGTGGATTTATAGGGCAATTCGTTGCTACTGTTTGAGAAACAGACACAAATTATAATTTGTATTCAAAAAGTCGGGATTATAACTGGTAGATGATTAATTAAAATGGGAAAATTAGCTTTAATATATTTAATTTAAGCCACTGATGGATTATTAGAGCTTGATGAATGCATATTAAACGCTGTTGAAAGTTTTAGCTTGATTAACTTGACTTCATATTTAGTGGCTTCCCAGAAAGGAAAAATTCTTTGATTTTACCTCAAAGGGCTAGAATTTAGAAAAACGGTCAATAGGTGTTTTTATTATTTTAACGAAGAGTCTACATATACATTTTTACACTTGTACAATAAATTTTTTTTTCTTTTTTTTAACAGTTGGTATTTATTTGCAATCTGCTATATTAGCAATAAGCAAATCATATTACTATAATGGAAATACATAGCAGTGTAAATTACGTGGGAGGTAACGCCCTTTGACGTTCCTCAAATGAAATTACTTTCAACAATTAATAACTATTAATAAGTAAGTAGTAGGGATATTATAACTGTCTAAAAACGATTAGGAAGATCTGACGGCTTGAAACGTTTGAGTCTGCGCACTTGTTCACTTTCATCAATTAGTTCTGTCACTAGTGGGTTAGGATGAGATTCTAGTCGCAAGAGGTATTTTTCACTAAACTTGGTAATTTCTTCTTTCACTGACTTCATTTTTAGGTCTTTCCGTATTTCCGTGTTGGGTATGTAGTAGGGGGCGTTAGTGATGGTGCGTAAGGTCTTCGACTGAAAGCGTTCCAGAATTTCGATATTGGAATGTGAGGCGGTACCCCACAACTGGATACCGTAGCTCCAAATTGGTTTCAGTATACTTTTGTAGATTAATAATTTATTACTCAGAGAGAGTTTGGAGTTGCGACCTAAGAGCCAGTAGTAACTCTTGAGTTTAAGATTCAGGTGTTTTCTCTAGTCCATATATGAGTTTTCCAGGTCAGGCCTTTGTCTAAATGCATCCCAAGATATTTCACACTGTCGGTACGGGGTAGAACTCGGCCGTCCATTATCACATCAGGGACGATTCCTCCACGTTTAGTGAACGTGATTTGTAGTGACTTTTGAGAGTTGATTTTGAATCGCCATTTTTGGAACCAGTCGGTTACTGCGTCTAAGTTTTGCTGTAGATTACTAGCGGCTGTAATAGGGTCGGTGTGAGAGGAGAGAAGCGCTGTATCATCAGCGTAGGTTGCGATCAAATTGTTAGCATTCGTAGGGAGGTCTGGAGTGTGTAGAACGTATAAGACCGGACCTAGGACACTACCTTGCGGAACGCCAGATGTGATGGGATGGTGAATTGATACTGCTTCTCCGAATTTCACTTGGAAATTTCTATCTTCGAGGTATGATTTTATGATTTGGTAGTAAGTGTAGGGTAACATCAACTTTAGCTTAAAGAGTAGGCCTTCATGCCAGACCTTATCGAAGGCCTGGCTGATGTCAAGAAAGACGGCCGCACAATAGTTCTTGTTTTCGAATGCTTGGTTAATGTGTTCAACTACCCTGTGTACCTGTTGTATTGTGGAGTGGTGACTCCTAAAACCAAACTGGTGATCAGGTATTAGGTTTTCGTCGTCCAGGATGGGGGTGAGCTTGTTCAGAAATAATTTTTTAAAAAGCTTTGAGAATAGCGGTAACAGACTAATAGGTCTGTATCAATTGGGCTCGTTGATGGGCTTTCCAAGTTTGGGGATAAGTATTATTTGAGCAATTTTCCAATGTAACGGAAAGTATCCTGTACGCAGAATACTGTTGAAGATAAGCGTGAGTATACAGATAGCTTTAGGAGGCAGTTCCTTCATTATGTGACCAGTGATTAAGTCGTGTCCAGGAGACTTATTGCAATTAGTCTTTCTATCAATCATTGTTTGAACTGCAGCCCTAGTGAATGGTTTGATGGGAAACGTAAGTTGATTTGGGGCGTGTAGTAAGTTGTCCACTTCTGCGTCTGTGTGGGGGTCGTTAGAAAGTAGAGGTTGAAACACTTCTTGAAGGTGGGCTGCAAAAGTGTCTGATTTATTTTTGTCAGTGCTGGCCCATGTTCCGTCCGGGTTAAGAATTGGGGGAATATGATTTTTAGGTCTATTAAGTCTGCCTGTGGCCTTCCAAAGGGAGTAGTCGGTGTTTTCTGTTGCGGTTAGTCCTTCTAAGTACTCATTGAGGAATTCGTTTTTTGCTTGCTTAATAAGTTCTTTAAGGTTTCGAGCTGCTGTATTAAGTCTACGTTTGTCCTCTGGGAATCTGCTATGTTGCCAGATCCGTCGTAATCGCCTTTTTTCAGCAATCTTTTTTTTTGATATCGATCGAGCAACTTTGGTCTGTGACTTGAGGTAGTAGTTGTGGAGTGGCTCTTGAGGCGGCCAGATGGATTGTTTGGGTAAGTGTTTCTACCGCTTCTTCTATATCTTCTTCTGTTTTCAGTGGGATATTAGTTGTTAAATTTTCCTGTAGTACTTCTCTGAAATAGTGCCAGTCTGTTTTCTTATTTGTTAAGGATGGGGTTCTAGTTTTACTTAATAGTGTTGTACGTATTTGCGCTATTATCGGGCTATGGTCCGAGGATAGGTCTAGGCACGACGAGATTTCTAGGTAACCTTGGGGTATGCCCTTGACCACATAAAAGTCGAGCAGGTCGGGGATCTTCGTTAGATCAGTCGGCCAGTAAGTGGGTTGATATGTGGAGAGATGGCTTAGTTGCTCGTTTTGCATGATAGTTAGTAGAATTCTTACTCTTGGGTTGGCAATACGCGACCCCCAGGAGGGGTGCTTCGCGTTGAAGTCACCTCCGGCCATGAATCGGTTACCTAGTGATCGTATATACCTTTCAAGGCTTTCCTTATCAGGTCTATGGCCGGAAGGGCAGTAAGCAGCAGAAATGTTTAGGGGACCTATCCAGTCCTCTATTGATACTGTGGTTGCCTGGATATATTTGGAACAGTATTTTGGTGTCTCGTGATGTCTTATATGGTGTTTTATTAATATTGCTAAGTCCCCTCTAGCTGTATTGTTGGGGTAGTTGGTGTTAAAGGTGTTGTAACCTCTAATTTTAAAGTAGGAGTGTTCTGTAAAATGCGTTTCGGAGATCAATAGTATGTCAATGTTATGCTGTAGTAGGAAAGCTTCAGTTTCGTAGCGGTGGTTGACCAGACCGTTGGCGTTCCACTGGGCTGTTTTGAGTATTTGTGCCATTAGGGATTCTTAGAGTTCACTAATTGAGTCACTAGATTTTTTAAATCTCGTATTTCTTTCATGAGCTGGTTTATCATGGTTCTTTGGGAGTCTATTGTCTGTTGCATAAAAGATACTATAGTGTTTGACTATTGCGGAATATTTTGTAGATCGTGGTGGTTGACTTGAGCTTTGTTGGCGTATGAGTGCGGATCATAAGTTCTTGTTGCCTTATTATTGAGACCTGGGTTGTTATTTATTTGAGAAGCTACTACTGGTTTAGTGGCTGGAGTTTGAGTCTGTACTGGTGTAAATCCGCGATTCCTGAGTGGAGGAAAACGTCTATTTCTAATTTCTTTGTAGACTGGACATCCCCGATAGTTCCCAGGATGTTCTCCTAGGCAAAGTGCGCATTTTACTTTGCTTCCATCACCTTTCTTCTTGGAGCATGTTCTGTAGTCGTGGTATCCGGCACATTTTACACATCGGAATGGTCTAGTGCAGTAGTTTTGAGTGTGTCCATAACATTGACATCTTTTACATTGTGCCAGTTCTTTTTTTTTGTACAATAAATAGTGCTTGAAATATAGGTGTTTTTTTTAAACGTCTAACCTTTTTACATTGCTAGGAATTGTGTTTTCAAAAATCTCTTCTTAGTGAATGTCTGCGCTATAAAAAGAGTGTGCTCTTTAAGTTTTATGTTCTGAGTCGAGTACGAGCAGTAAATCGGTGCGAACGCCTTGCATGCGTTCCGGTAACAGTGCAACACGCTTGACATAAACGCTTATCGCTGCAAGCAGTAAGTGATTTTATTTTACTTATTTCTACTAAATATAGTTAACAATCGCCAACCATGATTTAAAAATGGATTATCAATTACAAAATAAACGCAAATGTGATTAATTATCACCGCCTATAAATGAAGTGCAGAAACGGTACGCATGGACCACCCAAGATATTTTAACAAGCAACAAATACTATCTACCGACACATCTGGGAACAGCCATAGCACCCACACATTCTTCGGATAATGATAGCCCGCAAAATACACAATCAAACACCGAACAAGTTAAAGTACCACCAATATACCTGCATAATGCTGTTAATCATAAAGCATTAATAGAAAATATACAAAAACTCTCTACCGGACCATTTACAACATCTTAGAACACAACTACACTCCGTATTAACTTAATCAAAAACGAAGACCATCGAACACTAATAAAACATTTTACCACAACCGAGGTACAGTACTATACTTATCAAAACCCAAACGACAAATCGATATCGGTGAATATTGAGAATGTTCTACTTTCCCTCACCGATCGGGAAATAAAGGAAGAATTAATTAAAATCTTGCCAATAATAAAAGTAACTCGTTTATATACTAAAGACAAAAAACCACTGCCAGTCTGCGCAGTAGATTTAACTAAAAATGAACAAGCCAAACGCATTTACTCGTTAACCTTAATGTACCATTCAATAGTTACAGTAGAAGCCAGAAGAAAAACTAAAAACATACCGCAATGCCACCGTTGTCAACAACTATGGGCATACAAACATATACTGCTCATTAAAACCAGCATGCGTCAAATATGCTGGCAGCCACCTACATACAGACTGCAAAATGAACTCTAGCGATCCACCAACATGCGCAAACTGCGGAGATAACCACAGTGCAAACTATCGGGGATGCCCGCACCACATAGGGCTATTAAAGCAACGAACTAGAACCCAACCAATTACCACCAGTGCTTCCCATTGTAGATATACCAACGTGAACAACATGCAGACATTTGCAGAAAAAATCAAAAGTGGATTAAATCCAATTAACAATACAACCCATTCAGCTAATGGATTAACAATACCCGACAACATCACACAACTCATCATAGACCTAATAACACCTTATCTAAGTCAAATTAAGTCCTTTATCACGAATACTCTGCTACCGCTACTTCTCAATGGACTATAAATTTAAAAAAATCATACAAAATTTAACCATCCTTAATTGGAACGCGAACGGAATCAACACCCAACGTTCACTATTCATAGCCTTCTTAGCCCGATATAATGTAGACATTGCCTGCATAACAGAGACCCACCTAGACGAGACCATCAAATTTAAAATTCCAGGATATCACACCTATCGTAATGATCGGATTTCTACTGTAGCCGCAGGAGGAGTGGCGATTCTTATAGAAACAAAATTCGAATACACGTGACTTCTTGAAATCAACAATTTAAAAATTGAAACAACAGCGATAAAGGTTGCACTAGATGATCAGAGCCACATTACAGTAATAAGTGCTTACAGGAAACCAAACAAAAAACTAATCGAAGAAGATATTAAAAAAATATTTGATAGAACTGGACCACTACATGTTATAGGCGATATAAATTCTAAAAACATATTATGGGGCTGTAGAGCTACTAACCCAGAGGGAATAAAACTCGAAAATGTTGCAATAAACAACGCGTTCCAAATCTTAATTCCCGACGAGTACACTTATTACCCCTACCGATCTGATCATCAGCCCGATATTCTCAACATTGTTCTTCAAAAAAAATTTAATAAACCAGTGTTTCAAAATGTCATAACAGAACCCAACTCTGATCATCTTCCAGTTCTTGTATCTTTTGCAAATACATTATCTGTCAAACAACCTAACCCAAAACTTATCAACGGAAAAATAGACTGGAATCAATTTAAAAAAATTATTAGACAACAATTTGCATTTTTCTAAAAACCTCCACACCACCGAGGACATAGACTCGATGATGAACCACATTACCATATCGATACAAAGCAGTACAAAATTAGCCTGAAAACCACAAAAAAGGATCTTTCCGATAAACTACAATTATCCTCCGAGATACATAATTGAACTAATTAAAACCAAAAGCCAAATTCGGCGTGAATGGCAAATAACCAAGAACCCCATAACCAAAAATCTCCTAAACGATATTATACCTAATCAAAAGGGAATTAGACAACATAAGAATAAATTATTACAAGCAACAGATAGTTGATCTTAGTTCAGGAGACATAGGGTTATGGAGAACAACAAGAAACATATTACACCAAAGAGAAGAAATTCCCACACTAACTACAGAAACTGATAACGAAAAGTATAGTTCCGACGCCGAAAAAGCTGCTGCTTTTGCATCACACCTCGAAAAGACCTTCGCTCCAGCAATTACCTGCACACCAACTCATCTTATGCAAGTACCTACCTGATCCATTAGTTTCTTCATCATACTTTTGAGTTTATTCATATCATTAATTTATTGCAAAACAGCAACTGAGTTTGGTTGACTTAAATTGTTTAAGTACTGTATGTAACTTTTGAAGGTTTTTTTTTGTCTGTTGACAATGTAATACTCCAGGTAGAACCATACTCGTAGGGATTTTATTAATTTTTTGTCTTAAAGCCGGGCAAAACCTTTGTTGAAGCTGTTTATGAACCTTACATCCTCTGTCATTTATTGAGGAGAGCACGATTAAGTAGTCTTGGGTTGAGTAAAGATAATTGGTTGTAATGCAAAGCAATTTGCATATTCACTGAATGCACTGTAATATGTTCCTCGTTGCTAAGATATTTGAATTTGATGCTGATGATAGTAATTTAGTGATTGAAATTGTTTGTTTGAAGAATTTTGAGAAAGTTCCATTAGGGTAGCTTCTCAGTTGTTCTTGTGAAAAATAAATATACTTAATATAGGATAAAAATTCTTCTTTCAGCTCTGCTGCGACTAAGAGGAATCCGCTGCAACACTCCTTTCTCCTAAACCGACTGTGACGGCAGGAACGTTGGCGAAGAACTGCGGGACAGACAACCTAGACCATACCGATGATGGGCGCGGGGCTCACCAGCACGCCGACGGATCGCAAGTCTCCACTTACGGAAATTGTTTATGGTTTTCACAATACGGGGCGGCACACACTGACAAATTTTGACACAAACTGATGACGCATACATCCGCTCTGTTTGAAAGCACGAACCGAACTCTGTAAATACACATTCTTGTTATTTTAGGCATTAGAGAATATTTTTCTTCTTGGGAGCTTTGATTGAGACTATTATGTTGCTGATATGATTTATGTCAATATTTTTTACTGGATTTAAAATTTACTATAAAAAGAAGAGAAAAGGTTTTTCAGTTGATTTGTGGCTTAAATATTACGGGCCATGTGATCTAGTTCAGTTAATTACCTCTTGATGACATTTACTGGAACGGAAGTTTTGGATAGTCACTCAATAGATTCTTTTTCTCTTTAAGTTGATAGATAAGGCTATAAGGTTTTGTTCTTTCAGATTTTTTGTTAATTTCTTACAGGAATCTGAAGTTAGGGGCCGATTTTGGTTGTTGTTTGATGTTTGTTGATAAGTAATATTGTTTAAATAAGATTTTTAGAAGATTTTTTTGAAGATGTCTGCCGCAATTGTGGACGAAACGTCAATAGTTTCTGAACACGAGAATCAACCACAAGATGCACCGGTCGTGAAAGCTTTCGCATTTATTTGAAGCAATATTGCTCTTTCTTAAAACTACAGAGAGGTTTTCTATCATTTCTTTATAATCGAGAGCACCATAAATATAGATCTCTAGAGGTTTTGAGGTGGACTGTCGTTATTGTTATTGCACTTCGTTTGAGCGAAAATTTCATATCTATTGAACTGGTTATCTTGAAGTATATTTTTAATTTTTTTGAACTATCTGTTATTTATGTTTGAAGTTCGTTGAATTTCTTTTGTCATAATCGTTATTCATGTCGTCTATGTCTAGATTAGCCTTATTACCTACTTGTATGCTCACATAAGTGTCTGGATCTGTTAGTTGGTCCTTTATGGCTTTGGTAGGTTTTGGATGCATTACGAAAGAGGATATCAATATTGTTTGATTATGGTTGTAATGGAAATTGAAGGGTTTGAATGTTGATGGGGTAAATGGTATCCTTGAATATTTGGTATATAAAATGTAAAACCGTGATTTTATAGGGCAATTTGATTATTTGTGGTTGTTCTTTCTGACAGGCCGTAGCCGCACCCGCTTCTAATTAAAAATATGAATCACGGAATTTTAATGAATAGCGCAATATTTTGTAGAAAGAGATTATTTATCATTATCGCTATCATTAGCATTACATATATTTAAGACGATATATATATATATATATATATATATATATATATATATATATATATATATATATATATATATCTGTCACAATCAAAGGTTATTGACTTTAAACGTTTTTAATTTGTATTTAAGGTTTCATACATATCGAGTGTTACTTAATGCATAAGGGATTTTTTCTTATTTGTATTTAAAGTATTATATATCAAGTGTTACGCAATGCATACGGGTTTTTTTTACTAGTAAGGATAAAACAGGATATTTGAAGTTTTAACATATAAAAGTTTGTAATACGCGTGAGTGAGAGAGCGTCACGGGTTTATGCGAAGAAAATTTATTCTTGTTTTTGAAAATTTTGTCCTATATTTGTTGCAATATTAAAAAATAATACAGTTTAGTATAAAGTCTTAAAATTAATAAAAGTGCATTACGTCATCTGGGTTGTCCTAAAATGCGGTCATCAAATATTCCACTTAAGCAGATTGTGCATATAGGAAGGTTACATAAGAAAACATTGCGTGGCGTAACTAAGTTGTGTAGTATTATTTTCTAAGGTATTAGTTACGTCCACATAAATAATAAGACTGATAACTATTTTTGAACTAAAATATCCTTTACCTATTATTACACGACCTCCTCTTGTAGAATATCTTGTTTTTAGTAGGGCTGAATGTAGTATTACTGAAATAAGCAACATAATGTAAAATAAGATTAAATTTTAGTATTCAAATTTAATATTATATTTTTATGTAATCACTTTATAGCTCAACAGATTATTCTACGTATTATACATTAACTGGTAACTTGAATTTTCTCTGAAAATGCTTTCCATAATTAATTTTATGTTATTTGTTTTAGAGCTTTTTTTTAGCTTATTGCTAAATGTTTGGATAGAAAAAAGTTTTTAGAGCTCAGGATGGACTATATTCTACTCTTCTATTTTTTACTAAATAAAATGGTCTTATTTACAGAATACTTTGTTATTTGTAACGTGTGACAAGGAGCATTGTTTTAAATTTGAAAAATGTTTGGACCGAGTTTAATCTTTTGTCTTAATTTTTACTTTCCTTATCCTATAATACGGAAAGTAATGTAATCGGCGGAAATTTGACCTACCTAGTTTTTCACATTTCTGGACGAAATATAGCCTCAGGACACCAAAAAAGTTGGTTTGAGCCATTGGTTCGTATATGTGTGTGTGTGTGTGTGTCGGTCTGTCAGTAAACAGTATATCTCGAGAACCGTAAAAGCTAGAGACTTGAAATTTTGTATGCAAGTTACTTGTAGCTAGGGCACGCAGTGCGACGCTTTTGGTAAAAATCGGCACAGCCGTTTGGTCGTAAGGTCGCAAAATCGGTCGCAAAGCGGTCGCGAATCTAAACGGTTGAAGACACAAAAAATTTATGAGAATAAAAATGATTCGTTATCACGAGATAAACATGGATTTAAAATAAAAGTTGATAAAATAGGAACTCGAAAAAAAATTGAAGCTCAGGATTTTTAATATACCGGGTGTTCATAAAATGTTTCGGGAAATTTATATTACCGGATAGATCAGGCCGAGACGAACAAAAAATTACGATGAAATTTTTTGATCCGAGGTCAAATAAATAAGTTATAGCCGATTAAAAATTAATTAAACGGACCAATCACAGCGCGCTCGGAGAGCTTCCCGGCCGACTGCGGGAGGACCGGGGGGGGGGGAGCGTTTGGCCTCTAGAAGGGAGCACGCAGGCGATAATGGGGAAGACTGTGCGGCCGAGCTCGCACGGTTACCTTCAGTGACGTAACAAAATTTTAAGTACGAGTCAATTATTGTCTTGTACTGTTTATTTTAATCAGCTTTCGAGTGTTGGACTTGCGCCTCGTCCTTTTTTATTTAAAATAACAAGTTCCGGGAGGAGAGCAGTGCAGGGCCGAGACGATGGACCCGCTATAATATATGATAATAGGATAAGAAAAGTCGTGTGATGTTCACACCAGATTTTTATTGATTGTTGCGCACCAATTATTAATTGTAGATAGTTTTAAATATATTTTTTAAGTGTAATTTAGAAAAGACCAGGAGTTTTTAAGAAATCATTAATTTTAATTTGTATTTGTCGTTTGCTTTTAATTTGGACAAATAAAATTGGGATTTGTCAAATGTAATTTAGCAAATATTTTTTAAAAATATATTTATTTAGTAATAATAAGCTAATGGGTTACATGATGAGAGCTCTTTAAACGAAGAGATCTTTTAAACTATTACACGTCTGTTGGCCATCGTTGTTTTAATCTTGTTATTGAGTTTTTTGCGTTATCTGTGCAATGAATGTGTTTGAGTGTCGTTTTAATTTTCTATTGTAATTTACACTTGATGGTGGATAACTTCCTTTACTTTCGGGATGCTTAGGCTGATATATAGCGTTTCATTAGTTACGTCCTAAGGGGGGGGGGGTCAACAATGATCTTTAATATTTTAGATTGTTATCTCTGGATGTACGAATGCTGGCACATCTCAAAGCTCTATGCTATAGGTCCGTATTAGTTTGAAACAGCTTTATAAATTAGAATTTTTAGTCCCGCTCCTCCCTTAGGTAACATAGTATTCCCAATGGATCTCACATACTGGTACGCTATCTTTTAATTACCCATAACGTGTTAGCCATAACTACCAAATCATTTGTTTTTCTATCTTGTTGATTATATTTCTGTTAACACCGCGCCACGGAGCAAGGTTTATTCCTGTGGTACCTCCGCGATCTAGGGAGCAATTTACCTGTAGTCGACTCAAAAGAAAATATTTTTTATTTAATAAATGCTGACAAAGTAGATCTATCCACACTATTGAATGTTGCGACCAATAAAGCCAGTTACCACAGATACCATATTTTACCAATTCATGCTGACTGTAAAATATTCAGCTTAGTACTTTTTAAAATGCATGAACTACAACTGATATTTTCTAAATGTAGTATTCTTAGATGCCAGCCACGTATTTGATAAAGCCTGACACTTAAGCCTGCTCTACATAATTGTGAAACTTCTATCACGGTACTATAATCTACCAAAATCCTACATTAATGATCGGCAATTTGGAACTAACGTAGGAACAGAAGTATCAGCAATGTTACGATCTAAATCTGGAGTTCCACAGAACAATATCTTAAGACCATTATTATACCTACTATATACGTCTGACATACCAACTGCACCAAACATAAGAACGGATACATTTGCTTATGATACCGCAATAATATTAATATTCAACAAGCTCATTCAGACTTACAAGAATACCCCTATATTCTACAATCATGGACTGAAAAACGGAAAGTCAGGATAAATGAATCAAAATCTAAGCATGTAACTTTTACGTTAAGAAAAAATCGAAGAATTGTAGTGAGACCACAAGAAATTTCTGTGAAATATCTAGATCTACTTTAAACACCAAACTTCATTGGAAAATATACATACGAAAGAAGAGGAAGCAAATAGATTTAAAGGCAAAATAACTCAATTGGTTGACTGATAGGAAATTTCACTTCAAAATAAAAATTTTGGTATGTCTGAGATTTTTTTTTGATGTGCGTTGCTTTCTTTAAGCTGTCTGTTAGGCTTTTTGTGACATGATCAAGCGTTTCATCTATGTCCTTTGTGGCTTTTAATCCATTCAGGTAACTCAAGTTTGCATCAGCGTTTATTTGAAGCGATTCCAGTTAACAATTTTAATCCTCAGCTTAGTTGTAGAGTATCTTAACATTTGTGTTGTTATAAATGAGATCAGAACCCGCAAGTGATCTGAATGAAGTTCGGTGTTAACCTTTTGGAAGATATGAGTTTGAACATTTTTTTGTACTATTATGTCCAATATGTCCGGATTGTAATCGGTGTGGGAAGTAGGTCGGATTTTCCGGGACGAGAATTTGAAGGGCATGTTTTTCAGAGTAGGAGTGAAGTCTTAGTCCAGATGCATTATCTTTTCTGCATTTCCAAATTGTACTTTTGGAATTGAGATCTCTAATTAGTAGCATCGGATCGTTCGAATCAAAGATCATCTGAATGTTGGATTCACGAAGGTTCTCGTTATATTGCCGATAGGCGCTTGTAACTTTAATATATGTACCTTCCTGTGTTTTGATCCTAACCGTTATGGTCTCGAGATTAGTGGTTTTAATCGGTGGAAACTCGTAATGCTCAAGTTTACACTTGACAAGTATAGCCACACCTCCGAATGCAACCGTTGAATTACGGTCTGTGCGGTAGCAATGATATCCGGGAATTTTGAAACGGTCATGTATTGTTAAATATGTCTCACTCGGAGATGACCAGAGATTATTGCCGGATCGGAAGAAACGGTTATTGTCCAGTTAAAGAAGGGATTTTTTCATGTATATGCCTCAAAGAATTAGCTGCCGAGCTCCGAAAAAATTGCACTAGATAGGAATCGAACCCTCGACCACCGGATTACAAGCACGACGCCTAACCGGCTGAGCCATTCGCTGACTTGTGCAAATGTCAGCGAAGCATGCATAGAACATTTGGCGTGAGGAGAAATCAAGAATAGAGTACGGGTCGACTTTCCTGTGCATTCCTTACACTTATTTTAAGTTAGCATAGCTCCGAGGGGTTCGGAGCTCGGCAGCTAATTCTTTGAAGAATATACATGAAAAAATCTCCTCTTTAACTGGACAATAACCGTTTCTTCCGATCCGGCAATAATCTCTGGCCATCTCCGAGTCAGAGACGCATGCCACGTCCACTTTGTGTTTTGCGAGAAATGATAAAAACGTTACTCGCTGGGCTAAAATACCATTTGCGTTCCAATTTATGAGTTTAAGTGAATAATAGGGTTAATATTGTTATGGTCCATTAAGGAGGAAAGGTAATAGGTTTGTTAATAAAAATTGTTTGATTTGCTTTAAGTAAGGCTGAATAAAATTGAGAATTGTTTTCAAGATTGTATTGATTGGTGAATCTGCGTCAGGATTTGGAGTGCTCCAGGGTTGACTACAGTTAGCTGGACTATTCGTTTTGGGAAGTGGTGGAAAGTTGTTGTTTGGAGGGGGTGCTTGTCTGTTGTTTTCGGTTTTGGAATTGGTATTTGAGGATTTATTTTTGTTGTATTTAGATTCTTGGAAATACGAGCAGCCACGAAAGCTAGCCGGGTGGTTGCTTCCACAGTTAACACAGATTGCGGCAGTGTTATTATCTTTATTGCAATCAGAATAGAGATGGTTTTACACACCTTGGTTGTTAGTCGGCAGTAATTCTTTGTGTGGCCGTATCGTTGGCATCTGTGGCATTCTGGAGTGTTTCTTGAAGTTCTTCTTAGCTCAACTGTTACTAGTGTGTGGCGTAGAGTGTTAATTTTGTGAATTTCTTTGGCTTTCTCGTTTGCCGTAAGAAGTACTGCGCAGATCGGTATCGGTTTTTTATTTTTATTAAGAAGCCCGGTGATTCGCATGATAGGAGGATTATATTGATCGAGTTCTTCTTGAGTGACTCCTTCTGTTAACGAGAGGGGCACATTTTTAATGACAACTGACAGAGGCCGTTCATTTGGATTTTGATAAGGTGTGAAAAGCTATTCTGTTAGTTAGATAATATTTAGCGAGTGTTCTGTAGTCAGCTTCCGAACTTAGGATGATCTTCAGAAAGGTTGCGCTAAGGGCCGTGGTACATTTATCAGTAATAATTTTATTTAGGTCAATTAATTACCTGTTTATGATTTACAGGTCCGTGGAGAAAAATTGGTGGTATCTTGGTCTTGTTCACTTCTTTGGCGGGCTCTAGAGGTGTTTTGCTGTTTCCATCTTCTTTATTGCTGGTGTTGGGATTGATGTTTGCTGGCAAATAATATTTATTTTGCACTAGAAGCGCTGCATGGTTTTAAAGCTATTTCTTCTGTAGATCACTAAGTGGTGGCGAGAGGTGGTCATTATTTCTTTTGATGGTTGATATTGAGCCGCCCCGGCAAGGGTGAACTAATTTGTTTTAAATTGTCTTAGTATTGAAAAGAATTCGTAAGTGTTGTATGTAAAATTAAATGCAAATATGTGAAATAAAATATGTTTATGGATAAATCGCGCAGGGTCACTGCGGTCACTTATTACATTCGTTCAGTAGGAGCGTTGACACCGGACTCCGGTCTTGTTATTTGAGCGTAGTTATAGTTATGATTTGGGGAAGAGTTTATTTGGTTAGCTGCAACTGTAGTAGCTTCTATTGTTTACAAATGAGTAAATTTGTGATTTGGGGCTATTTTCTGATTAATATTGTATCTGAATTTTTACAAATTCTTTTAAAGGTATAACCCTGATAGTTCGCTGAGTGATTCATATTACATAGCGCATACTTGTCGGGTGTGCAGTATTATGAGGTTCATCACATTTGACACACTAAAAAAGTTTGTAGAAATAACTTTTTTTCACATATTTGAAACCTAGTACATTAAATTACTTCTGCTTTTTTCTGGGAGACGACTTTGGTTTTATATTGCGGAGGTACTGGAAATCGAGGACGTTCTTGTTATTGCTGCTTGCTTCTAAGTTCACTATGAAGAAATGTAGCGGGTTTTTAGAAATCCTATGTGTAGATTCCTTATATTGATAATGATAGTTTCCATTACATCTTTAACTTTGTTCTTTTAATATTTAGTTTTCTGTCTAATGCAGTTGAAACTTTTATATACATTAATTCAGAATAATAGTTTTTGCAGCAAAATAAACGTGATTAATTTCCAACTTTCAGTTCAATTGTTGATTTGTATATATCGCAAAATTTATGGGAAAATTAAAGATATTACTTTAATATAAATATTTAAATTTTTATTGTTTAACTATTACACAACTGAATTTTCCCCCAAAGCATCAAAATGATTTTCATATTATGCAGTATTAGAATATTGTGGAATTAGTTTTTGTACTATAAATCTAGGCAACACTGAAGTTCTCCACAGTCCATTAGGGGAAGCTCGATTTTTTCGCACTTGGTTTTGCATTTTGCATGTGGTATTTCAATGCCAAAAAATTTACATCGTCCATCTGAAACAGAAATAACGCTTTTCAAATAGTTGTTAGCTGCGATGTCGAAACTGTTTTAATTTTATTTTAAATAAGATTTTTACTTGTACTTTAGGTTGTACACTTTCTCTTGTTCTAACTATAAGGAACGATAATGATTAATCTTAGTAATCACCTATTGATCATGAGTTTTTGCAGCGTTCAATATTTAATCTCTAGATATACGCCTCCTTAGGTTTTCGTCGTGTTATTGGTTGTGCTCAATATTGTTAATGTTTTACCCTGTTTGTCATTTGCTCTACGTATAAAGTGTCCTGCCTATTGCCATTTTTGATATGTCGTAGACTTTTATGATATTTAGAATTCAATTATTTGATTTTATGTCTTTCAATAGCACTACTAATATTGATCTTTCTGTCGCAACACGACCCAAGCTAATTTTATCCTGTTATTTACCTGTATATATTATATATGAATTTTTAACTTTTTTTTAACATTTTCATTTTTAATTCGAATAGTTTTGTTACTTTTTGCATGTCTGTTACGGAATTCTTCAACTTTTTCATATTATTTGTTAATAAAACATCATCAACAAAACATAAGTTAGGTTCTTGGTTAATATTCATTTATAGTTTATTCTAATTTAAAGTGTTAAAAACATCATTCGGTATATTAGTAAAGTATTTCGGGCATGTGAAATCATTTTATCTGATTTTCTTTTCGACGTTTATAGGGTTTGTCTTTTCAAATATCGGGACTGTCGTTGTTCTGTTGATATATACTTTTTATTCTCTCTATATACTTTCAATGAACTCTGCATCTGTACGTATTGTTTATAATAAAATAAAAGGCGACATTGCAAGAACAATGGGATTTTACAAAATTTTAAAATTTTGTGGATTTATTACAATGAAGCTGTAAAACGAATATATCGGATTGCTAAATATTAGGAGTTCCATTTTCATAGAAAATTAATTACAATGAAGAGTACTGTGCATAAAGATACTCGAAGAATATTTGTTTTATAGAAAACTGTTGAAGGTATAAATCATTTAAAAAAGCAATCTACAATGAATTCTAAAATATATGTTAAAAACAATAAATTTATATTAATTGAATTTATTTCTATATGGCGTTAAAATTTATTTTATAGTAAAAAAAAGTTTTCCAAAATTATTTGACAACACTTTTATATACTAAAAATCCGGTATGAATTTTTATAAAAGTTCTCATATTTATCATGTCTTACATGACGTTGACGCTAATTTCGTTGGCGAACCTCTAACTCCCTTTTTTTTCCAGTGATTTGGTGTGCATAGTGGTTGGCCTATGTTTGATCCAACCCGTTTTGAGCGCTTGCGGCGGGCGCTTCTGCTTAACTTATAGTTGTAGAGGTCATAGATGTTAGGGTTATCGTGGCCTTCGATGCTGCAGAACAATTGTTGAGCGTCCTAGAAGGTGAACTTCTGGGTGTTTTAAAGAATCGCGGTCTTGGACTACTGGCAGCGTTCACGTGTGTTTTAACGTAGCTGAAGGGCCAGTAGCGGGATCATATTTTCTATGGTTATATTCAGACTTATATATGGTTATTTGTACACATGTGCATTGTAGTATTGCTATAATAATGTAAAATATGCCGGTACAGTTGCAGTTTTGCAGCCTTTGAATAATTACATTGGTTTTATAACTTCTACAAATATTAGCTTTCGGACATTAGACAACCTACATCAGCATCAAGTTGTAGATTTTTAAGTTTGGCGGTTAAATAAATTACACAGAAATAAAATTGCAATAGATGCTCACCGTTGGTACCACCTTCCTTCATGAACACTTGCTGAAAACTTAGAACAAGCACAGCGATAACTAAAATATTCATTTTAGTGGCTTCGATAAATAATTCATGAAATATTTGTAAGAATTTTTCTTTTTATACGCAGCTTTCTCGACATCCGAAAGATAAGGCATTACTTACACCGATTTTGTAATCGTGTATTATTGTCTTTCTTAAGGTTTATATTTTTTAACCGGGTTGCTTCTAAATAAAGTAAACAATATTATCTGTAGAACAAAAGGTTTTACGCTTCATATTTCTTAACAGTCAAAAGTTTTTATGTAAACGTCTTAAGTCGTTAGGACCTAAATAGGTGAGTAAACGTTATACGCATACTATTGGGCTTGACAAATTATGAACATAATAATTCAACAGGTGTGTAAATATTAATGAAATAAGCGTTAATTTTTGTACTCGTTTAACAATATACACTTCTTTGAATTAAAATAGTGATGTTTGCGCCAAAATAAGAAAATTATTTTATTGAAATTAAATTAAATATTATTTTTTATATACTTATATCCAAAATCTTTCCTTTTAATAAATTTTGTTGTTAATTTATGCTTTGTTAATATTTACTTGTAAATTACTTATCATTTTGGAGTTGATCTATGAATTTTAAAAGCCAATCTTCTAGAAGTAATTTTGTTTTCATTGTCCGTTGATGTTTTGAGTTCACTTAAAAGAAGGCATTTTTATATACTTGAAACATACTCTTTATACTTAGTATGCATTTAATTTACGAATGACTGCTGAACATTCTAGTGGATACATTATGGTTGAAATCAAGGTTAGTATAAAAAAATGAAGTTAATACTTTTACGAACCAGCTTATTCTATTGCAAAGTGAACGGGTTCGGACCACGAGTTGACAAATGTATTTCATTCAAACTAAAGCAGTCAATTTTTTAATACAGCTAATGTTAGTTCAGTACTATGTACTATTTATGACTATGTGATTGTGTAGATTTTGCATATAAATCGCTAATGGGGTTGTGGTTCTCTAACTCAAATTATTAGTTGATTGAGTGGAACTGGTAAGTATAATGCAAACATCACTTGTTATTATTCATTATTACTACTTTTTAGTTTGATATATATGGATTCCAATGTTATAGTAAGCTGAGCAGATTAAGATTTCCTAGCGGTTGAAATTAAGCATTCGTGAACAGAGGATGTCGGTTTCTCTTGCGAATTTCTAACTACCATTTAGTGTTGGAACTTCTAACTTATGTAGGTTCGTTTTTGATGTCATGTACCATAAGAGTCATTCATTTGATATAATTATAAAAGCGTATATTACTATTCTATATTGTAGATCTCAAGGTAACATATAGTAGAGGCAGAGAATTTCATGGCATTGGAGTGTTGTTTATACATAAATTTGAGAGGTCGAGCAGAAGCTCGATGTAAGGTAAAAATGTTTGACTCACCCTTGTTCGTATTAAGTTTGATGAACTATTTGTTGAACTGTAGTATAAATTATTCAGTACTTTCTTAAAGTTTGTGGGTTAAATATCGTGGTCTTGCATTAGTATAGTACACTTTCTTCTTCTTCAAGTGCATACTCTTCGGGAAAGAGTGTTTGCGATCATGATTTGGGATACTGCAATTCTAAACAGTTGTGATGATGTCAGTTTATACCAATCTCTTAGATTTCTCAGCCAAGATATACGTCTGCGACCTGGTGGGCGTCGGCCGTTAATCTTGCCTTGTAGTGCTAGTTGCAATAACCGATATTTAGTGGTTCTCATAATGTGGCCGAGGTATTGCAGTTTATTTGTTTTTATTTTCTCAATACATTCTGTTTCTTTTTGCATCCTTTTCAAAATTGCCTTGTTACTCACTCTGTGGATCCATGGAACTCTAAGCATTCTTCTGTATGTCCACATTTCAAAAGCCTCTACTCTTTTAAGGGCATCCTTCGTTAATGTCCACGTTTCAGCACCATAAAACAGCACAGAGTACACATAGCAGCGTAATAGTCTGATACGTATCTGTAGATGTATCTGTAGATGTATCTCGTGAGAGCATAACGTTGCTTTCATTTAAATAAATGCTGAGCGGGCCATTTCTATTCTCACCTTGATTTCTTGCAAACAATTACACTGATCGTTTATCCATGAGCCCAGGTAACGATATTGAGATACGTTTTCAATTATTCTATTGTTATGCCGTAGTACTATTTGCGTTGCTTGAGGATTTCTTCTGATCACCATTGATTTTGTTTTTGTTGTGTTTATGGAGAGACCGAAATCTTGACTAATGACTGATATCTGGTCCAGCATTCTTTGCAATCCTTGAGCTGATTCAGACATTAATACCGTATCATCGGCGTATCTTATTAAGGTTATTCGTTCTCCATTTAATAGTATTCCATCATCAGAATTGTCAAAAGCTTGTCTAAAAATCTCTTCTGAATACAAGTTGAAAAGTAAGGGTGATAACACACATCCTCGTCTTACTCCGAGCATATTGTCCATTTCTTCCGTACTGTGTCCATCAACTCTTACACCTGCAGTTTGGTGCCAGTATAAATTGGTTATTACACGAATATCAGCTTGATCTAGTTGTATCGCAGTCAATACTTCACGAAGTTTATCATGTTTGCCTTTGTCAAAAGCTTTTTCGTAGTCAATAAAGAGCAGATATGCATCTTTATTTACATCACGGCATCTTTCTAATAAAATTCGCATAAACAATAAAGGTTCACGTGTACCCAATCCATCCCTGAAACCGAACTGATGTTCTGTTAGTCGTTCTTCACATTTCTTGTAGATCCTGCGATGTATGATTTTTAAGAATATTTTGAGAACATGGCTCATTAAACTTATTGTTCGAAAATCTTTACGCTGTTTTGGTTTATTAATTTTTGGCAATGTTACAAACATAGAGTGTAACCAGTCTTTTGGAATTGTCCCGCTTTTATATATACAATTGAAAAGATCTACTAGTATTGGGATATTTTCGTCTTTTATCAGTTTCATAATTTCAGTAGGTACCTCATCTGGTCCTAAGGCTTTTCCTGTTTGTGATGATTTTATTGCTTGTATAATTTCATCCTTTGTTATTTCTAGGATATTGTCTTTGTTTACATTTGTATTTGGTTTAACACCTCTGTCATCTTTGAAAAGATTGTATGTATAATTTTTCCATTCTTTTATTTTATCTTCAATTGTGATAAGAATTTCTCCTTTTGAGTTTATTGATATATTACCTTGGTTATTATTATACGCTCTTCCATTTAATTCACGGACTTGCTTATGCAGATTCCTTGAGTCATGTAATTTTTCCAGATGTTCAATGTTTTCACATTTTATTTTCAACCAATTACTCTTTGCTTTTCTTATTTCTTTCTTTATGTTTTTGTGCAACTCCCAATATGCAACACTATTATTGCATAATTTCATTAATCTTCTTCTTTCCATCATTTCGAGTATAGTATCCGTCATCCAAGTTTTTCTTTTTTGCCTCTTTTCTGGTTTAAGCATTTCATCACAAGTGCTTGTTGAAATGGATCTGATAGTTGCCCATTTCTTTTCTATGCCTTCATTAAATTTGAATTCGCTTTTTAAACGTTTGTTGAATGTTTCCGTCACTCTTTCGAACACGTCGCTGTTTCTGAGCTTTTCAATGTCAAATTTCTTTGTACAAGGTTTTCGTGCTTTTCTTAGTGTAATTTTGATATTGGCAACTACGGGATTATGATCAGAGGCCACGTCTGCACCAGGATAAGTTTTTACCGCTTTAAAAGTATTTCTAAATCGTTTGTTTACTATAATATAATCTATCTGGTTGCGTATAATGTGATCTGGATTATCTGCTGGGGAACGCCACGTATATAGACGACGGTTTGGAAGTTTAAACCATGTGTTCATTATGGCCAGATCGTGTTCTTGACAGAATTGAATTAATCGTTCGCCTCTGTTGTTCCGATCACCCAATCCATAATCACCTACAATATCCTGACAGCGTTGTTTGCCGACTTTAGCATTAAAGTCGCCTAAGACTATGTGCATATCGTATTTGTGTGTTACTTTTAGAATTTGATCTAAATCATGATAAAACTTTTCTATATCGTCTTCGTCACTTTCTGCAGTTGATGCATATACCTGAGTGATGTTGATTTTTATTTTTGAAGATCTTAGTTGCAACATTATAATTCTATTGGAAAGCGGGAGATAACTTTCTACATATTGTTTAAATTTTGAAGATACCAATACTGCAACACCATGTTGGTTTAATGTTACTATCACCCGAATAATATATTATTTCTCCTTCTTCTGTATTTATTTGTCCATTGTTAGGCCATCGAAGTTCACTTAGCCCAAGTACATCAATTTTTAGTCTATTCATTTCTTTTACGGTGTTATGAAATTTTCCCATTTGAAATAGACTTTTTACGTTCCAAGTAGCGATCCTAATAGGCTGGGAGATTCTTAGCACCTTGTGGACATTTAAGTCCTGCCCAGTACTCAAGGCCATTTCTGTTTGGTTCCCTGTCATGATTGTTCTTGGAAGATCTATAATATCTATAATAGTACACTTTAGAGCAAAAAAATAATCGACTCACTAGCTGCGCGCGCATTTTCGTCTCCTGTTTCAGTTTAAGGAAAATGAAAATAAAAATACTGACATGCAAGAAGTATCTTTATTATTAAGCTTTAAAAAATGCTTCTATTGCATTACTCGGATGACTAAAAAAAAAAAAAATTCATTATGAACGGGGTTTTACGAATCTTGTTAAGTGGAACGCACGTGCGCGACGACTGTGATTGGCCTACAGTACGTTTGCAATCCAGTAATTTATCCGAAGTTGACTAAGTAAGTGACGTAAGCAACGTAGGCATTATTGAGAGAGGGTCTCAGTCACAGGACCGTGGAAATCGACTAAATCTGAGTCAATCAGCTGTGTTGAGAGTGTGACCTCGGTACTGGGAAACCTGGTGGCCACGTCCGCCGGCAAGGACGCGGCTATAGGCTCGTGATAATGTGAAAGACGATCGATTTCTTGTCTCAATATCTTTCGAAAATTGTCATATGACTTTGCGTGTACCTCAAGCAAGAGTTGAGTGCGCTCAGAAGCGTGGTCGCCAGCGCTTGGACAGTGAGAAGAAGTCCTAACAAAGGCGTCTATGGGTCCCAAGCTGACTGTAGTCTAAAAGCAAAGGAACTGGAATTTGCTCGTAAACATCTGAATTGGGACCTCGGCCATTGGGGTAAGATATTATTGACAAACGGACAAGTTCAGAATGTCCCTACATAGCAACGACAGGAAACGTCGGGTTTATAGAAGGTCAGGGGAGCGATTTGCATATTGCTGTATTTAAGAAACTGTAGCAAAGTGGCTCTTGCATGTTCTGGACAAGAATTTGCATGCACGGAAAAATTGAGTTGGTTTTGTGCCTAGTGGAGAACGCGGAGGAGGTTTAACAACGGATCACTACATCAAGGGACATTCTGGAGGAACGGGTTGTTCCATTTGAGGGATTTGTTGGTGAGGACTTCATGCTAATGCACGACAATGCGCGATGCCACACCGCGCGAGTGATCACTACCTACCTGGTAAATGTCGGTGTACCGAAAATGGATTGGCCTCCGTATAGCCTAGACTTGAATCCAATTGAGCATGTTTGGAATGAGCTTAAGCGAAGAGTCCGGGCCAGAAATCTTGCACTAGGGAGAGTGATGGAGAGCGGTGTTGATTGAAAAGTGGGAACCAATTCCTCAAGACAGCATAGGAAAAGTCACCCGATCCATGCACAATCGCTTGGAATGTGCAATTAGGAGTAGAGATGACAATACTATGTATTGAAAAAGTTATTAAACTAATTTCAACTGAGGATTTCATTTTTTTCTTTCATAATCACCTTTGCCCTTTCAAATCTTTTCTATTACACATATTCTTAGGCACATAACTTTGTCAGAACAGGTTTGATTACAATCAAAGTGGTATCATTTGAAACCACAACTTTGAAGCTTTCAAACAGTATACTGAACTTTACTCGGAATGCTATCGAGCATACATAGTGAGTATCTTAAATGTTCGATATAAATATGTTGAATAATATAAGACCCACAATGGATTTTTGGGAAACGCCAATATTAACATGGTAAGTTGAAGAAAGACGTAAATTCATTCGCACTTGAAAGATGCATTCATTAAAGAATAATTTGATAATGCATTAAAAGTAAATAGGCGTTAATGTTAATAGCTGCCAATTTATATATCAATCAAAGGCTTGTGCCATGTCTAAAAATATTACCTGTGTGTGCATTTTATTTTTATGTCATCCTTTAATTTATTTAATAATGTTTATAATCTGGAAATTAGTCGGGTGTGAGGTTTTAAAACCGAAATGGTGTCGTGGACAAATGTAGGTTAGACCTAAAAACTGATTTAAATGAGACTGTGCACATTTTTAAAGGAGTTTGGACAGAATAGAGAAAATGCTGATAGGTCGTGGGATAGGTAAGTGGAATTTCTCTGGTGTTTTATAGATTTGGCAAACATTATAATTACAGTATATTTTCATGTAATGGAAAAATAACCAATTATTATAAATATATTTTACAGAGAGGTTTTTAAGAAGTATATTAGGTATTTAATCAATTCTTGGTGCGTTTTCATTTTTTAGACGTTTGATATGTGGTTAAATTCAGACAGACCAATTGGGTCGTCAGTCTAAGTGTCAGTATCAGTTCGTAGAGACGGGACAATTATTTGTTGTCTGAAAATATGTTTGTGATTCTCCATGCGGTTGAGTCTGTAGGGTTGAGAGAGTGTTTGTACGAATTAATTATAAATTGGTTTAAATCAGCATACAGTTTTTATTAGAATGTTAAGACGTGTTTTGACCACTGGGTCTCTAGTAATTTGCTATAGTCTTTGTACCTGATGTTTTTTCTTAATGAAGTTTGTTATATCAAAGGAGATCTTTAATATCTTATTGTTCTTCGAGATTGAATGACTGTTGTGGTTTGTTGAATAACCTTGGTTGTGCCCGTGAAATTTGATCGATGTGCGGTTGGTTGTGTAGTCACTTAGTGAAGAATTATGTAAAGCAATTGAAAAGCTAGTTTTTCTGGCTTAATACCATTAGGATTGTTCTCTCTACAGCCTCAGTTAGTATTATTGCAGTTTACGCCATTTACCATTAATTTTAGATGGGAGCCTTTAAGAATAGTTATAATTTTGTCAGGGCGGTTACTTACAGTTGGTGGTTTCAATGTCAAGCTACTTCTTTTGTTTGTGTTTTTGTTAAGGCGACTTGGTAACGGATCATATACCAGGTTTTACAATTAAATAATTTAATGCAATAATTCTTCTTCTTCTTCGCTCTTATCCTTATGCCTTCCAGCGTCGGATTTATACGCCACGGTCCTCCTTAACCCATTTCTTCCATTCTTTTCTGTCTCTTGTTAAACTTTTCATTTCGTTTACTGTCTTTCCTCTTGCTTTTCCCACCTCAATGATTTGACTTATCCATTTCTTCCTGGGTCTTCCCTTTCTTCTTTTCTTTACACTTCTTGCTTCGAACACTTTTCTGCATATTCTCTCTGGTTTAATTCGTTGTATATGACCGTACCATGTTAACTGTCTCTTTTTGATTTTGTTTACTATTGGTTCCTGTTGTAAAGTTTCTCTTATTTCCTCATTCCGTACTCTATCAAACTTTGTCTTATCCGCTATCCTTCTCAAGTGTTTCATTTCTATGGCCGTTATTACACCCTCATGTTTGGTTTGTATCGTCCAATTTTCACTGGCGTATAATACTGTTGGTATTGTTATTGTAATGCAATAATTAAAAAAATTAAAATACACAATGACTAAATATAAAGCCAGGCTTCAAAAACAATTCTCGCTTCTAATTCAAAGTAGTCTAACGTAATCGTGTAATACGATATAAGATTAGCGATTTTGTACGAATTCCAACGTGTAAATAATGTGTCTGAACGGTTGTCTATGTCAATAAAGCGTGAGGTGTTGACACAAAAAGCGGCTGTCCGTAAAGTGTTTGTAAAGCTTTGTAGTGGTGATGTGATCAAAAATTAACAGTCGATGATTGGTTTATATGTGAACAGTACAATTAAAATAGAGAGTGAAAGAAAAATCAATGCTTGAAGTATATAAATTTAGTAGAAAACATATCGTATCATCAGTGACAGTTTTTAGATTTCTAGCAGCTACGGGAAGGTTTCAAAAACTGGATACCTCGGTTCTACAGGAAGCTGCATTGGATTCGTAATGTTGACAGAAAATGAATATAAGAACAACACAGTCGTCTAATATAGAAGAACTACTAGAACAACTATCAAAATCAAATTTATACGCATACAAGTTTTTGTATTTTGTGTGGTGGACTGTCAAGACGGCGGCGCATTTTGAGTTGAATTTGTGAACAAACACAAATGAAGTGTATCGCCATCAACTAGAAGAATATCTATTATGCAATCGTCGTTTGTCAATAGTTTGGGCTCTATATTTCTTTAGAATGCTGCACGTGTCTGCTAGAAAAATGCAGTTAGAATACGATATCCTTTTTTATCCTGTGTATTCACTCTGTTTTATCTCTTTAGACACATGTTTCACCGTTTAGACCACTTCTGGTGGTTCGATCTGGCTAAAGCTCCAATTAATAATAGTAGTTTTTTCAGGGAAGCCACAAATTTTGAAACAAACCAAAATTGAATTTTTGCTACAATTCCTGTATTTTACATCCTTAAATTCCTTGTGAGATTATGTGATGAAGAAAGTGTACTAAAATAAACTTTTAATTTTTTAAGTTACAAAGCAATATCTGAACTGACGTTTAGTTCTTACCTTGATAGAGCTCTAGAGCTTTGCAGTTATATGACTTTGAAAACACAATGCACTTACTCAATCTTTTCATATTTAATAATGAAAATACTTTTATTTTTGTGAAATGTTTGTCTATTTAAAATATTGACAAGTTTATACTCAATAGAGTTATTATTATTTTAAGTTATCTACTTTTGCACTACTCTGTAAAGTAGGTAAGAAATTTTGACAAAATGATTTTATTTATTCAAAAGAATCTTCCTCAGCAGCAATATAACAATTTGCATGTGTTTAAGAAGTGTATGAGATGAGTTTTTTATATCGCTGATTGGAATGGCGTTGAAATTGCTCGTCGCTGCCCGTTGAATATTTTAAACTGATACAAAACGGCTTTCTTTTATCCCCAAATGCAACTTAAAAAACAGAAAATACTTGAAGAGAACTAAATCCCGCGAATACGAGAGATATTGAAGCACAAAATTTGATCTTTTGCCAAAAATCAGTGATAATTGATTGACAAACGATGAAAAGTTGCATTGTCATGCAACATTCGCCAACTGCCTGGTTCTCGATATCCAGAGCAAACACAGTTTTGCAAAACCTTCAATATAGATGATACTCAGAATTAACTCTTGTACCACTTGGAACAAAATTTCTGTAGAAATCGGAAAAAACAATGCGCATTGCTTTGATTTTGACTTCTCCAAACGAGATTATTTTATCTGGTGATTACTACGTATCACTTTGACCTTTGGTTTCTGAATCGTATTAAAAACATCACGTTTCATCACTAGTTACATTCGTTTTTAAGAAGATTTCTTTTTTCGAGATTTTCTGATTTTTTGCGATCTTCAATTCGGTACAATTTTTGCTCATCCACAAATCGATCTGAACAAATTTTGAATTTAGCTTTTGGAGATCAAGTCTTTCAGTTAAGATTTTTTTTTTTATTTTACTAAACCACGCTTTGACATTTTCTCCGGTCATCGTTCAACTGATTAGTATCTACATAATTTCCGCCTTTTCTATATCGTCGATGCCGCTAAAAAAATGTGGTTGTGATAAACAAAAGTGATCTTAAGCATATGGAGCTTTTTTTTAGCAGTATTACTGTTTTAATTCAGTAATTAGTGTTAATTTTTTGTTTTTCATTAATTTTTCAATCGATTTATCGTAGCTTGGCTTTTAATGAACAAAATTTATGACATGTTTACATATTATTAAAAAAGATTGATACTTTATAAATCAGTCACTCACCAATAAATCGCGACATTAATTTTGTTAAAATATAACCATTCCCGTTATCTTCGGGACAATCTTTTTTGGTACTGTTGCACAAGGTGATTATTCACGGTTCTAGAATTATCAAATCGTTAGACACAAAACTTTCAAGAATTATGTTTATTTCCGATAACCATATTTTAGCATAGAACCGGAATACAAACCATTCTCTTCATTATGTATTTACAATATTACACCTTAAAAAATATTAAATTTTTTTTTAATTTTCTTTTGACAATTTATTTAGGCAAAATAATATTTGTTTCTTTTTTGTTTAATTTGTTTAACTTCTGTATCTTATAATTTATTTTTAAGAAAACTAGGAGTTTCTTTCATGCAAAATGGAACTTTATTTATTTTTTATATATATTTTAGTTAGTGTAGGAGATATGCCATTAATCTATGTTAAATTTTTGGTAAAAAAATTATGTTCCTAATTTTAACCTAAATTATTTGATTTTTATAACGATATTTAATTTTATGTTTGTGTCTACTATACACTTGAACAGAAAGTAAACAAAGGCAGCTGACATGAAATGTTGCGTGGCTGAGTTTAGAGCGCACGTTTGGTTGCCTACCTTTAAGATCGTTTTGCATATATTACTTTCGTAAGGTACTTATCCCACTGTTATAATTAGTAAATAAATTGTTCCACGTTCCCACCTTGCAGAAATTTGAGAGGAGACGGGCGAAAAATTATCAGCCTGGGACGCTAAAAATACCTTGTTATGTAATGGTTACAACAAGTTATTCCGGTAACTTATGTTTCTTAGAAATTGGTAAACATGGCATGTGTTTCTTAATCTCCCACTTTCTGTGTTTTCTATTTTTAGTTTTATAGTAAACATTTTATCTACGTATGCGAGAATGTTCCGCTATAAAGCTATGTCTTTTTATAGTTTTACTATATAAATTTCGTCTTCTTTTTAGAGTACTGTCTTCTATTGGAGATTAGCAATCATCATGGCGATTTGTATTTTCTTGACAGTAGCTTTAAATAATTCGTTGGTACTACAGCTGTACCACTCTTAAGTTTCCTAGCCAGGATGTCCTTTGCTCCACGCTTCTTACACCTTTTATTTTTTTTTCTGTATTATTAGCCTCAGCAGTGAGTACTTTTTACTTCTCAATATGTGGCTCAAATACTCCAATTTCCTCTTTTTTAATCCGCAGAAATTTGACCTACCCAGTTTTTCACATTTCTGGACGAAATATAGCCCCAGGACACCAAAAAAGTTGGTTTGAGCCATTGGTTCGTGTGTGCGTGTGCGTGTGCGTGCGTGCTCTTTAATGAGGAACATTTTTTGTTGGAATCATTAATTTAGGTAAATTGTAAAGGTAATTTCAAAGGGAATTTGACAGTTTTGAGTGTAGATCAAATAAGTCAACCTATAGAGCGATCAGAGAACTTAGAATACCACAACCAATAGTCTAGTTGTTAAGGCCACGTTTACTGTTTAAATTATGCCACCTAAAATAGAAACATACTCTTCGCACAAACGGCTAGGTAAAGTGTCTCGAATTATGTGGATGTACCATATAATCCAAAATAAGGAATATGACACGTATATAGAAAAGTAAAATGACACAACATGCATATATGGGAGGCTACAAAATCCCAATGTAATACTGAAACATTATTTATTTATTTAGCATTGGTGCATATTTACAATCTACTCGTATATTTACATGAACGAGTATTAAGCAAATTTAATGAATGAGCTGGTGACTTGGAGGAGATCCATTCATTGATTTTACTCTTAGTTCGAAGGCTTAAGCCTGGGCCGAGCGATGAGATCATGTGGCCACTGGTGCCTTAACCTTCTTGGTGTGGTTGGTTCTTAGGCTAGCTGATTTACGAGATCGTTTTTGTGTCCCACAAGAGTGTAGTGGTAAGTAGGTGCTAATCTGCTGATTTTGCTGGATACATATTTTGGACTGAAAGCTTTGCAGGATTTTAGTGTTGGGTTTTGCGCAACCCCATAGTCGAAATCCAAATTGATTTTAAGATAACTTTATAAAGCAGAATTTTATTTTCTGGGGACAATTGATATGGCATTCCAATTAACCAGCTGATTTGTTTGATTTTTATTTAGCTTTTGACTTACCTAGTGTGGCTGAATTGTTAATTTTGACTCGTAGGCATACATCTCGCTTGTTGGTGAAGGTGACTTGGATAGATTTGTTGTGTTTGACTGAAATTCTCCACTTATTAAACCAATTATGGAGGAGATAGAGATTATTCTGTGGGTTTTCAAATGCCTCTAAGGGTTTATCGCTGATTGATAGTACTGCTGTATCGTAAGCAAAAGTAGCTATCTCAGTATTGGCTGTAGTTGGAACGTCTGCGGTGAACACTAGGTATAGTAGGCGGCTCAGCACGCTTTCTTGTGGTACTCCAACAGAAATGTGTTGGTAGTCCGAAAAATTGTTATTTATTTTGACTTGAAAATTTCTATCACACAATTAAGATTTTAGTAATACATATATTTGACTTGGAAGAACTGATTTAAGTTTGAATAATAAGCCCGTATGCCACCCTCTAACGAATGTTTGCTTAATATCTAAGAAGGCTGTGGTACAAAATTTCTTGGTTCCTAAGGATTTTATTATTTTCGTTATAATCCTGTGGGTTTGTTATACTGTCGGTTATCGTCTTTTAGAAGCTAAATTGATATATTGAAATAATTTGGTGGAAGTCAGTTCCTTGTCTTTTTTTTAGAGAAGTTTTTCAAATATTTTTGACATTAAAGGAAGGAGACTGATTGGCCTATATGACGTAGGTTCTATTGGTGGTTTATCAGGCTTTGCTGTTATTGTAATTACAGTGTATTTTTACTGAAGGAAAAAGTAGCACAATCGTAACATGCTGTTGTAGATGGTAGTGAGTAGTGTTTTTCTGAGTAGGTGATGTAATATTTGTACGGTTACGAGATCATAACCGGGAGGTTTATTAGCATTGGTATGTTTAATTTTCTTCAACTGGGAAAAATAGTTTGATTTGTAAAGACAGTTGACACGGCGAATACAGTTTCTATTTCTTCTTAATTATTATTTACGCCCTGCGGTGGAGCTGTAAAAACTTGTGCAAGATGATCGGCGAATACGTTAGGTTTGTCGGTGTCGGTTTTGGCCCATGTTCTGTCGGCTTTTCTGATTGATGGAACGGCAGTTCTTGGTCTTTTAAGTCTCTTTGTGGCTCCCCATATTGAGTAATTGTTGGTCGATAGCTTGGTTGTGTAGAATTTAAAAGTTTCGTTTCGCGATTTCTAAGTGATGATTAAGTCTGTTGTATGTTGTTTTGTTATTCATGTTTTTGTTTTGCCATCGTTCTTTTATAGTATGTGGCGGTAGTTAACAGCTTCAGTATATTGGTTGGATTTAGTTGGTGGAGCTTCTTGAGCGACAATTTGGATATCATATTAAATATTTAGTTGTGTCATCTAGTTCATCAAGATTTTTGATTCTTAATGCAAGGTTGTTGGAATAATTCCTAATTTGTGGACGTAGAAATTAGTTCCGGCGGATTTTCTTTGTGAATAATATTAGAACTTGCGGTTATAATTTTGAAGATTATTAGCAATGGCTTTGGTAATCGAGAAATCTAACACAACGGGGATTTTGTAAAGGTAGCTAAGCCAATAGGAACGTGACCCCCGTGCAGTGCGTTTGGCGTTCCAGTCGCCAGCGATTATGGATTTGTTTCCAAGGTTTTGGAAATGCGGTTCGTATTCGTCGGTAGTAATGTGATGTCTAGGAGGGCAATAGTCGACTACTACAGTTAGGGAGCAGGCACTACTTTCATTTTGCAATCATTTGCTCTGGATTTTATTGGCTTGATAAGAATGTAAATCAAAGTGTTGTACAGTGGTTTGAATCAGCACTGCTGTTTTTCCGTGGGCCGTTCCGTCTGAGTGATTTGTAAATTCTATAAGAAATTGACAGTTGTGTCATTCTTTGTTAGCACTGATGATATTTCTATCGCTAGTTACTTGTGTAAAGAGGAAATTTATTTAAAATTGGAACTTAGGGTTGGCTATTGATTATTGTTTCTCTACTCGAAACTTGTCTTACTCTTTGTAGATTTTTGTAGACCAACCAGCCTTTACAATTGACTGTGTGATTGTTGTCGTATAGAACACATTTAGCAAGAGTATTTAGAGCTTTTTGTCAGTTGGTAGTATTGTCTTTTCTACATTTGACACAAACGTGTGGTTTAGTGCAGTAACATTTAGTGTGTTCGTATTCCTGCCAGTGTAGAACGGTTCTTTTGCCACGATAAGTTATCCAGCATTTGTTTATAATTAAGAACTCCGTGTATAAAGATGGTTTAGACATTTTAGATTTTTGTAAGAGATTATTTACTTGTGTATTACTATTAGTATTATCTTCGAATTGATTATTATTGCTACTATTATTATTATCTTTGAGTTATGACAGGGTACCAAATCTATTGCAAATGTTATTTAGTGTGAATATTTTGCTTTCCGTTGGAGAGTTAATTCTTTTTATTTTTCTAAACGTTATAACTTGCCAGGGGTTGTTGTTTTCCACTAGTGCTTCTTGTTTGCTAATTGTTTCCAGGTCTTTTGTGACGGCATTTATACTTGTTGCATTATCGTCTTTCGGGGTCATTCGTACACCTTGCGCCGTGCTCCGAGGGGTGACAGCTGCAGGATCGCCAATCACGTTGCTATTCGTCCGAATCTCATAATATACAACCTGACGCTACGTCAAAAAACTGAAACATAAGAGGGCCTTTTAGAAAGTTAATGTGTTTGGGGCGGTTTCTGTAACAAAGGTTTATGAACCTTCTTTCTTTGGTGAAAATTTAGTTACTTGGATACGTATCTTGGGTAGCTGTAAAGCTGACTTCTTCCTCAAATGAATGAAGATTCAGAAAATTTCCTGTTCCAAAAGAAGAGTTTTATTTCATTGGCAATGAAATATCTAACATTTTTTAAATGAATATCTTTATTAACCATCAATAGATTATATAAAAAATGAAGATTTGGTGCTTGAGTGCTGTCTCCTGAGATTTCCTGATCTTGCATTTTGCGATTCTTTTTTTGAAGAGTTTGTGTAAGAAAAACAGTTTATGTATGTTTTGTACCAACAACTTTGGATAACCTAAAATGCCGTATCAAAATTGCGGGAATTCAGTAACGAGACTTTTTTTTTTGCTGTGGAATGAAATCAGTTAGATGTTATTCGTGAGCTGAGAAAGGGGCACTTAGACATTTACAAATTTTAAAGTACTTGTAACGAAATATAATTTACATCATATTTCATTTTATTAAGAACTTGCATAATTTAGACCATTTTTTAAAATTTGTATTTGTTTAAGATTCTCGGTAGTTCCAAAGTATTTATTTGCTCGAAATGAGATTAAAACATATTTATTTAGGATAAGTGTTATACTTTGCATTAAACATGCATAATGTTTAGACTAAATTTTTCATTTTTTTTGTTAGTTTAACTAAAAATTGTTTTTGGTTAACTTTAATTTGGTTGCTATACAAATAGTAAAACGAGTTACCTATTTTTCTTGCGATAAATTAAAATTTATTAAAACAGTGTACATAGTTGCAAATTTTTGTATAATAAAAATCTGAAACAAAAGTATAAAGTTTATGTTGCACCTAAAAAGTACTCTTTTAAATAAAAAAATGTATACATCAGTAGATACACAAAATTGCCAATTTACTTCTGAAACATTTAATATATTTAAAATTACCTTTTTGTTATTTAAGATTCCGCAGCACTTCCAGCTGGATCAGGAGGTACGCTAAGACTTGTGGGTTCTCTTACTAATGCTAATAACTTGTCAAGCTTCATTAGTTGTAAGGTGAATTGATCTAGATGTTGCTGTTTCTTGGGAGCCTTGCATGGAATACGAAGGTTTGGCGACAGTTTTAATATTGTTATACAACCCCTTAAACAAATTATACAGCTTAGATTTTGTATAGTAATTTAGTAGCATAAATTTTATTTTTACTAGATTTTTTAAGAGAATCTATAAAACTGAAATGTTAAAATCTGCAGATTTGAAAGGGAAGACTTAATTGAATTTATGAAATCTTTTGCTTGAGTATTCAAGGTTTGTAATGGTTAAGAGCCAAGTGCGTGTGTTCTTAAACAAGAGTTTTGCACATAAGTACAGGATATTCTAGGAAAAAATACCAAAATTTTGAGAGATAAATGAAAAGTTCATCTTTAACAAAAATGTTGTGTAAATATGTGTCTACTTCTAAATCTTTCTTTAATATACAGTTATTTTAAAATTGGTTTTTCCCGCTGCAATACTTAATTGTTATTTGTTAGTTGATAGTTGTGATTGTTTCTCAAGGAACTGTAGCAACAAATTTCCAAATTCTGTCTTAGTTTACATGTTACGTTATATTCGACAATGGATTGTTAGGCCAAGATTATTAGTAGCATTTGCAATATATGTTAGGTGAACTATTGAAAGATCTCTATTATCTCTCTATTAGATTTTTATCTATGGAGTTGAATGAAGAACGAAATGTACAAAGGCGAGAAGAATGTACGAGCTGAACTTGGACGTTGTTACCCCCATGAAGGAAGATGCATCCAGATAAATAAGGTGTTATGCTCTTGTCAGAGCACAAAATTGCTTTTAATTAAATGGTGGAGCTCTATAAAATTTATTATAATATATTAGAAACATCCCACTTAAACAATAAACATTTCAATTGGTCCAAATTTTTATTTTTTAAAATTTTAACAATTTTTCTTTAAAAACTTTATATACCTAGTATTCCAATATTACAAAACCAAATCTACTTTTGCTTTACACAGCATTAAGATATTTGTGATGTTAACAAACGGTTGCAATTGTCAAGTCTTATACATTGTGTTTTTTGGTCAAGTTTGATTATTTAACTGTATATTGCTGTAATAGCATTACAAAGGTGGGGAATTTGTGGGGAAATTTTTTAATTTTTAGGACCCTGTATACTAACTTTTTGGTATTAACCGTATGTTTGTGCATCGGTCTACAAAATTCTTTAATGAGAGCGGAGGTGTTAAGAATCGTCCAAGATCTGGAAGACCACGTTCAATTGGGACTACCCTGGTAGTGAAGTTCTAAATGCCCGAATTAAACGAAATTCTCTTCGTAATCAAAAAATTATGTCTCAGGAGGTACAATGATTCGTATTATTAAGCAAGACCTAGGACTAACTATTTACAAAAGACATTTGCTGACACAAGCTTTAAAGACAGTAGGAGAGAGAAAGTAAATATATTGTTGATCGAGTACGCGCATAATAGCTACAGAAAAATTTTGTTTACGGATGAAAAAATTTTACACCGAACCAATGATAAAGTTTATACTAGGTCGTCTAAAGCAACATCTCAGTTAGTGCCAAGGGTCCAAAGAGGCCGTCATCCAGCAGCTGCAATGTTTTTGTGGGAAGTGTGTTACGATGAAGCAACCGATATTCATTTTTTTGAAAAGGGAGTTAAAACTTCTGCCGCTATATATTAATAGAATGTTTTGAAAATGTAGTGAAACTTTTAATTACACACTTTTTCGAAGTGTCTTTTTATCTTTTGGCAAGCCCCCGTACCGACCGACTCAAACTTGGCTGAACAAAAATGTGTCTCATTTTCTAGCAATAGAAGATTTGGTGGCCTAAATCTCAACCCCTTAGATTACAAATTATGGGTAGTTTTAGAGAGCATAGCTTGCTCAAAATGACATTTTAATTTTGATTCTTCGAAACAAGGTTTGACGGCTGCAGTCAATACTTTTCTCATGGATATAATGCGTGCTGCCAGAGATGAGTGGCCCGGTCGCTTTGAAACATGTGTAGACGCTAAGGGTGTCAATTTTGAATAAATCTGTTCTAATTATACTTTCCAACAACCATTTAATCAATCCTGAAAATATTATGCAAAAATAGTTAGTCGTTTTATTTTCCAATCAGTGTAACAGTATTTATGGATATACTATATAAGATAAAAATATTGATATTGCAAATCAATTAGCTAATAATGTATAAAGTTTTTGATTTAAAGCAGAAGGCGTTTTTTTTCCTTTATAATGCTAAAGAGAGATTTTAACGTAAAAATTGGTCGAGGGAAAATGATGATTGCATTGATAAATTTGGATGAGGAGACAGAATTGAATAGGGTGATCAGTTATTGCAATTTTCTATAAGAGAAAAATTAACATTGACAAATATGTTGTTTAAGCTACCACCGCGCAGGTTATATGTGTGGAAATCTCCATTTAATAGTAGAGGAAAGAGTCCACAATCAGATTATATACTAATAAGCAAAATATTTAAAAACGAAGTAAAGTAGTGAAGACGTACCTGGGTGTTGATGTGAACTCGTGTAATACCACTTAAAATTTGAGGAAAGAAATCCAATAAGAAACTTACAAAACCAAGCTTACAAATATTCAAACAAAGAGAATTTGAAACCAAAGAATCTGTAAATTAATTATTAAATAGTAAGCTTCCCGAAATGAGAACAAAAAATTGTTTCAATTAAAAATGCTAATAGTAAGAGTATAATATCAAACGCGCAGAATAAAAAAAAATGGAAAAACCATCCAATAGGAAATAGAAGAGTGAACGCCTTTAGAAACAATGAATTTAATAAATAACAGATAAAAACACAAAAAGCAAAGCAGCGCATGTCAACAGATTAATGAAGAAATTGTTAAAAAGAGAAGCTGAAGAAAAAGTCTGGCAACTGCATTGAGATAACCTGCAACAAAAATTCCTTTAATATACATAGAAAAATAAGAGATATTACTACCAAAAACATCAGAAACACGATATTTATTAAAATGGAAAGATAATTTTAGATGTAAACTAAAAAATAAAAAAATGGAAACACTATGTGTTAAAATTATTTATTTATAATAGAACGTGGAACTGGAAATTTAGAATACCAAAAGCAAACAAAGCATTTTAGAGTTGAATATGCATTAAAAATAATAAAACCCGAAGAGCCGTAGGTTGAAATGGAGATTTTTGAAATTATTGAAGACTAGTAAATCTTTTTAATTCCCGGTGCTCTCTGATGCCTGGCGGGTGGCCTACTCAGTCACTAAAAATAATTGAGTACCTGCGTTCATTCGAACAAGGGGTAATAATGGCGGCCGTCTAAGGTGCGGTGCTTGCCACATCGCCCCGCATCAGAGATGGTGCACGACGACCGGGCAGAGAGAGCGAACGTATGAGAGCCTTAACCTCTCAGTTTGCAGGCCGTGCTCCCACGCGGGGCGTAGGGCCTTGCCATTATTATTATTATATAAACCTTTTTAATATTATATATAAGAAGGGATGGTTACCGAAATTTCAAATGCTTTCATCTGTGGTGACTTGCCCATCATTAGTTTAATAAGCCACGTACTTATAATGTCTCTTAATATCATTTACCGAAGCTCTACTAAAAATGCGAATTTGACTTGAGTGAGATACAGTTCGGCTTGAGAAATGGAATGGAGACATATGAATCATTTTTTGTTTAAAATGCCTTGGTTCATAAAGTTGTTTATATATGTTTTATAGACTACAGTAACATCTTTGACAATATCAAGCACAACAAACTAAGAAACATCTTAAAAATCATTAAAATTAATTACAATTAGATGAGAACAATCATCAACTTGTATTGGAAGCAGGCTGTTAAAAAAAGTTAAAAACGCTCTCATTGAAGAAGTATTGTAGAAGTTCAAAAAGATGTCCTTCAAGGATGCGTTTCATCACTGCTATTTAACTATTTAGCTGAGGCTATATTTAGAGAAGTATTCGATAATGAAAATATTGGAATTTAAATAAATGAAAACGATCTATAATATTTAGTGGAAAAAGTTAATAGAATTAATGAGACATACGTTAAGTAACATTAATATTAAGAACTTTTTATAGTATTAACAAAAAGATACCATCTTATTTCACTAGAATTAAAATAATATAAGTATTTGAACACGCTGGTAAACTTTGATGTAAGTCATCACCAAGAAATACCAGCAATAATAGAACAAGCAAGAAGCACTTTTTGTGAAAATGAAAAAAAAATTAACAGCCCGTTGAGTATTAATCTGTGAAATTCTTTATTACGTACACCTGATTATCATGTACGGAATGGAAAGCTGGATTCTAAGTCAGGAAACAATAAAAAGAACTGAAGTTTTCCAGATACAGATGTATCGTCGAATGCTGAGAATAGCATGAGAGAGAAATGCAGAGTGGCCGTAAGTTTTTCTTAGGCATTAAGACAAAGAAATTAGAATACCCAAGGCATATAACTTGAAGATTTAGATACGAAATGTACAATTAATTATGTAAGGTGAAATAAAGTGTAAAAAAATCCGAAGAAGAACATCCTGAGTTCAAAAAAGGTGAATGTAGGGGGTTTGTAGGCTCATATCCGTTAAACTCTTCAAAAATGAAGCTTCAAAAGTTAACATTGGGGAATGATTAGTAACCTTCGAAAGATGCTAAATTAAAAAGAATAAAAAGGTATATCTGCGCAGAAATGTTAGAAATTTCATAACCTTGCAGGATGTATAATTAAAGATCTGAAAAATTAATTTCTAAGAGTTTAATCTACGTTATTTAAATAAACTCATGTTTATATTACCAATATTGCTTTACTCAAAACATTGATTATGAAAACATTTAAAGTAAATATTTTGTTACAAAGCATCTACTTTGTAGATACAATCTATTATAAGTTCAGCGATTACATATAGTAATAAATCATTATGACACATCCTTGAACCCCCCTTGAAACGCAGAAAGATGTGCGCCGAAGCCAGGTTTACAATGTAGCATTTAGAACAATATTTTATATTTATCTCTTTGCGTTAAACAGATGAATCAAAATTTAAGAACTCACCGTTATAATACACACTATTATTAATAGTGAGATACAAATAAAATGTGCACTCCTAACCCCAACAAGTTCGCCGCAGCACTAACACATGACTGTTCAAAAATGAGCCAGTGTGTACCTGATTACTGAAATACCCGCACTTTTTCAAATCGACCAATAACGGAGAGTTATTTAAAATGAGCGGAAATTTTTGACAGTTTTATTACTATATGTATTTGATGAACGGATTATAGATACGTATATGAAAAGCGTATGTCACAGTATGTTACAAATTGACATTTTTATTTTTAAAGTTTTTAGCAAGCAAAAATAAATTTAATGCTGAAATCATGGGTCTTTAAATAAGGTTTCGGGCCTAGTAATTAACCACTTAACAGTCGGATATTTTTGAGAAAAATGGTAAAAAAATTACCACTTTTTTTTTGTTTTCATTTAACTACATTTATTAATCCTATTAATTAATTACAAAAAATTTACTCAATAAGTAGTTTTAGTATGAAATATTTTGAAACATTCAATACACAATCCGGACAGTAGTATCGTCTCCTTTCGAATTTTTTTACCGCTTGCATTTTTCCGTGAGCAACATACTTTGCATTGTCGAGTAGGTCTCTCTTTGTTTGCAGTAGATGGTATTACTTCTATAAAATGTCTACCAATCAAACGTAGTGGTGACGATGATCCTGATGGACGTCCAGAAATCTGTTGGGATTTATCATATTTTTCAATAATTTGTTGTACGAGATCTAATCTGAATTGTAAATGAGATTTTGAGCCTCCCTGCTTTCCATATAAAACAAAGGAATTCCATATTGTCTGATCGAGAAGGTGTAGAAACATTTTATAATAATATTTCTTCCCACGCTTTTTGATGATAGGGTAGTTAGTTAGGTGTTGATCAACTCTATCAACACCACCCATAGAATTGTTGTAGTCATTTACAACTTTAGGAATTTTTTTAGAGCCCCGTGTTCGTTGAATTTCTATTATTTCTGGGTTATGAATTGTTGACAACAAGGCGACGTCCTTTTTGTCTTTCCACTTCATAACACAGACCTTTCCTCTTTGGTATGCCACTATTTTTCGCTTTTTTAGTTTTTTCTTTTGTAAATCGTTGGGCACCTCTTTTCTGTTCAATTTCAACGTTCCAAGTAAGTCGGTTTTGTGTCGCAGAAGAATATCTGCAAGTATCGGTGAGGTATAAAAATTGTCTGTAGTAAGACAGTATCCTAAATTCAAAATTGGCTTCATCAAAGCCATGACAATTTGTATTCCCATTCCATGGTTTTTATAATTATTATCCAGTATTGTTCCCTTCCCTGTGTATATTATAAAAGACCAAATATACCCAGATTTTGATTCACAGAGCATATATGATTTGATGCCGAACCTGCCTCGTTTTAGAGGGATATACTGAATCCAACCTAATCTACCGTTATAGAGCATAAGACTTTCATCTATTGTCACGTCTCTTTCAGGTGTAATCGCGAAGAAAACTTTTTACGTAGGTGCTCTATGATTGGCCATAACTTATTTAGCTTGGGATTTGGGTGCGTTTCGGGATTATAAGTTGAATTATCATTGAAATGTATACAACGCTTCAATAAGGCAAAACTGCGAAACTTGCGAAAAATGGTGTTTCAATCATATCTTTTCTAGACCAGTACCATTCGATTATAGGTTTATTTATAATGCCTTGCAGAATTTGAAGAGCAAGAAACACCATGATTTCAGCATTATCTGTCGGCTTCCACTCCTTCAGAAGTGAAAATCTTTGCAAAAATGTATTACTGCATTGATCTGCATATCGGTTAGTCTCAGTTGTAATCAAGTCTAAGATTTCTGAATCACAAAAAAAATCAAAATAATGTAATTTTGTCCCCTCACCATCATTATCAAATGGCAAATTTACATCAGGTGTATTATCAAAAGGGAATCTTGGAGGAGGAAGTGGTAAATTTTCTGTATTTACTTCATTTTCCAATTCAGAATAATCTTCCGATAAATCTAATAAATCACTTTCGTTGTTTGATTCACTTATCAATATTTCCTCATCACTTTCATAATCAAACTCAAAATTATGGGAACCTAATGAAATAAAATAAAGCTGAATAAAAACAAAAAGAAAATGTATACAAAACATATATTACCTGTGTCTAAAATGTAAAAAGAGCTGCACAAAAAGTAATCACAAAATAACAAGCTATAGTACAAATAAATGTTAGACAACACGTACGAAATGCAACGGCGACTGTAAAGGAATACTCTTATAACGTACGTAAGACCTGCATCAACAAGCCAGCCGTACACCTACCCCCCCCCCCGCGCACAAAACTAGTCGACGCTACTGTATGAGTCATTCCCACTATTGAGAAACAAGCGACGGGCAAATCACTATCTACAAGTTAAAACAAAAGTTGCCCGAACGAGACTCGGGATCGTCAGTGTACGGAAAAATGTCACGCCCGTGTGCAGTTCGGGCAAAACTGTCAAGTGGTTAAGATGAATATTTTATTTAGGCTTTCACGAATATTAAGAGGTAGATCAACTGTATACTGGAATTTTAAGTAAACGAAATAATCTCTTGACTTTTCAACATTTATTTTTTGTATCTCAATATTTAAGGTTTAGTATATTTATCTAGATGTGATGTTAAATAAAAATTAAGTTTAGTTTAATGTCGATTGGTTTTTCATTTCTAAATTAGTATCTCCAAATTTGAATTCTGTGCAAATATTCGGGTTTTCTGATATGTATGCTGCAATTAAATCTTTCACAAAAATAGAGTTAGCTTTGTTTAATATTTACATTTATATTTTAAATTGATCTAGGAATTTTTGATTGATAAGTACCTTCAAATTTAATAAGGTCTTACTAAAACAGAATTTTATATGTAAAGGTCTAGCTGAAAAACAGTGATAGAAAAAATGTATTTAACTTTAATAAGGAGACTAGAAAAATATGTTATTAACCACATATAGAATAAATTAAAGAAAATATAGAAGATAATATTTTTTTATTAAGAGTACACAAATAAAAGTAAATTTCTAAGGATATGCGTAAGAATTAAAGAAAACCAAAAACGTTGCTATTTTACACGCAGGACTACTATATGGTCTATTAATATTACTTACTTGTCATCTCCACAAATAATGATGGGTAATTTATGATTGAACGAAATACGGGTGAGTTTGTTTTTCCGCTTCGAGACTATCGCTTGTTCGCAAATCGGCTTGTACTTATTAACATTCAGGTCGAAAATATACGCTTTTCCTTTTGACGTGACAGCTCCCAGAACAGTGCTTGAATAGGGAGCCCATTTTACATCTCCCACGCTGGCACCCAAATCGAACACAAACAACGGTTCTCTGAAAGTACAGCACTCACATTGTTGTATTTATATAAATACACCGTACAGCCTGTTGTCTTCCCATATCTTTATTCGCCAGTCTCCACTGCACGACGCAAATATGTCTGAATTTAATTTGTTGAAATCAATCCTATATATGGGCATGTTGTGCGCTCTGTATGTTAAAAGGTACGCCGAACTGTAAGCCGTGCTGCATTTGTAGATGAGCCCTTCCTCTGTTCCAACTAAGTAGACGTTTGGGTTTCTTGGATGAAATTTTACGCACGACGCACAAGCTGCAAAAAAACTCATGAGTGCGTAAAATGCACGTATATTATGTTAATAACCTCTTTTCTTAACTAGAGTACCGTCAGGTCCTCGAACTTGCGGCGTCTCAAGATACAAGTTGATAATAGTGGTTACAGCAAATTCGTTTTGCATCAGAACCCAGTGGTTTACCTTTCCGTCGCACGATACCGAGTAGAAGTTCATTTCCCCGTCAGGCAAGTTCGGTGCCCACTTAACCTTAATGCATAGATACATTTGAATGCACGTGGATACGCATACTACTCGCATTCGTACTTCCCAAACAATTCCGCTGTGCTTCTGCAAGACGGAGTTGCTTTTGAAGGCTGGCTCTTTGCAAGTCGCCTGTACGTTGTAAATCATAACGTTGCCGTCGTGCAGACCGATGACTACCATATAAGGGTATTTTTCATGAATGTCCACGCATATTACACCGGATTCCGTTATGCATATGTAGTCAGGGTATGATGGGTTTTTGATTGTGAACAGGCAGACGGCGCCGCCGGGGATGGGTTTCATGAAATCCACTAGCCAAACAAAAATTCTTTTAGATGATATGCAGCTACAACAGCGCCTAAGCTTAAGTTAAATCGTTATGTTAGGTTAAATATGTTTTAGTTGTGAATATAATACTGCCAAAAGTTGCCGAACACAAAGTTTTTGTAATAATAAAACATAATAGGTGCGAGAAAATTAAATATTAATACCGCTACAAAAAAAGAAGAGAATAAAATACAAACTGTTATAGATGTATATTAAATTTTTTTTTATCTCTTTTCAGTGGTTTATATTTGGTATAATAATAGTAATAATAGGTCCCCCGATTGAGGGGCAAGCTGCAGTGCGGACGGACCCGGGTTTATTTCTGGAGCTCTCTGATGCCTGGCGAGTGGGCTACTCAGTCATTAAAAGTAATAGAGTACTCGCGTTCACTCGAATAAGGGGGGAATAATGGAGGTCGTCTAAGGCTTGTTAGAGCCTTACTATTATTATAATAATAGTAATACGCAAAAAAGTCAACTTAATAGCATAATTTCTCTTTATTCTGACATGAGTTTTTTTGGCGATTTTATTTTAAATACAGAGCCGTAGTAGTCTAGTGGATAGGTTGCTAGTCTACGAAACCTAGAGATGCGGGTTCGAATTCCGATTTATCTCGATTTATCTCGACAATATGTATAGCATCATTACAGTACCCTAAGAATCAGAGTTTTTGCCTTTGCAAGACCATTGTGCGTGGTAAAAAGCCATACAATACTTGAGGTAACTTTCTTATTGCAGTACGCGAGAAGGTTGATAAAAAAATCTATTCTATGTCAGACTGCTACTTTACTTAAAATGAAACAGGTTTTCTCCCAGTACCATAGGAATTAGACTGATGATTTATTGATGACCACGGCGAGACAACAGAAGAAAGGAATATGGAGAAGACAAATTAAGAATTACCGGTTGAAAATTAAAATTCTGGAATGTTAAAATTAGCAAAGCACAAAATTGATATACGCTGTATAAAAGAAGAGAAAAAAGAAAGGCAATGCTATAGTACCGCATGAAGTATATATCTTTACCTAGAGTGGTGTTAATAAAGGTAAACAAGAGAGAGAAGGTGTAAGAACTATTATTAGTCGAAAATATGAAACGAATGTTAATAAAGTGGCAATATCTTTACGAGTACTTGATAATGTGTTAAACGTAAGAACTATTTATGCACCGGAAGAATACAAGCCCAAAATAGATAGAAGAGTTTTATGAAATATTACAATAACATCTAAATAAAATTTCACCTAACAGCCCATGTTTCTAGTACAAGATATAAAAGGGCGCTTTGAGAATGATATTACATAGTGTGAAACAATGCTTTAATGAAGAAATAGTATTACATTTATGGGCAGATAATAATTTAAATATGCATAATGCTTATTTTAATTATAAAATACATTTTGGTTATTTGTACAACTAATTCAGCAGAAATAGAGTGAGATTACAAATTATTATTAGGAAAAATACACTTAAGAATAAAAAATTCAAGAAAACTACACCAATATATGAGGAATAGCTGAAAAAGAACTTCTAGAAGATTTAATATACTGGACCTATATCGGAATTGATTAAAACGGCGTATTGAAGAAAACACAATCGATGAAATAGTTAACATAGATTAAGCTTTGACAAAATTAAACAGATACGGACGTGGAACTCCGGTTCCATAGATGTCCGAAGTTTCTATACATAAACAAAATTTGCGGCCACTTTGGGTCAAACCGGCTTCGAGATTTTCCGATCAGGCTGATTTTTGGAGCCTGGACTTGACTTATGGTCCTCAGTTGAATACGGAAAAAGTTATGTCTCTATCACAGATCAATAATTATAAGGCGTGACAGATGTCAGAAATGACAGAAATTGAAGCTGGTCTCCAGCTTGGAAGCTGTCTTGATCAAAAGTTGAAAAATAAAAGGACGGACATACAGACAACATTACTCTCTACACAAGGCTTCTCATTTTAATGTATAGAAGACTAAAACAAGCATACTTAATATTGCTAGAGATAAAAAGTGTAAAGGTAGCAAAAACGTTATAAATAAAATATTGGTTTTCTGTAAAAGCGACAGAATTGACCAAAGAACGAAAATAGCAAATGTAAATTATAAATCGGCACCTACTGTTCAAAAATATGTAGAGTATAAAAGAATTAGAAATAGATTTAACGCGGAAATTAGAAACATAAAAGAAAATTAGAGGAGCAAATTTACCAACGATCTATAACGAGATTTCTACGACCAACAAGAACGGATACGAAGAATAATACGAGAACAAAGAACAGAACTAAGAAATATATGGAAAACACCAAAATAAAATAAAAAATCTGGCTGACACATTTTAGAGACTTGTACGCAGGAAATCGAAAAGCAAGGCCAGGAAATATTAATAAATCAGAAGAAAAAAAAGTAAGTTAGAAGTACATTAACAAAATATTCAGAGAGAGCAATAAAACTTAAAAAATAGGAAATTTCCCAGTGAAACGGTATCACCAACGAGATGTTGAAATATGGAAAAGAAAGTCTAACTGTAGAAATGATAAAATTAATAAGATATTAATATTCAAATATCTAAAATACCACATAGGTATAGTTATGATAAAACTGAGAATTAAGGGTTTGCACGATGCCTATACGACGATAGAAATTTGTATTGAATTTCAGTTCTGCTAACAAATTATACCTTCACATCTAGAACGGCATGAGCCGCGGATCCCTAGATAATGCATGACGTATAATGGATGTGTGTTAAGTAACAGACGGAAGAGGGTGAAAGGAATCTGAAACACATCAGTAAAGGAAAATAACCTTGACAGAAAATATGAGAAAGACAAGAGGAAATAGTCTCATTACTTTTCCAAGATAAAAGTCACATGGCAGTCTCCGGCAGATTTTGAGTAATCAGGGGGTGTTAATAGTACCTGGAACGAAAAACTGAAACCAAAAAGTAAAAATAGAACATGGAGCACGAATTTCGAATTTTGATGACTCAAAAACGCATGTTGGGAAATTAAGAGACTTGGGATTGATGTTTTAAGCGTGTGTGGGGTTATATGGACTAATTGTGATAAAATAAAACATGATGAACATACCTCCTACTACTATTTGGAAAACAACAATAATTCACATAGAAACGGAGTAGGAATAATACTTGAGAATGGAATAGAACAATCATCCACAAATTTTATTTCTTTATCAGATAGAAATATGCTAATTCGGCTAGGAGAAAAGTCGGTGAACATTAATATAATCGAAATATGAGCCCAACAACAGAAAAACCTACAGAAGTTCTAAATAGATGGTATGCTGAAATCAAAGATGTACGCAAATTAATAAAACGATATAACTTAACTATAATAATGTAAGACCTAAATCCAAAAGTTAGAAAAGAACGAGTTGCAGATGTAGAAGGAGACTACGGATTCGGAGACAGAAATGAATGAGGTGAGCGTCTGATTTAATTCTATTAAGGATACTCGTTCGTAATTGTTAATACATGGTTCAAGCTCCATCCTAGACGTCTCTCTGTTGATATACTCGTGAGCTTTGCTTGATAAAATGTATGATACATAATAAATTTCATAATGCTGGCGAAAATTCATATTTATTCTCGCGAAAAAGCAAATAAACCTAAAATCATGCAACGACTGCTGATTGATAATTATGGTGAGCTATAACCTTAACATACTTGTAAGAATAATACGAAATAGAATATACTGAAAATGCGACGTTACCATTGGCATACGAGAAGCTACTATATGCTTACAATTTTTGTCTCGAAAATGTATGGAGCAACAGAAGGAGAGGAAACATTGAGGAGGCATTAGATCGAGTTTTTATTATTCCACTTCAAAGAAATAGAATAGATAAGAAAGACATCTACAGTTATATGTTTAAGTACATGCCTCAAAATTGTACCTCTACATTTTGTATACTACTGGTCGATAGTTGAGTTAGAGAGTCGACGAAGTATAAAGATTTACGTGGATTTATGGTAATATACCAATTACGAAAACTATAGATCAGGTTGTTCCAAAATATTGGGTATGATATATTATTCAATAGAAATGATTTTTGTATAAGAATGTGTTTATCATTATCATTTTGTAAATTAGTGTATTTACTCAGATGTTATCAAAGGCTTGTACTATATTTACTAAAGCTATAAGAGTATGTACTTTATTTGCAAAACCATCTTTTGTCGACTCTGTAATTCTCGTAATTTGAGTGTGTAATTTCGTAAATCGGAATTTTCATTAAGCAATTATGTCATTGATCTGTCAATAATTAATTAATCATATGTATATTGTTTGTATAAATAGTGTGGATAAGGTAGACAAGGGGTTAGTCGATAGTTTATGAAATTATTGTTAGATGTTCTAGATTTAAGGAATATTAATATTATTTCTAAGTAACGAGAAAGTATTCTAATCTCAAGAAAATTGGGTATAAGATTTGTTTCTAGCATTAATTTGGAACTGTATATGTAGTTTGATTTCTGTTGGAGATGTTTGATCAGTAAATTTTGTGTTTTGAGAAACGGTAGCATTATTTCTGTTAATTGGACGTAGTTTGTGTCGGGATTTTGAAGAGTAGTAAAGGTGTTTTCCAGCTGTTCACCAAATAGCTTGCGTTTTTCTTTATCATCTGAATGTATTTACTTTTTACGTCGAAGTGCTGCAGGGGATATCGGTTGCTTGAAGATTTTTTAGTGTTATATGTTGATTTCTCTTGGATTAAAAGATTTTATGTATTTTTTAAGAAGAAATTTTATACTGACTGTTTAATTATTCCTTGATCGTGAAATTTCGGATACTTTGCCACATTCTTCTTCTTCTACTTTTTCTTGATTCTTATACCCGTTACAGAGAAGTTGGAAAGAACTGTTGTTTAATTACTCGTCCATTTCTTCTATGCTTCATGGTCCTGGGTCATTCGCTTTATTTTGTCAAAGTCTTCTTCTTGTTTTTTTTGATTTCCACTATCTGCTGGACCCATGTCTTACTTAGCCTCCTCTTTCTAATTTATTATTTTAGCTATAAAAATTTGTTTCTTCAATATTTTTTTTGTATTATAAAAGTTTGTTACATCTACTTTAACTTTTGTTATTCTCTAAGAACTTTTATACTTTTTTCCTTTGAGATTTCTCTCACTTGCTGAATCATTATATTTGTCAATTTTAATTCTTATTTTTTTTTAATTCCGCTACTGTTTTACCGTCTATGTCACTTCTTTTCTCACTATTTTACCTTTATTTTGTTTTTAATTTTTATATTTCTATTAATTATCTTCTAGTTTCTGCATTACTGCATCCACCATGTTTTTTTTATTCTATATCTGTACTTTGAGTTAACAAGATCTATATTTTTGCTTCTATTATTTGATTTAGATTTTTCTTTGGAGATCTTGCTAATAATTTCCTTTCTGAATACATCACCATCTTCAAACGACATGTTTTTGTTTTCCATTTTGATTGATGTCTGCTTTATTCCTTTCCATGGACGTTTGATTTGGGCGTTGCGAATTTATTGCTTTTTATTTTGACCCTGCTCGGCCTTCCGGATGTATCAATTTGTGGTACTCGTGACACGCGAGCAGGCGTGCTTTGTTGTATTATACTAGGAGTGGCTTGCCAAAAGATATTTCGGCGTTCCAAGGTGACAATTTTTCATCTGCCTTCCCTCGAACTGCAAGGTGGGAACGTATACATTTTTAATTGGATCGGCTTTCTTCTTTGGATCGGGAATGTGCAATAATTGAACTTATAATAGAAGCTCCGCTTGACAGGCGCGCTTTTGCGTTCGGCAATGCAGCGACCTGATAGCCGCGGCCTCCCGGTTATTCGGCAAGGAGCGAGAGCGGCCCCGACATGTGTGCACGAACGCACGTGTAAGTTAAGCACCCAAAGCGTGGCACGCCACATTTCATATCGCCCGTCTTTGTTTACTTTCCGTTCAAATGTACAGGATGATTAGGTAAATAGAAACATAAAATTTTTTGTAATTGAAAGTGACAACTTGAAGATATGTTAGGACCTTAAAGCCAATTTGAAATTTTAGAAAAAAGTGCTTTGTATTTTAAGAACTATGGAGGAGATTAATATTACCAGCAAAGCAACCAGAAAAAACAAAGTAAAATTGTTCATAACAGTTATAGTTATTAAGATGAATGTGTTTAATATTTGTCATATAAAAATGATAGATAGTTTAGGTACTAGGACTTCTAATGGGGTAGTGAAGCGCAATACATAGCCTAGCCTACTCAAATGTCAACCTCACCTTCGAGTCGGTGAAGTCTGTTCAAAACAAACGAGGCTCTGACGACCGAACATGGGCGGAATAACCCTAAATCGACGATATAGGAAATGATATCCTCAGAAACTTCAACTTTAGAAGTTGTGGCGCTAGGTGTAAGCAGCCTAACACACGTAAAACAAAAAAAAGGGCTCAGACGAAAGCAGAATCAAAAGGAAACAAAGTAAAATTTCCCCGGGTGGCAATCCACACCTTCAGTGGAGGGAGCCCCATCGGTTACGGGGGCAGTTCTGCGTCAACGTTATTGAACCCAAATCTTAACCTCAACCGAAACGGAAAGAAGAAGAAACGAGAGATCACAGTAGGAACATGGAACGTACAGGTATGGAACAATAAAGATCTGGAAGTCATAGAAGAATTTAAGAAAATGAAAATAGATATACTAATTACCAGCGAAACAAAGAAGAAGGTAAACGGAACGGAAATTATCCAAGACGTTTTTCATTGCTGGAGTGGAGTCAACAAAGAAAAACGAGCTCAAGCTGGAGTAGGAATGATAATAAGAAAGAAACTGACAGAGAGAATCAAATCCTGGGAACCAATAAGCGAGAGAATCATCAAAGTACAAATAGAAATATATGGAAAAGAGATAGCAATTCTCGGCGTATATGGACCAACTGACGATAGCACTCAAAAAGAAAAAGAGAACTTTATGGAAACGCTAGGGGAGGAAATACAGAAAATAAGAGACTCCCAAGAAATTATAGTAGCAGGTGACCTTAATGGTAGAACAGGCAAGGAAGCTAACAACAAGACAATAGTACCATTCGGAGAGGAAGTTACAAATGATAATGGAGAGAGAATTATAGAATTATGTGAAATAAATAACCTCCGAATAACGAATGGGTTTCAACGGCATAAAATGATCCACAAATATACTTGGGAACGGATGACAAGAAATCTGAAATCAATTATCGATTACATCATAGTAAGAATCAACACCAAAATAAAAATAAAAGATGTACGAGTTAAAAGAGGGGCGGAATGTGGCACAGACCACAAATTATTAATCGCAAAGATGGAATTCCCTTGGTATAGGAAAACAACAATAACCTACAAACAAACACAGGAAAAAATAGAGGATCAGCACTACCAAGTCGACCAGCTACAAGACGAAAAAATAAGAGAACTCTACCAAAGAAAATTGGATCAGAAACTAAATGAATTCACATTTGATAATATAACAGACATGTACGAACATATAAAAACTAGTATAAAAGAAACAGCTCGGGAGGTACTGGGAGTCAGAATAAAAAAGAACAATAATCACAAGATAATCCTTGGTGAAAATACGCTAAAAAGTATCCAGGAAAAGAAAGAACAATATAATAGGTGTCTAAGCACCAAAACGCAAGAAGATCAACAAAAGTACAAAGAGAAGAACAAAGAGGTAAAACGATTAGTAACAAGAGAAAAGAATGATCAGTGGAAAACCATGTGCACAAACATTGACCAATACATAGGGGGAACAAAGAGTTCAGAAGCATGGCGAATACTAAAAACGTTAAGAACAAATTCAAAAGAAAAGGCATACATACCGTTCATACAAGAAGAAAAATGGGAGGAATACTACCAGAACCTGCTAACAGAAAATAGAGAAGAGTTTAAAGGACAAACGATAGAAAATAAACGAAATGACCAAATAGAACACGAAGAAGTAGAAATGACAATTGGAGAAGTCAAAAAGGCCACACAATCATTAAAAAATAGAAAATCAGGAGGACCGTGAGGAATAGTACCCGAAATGGTAAAGTATGGAACCCCTAAATTACTACGCATGATGCAACATATGTTTCGTAAAGCACTAAATGGTGATGTACTACCGAATGAATGGACAAAAGCGTATATAACGTCGATATTTAAAAAAAGGTAATCGCAGAATATGTGACAACTATAGAGGCATTAGTGTGATCTCTCTAATGGGAAGAATTTATGCAAAAATAGTAAAAAACAAAATAGAAGACAATATTCATGGAAAAATAGGAGAAGACCAAACAGCCGGAAAATCCTGTATAGACAACATATATACTATCCAACAACTTATAGCGAAGAAAAGAGCGAAAAACAGGGACATTCACTTGGCCTTCATAGACCTCAGAAAAGCGTACGACTCGGTTCCTAGAAAAAAACTGTGGGAAGCGATGAGTAATAAGGGGATCAACAAAAGTCTAATCAGGGCAATACAGCAACTTTATGGAAACAACCAAGTGGCAGTGAAAGTGGGGCAGACGATCAGTAATTACTTTAAGACAACAAAAGGGCTCCTACAAGGATGCTGCACATCTCCAACCCTATTCAAGGTATTCTTAGAAGATACCTTAAAGAATTGGAAAAGGAAATGTGAGCGAATGGGGATACCAGTGCGCAATGAACATCTTTATACACTAAGCTACGCAGATGATCAAGTGATAATAGCCCAAGATGAAGAGAACCTGAGTTATATGCTACGAAAACTAAAAGACGAGTACACTAAGGCCGGTATGGAAATAAACTTCGACAAGACAGAATATTTAGCGATTACAGAAGAGGTAAAAAACTTAGATATAGACGACAATGTAGAAATAAGAGGGAAAAATAAGTTCAAATACCTAGGCTTTACTATATCAAAAAATACATCTACAGAAGAAGAAATAAAGAACAGGTTAGGACAAACTAGAATAAGTATCAGACAACTACATCCCATTCTATGGAACACACACATTACAAAAAATACAAAACACAGAATATATAACACAATTATCAGAAGTATTATGACATATGGGGCAGAAAACTGGATAATTAATAAGAAAAATAGAGGAAAAAAAAGCCACAGAAATGGAATTTTGGAGAAGGTGCTGCCAGGTGACACGACTGGACAGAATTAGAAATATAGAAATAGAGAGGAGAATGAATGTAGAAAAAGACACATTGACTTACATCGAGGAAAAAAAATTAATATGGTACGGCCATGTTAGAAGGACGGACAATAATCGATGGATAAAGAAAATAACAGAGTGGAGTCCTCCAGGAAAACGAAAGAGAGGAAGACCCCGAAGATCTTTCAGAGATGAGGTGGACGAAGCCATGGAAAGAAGAGGGCTAGCAGACGGAGATTGGGAAGACAAGAAGGAGTGGAAGAAACGATTGAGAGAAGGAAGGCAGCGTCAGCTGTGAAGATCCTTTTGTATATATAGTTTAGGTACTAGAGAAGGAGGTGAAAAACCAGTCTCAAAAATGACGAAAATCAATGGATATCTAATCATGCGTTTCATAAACTTTTTGTGTGTTATTTGAAGATTCGTATGCTGAATAGTGTAACATTGTTCATTAATGTGAACCAAGTCGCCCATCCAAATAATTGCGATATTTATGTGTTGTACGTATAAACCTGATTATAACTTTAAGTTACTAAAGAATACGTACAAAATCCGAAACACACAGCAAATAAGTCGTAGTAGTGAGGGTTCCAGCAGAAATCAGTGACAGTGTTCTTCTTCGTTTTATCGTAACTGAACTTCCACAAAGGCAACAGGGTGCCTTCCTCTTCGCGAAATTCGTCGGCGGGATCTTCCCAATACCTGTAATCTTTACAATAGGACTTACTTGCCAGAAACAAATTATATACAGCTATTACCTTTTGCTATTTCATCATATATATTCTGATTAACCATTCTTTCCAATGTTTTCCAACACTCGTATACTCGTCCTTGAACGGCTTCGCTTAGTTGTGCCCGGCCTGCGACTTTCTTGGGTGCTCCTTGATGTTTCGAGACTGGCATTTTATCTTTTTCCCTCTCTTTCCTTCTCCTTCTCTATTTGCTGTTCTTCATAATCCGCTTGGTAGTTGTCGTAAATTATCCATTGCAAAACATTAGCTGAATAGCTGGCTTTTGGAGGCGGGATAGTTTGTGTGTCTCGATCCTACATGAGTGAAACTATTGAAACTATAATATTACACTGGTAGACTTTCTTAGAGGTTTTTACCCTGCAAGGGTTGTTGTAGGTTAAAGCAGCTCTTTCGCAGAAATTAAACTGATTGGTGAGCTTCTTTCCGGCTGTCGGCAGGGGTTGGTCTTCGGTTTCTGCTTCTGCTTTAGTTTCAGCTCCTTCTCCTTCCCCTTGCTCGGTGCCTTCCTTCCTCCGCTTCGCCCTCTTCGGCTTCAGCTTCGACAGCTGCTGCTTGTTCTTCAGGAAGTTCTTCGGTGGTCTCTTCTTCTTCCCCTAGAGCGGCGGCAGAACCTTCTTCAGTGCCAAGATCCGCAGCTGCGAAATCAATCGCTAATTAGTTAAAAATTAGCGAAGTGCAATGTTCTTACCGTTAAATCCCAGAGCGATCATTTGCTTGCGAGCTTCATCGGAGTCTTTATGTAGGTATGTCCCTTTCTGATTAAATATAATTACAACGTTGCCTGGCGGGGGAATGGGCACGAATTGTCCGGAAGCAAAATCAAACTGTACCAAATTGTCTGGATGTTGCATGTTAGTTGTTTGCAGTATTCGGGGTAACAACTCTTTCAGTTCCTACGAAAGTGATGCTTTATTATGATGGTTTTATTGGTCGGTTTATATGTACAGCGTCGGTAAGTTCTAATTGGTCTTTTGGCTTAAGCAGTTGCCGGCCTCTCCTCCATTCGTCCATCATGTCATCTTCCTCTCCGCGAGATGCCCTTTGGGCTTTTTTCTGCAATACATAAATTATTGTTAAACTCATGTTATTATTTTTGAATTGTAATTACCTGGGGCTTCTTCGGTGCATTTGTTGTAGGCATTATGCTTGTTTGAGTTAAAACTTTAGTAATAAATAAATAAATAAAGTTGGATGTTGTATAAATAAGGTATAGTTGGTTAACATTTGTTAAGAATGTGTTATTTTGACATCTTGATCTGTTTACTTGTTGTTATAGCAACGTAATAGACGTACAGAATAAAGCACTTCGATGACAATACATTTACAGGTACGTACATAAATTCGTTAAATAATAGGAGTAATTATTATAAAGAAGATAAGCCAGGTGTTTTATTTCTTAGTTAAAGTTTGAATTTAGCAGGGGAATTAAGGTTGCAACCATTTTATTGATTTTCCCTCCTGATATGGCTGCAGTGCTGGCGTGTGGCACCGCTTTCCTCCGCTGAAACGCCAGCTTCAACATTATCGCAATACAATGCCATTGAGTGATAGAGTGTATTTTTAGTTTTGATGCTTTTGCAAACTTATCCGAATTAATTGGAGTTTCCAAGATGTAGTGCAAGCAGTAGGGTAAAAGAAAGGGTTGTTTTTAATGCATAAATGCAGTGAGTTAGGCGAATACAGGCACGGCAAATTTAGTAAATGATAACTTATCGGCGATGGAAGACAGCGGAATAGATTCGGGCGACCACAATGGTGATCTGGTCGCGAAACCGATGCAAAACAGCGAACGACTATTGGCCGTAAGCTGAAATGTAATTCGTACGTGTGCACAAATGATGCGGGTGTTTTCAGACAAGCGACAGTTCAAGCGCCGACAGCAGCAGCAGGTCACCCCCAAGAAGTGCCCCTATGTCGTCTACGCGGCAGCTGCAGCGCAAATTGGAATCGCGGATTGAACATGCCCGGCGGCTGCACCAGGAGTATCACACGACACCGGGACTTATTCCGATCCAGAGATTGCCCATCCCTGGGGCTCGCGATCATCAACCGTTGGTGCAGTGGGATACTGACGATAGGTGAGAAATTCTTTGTTATCAATTTAGTCACATATAAGTGATAAAATATTTAGGCTATTTTTGCTTCTAGCACGGAAGAAATGGATTTAAATAAGTCATGTTGGGCTTTTTAAAAATGTTGGAATTTCTTAAGCTGAAAATGTTCTTGGATAAAATGCCAGTTTTTTGCTTTTTCACTATGTATATGTACATAAAGAAATGAGACAGTTAACGTTTTTGTTACTTTTTATGGTTTGGTTTTGTTCTTTATTTAACATGTGACTATTTTGTTACTGTAATACATAATTTCTATTCTTTTCTATTATTTAACGATTGTCAGTAGGTGTCTCGTTGGGTAATAGTGATTTTTAGCATATTATTTTACGGGATTCCTTAGTATAAGTTTTTAATTTTTTACTTTAAGAATCAATTATTGTTGATATAATTTATAGTATTATAATTTTTTTATGTCTGTATTTAATTACTACATACCTGTTAAATTATTCCTTATTTATAAGCGAGCAGAATTTCTTAGTATTATTGAAACCAGTGTTATTGTATATTCGATTAAAAAAAATGACATTATATAAATCATAAAATTATAGGATTATTCAACATGGAGGCTAATGTCACAAATTAGTTCATGTTTCGTGTTTTCTTTTAGTTTATCTCTTTTTTTATCCAATCCTAGAAAAAAGTTGTAGGAGATCAGAAGCTTCGAGATATTTTATGTCTTTTAATGAATTAATTTAGAAAATGTATTTTTCTACTAAGAAATATTAGCCTTTCTTTCAGAGAAAATATTATTTTGTTTGTCTCGAAATCATTCAGCTGTATAATACATAGAGTTTCTTTCAAATTACATAGCTTGGGATTTCACATACTTTTTCTAGCGTCCTTTCCACCCATAAAATGATTCTGCAAAGTTCTGTAATGAAACTGGCTTGATTCGAGATAAACTTTCCGGCGTGATTGTGTCAGATAATTATAGAAATAAAATAGCAGTAGTGTCAGATAGCACCATCTTTAGTTGAACATTTGCAAAAATTTTAGCAGTCGATTTGTCTCAGTTGCGTACCAATAGTCATTTCAGTTGGTAGTGCCTCGTCATTTGCACAATGTTCAAAATCGAATACCAAACTGTGATTACATTTCTCATTAAAAAAGGTAATATTGAATAATATTCAGATGGCGTGTACCTTTATATTCCACTGTAAAGGAATGCATCGAAGACGAACCACGTGTAGATGGACCAGTTGAAGTACTTTGAAAAAAAAACATTTTCTATGACCACCTTTATATGAATAAAGTTAGTGCTAGACGGGCACCTCGACTTTTGTCAGAAGTTAAAAATAACAATCTCTGACCTGTTCCGAACAACTTTTAAACTTCTTTTGGAACATGGAGCGTTTTTTTGAATTTATTATTACAGGAAACGAAACCAAAGTTTTGAACTATAACGTTCTGGAAAAAAATACTCAAGGAAATGATCCAGATTGGACAAAAAACAGACAAAAAAGACAAATATGTCTCAATTTACAAAAAATTATGGCAATAATCTTTTGGAATTCAAAGAAAAATTTGCCAATTGATTTTGAGGAAAGCAACACAGTAGTAAACGGGGAGAAGTACGTCAGTTTATTGTAGAAATTATGCACGACGTTGTTAAGGAAAAGCCTTCTGCACGATAACGCCCTGGTCCATAAGACTGTAATTGCCCAAGTTTTCTCGCTTATGATACAGCCCAGATCTAGCTCCCAGGGACAACTATTTATTTCCAAAATTGGAAAATTTAACAACGATGAAGATAATTGAAAAGCACTTTTGGAGCATGATGCAGATAAAATTGTAGAACATTTTTCAGGGGTATTAAAAGGTAATTTTAAGTTATAATGAATGTGTTGAAATGCATAGAGACTATATCTAAAAACAACCCTTTTGTTTTATTCCTATCACATCTGGAAAATTTTGGCGCTAACTTGTAATAGTAAATGCGAAAAGAATTTTGCATAAAACACGTTTTAAGCCACATTGTTTTTTGGAATCCCCAGCCTATTATCTTTCTTGATTGTACGCCGTACATGTTTGACATTTCATAAAGAAAATCGCTTTCAACTGATTAACAATCGTTTTTAAATTAATTGTACCATTTATTGTGCTGCATTGTCCCAGAAAGTCTTTGAAATAATTCGAACAATTTTTGTTGTGAACGAACATTTTACAAAATCTGATGAAGATTTTCTGGCCTACTTGCTGAGTCATTGAAAGTGTGACGATAACATATTACATGTGTTCATTTATCGGTACCTAACTCTCAAATGATTCGGCCAGTTAAGTCGTTAACATTGGTTTGTTATAATTGAGATAGAGCGGGTACTTTTTTAAGAGGTAAAATAAAATAAAAGAAACAAAGATATTTGTTAATTACTATGTTTTTTACAATGCTTTGGTTGCGTAAATGACTGCTGTCATTTTCAAGAGTTTAACTCTTCACTCGGGGTCTGAAAATGGTATCAAAGCAGATGCCGAAACGTCGAGAATTGTCTCAAATAAGACGCGGTTTAACCCGTGAACTAAGTTGTGTGTGTTTATATATATATATATATATATATATATATATATATATATATATATATATATACATACACACACACACACACTAGCTACGCTTGGCTGCTAAAGAGAATACAAATGTTACGAACTTTCTGTAGCAATCGTTACTATTCTGCAGCTATTTCTTTTGATGTTCTTTGAGAACGTCGCAGTCGCCTTGCTTGGTTTCTTGCTGCTATTTCTTCCGGGATTCTTCGTAAACTTCGCTGTCACTTTGCTTCTATCTCTGCAGCTATTTCTTCCGGTATTCTTTGAAAACGTCGAAGTCGCCTTGCTTGGTTTTGTACTTCAACTTCCTCCGCAGTTCTTTCGGCATATATACGTTGCCTTGCTTTATTTACTGCTGCCCTTTCATCCATAGTCTACCCACTTCGTTATCTATGTAATTTCTGCTGTTTGTACCCGTTCCATACCAAAGAATTCAAAAAAGAACAGAAAAACTAAAGCAATAGGATAAATAATTGGGAGTATAATTGGAAGTATAATTGGGAGTATATTGGGGAGTTGATAGGATGGCATTATCACAGACTTTAAAATTAGTATATGACATGGCCATCTCGACTCCTTTCTGGTGAAGAGTATACAAAGTTTAAAAAGAATTTTTCCGGATCTCGGAAACGGGAAGAGATAGCGGGACGCGGTTTTCGGCATTCGTTAGCCCGATTTAATTCTACTAAGGTGCATAGTGCCACATGTTGAAGACGCCGCTGACCTTGAGGATTTTCTTGCCCTTATCATTTTGTTCAAGTTCAAGGAACATAAGCGGCAATGGGCGGCGGTGGCAGCCTTTTCCTCATCCTCTGCACCGTGAGGATGGTGATGTTGTTTTCCTGGAGCTCTTGCTTTAGCTCTTCTTTGCTACGTACTCCGGGTCGCCTCGCATAACTGCTCAAAGAGACCTGTCTGCTATTAACACTTGGAAGCGGTAATTGATCTTCGCTTTGTTAAAGAAGCGAGTCAAGGAGCTGTAGTCTTCGGTTGTGGCGGTATAAATGGAGATTCCATCCGCCACATTCCTGGCCTTGATGAAGCTAATACGACGCTATTGAATGGCTTTCCCCACAGAAGACTAGGCCTCTTTCACTCGTAGGATGATAAGCGGGATTCATTCACGAGGAGTAGCACTTCCTGGGCAAGCTAGCAGGTCCGAACGGGGACTGGTGACGAGGGCGGGGCGGGTGCAAGTGTGTTCCGCGTACTTGCCCGGGAACGTCAGTCCAAAAACTTTTTGAAGAGTATTGACATACCCCTTCGGATCTTCTACGTTTTTTTTCTACAGCGACTGCCATAGTCTGCGCTATTCCGTTTTAGGGGTCGAACATTACACTGAACTCACCTATAATCACTGTTATTTTCTTTTTTTTGCGCAAAAATTTCACAAGGACTTTTTGTTAGTCGGCACAAGTACCGACTCGAAAATGCCCGTAACGTCACCGAGCATAGTGCAGCCAATGAAGCGTCTACTATCGACGAGCGCCTTTTGGAATCTAGTTACATTGCGACTATGGCTATTGTTTTCATTATGCTGGGTATGAAAAATGATAAAATTTTATTTTGGTTTTATGTTGTGATTAAAAAGTGCAGGTTATTATGTTTTTTATTGTTTTATAAATAAAAATGGCATCCTTTAAGATATCCCACACCGTCGAAAAATGTGTGTTTATCATAAAGGTTTATTAACAGAATCACCAATCTCTTACGGCAACAGTGAACAAATTCAAATGAGAAAAGCACTTTAAATGAGCCAACATTTTTCGGTAAATGTACACAATTTATTAAAAAATTAAATTTTGAAAAACTAATTTCTTTCGTTTCAATATTTGATCAGAATGTTCAAAAGTATTGGAGCACTGGCTGATGACAATGAAAGGAGAAGGTCGCCTCAATTGGTTAGTCAGGAAGGTCCTGTAAGTGGATTTGCAAATGTTTTGATATAAAATACAACTGCAACAGCCACTCTCACAGGTCAATTTGATTAATGAGATGTTGGAATGATTTCGAGAGAAAAAAATCGATTTGGAGGGCATTTATTTTAGTGATAAGTGTTATATTAGTTGGATGAATACGTCAATAAGCAGAATTATTACTACTGGGGATTTTTTTTATTTGACTGACACGAGATTCCACCCAAGAAAAATCCAGTGTATGATGTTCAATCACCTACAGAGGCAGCGTCTTTTTCTTAAAATATGTGGATGAACTGTTTATCGAAAAAAATTGAATTTTTTTCTGCAATGCGGATTATTGGTTCTAGCAAGACGGAGTTATGCACCAAAACACTGCGAACAATTTTAAATTGATTTCCAGTGAATTTGAAGACAGCTGGATGCCCCAGAAAGGAGTAATTATCCGATCTCAATTCTTGTGATTTTTTTCTCCGGGGTTATTTGAAAGATCGAGCATGTTCTACCCCCATCGAAAGTATGAAGGAACTCAAAAATTGGATCACATGTGAAATTTAAGGTATCCCAGACCATGTTTGGCATAAGGCTGCAATGGCCTTTTAAACTCGGCTGCAGTACGTGGTTAGTAGTGAACGTATCCACAATGAAAACCTTCTTCATTAAATGTTAATTTTTCCTCTATGATAATATCAAAGAATAACATTTTTGTGTCTAATAGATTTTTATCATTAGCCCTTCAAAAATGGTGCTTATTATTTCGCACTCAGTATTTACATGTTTGCTCTCTAGAAATATAAAATGTATTTATCGATAAATATGACTCAATTTTTCATCAATATAAAGTTTTCTACAGCAAGAATTTCAACATAAAGAGTAAATTTTAGTCAATATTAAAAGATTACAGGTTATATATTATCATATTTTACAAATTACTTTAAGATTTTCTAATGAATTGTGTACTTCTGATTTGATACTGTGATCGAGCGCTTAGTATGAAAATAGAATAAGGATGTCTGATAAAATAAGATACTTTAGACACCCTTTCAAGTAAGGAATGTATTTGAAAATTCGAATTTAATGTTTTTATGTCGGTGGATATACTAATTGTTTCTTTACAGACTTATATAAAATTTTTATAATGTAGTTGATCTTAATAATTTGTTTTCTCCTGTTAGAAAGTTGGAATTTTATGCGGTGTTAGGGTTAGTCTATATAAGTCTACAAAACACTTCTTCTAATAAAAATTACATTTTAATTTATTAATTTGCGATCTCCCATAAATTAATTCTAAGTATAAAGAAGTTAAAAAAACAATAGTAAAGTTAGTAAAAGAAAACAGTTTTTGAGTTTTTGTCATTTTATGGTCGAAATAAAACACAGCAAATGAAAGGGTTGGACACGGGAGATAGAAATGTAAAAATTATAATTTTGTACTATTGAGAAACATAAAATGCTAATCAATTTTAAGATTAATTTATGAGTTTAGCGTTTATAAAGGAGATTAGTGGTTAATGATGTAATCCTAAATTGGTGCTAGTTTTCTGTTTTTTGTTTCTTTCTTTTACATTAACCTTATTCATATAAAGATGATTGTACAAATGCGGTATTCATTGTTCTTTAAAAATTCTAATTTTGTTGCAATTTTTCACATTTTAGTTAGTTGCCTCTCATACTCAACACCCTTCACGGATTTGTGGAATAAGGGAAATTTTTTTGATTAGTTTGTTAGAGTTGTGTATAATAGGGAAGCGTTGAGGTATGCGACACTCAAACGCTCTTTAACTGCAGCAAGCAATAAACATTTAACTACAGGTTTGAACTGATTGTCACTTACACACTAAACTTTAAAAAAGAAATGCAACGTGCAATTTTGGAAATGAGAGGTAGGTAATAGAGGAATAATAGTATGTTACAATTCTTATAGAATTATGTCAAGTTACTTCACTATGCGACCGCCCTCGTATATGTACATACTATCCGATGGTTAAACGTAAGAATTTTTCAAATGACAAACTGACAACGATTTATTTCTATTTGGTTGTTTTAGTGAAGAAGATATCGTAAACTTCTTTCCGCTGTCACGAAAGGAATCTCGAGCTCACCAGGAGCTGACGGATACCTTCAGCATTGAAGAAATGAGCATATCAGGTGACGAAGAGGAAGACCTGCATTTGGTGCCGCCACAACCAGTTTACAGAAGATACGCTTGCTGCCCGTTTCCGGTTTGCACAATACTGTAGGATCAGTCAATATGCGGCCTTTGTAATCTATACATGTGCCAAAGTTGAAGAGCTTTCCGGAAGCTATGAACGGAAAAACTTGCTCTATCTTTCAACGTGGAAATAAACACGAACTACTTAAGGGACAAACATCGTTATCTTCAAAATCACCAAGAACACTTTGTATTTAACTTTCTCGAGATACTAAGGCAATGCGATTACTTTTGTAAAGTACCAAGAAGACGAACTAGTTTTATTTTTGTATGTCATTTGATCTTTGCCTTAAATAGTCATAGTACAATTGAATCATCGGTTAGTCTTTGTTGCTTTTGTTTAAATATGTACATTACTTACTACTTCCGGTACGAATTTAGACTTGCGCTGTATGGCCAACTGTGTATGTTGTTTGTTATTTGCACCTTATTGTGCCAATCATAGATTTATGTGAATAATGTCGAGTATTTATTAGGAACCATTTTGCTTGTAAAGGTGTATTTTATTTATGACATGTTGTAATTTATACAATTTATTTGACATAATATAGAATAGAAACATTCCAACGTGCATTTTACTTCCAGAACGCTTACTACTCTTCTGATGCACACAATGATAAGGTATGAGTGGATATGCCATTGATTTCGTTTAACACGTTTTTTATTTTGTAACATATTTTTAAGGATATTTTTTTTATAAAAAATGACGTCACTCGAGTAGCAATAGACAGATGGTGTGACAAAAAGGAATGCTTTATTAGAATATTTTGCTAATTAATGTCATGGGGTAGCTGACATTTAACGGAAAATATCGAATTGTATGTCTAACCTAAATATTTATTAGTTCCATTTAAAGGTGCCTCCGTTTTGTGTGAAGGATTTAATTACGTTATGGAACAAACAAAAATGTGGAAACCCAACACAATATGCATTTTTATTAAAAACGTGTTGGAATGGGCCATTCATTTTTTGTGGCGAATTTTAAAAATACTAAGAAAGTATAAAGTTCAGTAATTTACCAAATGTGCGAAAAATGATTATTAAAAAAAAATTTTTGGAAGCAAGACTTTGAAGTTACAATTATTATTTATCAAAGAAATTGGGATCACAAAACCATGGATATTGGATATATTATATTCAAATACTATTAACAATAAAAATATTATTTTTTGAAACGTTTATGTTAAAATAGTAAAATTATGCAAATATGTAAAAAATAACATAAGATAACAACTAGTGTTTAGATCTTTATGTACTTACGTTACAAATAGCAATAACAGTACTAGGATTATATTGTTGTACAGGGTTTTAAATTCATAAAAAGAATAATTTAAAAGTACTGAAAGTTATATTTAAAAATCTAGATGATGAGTTTATATTTAAATAGTTTGCATAAGACCAAGATACTTATTTTATTTTATTGTAACATAGTTAACCTAATACTAAAATTTTTCCGACTATATCAACTTCACAAGTTCTGCAATTATTTATAACTGCTTATCTGGTATAATAAAGGTATTTAATGATAAAGTTTTGTAAAAATCAAATGGTAACAGTTGCTGTAGCTACACAGCGTGGATCCAACGATATTTTGAATGTCTGACCATAGCAGACGAATCATGGCTTTAATAAGAAATGCCGGAAAAGAAACGCTGGTTTATGGAATGAAATCACTTTAGAAGCTCTCGTTTTAAAAAGCCCCTTATTGCATTCTGGAATCTGAAGGAGATCCTGCTGATGTATGTCTCTCATTTGCGAAGGCATTACCAGAGAGGTAATGCGAGCTATTGAAGCGACTTCGCCGACCTGTTGAGCAGTAGCGATACGGGAGATAGAGGCACGACATGTTACTTTAATATAACAATACGCAGCTACATCCTAATCACCATAGCGTTGCTATTCTCGGTTAGACTCTCCTACTTTACGCGTCATAATCCTCGAATTTTGTGCCAAGCAGCCACGCTCTATTTGACGCAATAAGCAAGGCAGTAAGCAAGGCAGTAAGCAGAAGTTATCCTGCGATGATATGTTTCAGTCGGCTGCCTGTAAGTAAGAAAGAATTATTAGCAATAGCTTCGCAGAAACTGTCAGAGCCAAGGCAAGATTGCATCAACTTAGAAGCAAAATATCTTTAATACGGGAGCTCACTTCTTAATAAAATATTAGCGGGGGGAAAATAATTGTAGTGCCAATCATTTTTCGACACCAAGTAAGTATGCTTTGAAATATAGCATATGGTCAAAAGTATCCAGACGCTCATTGTTGCAGAATCAGAAATTCATGTAGTATGTATTAATTCAATGTCAGTTTACTTTTAGATCAATCACAGTCTGCACTTATTTGAGAAGACTTCCCACCCGTTTTTGATATAGGTTTATAGAAATTTCTTTTATTCCGCCATAAGAGCTGCAATAAGCCCAGCCGCTGAAGATAACATATGTGATTTGGCCTGGCGCGTAATCTGCGTTTTAATTCTGATGTGTTTTTTAATGAAATTTAAATCGGGGTTCCGTGAAGACTAATTTAGTTTTTCAATACTCATTCCTTCAAGCAAAGGCAAAACAAACTTTGCTGTGTATCTGTGTATCCTTCTCTGAACCATTTCCAGAGGGTTGGAAGCACAGAGTTGTCAAGAATATCAAAATATACAGTAGCGTTCATTCTTCTGGTTGTAGAAACTAAGGGGTCACGGCCAAACCACGAAAAACAGCCCAAATCATAATGTGTACTCCATTGAACTTAACTGTTGGCACAATGCACTCAAATAAGAAGCGTTTTCTTGGCATCCGTTAAAGTTAGATGCGCCCATCGGATTGCCAAATGGTCTATCGAGATTCACTACTCCACGTAGTGTGTTACCATTGTTTCACAGCTGTGACTTGTTACCACTGCAAGCGACGTTTGGCATTGACCGTGCATGTATTAGGCTTATGAATCAGCTGCGTGATCCTAAATACATATGCTTTCAACTTCTGGTATTAATGATGGCGTCGGAAGTACTTTAAAAATCACAATTTTCACGGTTACAATAATTTAGTTTATGCAGCTTACCACTTCGTTTCACAGCTATTTTACATCCCAGAAGTTTGTATTTTATAACTACATCATTTATAGTTGATACCTTTAACAAGGCGAGATTTTACGGTTTGTTGCAAATAATCATGCCGTATCATGCCATCATCACTTAATTCTGCCGAATTACACATTATCTGTCTAACGTACGTGTATGATTTACATATACTACTACTTGCACCATTATATCGTTCTATGAAATTTCAATACGTGTAATAGCTAGATCTATTTCTCTAAAGGGGTGTCTGAATACTTTTGACTATGCAGGTGTATTTAATCAAACTAACAATAAATTATGATTTAAGTTTACTAATGGAACGGCCCGTGCTTACGCACGGAGCAAAAATATTAAAATTTAAAATTATTTTTATTGAGTTTGTCCTCCAACCACCCCAAACTCCAATACCATATTTATTTATTTATTACTACATTATGATCATTTATATTTAATGGACAACAAATTTTAATATTTTCTTTTGATCCAACTCTCGACAAAGCAACATAAAGTTGATCATGAGTAAAATCATGATTTGGCAAATTTTTCGAGAGTTTGTCTTTGCGCTTTATTAATTGTCATTGCAAATAACGGTCTCTTCTTTGAAATTAAAATGGATAATCTGTATCAGAAGGTTTTAATTTGATTCGTGGAATAAATACACGATTGCCAGTTTCAGCTTCAATATATCTATTATTTAAAGCTTTTACTATTAGTTGCGTTCCATTACATATGCCCAAAGAAGGATTAATATTTCTTATAAGTATTATAGGCACTCCAATTTTCAGTCGAAGGACATGTAGTGGCAACCCGCTAGACTTCAAAGTATCTAAATATTTGACTTTTCATTAACAACAGAATTTGCGCTATAATAAGTGCGTTGATATTCTTCAAATCTATCAATTATCAAATTGTTCATTTTATCAACGTCATCATTTATAGGTGTTAAAATATACCGTTTGTTAAATAAAAATGTTCAGGTTGGTCAAATGGATAAATAAGTATAATCAATGTATTCAAATTATTTGGCTGAATAATAAATTCTGCAATATCGGCAGATCTGCCTTCTTCAATTTGAAGCAAATATTCCGAAAAATTGCTTTCTCTTTGCTGAACTTGCATATTAACCTTAATCGTCTTATGTTAACAAACTTCCAAATTAACATATTTCATAGTAGATAAGACGATAGCTGCCCTATTTCCATGTTTTTGAACAGGCAATATTTGTCTGAAATCGCTTCCAAATAAAACAACCTTTTCTCCAAAAGGCAAGTTATTTTGCATTATATCTTTAAATGTTCTATCAACACACTCATACACCAATTTTCCCATCATTGGTGCTTCATCCCAGACAATCATAACTGTTTGCTTAATCAACTTCGATAAATCTGATTATATGCTAATTGGACTATGTTGACGTTTTATTAAGATTCAAAGGAATTTTAAATCTGGAATGCGCTGTTCTACCTTGGTCTAATAACAAAGCAGCTATTCCAGATGAAGCGACTGCTAATGCAATCATATTATTTTTTTTTAAAATTGCATTAAATAAAAAAGTTTTGCCAATCTTTCCTGGTGCATCAATGAAGTAAATTTGCTATTTCGTTATAAATAATTTGTTGTTTGGCATTTAATCTGCTTTCTATTTCTAAAACTTGTTGCTTTAAAATTTCAATGTTAACAGTAAACTTAAATTATTAAAGGTTGTGATGATAAATCATCAATTGTTGAAATATTTGGAAAATCATTTAAAGATTTATTATTTCGTTGCAAAAGTCTTTCAATTTATGTTAAAGTTTTTTTAATAGGCAAACTTTCGAGACACATTATTGGATATAGGATCTATAGATATTTTCAGAAAAATCACTTTTAAGCTGTTTCCACGATTCTCCAAGGTTTAAGGGCCCGCAAAAAAGCAAAATTGTTACAAATAACTCTCTTAATAGTTGTGGGCTTTGTGAATTTCCAGCCTCATCAAGTTTAAATCTCCACTCATTATCATTTTCAATTAAATCTCTGAAAAAGGCTGCAAATTGAAATGTTTCGTAAACTTGGCCATTTATAGTTCTTCAGATCTGCAAATAATTTTGCTTCTAGAACGTGATAGAAAAGCAATTTGAGGTAAAACAACTCCTTATTTCTAATAGTAACAGTATACATTCTATCAATTGTAGCAACATTTTTTCTTTTATTCCACTTTTTAGTTGATTTGCTGTTAGATCAATTTGATTTAATTTAAACCAAGCAGTTTATTTAGTTTCAGAATTTCTTTCAAAAATTTGTTGAGGATTTTTTTCGTTTCCTCTAAAGTAAACCATTTGCTGATGTTTCAGATGTACTAATAAACGCGTAACATTAAGCGATTTATCACTCATTGAATAAGACAAATATTCGCCATAAAGCCTTTGAGTTGATATATATCTACCATCAACATATGATTTGACTTCGTTCATGTTAGAGTCATGAAGTAGTTATTTGCATAACTGCTCTGTCAGATCCTTTGTAGATATATTTGTAAAGGTACTCGTTATTGTGCTGCAAAACTCCACGTTAATATGAGCATTATATTTTTTGCACAAATACGGATTGAATGCTACAACATAACAATTGTGTAACCTCGTTGAACGAATTTCTACGCATTTTTTATAATTTCGTCTTCGATATAACGGAAATCCATCAGGTGAAAGAAATGTACTTTTTTGAAATTTTTTAGGAAAGTGCTTTTTACATAATTTAGTTTCTTGGTCCATACATAGCGCGTTCAAAAATCCAACACGACATGAACCATGGACTAAGTTTCGTTTAACTATTTCATATAGATCAGTTTGATCTGGTATTTCTGCAGGAATTACTAAATCAATATCATTCACTTCAATGTGATCATTAGAATCTAATATCAATAAGATACGTGCGTGCAGTAATACACGCTTTTCAAATTCAATAATCTAAATCATTGATTCCCAAAGTGGTCCAGGTGGACCCCCAGGGGTCCACGGGAGACTCGACGGGGGTCTACGTTGGCGTGACAAAAAATGGGGGTTCACAATTCGTAATCGGGGGTCCACGAAAATTTATCTGGTTTCGATAGTGAAGAACTAAAATGTTGGCTTGAGTTCACCTTTCAATGTAGGCAGATAATATTTTAAGAAGCTCAGCGACTGTTACTTGTAAAAACTTGCATATTCCATATTCAGTACAACGTGTCGAGACTTGCAAAGCGCTAGCGCTGCCGCCGTCCGCAATGCTTGTTCAGACGTGGAAAGGGACGAAGTACGACTTGTGATGTGTGTGCTTGCAATCTTGCATGAACTTGTTTGATTCTTCACCAATATAAATACGATTGCCACGGATAAACGTTATTCATTTGTTTCCCGAATTTCGAAAACAAGAGTAAAGTAAAGTGAATCCATGTTAGTGTTTGCCACTGTCGGAAAAGTAAGTGCTTACCTGCCTATTTGTTATACATACTTTTATTTTATTTATTATTTATCTATTTATTTTACAATGTATTGTACACGCAAGTAAACAAAAAATGGACAAATTACAAAAAAAATACGTAGGTACAAAAGCTGAGGCTTATTCCTAAAAGAAATCTCTTCCAACCCACCTGCCATAGGAGATATATTTATGTTGTAATAAGTATATTTGTAATGTTTGCGTGTAGTAGGTACGTATTAAAAAAATTTCTTGGGAACATCACATGACTTTCCTTATCCTATTATTATACATTATACCGGGTCCATCGTCTCGGCCCTGCGCTGCTCTCGTCCCGGAAATTGTTATTTTAAAAAAGGACGATGCGTGAGTCCAACACTCGAAAGCTGATTAAAATAAACAGTACAAGACAATAATTGACTAGTACTTAAAATTTTGCTACGTCACTGAAGGTAACTGTGCGAGCTCGGCCGCACGGCCTTCCCCGTTATCGCCTGCGTGCTCCCTCCTAGCGGCCAAGCGCTCCTCCCCGTCCTTCCGCAGTCGGCCAGGAAGCTCTCCAAGCCCGCTGTGGTTGGTCCGTTTAATTATTTTTTAATCGGCTATAATTTACTTATTTGACCTCGGATCAAAAAATTTCATTGTAATTTTTTGTTCGTCTCAGTCCGATATATCCAGTAGTATATATGAATTTTCCAAAACATTTTATGAACACCCGGTATATTAAAAATCCTAAGCTTCAATTTTTTTCGAGTTCTTATTTTATCAACTTTTATTTTAAATTCATGTTTATCTCATGATAACAAATCATTTTTATTTTCATAAATTTTTGTATCTTCAACCGTTTAGATTCGCGACCGCTTTGCGACCTATTTTGTGCCCTTGCGACCAAACTATTCGCCGATTTCATGGTTGACAAGCGTACAAATTTAAGCGTTAGATAGACACCTGTTGAGACGAGAACAAACTTCTGGGTCCGAATCAGATAAACATGTTGGATAGTGAATCAGAATAAGATGCAACAGAAATTCAATGCAAAGTTTATCTTATTTTGTAAATTATTTTGCGACTCCCATTCAGTTTTAACGAACTCCTCGAGGTATTTCACATAAAGAATCAGTGATTTACAATATTGTTGAATTATTTATTATATTTTTGTAAAGACAATGCGTTTGTTACAGATTTTTAATTTCCGTATTAAATATGAAGCATTTTGTAAGCAATTAATTTAACGACTATAAAAGAAAAATCTGGTGTGAACATCACAGACTTTCCTTATCCTATTAAATATATATATATATATATATATATATATCCTACGCTGCTCTCGTCCCATAACTTGTTACTTTAAAAGGACGAGACGCAGTCAACACTCAAGCTGAAATAAAACCAAAATTCGGATATTGGGTACGTGGTACTGAGTATACTTTTATATGGTGCGGAAATGTAGTTCATCACAAAACAAGATAAGCAAAGACTGGAAGTGATGAAAATAAACTTTTGAGGCCACGATGCGAGGCGCTGCTCTCGTCCCATAACTTGTTATTTTAAAAGGACGAGACGTGAGTCCAACACTCGAAAGCTGATTAAAATAAACAGTACAAGACAATAATTGACGTACTTAAAATTTTGCTACGTCACTGAAGGTAACTGTGCGATCTCGGCCGCACAGCCTTCCCATTATCGCCTGCGTGCTTCCTCCTAGCGGCCAAGCGCTCCCCGTCCTTCCGCAGTCGGCCAGGAAGCTCTCCAAGCGCGCTGTGATTGGTCCGTTTAATTAACTTTTTAATCGGCTATAATTTACTTTATTTGACCTCGGATCAAAAAATTTCATTGTAATTTTTGTTCGTCTCAGTCCGATCTATCCGGTAATATATGAATTTCCAAAACATTTTATGAACACCCGGTATATTAAAATCCTGAGCTTTCAATTTTTTCGAGTTCTTATTTTACCAACTTTTATTTTAAATTCATGTTTATCTCATGATAATAAATCATTTTATTCTCATAAATTTTTGTATCTTCAACCGTTTAGATTCGCGAACGCTTTCCGACCTATTTTGCGACCTTGCGACCAAACTATTCTGCCGATTTTTCGCACTGCGCCCACTACCTACAAGTAACTTGCATACCAAATTTCAAGTCTCTAGCTCTTACGGTTCTCGAGATATCCTGTTTACTGACAGACCGACAGACAGACACACACACACACACGCGAACCAATGGCTAAAACCAACTTTTTTGGTGTCAGAAATGTGAGAAACTGGGTAGGTCAAATTTCCGCCGATTATATTACTTTCCTTATTATAGGATAACGGTTTGAAATGTATTAGGTAACACAATTTAAGAGTTGGAAACAGCAGTACCTGGCATAAGGCAGAGATATAACTAAATGATGAAGTTAACAACAAATTTTCTACATAAATAAATATAGTATACATAAGTTAACACTAAAATGCAAAAATTTGTTTTGAATTATATTAAATACTAACAGGAGCATAAACATAAGTGAACTAAATCATGGACAATCTAACCTTATGTAAATTTCGTTACAATTTAATCCTAAACAAATACTGACAGGTAAAAAAGTACCATAAAATTCAATATACGCAAAGAAATTTTTCTTAATAATAATAATGACTTTGTGTACAATCCAGTTGATAGTTAAAAACAAATTTAGATAACCGAGATAAGCGTTAAACGCCCGTTAGATGGAATGAAAAATGAAATATCTCCCGGTGCCGGGAATATTCATTCCAGCAGAACTAATCAAAAGTAGTGGAGCTGCTTTCATAACAGAAATTACAAATCTCCTGAATAGATGTTGTCAACTGATATGTTCCAAAAGAATAAAAAATATCAAACATAGTGTCTCTTTTTTTAAAAAATGTGATAGGAAGAATCTTAAACGTTGCAGAGGTCTGAGTGTTACTAATACGCTAAGCAGATTATTTGGAAAAATCACCCAAAGAAAGTTAACATTTAGTATTGGACATCATATTGGAGAAGATTAGAGTAGTTTTATGCTAGGAAGATCGTGTACAGACAACTTATTTACACCACAGAAAGTATTGGAAAAAATAATTAAAAAGGGAAAAAGAATATCTTACTTTTATAGATTTAGGAAAGGTTCAATACCCAGATCAAAACTACGGGAAGCTTTAGACATTTTAGGCATTAATTATTATTTATTAAGCATTATAAAACACCTTTATAATGACAACACATCGTACATTAAAAGTTTCAGTAATTTTTCCAGTCCAATTAATACTACAAAAGGACTTCCGAAAAGGATGTGGTGTATTTCCATTATTATTTAACTTTTACGTTGAGGTAGCACTGAGTAACTGTAAAAGACCTTGTAAACAAATGGGGACCCTCATAAATACAAAAGCCCATTTTAACATTGAATTTTGCAGACGACCAGGTAGTTCTTGCTCAAGACATTTATGATCTGGAATAATCAGAAGACTTTATATCGAATGTAAAAAATAGAGACTACAAATTAGCCTGCAAAAGATGGAACATCTTATAGTTAATTCGGTTGTACGTTTTGATATATTCATTATTAACAATATTGCTATAAAGCAAGTAGAATAGTTTAAAAACTTAGGAACACTAATTGACAAACACGACTTGGGAAAGGAAGAAATGAGACATAGAATACAACAAAACAACAGAATAGTTGGTTGCCTAAATTCACTGTGGTAGAGTAAATCCTTATCATTAAAAACTAAGAAAAGAATAGGACAAACAATAGTTGAATCCGTTTTGTGTAATACAAATGCATGATCTACAAAGGAGCACAAGAACATTAAAAAGAGAATTTGTAATACAGACATTCATATTATGTGTACAAATAAGTTTCCGCCGTTTTTTATAAACAATTAAGAATTTATTGTAAAAAAAAGGTACAAATAATGTCATTCAAAATATTGTCCATCGCTTTCTATTACTTTTCACCATCTTTCGGGCAGCAAGTGGATACCCCGTCTAAAAAATTGCTCGTCTTTTGAGGCGATTCACGAATCGACTCATTTCTTCAATTCCTCGTAAGAAGTGAAGTGCTGCTCAGCCAGACCATGAGTCATCGACCGGAATAGGTGGTAATCTGAAGGAGCAATGTCTGGTGAATACGGCGGGTAGGGTAGCACGTCCCATTCAGTCCTTCCAACGTTTCCTTTACAATTGTTGCAACGTGTGGCCGAGCGTTGTCATGCTGAAAAATGACTTTATCATGCCTTTTGGCATACTGTGGACGTTTAATCTTCAATGCTCGGCTCAATTGCATCAGTTGTTGTTGGTAACGTTCCCCGGTGACGGTTTGATTAGGTTGGAGTAGTTCGTAATAGATTACTCCAAGCTGATCCCACCAAATGCACAGCATTAGCTTCTTGCCATGAATGTTTGGCTTGGCCATCGAAGTAGAGGCATGCCCGGGGCTTACCCCATGACTTCCTACGCTTTGGGTTGTCGTAGTGGATCCATTTTTCGTCTCCCGTCACGATTCGATGCAGAAATCTTTTGCGATTTTGTCTTTTGAGCAATTGTTCGCAAGCGAATAAGCGACGCTCGACGTCTCTTGGCTTCAGTTCGTAAGGAACCCAATTTCATTGCTTTTGAACCATACCCAGGGCCTTGAGACGTTGTGAAATAGCTTGCTGAGTCACTCCTAACTCTTGTGCAAGTTCTTTTTGCGTTTGGCACGGATCTTCCTCTAGTAAAGCTTCTAATTCTGTGTCATCATACACTTTGGGCCTTCCACTACGTGTTTTGTCCTCCACGTCAAAATCACCACTTTTAAATTTCTGGAACCACTCCCGACAACTTCTCTCACTCAAATTAACATTACCGTATGCTTCTACGAGTAGCTTATGCGCCTCAGCTGCAGATTTCTTTAAATTAAAGAAGTAAATTAGCAATTCCCGCAAATGACGCTTATTTGGCTCAAAACTTGACATCTTAACACGATGAAAACTAAGTGATGCTAGGAAAAAGTCAGAGGTATTAAAAGGTTATACTGTTGCCAGATGTCAACATATACTATACGACTTTTTACAGCTGACAATTTCGATGTTATCTTATCGGTGGCGCCATCTTTTGAAAACGACGGAAACATATTTGTACACCCATTATATATACATTCTTGTTTTTAGGCTGTTTGTCATATTTTTCAAATTTGAAGCCCCCCTGCTTATGATTAATTTTGAAGAAAGTGCACCTAAACGATTTGATTTTCTTAGTAATTGTGATTTAATATTTAGCTCACCGAACGAGATCTTTTTAAGTTTTGCATTTTGTTACCAACAAGCTGTGGTTCAGTGCACAATTTGGCCTCGGATAAGTGCTAACAGCTTTTTTTTTTGTAATTTCTTATTCCCCTATTTTGGCCATCTACTGGTGCCTTTCAACTGTATAACCGTATTTTTGACAGTTTAAGTTACGGATGTGTATTGGTGATTACTTACTGCTTTTCATGACAAAAGTTTATTAAAGTATCACCTGTGTTGTTTTTGTCACCCAAGCCAATACTTTTTATTATATTTGTTGTTTTTTTATTCAGTCTCTCGTAACAATATTTACTTTGTGGGTTTTATGATTTTCAACAGAGTATTAAATTGGTCATAAAATTCTTCTATCTGCGCATCCGGCTTACCTGGAGTTGGAGCATAAATTTGCAAGATGTTAATATTAATACAACTGTTGTATTGTCGAAGCATTCAAATTCTATCTGAGAGAGGTATAAAGTTTTGCAGTGATTTACTAACTTTTTCTTCTATAATTTTGGCGTATAACATCAGACAACCCGAACTAATAGAAAACGTAACCATTAGACTTGGCCGAGTTGGCTTTTGGTCATTTTGCTTTACTTGGGCATAGTATTTGAATGTTTAGTCTCTTCACTTTATGAAGATTATTGTATAGTTTTCTAGCTTTGAAAGTGGTACATTCCATGTAGTTGTCCTATCAATATTCTGCCTGGAGATTCTTAATTTTTCTGCTCCTTTTTACTGAAGCGAAGAATTCGGGCCCATATTGTTTGGTTATGATTTCATGGTAATTATTCATGAAATAATAGTGAAGTAGTTTATTACCCGATTTCTGCACCGTAATGTTAGAATCGCTTTGACCATTCCGATAACGCTTTCGCGATTGTTTTACTGGGGCTGCTTGATATCCATTACGAATTAGTAGGCCTGTTTGTGCTAGGTGAGATCTGACGTTCTCAACAACAGAACTTTCAGAGTAAGAATCAACGCAACGCTTTCTAGCATCAAAACAACAAAGGCAGGAGTACCTCAGGGGAGCCTATTGTGTCCAACCTTATTCAACCTTTATGTACATGACTTGCCCACGCTAAACAATTCAACGCTAGCCATGTTTGCCGACGATACGGCGATACTAACGCAGGGCGCTACAATTGAAACAACAATAGAACGACTACAAAATGCAGTAAACATAACGTGTGACTGGTTTAAAAAGTGGAAAATAAAAATCAATCCTTCCAAATCGCAAGCAAAGATGTTTGCACTCAAACGTTACACCCATCTTCCAACAGTCAGACTAAACAATGATGATATACCATGGAACCCAAAGGATGCTGCAGTAAAGTACCTAGGAGTCCACTTACATTCAAAACTCAACTGGGGTATCACATAAATAAAAAAATGAATGAGTGCCACACAAGACTCATTCTATTGTACCCGCTGATCAACCGAAAATCCCATCAGATCTGAATGCTCATTATTGATCTATAAGGCGATCCTCCGTCCTATATGAACTTATGCATGCCCAGTTTGGAGTAACGCACCCAAAACATCATTGAAGAAACTTCAAACTATGCAGAACAAAGTGCTACGTCTTGCAATTAACTGCCCTTGGTTCATACGCAACAGCCAAATACATCAAGAGTTAAGTGTTCCACTAATCTCAGACTACATTCACAAGCTAACTAGTAACTTCTTTAAAAAATTAGTGATGTGTACAAGTGCAACTAAATTAAACCTCGGTCAAAAGAACATACACTCTAGGATCAAGCGTAAGCTACCACAGGGCCTACTCTAGATTAACTAGCTTTAAGTAATAGTAGAACTCAAATGTTGTAAGTCAGAGGTGTGAATGCACTCACTTAATCCTCTCTCAAAAATTAATGTACTCCTAGTCATAAGTTTATTCATGTAACATAGCCGTGTATGGCATCTTGTTTGCAGAACCAGCTAATATATATTAAAAAAAAGAAAGATCTGACGTATGCATCATATAGTTTGATAGTTTTGAGGGGATACGTACTCAGAACGTTTTGCCAAACCTAACAAAAATCGTTCGCGCTCGAAAAACTAAATATGTCGCAACCATGGTTTTAGAAATACTTGATTTACTATAAAAAAAGGCTATGAAAATTGAGTCCAACATATGCTATAATGTATTGAGAGAATATTCTCAGGGAGAATATTTTGAATAAATAATAAAAAAGTTTCTTATATTAAATAATTGTTTTTGTTAGTTTTTTGCAATAGACATTGAGAAACCCACGTATACTGCTGATTAGTGTCTTAGGAGGTTTTCGCTAGTATTGCCTAATATGTGGCTACTCTGACTTAATTCGTCTATGCAGTTTCTTAGGGTGCAGTTCTAGGAGCCTTAAGTAAGAACTGGACACCCCATGACGACCAGTATTCTCCTTTCACAGACACGTGAAGTGACCACCCAGACTAAAACACACTACCTTTGTAGCATGATCTTGCAAAAATATTAAATAGAACTAAGAAAGTCCTTGAAACAAAAAATTTAATATCATTAAAAAGGAAACATAAAAGATTACTTTATTGGAAATACGAATAAACTAACAACAGAAAAAAGGACAATATATCTCGAATAAAAGAGTAAAAAGACACCAAACGAGTACGCAACATACAAGCAAATAGAAAAAAGAGTAAATAACGATACTAAAATATTAAAAAAATAACACTGGTAAATATTCTCCAGGGATAAGGAACACAACCAAATTAGGATCTGAAGAATATGCCCCAAACAAGAAAAAACATTAACATTATTTAAAGGAAAATTGGCAAATTATTTTATAAAATTGTATAAACCAACTATAAACAATATGGGTAAAGATAATTTTGGCGGTAAAAGGGGTAAATTATGAAATTAATGTAACACAAACAATATCAATAGAAAATCACCAGGTATGGACTCAGTTATCAACAAAATGATTAATTCCAGGGACCAGAGATTAATAAAAAAAATAATTATTGTATTTCCAAAAATCATTGAGATTGGAAATATACTGGATCAGTAGCGGAGAAGCATAAATATACTAATATTAAAAAATTGGAAGTTTATTGAGTAATATTTTAAAATTAAAAAAATTATGGCCTGAAAAACAACAATGCAAATTAGTATAAGCAAAAATACTAGGCCTTTAGATTTTTCAGATCTAGTATAGATTTAATATTTGTAGTGCATCACTAATGGAAAAATATAGTCAATTTAATAAACCCCTCTATTTCTGCTTAGTAATTTTACTCAAATTTTGACAGAACATAACTTAACAATGTAAGAAAATAAAGGGAGTACAAATAAGTCTTCACCGTTTGACAAAAGATAGTCCCGCTAGTAAATATAATTGAAATTATTAGATGTAAAACGTCATATCGTAAGGTTGGACATCTGGTAGCACCATAACCTTAAAATATTAGCGATTTTCTATCAGCATCACATAATTTTTTTCGTGTGAGGATTGCCGAATTTTTAGCCGAATAAGCGTCATTTGCAGGAACTTTCGATTTACTTCTTTAACTTGAAGAAATATCCAGTTCAGGCGCATCGATTGCTTGTAGAAGCATATGGTGCTTTAAGTAAGAGAAGTTGTCGTGAGTGGTTTCATAAGTTTAAGAACGGTGAGTTTGACGTCGAAGACAAATAACGTAGCGGAAGGCCGAAAGTGTACAAAGACGCAGAATTGAAGCATTATTGGAGGAAGATGCCTACCAAACGCAAAAAGAACTTGCACATACATTAGGAGTGACTCAATAAGCAACTTCACATCGTTTTAAATCGTTGGGAATAATTGAAAAGCAAGGAAATTGGGTTCCATATTAATTGAAGCCGAGAAACTTTGAACGCCCAGTTTGCACATGTGAAATGCTGCTTGCCAAGCATAAACAAAATAATTTTTTTGCATCGTATAGTCACTGGTGATAAAAAATAGATTCACTATGATAACCCAAAAAAGAGGAAATTATGGGGACCACGTGACCGTGCTTCAACATCGACAGCCAAGCCGAATATTCGTGGAAAAAAACTCATGTTGTGTATTTGGTGAGATCAGTTTGGTGTCGTGTATTATGAGTTGCTCAAACCGAACGAAACCATTACGGGGACTGTACCAAACACAATTGATGAGATTGAGCTGAGAACTCAAGAAAAAACGCGTCCACTTTGGGTTCCATATGAACTGAAGCCCAGAAACGTTGAACGCCGATTTTGTACTTGTAAAATGCAGCTTGCCAAGCATAAACGAATCGTATAGTCACTGGTGATAAAAAATGGATCCACTACGATAATCCAAGTGGGATCCCGCAAGTGGAAGTCAGCTATAGTGCTTGCTATTTGGGTACCAACAAGGGGATTGTGTTCGTCTGTATTAGGAGTAAAAATTTTCTCCACGATTTCTGATTTTTTTCAGATGAGTATGTCGTGTTGTTAGCTACTTACGGGTAGATGAAGCTTGGCTATCTCAGCAATCTTTTGGTTGCCTTCCACATGGTTTAGTGGCCGGGATGTATTTCTTCTAGGTAACTATTATATCTTATTATTCGAAGTTTATCCAGTTTTTGTTTTACTGGATAGTTTAGTTTACTATGTAATGTTTTGTAGTAAGGTAATCTTGTCTTTTGTCATTCTCTTTTATATTTATTTTTGATTTTATCAACTTTATTATATAATCGGGTGTTATGCGAAGGAGCACTTTGTTTTCTTGGTGTTGTAGCTTCTTGTGTGCTTTTTTGTATTGCAGTTGTATATTGTGTTATTGCTTTATCGAGGTTCAAAGAGGATTGAAGTTTTTAGTCAAGTGTTTTTAGAAAGGTTTTACATCCAGTTATTACATAAATAAGTTTAGGTGGAGGTGGCTTTATTTGACGTACGTCATAAAAGGACATAGTTATGGGAAGATAGTCAGAGTTTAGCTTATTTGTTACCGTTTGTTAAATTTGTTTTTGCAGATTTTCGTGTAACAAAACGTTCAGTACTTCAGGCTGATGGTCAGCACTATACCGGTAACAGGTAAATTTATTTGGGGTTGATATAAGTATACAATGGTTAGCCATAATGTTGTGTAGCCTTATGCCCTCAGAGTTATTAGATCGGCATCCCCATATGGTGTTTTTTGAGTTTAGGTTACATGAAAGCATTGTGAGCTCTGTACTGTAGAATAATTTTTTTTATGTCGTGGTCTAATAATCTTCTGGTAGGTTGTTTGTATGCATATGCCATTTTTAGGGGGCAATTGTTTCTCATGTATAATTTTATGGAAATAGCTTTTAAGTTTTCTCTATCAGTGAGATAAAGTAAGTGATGTTTTAGTTTTTTCTTGATTATGATCGCTACTCTTTCTGAGGTCTTATCAGCTTTTCTATTCTTTCAGTGTACTTAATATCTAGGGATATGGAAAGTTTCAATATTAATAAAGTGCATTTCTAGGTATTTTGCAAGCAATGTCTATGTTGTTACGAGTTAAGAAGTCAATAAAAAGGAACGTTGCAATTTAAGACCATTGGCATTCGATTAGTCAAAGTGAATTAAATAACTATTTGTTGATTATTTGGGTCCATGAGTTAGTAAAGTAGGAAGTATGGATGCTAATAATGGCGTTAGATTTGGGATGAGTAGCTCAACCAACTTTGTTAGTATAGTTGTGGTGAGGTCGGTCGTGTTGTGGGGAGCGATAGTAGTATTGGTATTGGCTTAAGGTGAGCGTCTTTGGCGTTGACTAGGAGAAGGTGGCTGGTTTACATGGCTAACTTGCTTAGTAGTGGTTGCTTGATCATATGGTCTGTTCAGTGTTCTATAACTGTTATTTATTGACTGTTTTATCTTAAGAAAGTAGCCGCACCTTTTATAGTTTGCAGGGTGTTTGTGGGTACTCATTTTGTTTTGGGATAGTTAATATATAAGTGGTTACCGGTGAATTTCGCACATTGTGATTGAGATTGACAATAGTTGTGCATGTGGCCATATAATTGACAGTTTTTCTACTAAGAAATTTCTGCAGATTTTCTACTAGGTTCAACCTCGATTACGCTGCGACTAAATATTGTTAGGCTAAGGATTTTCTTACCTTCTTCAAGATCCACTGCAAATAGTGGGATATCTATTTTTTATACAATTGCGCCATTTTTCTAATGGGGTATTTTAGGGTTTCTAGCTCAGTTTCGATTTCTTTTTCGGTCAATGATACGGGAATATTCTAAATTATTACTGAAAGATTGTTAGCTTCCGGGTTCTTAAAAGTGTGGTAACTTAGGTTCATTTCACTGCAGTGTTTTGTCTTGCATCAATAATCTTCTATGTTTGTTAGATTTAGTCTTAGTTGATTGCTTTTGTGAAATGTTGAAAATTTAGTTTTGTCTTTATCTTTTAGTTTCGCAAGTATTTCTTGATATTTAAGTTTATTAGCATTGTGTGGGGTTGTTATTTTCTTTTCAGCAGGTTCTGGTATAGATTGTGACTGATTAGAAGTATCCATTGCGTTGATAGATAATTTTGCCAGCGTTTTCAATTTACTTTTCATTTATATGGAATTATATTAAATTTTGCGGTTCGAACAGGTATTTTTTGTCTGGTTTCTTAGTCTGATGGTGAGATAACACCACTGTTTATTTTATTATTACTCATAATGGCCCTGAACTCATCCTCAGGGGTTCTGTAACAAATTTAGTACTTACGGCTGAATTATTATACATTATAATATACATAATATACATTTGCACTTTCAAGCGAGCGAAGCGGAGATAACTCATCTTTACGCTAAGAAAGTCAAATTGCAACTCGATGTAATATGTGTCGCTTGGGAGTATGTTAGTTTATGTTGTACTGTGTTTACAGTTATAGTATTTTGGGTATAGTTGGATAGGCTTTTTGTTGAAATTGTTTATGTTATCTTTAATACACCCTCGATAATTGGCTGAATGTGTTTTTTACAATTAACAAGCAGGACGCCAGCGTCTCTTATTTTCCGAGATCACTCATTAGTCTGATGATTGCCTGCGCATTTTATATAGCGTGGCATATTGTTACAATAATTTTTGTGACATCCAAAGCATTCACTTTTTTTTACATTGAGAAAGTTTTTTAAGGTGTGTTGGTTAAAATACAACACTGGCATTCATTCAGTTACAAATTTGCTTTATATTCCATATGTCTATGACGTTATAGCCGGTTTCTATTTTACTTTGCCTAATTACATTCAAGTCCATTGATGGATGTGTATTCTTAAAAGCAACTCGAAAGCTTCTGTCATGGTTAGGATTATATGTGTAAAATTCGGTATGTTTATTCATAAGTTCTTTGATAATATTAGTATACGTATCCCAATCCGTCGAGCGGTTGAACTTTGACGTGTGCGTTATTAATCGTTTCTAAAATAAATTTGTCTTTGGCTATTTCGTTTAATAGTTTAACTTTGGGTTTATTTTTTTAACAGTTCCCATTATTAAAACACAAATATATGCTGTGCGGCCTCTGCTGTGTACAATAAAATGATCAAGAATCCAAGCTGATAGCAAGGAACTGGAACAAACTGTAAATATAAATATAAATTTATTATCTTTCTATTGAAATTAATTATATTAGTGTAAAATAACTAAATTAAAACGGTTAACTAAAGTAGCTACAATTCTGCCGATCGTTTATATAAATATACCTGAAATCTTGATAACAATAGCGAATTAATCTGAGAAAGATTTAGAAAGCTATATGGATCAATCCGATAATGACGACAGCGTCTTCGTCAATAGATGCGAAAAAGTTAAAGGTGTTAAATGGAAATGAATGAAAAAATTTCCTGATCAACCGGCAAATAGCGGAACTCAGACGTTATATACTGCAACAAACAAATACTCTGTAATTAAAAATACCAAAAATGATTATAAGACAGTAAATTAGGAAATTACCCTAACTGTACCTAAGCGATCGCCAATATTTTACACAGTGTAGTTAGCTACAAGATGATGACAAAAAAATTATAGCGAAAACAAAATTTTTAGCCTACAATGCCGTTAAAATAAACACAAAAGACCTGGACGTATACAGAAAATTAGTGTAATAAATGCAGAAAACGGTATTATCTATTACAAATTTTAATGAAACAAGACCGACCATGCAAAATAGTCATAAAACATATTTATCAAACAACACCAAGAAGAAATAAAAAGTGCTTTTGAGGAACAACATAAGAAATATACTAAATATTAAAAATAAACATATCAATGAACCGTTCTCCAAATTCTTTACAAATTTTAAACCGTCTGAAAATAATAAAGATATTTATGATAATAGAATTTTAAACAATAGAGATGTCCTCTCTGAACCTCAAAGAAAAAATAATGAAATAGCACAGTGCACAAAGTATCAAAATTATCACCATACAAGCGCATATTGTAACAGATAATATGCTTGGGTTAAACGTGGCGGACCTCATAACACGAAGACGTCTGAAAAATCAAAAAAGCCAAATTTATATTGTGTCAAGGCTCTACTCAGCTAATTATAAAGGTTGCGTTGTCTATCAAGAATTGCAGAAAAAATACAACTCAAACAAACACCTATTAGTAAATCATATCATTTAACATAACAAAACATTCCGTTGTTACCAAACCAACACTTACCCAACCAACTTTTTCCTTCAAATATATCCTATGCACATTCCTTAAATCACCGACTCGTCCAACAAGACTTAAGTCTAACAATTTCTTGATGAATTTAAAAAACGTGTTTAATTAGCTTCTTCAACAAAATAGCGTGATTTTAAGCATGTTAACTGCAGTTATTAACAAATTAATTCAATAATGCCTAACTTTTTATGGATTGCAGAATGGAACACCAACAGAATAATACCAAAAAACTCGAAATTGAAGTGTTTCTACAACTTCATAATATAGACATCTTACTTGTGGCAGAATCATATTTTACTGACAGATCCTATATAAAAAATGCTTATTACAATATTTATCATACTCAGCATCTGAACGGAACTGTATATGGTAGTTGAGCAATAATTATCTAAGTTCAATTGTACATCATGAACTACCTGCCTATCAATATAACTTTTTACAAGCTACAGTAATTAAAGCTAAAAAACTCCAATAAATGTGTCAGCCATTTACTGCTCTTCTAGGCACAACTTCTTAAAACAAATATTGAAACCAATTTTTATTTCCTAAGACAGAAATTTATAGTAGAGGGAGATTTTAACTCCAAGTACACGCAATAGGGTTTACGTCTAACCACGATAAAAAAGAGAGAGTTATATAAATTATTAATAGATAACAATTGTAAATATCTCTCCAATTCTCTCTAATTATGACATAATGTTTGATTTATAATAGCGACTATAAGCTCAGCAATCATGTCCAAAGAACTTACTGTTACACTCAGTAATAAAAAAAACGAATTGCGTTTTATTTCAAAATCATATTGAGCAAAATCTAAACACAAATATAAGCCTAGAAATTTCAGATGATATTGAACGAGTCAAAAGTCAATTTATAACTATTATTCAAACAGCAGATTTGAATGCAACCCCACCGCCTACCAACATAATAAACAACAATAAAATAAATAACCCCAATATCTCACATAAAATAATGGAAATATTGAAGGAAAAAAGACATGCCAGGGCCAGATGACGACAAACATATAATGTGGAAAATAAACGTAAATTTAACCAGCTGAACAATAAACTCAAAAAAAATTAAGACAAACACAAAACGTTCTAAGAATACCTACATTATCCACTCATGATCAGTCGATCTGAAAAGCCTTGAAGGGCACGAAATGACCGAAAACACATGAACCATACTACTATGAGACCAAGGGGGAAATTTGATAAGGTCTAACAAGGATAAAGATGATGCATTCGCCCACCATTTTCGAAAGTTTTTAAACCGAACTCTGATAAAGCAGACGTACAAATAGAAAACAAACTACAAACGCCCCTTCAGATGCCATTACCAATTAAAAAATTTACTATTAAAAAAATTGAAGAAAAAATAAAATTTTTAAATTATAAAAAATCTCCAGGTTAATATTTAATAACACAAATCATACTGAGGCAATTACCTGAGCAAAGAATGAAACTCGTAAGAATTTTAAAATGGAACCCTGAGGCTAACACACTAGCCGCTACAACTTAAATTAGGTCAGACAGACAAATAAATAATAACTGGATGCAAGATGCACCATTTCGGATTCTGATATCACCATTCCATAATCCAATAATGCCATCGAATAACAAATACTATGCAAACTGCACTTTAAAACAAACAGTTTTGCTGCGCTGTGATGTTAGATGACAGACAAGCATTCGAGAGATTGGCATAGAGGACTGCTATACAAAATAAAACAAAGCGCTGTCTCACGAATTATATTTCTCACTTTTGTAATTCAATAAGAGAAGCTGTCAAACTAAGACTGGGAACGATGTATTACACTTCTGATCAACTAATACCATAATATGATAACCAAGTTCGCTGATGATGCAGCTATTCTTACTTACAACGACAATACAGATGCAGTAACGGAAAATTAAGGTTAATGAAGACAAATCAGTTTACATCACATTTACAACAAAATTCCTCACGTGTCAACCAGTCACCCTTAATAATACTCCATTCCATAATCAAATGAAGTAAAGTGTACCTAGGACATTAGATTAAAGATCTGTACTGGTTATCGGAAGAAAATTTCTTTTACCAATAGAAAATAAAATCATATTGTATAAATGTATACTATTTCCAATCTGAACATACTTTTTTTTTTATTATTTGTGGCTTATTTACAATCTACTCTCACACGAGTAATAAGTAAATTATTTATAATTTATAATTTTATAACATGTCATTGGGGGGATCCGGCCAGCGCCTTACTCCCCGTAGGCTAAACACTAAGTTACTCTGGATAGTTACACTGGAAGGTCTTGTGGCCAATTTCGTTTTAATCGTCTGGTGATGTTTGGCTGGTTAGAGAGCTGTTCTATTAGCTGGCTTTTATGTCCTGCCAGGTGGTTCGTGTATGTTCGAGCAAGCTTCTGTATCTTTGCGGCTACGCATGGAATTCCTAGGTCTGTGTGAAGGGTTTCGTTAGAGATGTACCGTGGGGCGTTGGCTATTTTGCGAAGGATTTTTGATTGGCTTCGTTGCAGGATCTTTGTGTGGGAGGCTTTAGCGCATTCCCACAACTGTATACCATATGTCCAGATGGGTTTTATGATGCTTTTATATAACAGTAGTTTGTTTGACAGTAAAAGTTGGGAGCGTCTGTCAAGGAGACAGTGCATTTGTTTAATTTTAAGTGCTCCAGGTGAGCTTATGGTCTAGGTGTAGTCCAAGATATGTCCGTCTTCTGAGGTGTCGGAGTATTGTTGATGTTGTTTAGTGGGCTTGCAATACGTCTATTTGTGAAAGTGATTTGCGAGGATTTGTCGCTATTGACTGTAATTTTCCATTTGTTGAACCAGTTTTGCAAGATGTCTAAGTGTGTTTGTAGATGGGCTGCTGCAGTTATTGGGTTTTCGTCTATTGAGAGGATAGCTGTATCATCGGCAAACATTGCAAGTACTGTATCGTCAGTTGAAGGCGTGTCGGAAGTATATAGGAGATACAGCAGCGGTCCCAGTACGCTACCTTGCGGTACTCCAGATGTAATTTCGTGGTATGCGGAAGTTGTGTTATTTACTTTAACTTGGAAAGTCCTCTGGGTTAGATATGATTTAGTATGAGCTGATTTGGAAAATAGAGTTTTATTTTGTATAACAGACCCGTGTGCCATACTTTGTCGAAAGCCTGTTTTATGTCTAGGGATACAGTTATGCAGACGCGCTTGGTTTCTAGAGTCTCCATAATGCTGTTAACTATTCGGTGCGCTTGGTGGATAGTAGAATGATGCTGCCGGAAGCCAAACTGATAGTTTGGGAGAATTTCATGTAGGTCGACAGTTTCATGGATTCTCGTGAGGAGCAGTTTTTCGAATATTTTTGACATGAGTGGTAAAAGGCTGATGAGTATGTAGGAGGAGGGTTGCGTAGGAGGTTTGCCAGGTTTAATAAGGGTAATGATTATAACATGTTTCCACTGAGTGGGGAAGTGGCAGATGTAGATGGTTGTAAGTAACACTAGGGCTTTTCTGGGGAGGTTTTGCAATACATCTCCTACGATTAGGTCGTAACCAGGTGCTTTACGTGGGTTTGCTAATTTAATTTGCTGTCTTACTTCGGCTGGTGAGAATGGTCTCAGGGGTAAGGACCTTTGGCAGGGCGCGTCAAGGAATGCGGAAATGTCGGTGTCATCGTTGTTTCCTACCGGTTGTGGCGATGAGAATACAGTAGCAAGATGGTCTGCGAATGAACCAGCTTTTTCCTTGTCTGATCTGGCCGATGTATTATCGGACTTTTTGATTGGAGGTATCAGTGCTATTGGCCTTTTAAATTTTTTTGTTGCCTTCCATATCGTATGATCAAGAGGTGAAAGATTCGTGATGTAATGCTGAAAGGTGTGGTTCCGGGCTTTTAGTAGTTCAGTGTGGAGTTGATGAGTAAGTCTATTATATATGATCTTGTCTGGCCTTTGTTTAGTTCGTTGCTATTTTTTTCGTGCCTCGCGTTTTTTTGTGACGAGGTGCCTTATATGACGAGGGATATTAATATCTGCTGAGCAGGTGTTTGTTTCACTGGGTGTTGCTTGCCATGCCGCATTTTGTATCATTGTAGTTAAATATTGGGCTGCTTCGTCTAGGTCATAGGCGTCCTTAATTCGGATAGTTAGATTAATCTCGTGATCCAGTGTGTTTTTGAAGAGGTCCCAATTGGTGTTTAAGTTGGAGAGTTTTGGGGATCGTTTTTTGGTAATAATGAATATGTTTAAGGTAATTAGAATGGGAGTATGATCTGAGGACAGGTCATAGTTAGATTCCACTTTGGTGTATATGTTTGCTATGGCGCAGGAAATAGCGAAGTCTAATAAGTCGGGGATTTTATATGTATCTGTAGGCCAATAGGTGGGTTCTCCGGTTGATATGTAGTTGCAGTTATGATTTTGTATTGCTCTGAGCAGGTTACGCCCTTTCGGATGGGTTAGTCTTGATCCCCAGGCCACATTCTTGGCGTTCCAATCTCCTCCAATGAGGAATCTCGCGTCAAGGGATTTTAGCAGATCTGCGTATTCTTCAATTGAGATAGCATGTCGTGATGGACTGTATACTGCTGCTATGATCAATGGGCAGGGTAGGACTTGAATCTTTATACTAGAGCTTTGAATTTTGTCGGTTTGAAAGGAGTTCCATTCATGGTGGGAGATTGAGTTTTTGATAATTACCGCTGATCCGCCATGTGCTGTGCCATCAGGTTGGTAGGAAAGGTATACGGAATAGTGCGGTATTTTAATAACTGTTCTGGCTGTTGCGTGGGTTTCGGAGACGAGTAACACATCTATATCTGTAGTTGCAGAAAACAGTTGATCTCACGTATATGGTTTGATAAGCCATTGGCGTTCCAGAGAGCTATACGGAGGTGGTTGGCCATTTTTAAGCTAATTTGTTTATAACAGTGGAAAGCATGTTTAAAACCATGCTGTTTTGGCTGATAAGCTGCGAAAACATTGCTTTAAATTCCGTTAGGAAGCTAGAGAACAATTGGTTGATATTACTCTGCTGTTCATTAAAGTTATGAATAGGGGGTCTTCTGTCGGGTGGTTGCAGGGAGAGAGGTCTGTGGTAAGGATGATGCATAGCTTCTGGATTTTGTTTGACGGTTTGTTTAGGAAGTGGTGGGAATTCTGATATATTTGGTGGTAACTGGTACGTTCTGGATTTGCTTGTGATTCCTCTGAGTGTTGGGTTTTTGGCTCTTTTGTGACTTTGAGACGAAGAACGTTTTCTGGTTGCATTTTACATTTTAAATTTCCTACTCAACTAAAAAATGAAATAACAAAATGCTGAAATTATTATACTTTGCATACATCGTGTTATTATGCAACAAAGTTGTTTTAAAAATTAGAAGTCGCTTTTTAGTAACCTTTAAAATTTTTATTGTTAGAGACGCATACATTCTTCATAAAAAGAGTTTAATAATTGAGCTTTATTATTTGGAAAGTTAAAAAGTTGTTGACACAATCACATCATTTTCTCCTCGCTAATCTTTTATTAAGAAGAGTTTAGTGTACATTTTGTTAAGGGTATTTTCCTGAAATGTTTGGGCATTGTTGCCATCGGTTCGGTTTTTTTTTGTAATTTTCTGTATGTAACATCTCACCGCTTATAGACAGTTTACTGAAGCTCGTCGTTAGAGAACTGTTTACTGCGATGTCTTTTTTGTTGAGTGAAACACAACATAATCGCTTAGCACAAAATTCGGCTTACGTGACAGTACGGTGTAACCGAAAGTCTGCGGGGTTGTAACAGTGTGGTGACTGACACAGGACCTGACACGGTATGTTGTTTTGCAGGAGTCGCTTCAATGATTTGTGGTACTGCTTACTGGAAATGTTCTAGTGTGGTTTGTTAGCGTCTCGTGTCAGAACCATAATTTCTCTGCCGTGACCTGATACTTAAATAACGTCTATGGATTCATGCTGTAAGGCTACAGCTGTTAGTCCACCTTCACAGTGTTTAGAGAAAGTGGCTTGTGGGAGATAATTGTCCTTTTGTAAACTTATTAAGATGGAATCGGAAATTTTTGTTTGGAAGATGGCCAGAAAGCCTCTTTGTGTCTATTACATAGAACATCGTTACTCTTAATAAGATGCTCTAGTCTAACAGATATATGGCTTATCTTCAAGTGAGACAACATTGTTTTCTTTAAATATTACATGTTTTAATTAACAACCACATATTCCTAAACATTTTGTAGAGTCGTAAAGATGATCAATAAATTTAAAAATAAAACATCTATGTCAACAGCAACACAGCAAGTGAGGAAACTTGGTTTTATTTTATGTCGCAAAGCACAAGCTGAAGAAAAGACTATTTTTGAACAACGAGATCACTGTAATTGCGTGGAATGACAAGTGCGCTCAGATCTTTGAAGAAATATAGAAGAGATACTTCAACGACTGGTTTCCAAAAATACAGAAACGCATGGAGTGCGTATTATTTTTAAGAATATTTTGAGAACGTGACTTATCAAGACTTATCAAGTCGTACGATATTAGTTACATTTGTTAGCATTCTCTTCCTTGAGGATAAGGATAAAGTCAGACTGCAGCCAATCTCTAGATAATCGACTAGTCTCGTATACGGCATTAAACAATCTATTGATTCTTCTTTTTGTTGGTTCGTGGTCCAATAACGTCGTTCTTGACCAATATAATCCCATTTTTAAGATGACTCCAATTGCCTATTGTATATTTGGGTTTCCGGTTGTATTTTCTATGTCCTTAATTTCAGCGGTTATTTTTTTTTGAGCTTTGTTATGTATTTTTTCGTTCTTTAACTTATTGATGTCAATTTTTTAAGGGCCGTCGCAGATTCCAAGTGCCGAAACATTATCGCCTTTCCGTTTGGTATGAGAATGCTCATATATTCGGCTATATACTTGACGATTTGTTTGACCTATCTAGTTCCTTTGGCAATCTCCACAAGGTATTTCATACACTCCTTGGGATACATTGGGGCAGTGATCCTTTGCTGAGCGAATAAGCCCAGATATTTGGTTATTGGTCGTAAAGTATTGGTACAATTTACCCCACTGCAATTAATACACGCAGTACTCTAGTACAATCCAGTTTTTCTGCAGCAGCAATTATTTCTACAGCCGCTTTTACAACTGCAGGATAATGTCTGTAAAAGTTTTGCTGGAGCTATTAAGAGTATTTTTAAGTGCATAAAAATAGCATTTTTTCGTACGCACATAACCTACTTTTTCCAAAATGATTTTAATTAGATGATTTATAAAATTTGAGTTATTTAATTATGAACGTCAGTTCGAAAAAATTAAAACATATATTAGTGTTTTGCAATAACAGTATTGGATTACAAGTACCTACAGATATTTCACTTGTCGTTGATAATAAAAAGCATCGAATGTAGCATTTACTCACTACACTTCATTTCACGTGTTACGACGCAACAACGCGCCGAATGACTAACGTACTTTTTAGAAGAGAATCGTAAGGTCTTTCACCACGTTAGAGACCACCTGAAAACACGTGTATAGCTGTTTTGTTTTGAATTTTTTAACTAAAACCCTTTTTTATCTCCAAAAAGCCGTATTTCAACGCTTTCTTGCATTATCACCATTTAATAATTAAGAAAAAAACAAGGCAAAATTTTAATAATTTATGTATAAGTTAGAACCTTTGTGTTAAAAAAATTAAAAGTTTTTTTTGTTAAAATTATAATAATTTTTTCATTGTGAAATTCTCCAAATTTTGAGGTTGGAAATTGTTTTTTCCTCTATTTTCTTAAAAAGTAGCATGAAATATTATATATATATATATATATATATATATATATATATATATATATATATATATATATATATATATATATATATATATATATATATATATATATATATTTTTTTCAAAATAAATTTTCTAATTTTTTTGGCCGATGGCGTATTTTAAATAATCACTTTAGGTATACTATCCACCTATTCGATTATTTTTTTTTTGTTATTTTACTTAGTTTATTACGAATTTAAAGAAATTATTGAGAATTAGCGCAACGCTCGACTTCAAACTTGAATATGAAAATTTAAAGAGACTTAAAATAAGGTTTAAACATACGTAATACTTCAAGGAATACTTACTTTTTAATGTCCAATTGGTTTTATATCGATTGCTTTTGCCAATCAAAAGCTACACTGAGTTACGAACAGTGCGTGCTCTCGGGCGGGCCTGCTCTTCGCGTTAGCAGGGACTCGATACAGCGTCATTTAGTGCGTTAGTTAACAATTTACTGCTTGCTCAATTTTACTCATTGCAACAAATGTTTCTTTCGTAAAATTTTCCGTTCTTTCGATTGGCGCTATTAATTTTTTTGCTACAAATTGAATTGAACAAGATATTTGCAAAAAAACGTATTTTTGCAACTTCATTGTTAAATAAAAAAATTTTCACAAGGTTTCGTGCAGCAACATTTTGATATGTTATTCTGTACACATTTACAAATAGATTTCCGCGAAAATCAGCGAAACGAAAATTTTTCCGAAGTGAAAATTTAATTTGACTTTACTATACATATGGGCTGCACGATATCTAGTGCGAATTGGCAATCTTACGTGTGCTAAGTGAGAACCTGACTTTTGCATCATACAGTTTGACATTTTTAACGGCATATGTACTGGAACGTTTTGCTATATGGACGCTATTTATTTTGTTGTCATTAAGTAGAAAATTTTCACTCAGCCAAAAAAATGAAACTAACTCATGAACATTTTTGTGCGACGACTTTTTACGATCTTGGATATGGATTATCTGAACAATAGTGCGTCGATTAACTTACTTCGACTTTTAGTGAATCGTTAGTTCAATGAACTTAATTGTGGTTGTTGAATTTAAAGAAAGCCGTCTAAAGTAAACTGTGGTAGACATCGATGTCGTGTAACAACTGATAAACACAAAATCGTCATGTCGTTTATTGTAAAATTCAGGCATTCTTAGACATTAATTTTGTTAGCATACATTTGATATTGCATGAACATTTAATCGCGAAAAAGTTGTGCGCGCGTTGGTTTCTACCTAAGTTAACGACCGCTCAACAACAGACTTTCCAGGAAGAAATGCTTAAGAAAAGACTCCAATGCTTCAAATACCGTTTACAACATCGTCACAATGTAATGAATCTTGGAGTTATGCGTATAAGTCCGAAAGTAAACAGTAGTTTGGGTCTTCCAAGATGAGCCAAACCCAATATATATATATATATATATATATATATATATATATATATATATATATATATATATATATATATATATATATATATATATATATATATATATATCGTTCGGGCTCGAAGCACTTTGAAGCAAATGGTCCTCTGGTCTTTTCGAAAAACTGGAAATGTTGCAACTAGCCCCTAACAATTTCTTTTTCTTCCCACATGTGAAGAAGTGCAGAGACAGCGATTTTCGACACTGCAAGAAGTGGTTGATGCGTTCAAAACCCATGTTTCGGAGAAACCCAATTCGCCATGGAAACAATGCTATGAAAATTGGTTTTAGCGTATGCAACAATATATTTGTCGCCAAAAAAAAAAAAAATTTAGAAAAACAATAAAAATTTTCAAACTCTAAATATTTGTTTTTGTTAGTTTTTTTTGCAATGGATCTCGTGTATATGTAGATATAAAAATAAGTGCATATTATTTTCATGTTTTTACACATTTAGCAAAGTCAATCAATATTTTTTTCATTTTTATTACTCGATTCTTGCTACTGCCTTCAAGCAGACCGAACGTGCGTGCCGAGCTATACCTGAGTTATCACAACGGCGGAGTCGCAGCCGTAGCCTTGCTTAAGGTCAGGCAAATTTATATATTTATTAATTTAATTTCAACGTTTAACTCAAGTGACAAACAACTGTTTCACTTTTAAAAACCTTCTTTTTTTTTAATCATTTATTTGCCAGCTCAACAATCAGTTACATGTTATACATGGCAATGATAATAATAGTAAGGTAAGCAATAACAGTACGTTCTTTTATAGTTTATGAGGTAGGTTGTACCAGTGAAAGAAAACATCCAGCTAGGTAATCTTTCTTTTTAAATTACCAAAATGCTTCCAGCAGGCAATGGACCTGGCTTTAATTACATATATAACCAACCATATTCACCAAATATACAGTGTCAACCTCAATTAAGTGCCCAAAAGTTACAAATTCCAAATACGTATCAAACTCAAAGTTTCATAAACAGTCAAACTCCTGCACCATACAACACACAACACACAATCACTTCAATTATCATCAGGGCCCAGTAATTATTCCCCTCCAAATCAAGAACAATTAATTACTTACCAGCCTCAAGGAGCCTATCCAACTAATAATCCCCAACAACTTGTTAGAATGTATTCAACTAGCGACGATGAAATGGAAACCCCTACAACATCGAAAGAAAACTCTTGGCTACTGTTAAGGCTATGAAACGCAGAAAAATAAGGACGAACGCACAACAAAATGGTGAAGAAAATGTTACACAAACCTCCAACAAGTATAGCGTATTAACAAATACAATAGATGACACTCCACAAAGCAACACTACCAACAGCATCACTACAGATTCAGCCAAAATACCCAAACCTCCTCCGATTTTTGTGTACGGAGTAGTAAATTTTCCAAACATGCTCATCCAAATACGCGATCATTTAGAATATGAACAATATAGTACAAAGAGCTTAGCCAATAATACAATTAAAATTAACTGTAATACAGTTGATGGATTTAGAAAATTAACAAAATACTTCAAGGAACAAAACATAATACACCACACATATCAATTAAAGACGGAACGAGCATACCGAATTGTTATCAAACACATTCATCACTCAATGAACACAAATGACATTTCAGAAGAATTAGAAAATAAAGGACATAAAGTTAGAAATATTATAAATGCGAAGCATAGAATAACCAAAGAACCCTTAAACATGTTCTTCATTGACATAGAGCCAGCAGACAATAACAAAGATGTATATAAAATTGAAAGAATACAAAATAGCGTAGTAATAATAGAACCTTCGAATAAAGACAAAAATAATATTGTACAGTGTACGAGGTGCCAACTCTATGGCCACACCGAGACGTATTGCAACAGGCCCTTCGTATGAGTCAAATGCGGTGGAGCACATAATACAATCAACTGCAAAAAAAGCAAAGACACCCCAGCTAGCTGCGCATTATGCGGGCGAGACCACCCAGCCAACTATAAAGGTTGTGATCATTATCAACAACTAATTCGTAGAAATAATCCACAAAGCAAGACTAGAACCTTCGCATCACAACTATCAAAAATAAATGTTATCCCCAATCCACAAACCAATAATGCAAACACCGCAGTGCAAACAGAGTCACTGAATCTTAGTCAACATCATAAATCTTACGCTAATGCAGTAACCAACAACTCCAACCCCCTAAACAATTACAATGAGTCAACACAAATGTTAAACAACGCTCTCCCTCAGTTTTAACTGAATTCAAAGCCATGTTTAATGAACTCATTCAACAAAATAGCATGATTCTAAACATGCTTAGCACGCTAATAAATAAACTAGCCTAATTATGGGTAAGTTTCTCAGAGTAGCTCTGTGGAACGCTAATGGCCTAACGCAACATAAAGAAGAAATAAAATTGTTCTTATTGCATAACCACATAGATGTACTGCTAATAAGTGAAACACACTTCACACAACAGACTTACTTCAAAATACCTCATTATGAACTCTATCATACCAATCACCCAGACGGTACTGCCCATGGAGGTACAGCCATTCTTGTCAAGCAAACAATTCAACACCATGAAGAAATAAAATATCAGGAAGACTTTATCCAAGCCACCACAATCAAGGTACAATCATTGCCATATGAATTGACACTTGCTGCAGTTTATTGCCCACCCCGACATAATATCAAAAAAGCAGATTTTGACAAATTCTTTCTAACACTAAGTCACAAATTCGTAGCGGGAGGGGACTACAACAGTAAACATACTAGATGGGGCTCACGCCTAACAACAACGAAAGGTAGAGAACTCCTTAAGTCAATGGAGGACAAAAAATACTCATTTATATCAACAGGAACACCAACCTATTGGCCCACCAACGCAAACAAGTTACCAGACCTACTAGAGTTCTTCGTCGTAAATGGAATCAATCAGGCATATACTACTGTAATACCCAGTTATGACGTAACTACCGATCATTCTCCTATCATACTAACAATTGGGGCATCTATAGTAAACAAGAAACTCACAACCAGATTACACAACTCTAGAACGGACTGGGCTACATATCGTAATATTCTAAGCGAAACCATAAAATTAAACATTCGACTCAAGGAATGCGAAGAAATTGAAACAGCTACTGAAGAACTCATAACATAACTCCAGCAAGCCGCGCAACAAGCTACACCAACCATTTCACAAAAGCAACTAAACATTGACATACCACTGGAAATTAAACGAATGGTCGCAGAAAAACGTCGTGCTAGAGCTAACTGGCCACGAAATCATACACCTGCTGCCAAAAACGCCTACAACCATATGACCAATAAATTAAAAACAAAACTCAAAGAAATCAGAAATGAGAAATTTGAGCTCTATGTATCTCAATTAAATCGAACTGATGATTCTATCTGAAACCCATCAAACAAGCTAGAAACCAAAATTCAAAATACTACCAATTAGAAAAAGCAACACCGAACCTTGGGCAAAAGCGATAGAGACAAAGTCAGACTCTTCGCTGAACATCTATCCTCAGTCTTTCAACCACTTGATAGCGCACCAGACCAAGAAGTAGAGCGAAGTCTTTCCATCCCTCCTGACATACGTCATGAAATTAAACCCTTTACCCCAAACGAAATAAAATCTGAAATAAATCTGCTAAACCTCAAGAAGACCCCAGGGACTGATCTGATAACTGCCAAAATGCTGCGTGAACTCCCAAAAAAGGGCCTAGTGCTCTTAACTTATATTTACAATGCAATCCTGAGGCTAGGATATTGGCCAAAATGCTTTAAGGCTGCACAAATCATAATGGTCGGAAAACCCGGAAAAGAACCAACCGACGTTACATCCTATCGACCTATCAGCCTCCTCCCGGTGACCTCAAAGCTGTTAGAAAAACTCATACTTCGTCGAATTAATGAAGACTTACTGCCCCAACATTGGATACCTTCTCATCAGTTTGGGTTTCGACAG